>JARDYH010000002.1:323852472-324474972 GCA_029215795.1 Anniella stebbinsi
AAGGACTCCACTTTAAACACAAATTAAAATCAATAAACCTGAGGGATGCTCTTTGTCTAGTTAGACTCCCATCTTGTTCTCTAGCCTAACCCTGGCTCTTGTTAGACCTTGATTAAAATACAACTTCTGAAGGAATCCTCTCTTTCCAGTCAAACAGGATATACATGAATGCTGAGCCAAGCCTTTGGAGCTGGATTGGGATGGAGGAGTCATTCTTCTAGTACTCCAGAATGGGAAATTAATGGAAATTATAGGTGAAGATGTAACACAGGGATTGAAGACACTGGTGCCTTTTCCCACCTGATCCATGTGGATCAATGGTGAGAAACCTCAGGTCTGGGGCCAAATCTTGTAATTCTGGGGTTCCAACCCAGCTCTCCCGTGTTCCCCAGATGGCCACCCACCCTTCCTCTGACCCCCACTCCCTTCCTCTGACTCCCATGCCCATCATTTGGTGGTTTCCTGGCTTTTGTGTAGTCTTTTCCCATTCTAGAAAGTTCAAATGCCTCTGAAAGTCATTGTTACTGGCAGTAAGAACTTTAAGCAACAATATTTTGGTATTTTGGCTACACCCAATTGATTTTGACCCCGTCCACCACTGGAATTTGGGCCCCGAGAGCTTCTCCAAAATTGAATTTAGCCCTCTAGCTGAATGAGGTTCTAAACACCTGGCATCAGTCCACACATACAGAAGTGGACCACATGATCTAGCAGCCAACCAATATGTTTGCCTCTGAATGAGTTGTGCAGTAGTGTTGCATCATATCCCAACCTCCTCTTCTCTGATGCTTTAAGAATTACCAAAGATTTTTAGAACTTTCTTTCCTTTTGTAGCTGACTCAAATGGCATATGTGTGCATGTGTGTGTGTGTGTGTGTGTTTGCAGAGCGGGGAGGACATAAATGTACTTCCTACACTTTAGATCTGGCCATTTTTACAAGAACATTGGCATTTTGGAATCTTAAGTCATTTTGGGTTTCCACATATATGTTGAAAAATGCTTATGATTAGGAAGTATGAAATTTAAGGTTTTGACAGAGTCTTGGATGTGCAGATTCTGCTAAGAATTCAGTTTCCCATATATGGGTACAGCAAAAATGACACATTTCTAGTAGTAAATCTGTTTATCTATTTATTTTATTAAAATATTTATGAATCACCCTTCTGCAGTCATTGCTTCGGACAGTATTGCTATTGCAGTCTCATAAGCATAGGATCACTGGCCCAAACCAAAGCAATCTGCCTATTCCTTGTATGCAAACTTGCTCAAAAAGAAGCGAAGATTCAAATAGTTGGTTCGCTGTGGAGGAAGAGTAGGGGGGAAAGACAAACTCAAAAAGAATATTCAGCACCTTTCAACAGCTACACTATTCCAATATACTAATTCTAGCAGTTTTATTGTGACTGTTGTTGAAGAAGGAATATGATTATCTTTTCAAAAAGTGTGTATGTTGTTGTTGTTATTTTAATCCATTGAATTATTAGTTTTCTGGTTGTTTTGTTTCAAATGCCGATTCAAATACATTTCAGAGTAAAATTAATTGGATGGATAAAATAAGAATATACAACAAAAGGTGATGACTAAATCTGTGAAGGAAGCAGGATAACAAAGGCAGGATCTACATTACTGCTTTAAAGCAGTTTATAACAGTAGTGACAACTGTTGGGGCCCAGGACACACTCCATATACAGTTTTCAAACCATTTTCAAAGTGTCATATATCCTGCTTGGTATAGATCTGGCCAAAGAGGGCTTCTAAGCTATCACAAATCAGTCTATAGCCCTCTAGGTGTTGTATATTTCTCACTTCCCCAATTGCTGTCAGGGACCAGGAACAATGCTACAGGGTTCTATTTTGTTGGGATGAGAGAGAACTGGAAATTTATGGTGTGCAATATCTCATTTATTTACAAATATACATGCAGAGTATACTAGGAGCAAATGCACTCTTTTGGCAGGCTACAAAATTTATCATTCTGCATTATATTTAACTGTGGCCCTATTCCAAGCGACCAATTTAGCCCTTAAACCTTCATAGAAGCATAGAGTTGGAAAGTACCTTGGCCATTCAGTTTCTGCCATTCCATCTCTATGGCAAGTTAGGATAAAAAGTTAATACTGTATTTGTATGATTCTGTTCTTTTTTTGATGTTGTAACCTGCTTTGAACTTTTTGAAAAAGCAGTATAAAATATATTAGGTAAGGAAGTAAATAAGTAAGTAAAGCTTCTGCCTCTCTTTGAAGTCAAAGCCTGATTCTATCTCTCTATTTCTCTATCACTCAAACTCTCAAGCCCAGGGAAAGATGTCAGGCATTGACAATAATCAAGTTCATTTTGTTACTTCCTTGATCATCCAATAAATTTGTAACAGAAAACCACAGTGATGAGCCTTTCATGCTAATCAAGATGCCTTAATACCCTCCCCATCATCCCAATCTCTGTAACTAATGGGTTTCTGTGGCATTATTTTATTATTTAAAATAGCACCTCAGCTGCAGGCACTTTTAAATGAAACTGATTATTTGAATGCATTCCAGTCTGGATTCAGGTCTGGTTTTGAGATGGACTCAGCCTTAATCACCCTAATGGATGACCTTCTACAGGAGAAGGACAAGGGGAGTGTGACCCTGTTACTTCTTCCTGATCTCTCAGCAGCTTTTGATACCATTGACGATGGTATCATCTTGGACCACCTCCATGAATTGGGAGTTGGAGGCACTATTCTACAGTGATTCAACTCATACTTGTGGTGTCAGTTCTAGAGAATAGCATTGGATGAGTGCACCCCAGCCCCATGGCAGCTGAACTATGGGGTGCCACAGGTCACCAACCTGTGCCAAATGTTATTTAATATCTATATGAAGCTGTTGGGTGTGGTCATCAGGAGATTTGGGGCAAGATGTTACCAATATGCTCATGACATCCAGCTTATTTCTCTGTGACATCTAAATTGGGAGATGCTGTTCACTTTCTGAAATGGTGCTTGGATGCAGTTATGTCTTGGATGAGGGCTAATAAACTGAAGCAGAATCCTTTTAAGATAGAGACCCTATGGGTTGGCAGTTCCCAAATCCAGGAATTAGGCTGTTTGCCTGTTCTGGGTGGGCTTGAATTCTTTCTGAAGGAACAGGATGTAGCTTAGAGGTGCTCCTGGATCCATCTTTATCAATAGAGGCCCAGTCGACCTCAGTGACCTGGAGCACCCATTAGCAACTACACCTGTTCCTGGATAGGGATAGACTAGCCACGGTGACCATGCACTAATAACTTCACAATTTGACTACTCAATGCACTCTATGTGGGTTGCCCTTGTGTGTGGTTCAGAAGTTGCAGCAAATGCAGAATGCAACAGCTAGGGTGTTCACTGGGACCGCCAGCTATGCTTACATAACATGTGTGTTAAATGAACTGCACTGGCTACCAAGCCATGTATAAGGTTATGTTATTATCATACAAAGCCTGAAACAACTTGGGACCAGGATGCCTAGCAGACCACTTCCCCTTATATATACCCAGGAGCCCTTTAAGATTGCCAGATAAGGCCTTGCTGGTCATTCTTGCTGTTGTAAACCCCCTAGATAGCTTCAGCTATTGGACAGTATAGAAATGAAATAAATAATAATTCTAAAATTAATGCAGGGCTGCTATGCAATACCTTGATGGCTGGCCTTCTCTGTAGCAGTATCCACCCTTTCGAAAACTGGCAGACAACATGGCATCTTTGAAATGCCTCCTGAAAACAAATTTGTTCACTGAGGCTTTCCCTGGGTTGTAATTAAATTAATCATGCTGCTCTATCTTAGTGCTTTATTTGCTATTATTGGAATTGGAATTGGTTTCAATGTTGTGTCTTTATGTGGTATTTTAAATGTGATTTTAATATTTATATATATGAACTGCACAGGGATTTTATTATATTTAGCAGTATATAAATATCTCAAATAAATAAATAATGTTTTAAATCTATCCAATAACAAATGTTCTCTGGGCAGATTACAAAAAGCTAAAATAATAAAAAGCAATATAAAAGGCAATGAATAGCTCAGGATATATATAAAAACAGCCATAAAATTGACCTTTGATTTTATGGGTGGAGCAAGAGCACAGAGAAATGTACATGCTACCAGGACTGCATCCTGGAATGTGCAACAATCTAATCCACCTAGACCAGGAGTGAGAAACAATTGTTTTGATCCTATGAAGGGCTTTTGATCCAGTGGAAAAGTCAGTAGGGGTGTGCAGCTGTTAATGGGCAGAGTCAAAACCGATGGTGGGTGGAGCCAGAGCCAAAAGTGGGCAACGTTTACAGGATTGTATAGTATGTGCTCTCTCTCTCTCTCTCTCTCTCTCTCTGTCACCCCTCTCTGTGGGGTGCATGATATTTGGTTCATGCTGGCCACAGAGTATTGCAAATCACTCCCAATTAGTATTGTAAATCACTCCCAATTTTATTTTACAAGGACATTATAAAAAATAACAACAAAGCACACATTTCCCCATAAAGGAAACATTATTTTCTGGGCCCACATGGATCCTCACATGAATATTTACCTTAGTCCTTTTCTAAAAGAGGACAGTAATCTTTTTGTGGCTGGTTTTGTGCCAACCCTCAAAAGGCACATTTCTTACTCATTCTTTCACCCTGTCAATTCATCTAAATTTCTAAGTCAAGGGGTTTAACCACTATTTCAATATGAAGCACCTAGTTAAACTGTTACATGACACATTCAAATTAAATGGCAAGGGAAGAACTGTGCTCATCTACAGTAATAGCTACTCTCCAGGGAGCTTAATTTCTCTTCATCCAGAGGGTGCATAGAAGACTCTTCTTCTGCTGTAATTCCCACCGCTTGGCAAAAGATCTGTGGATACATTTCAAGGATGTTCACACAAAAGATCCAAAGAGTGGTGTTGTTTGTTGCCAGGATCTCCTGTCATGTTGCTGACATCTCAATATGCCTGTCTTCCAAACCTCCTCAAATTTGTTGCCAGTTCAGCAAAGGATCCCACTTTCTTCCTATTACTGCTTCTGAAATGGTTCCCAAGCCAATCTGACATGTGCCCTGTTCCAAATAGTTGATCTTAGGCATTCAACAATATACGTTCTGTCAAAGCAGTAGGGCTTTACCCACTCTGCCTCACTGATAGTAATTCTCCTTTCTCTCCATCATTTCAATCATCTACATTTGGCATGATCCCAGACTGCAGTATATTGTCTTCTCAGTCTGCTTTGACTCTTTAACACAGAGCTTCCAGAATATTCCCACTGTAGGGCCATCTGTGATATGGCTGCTGCAGAGATTTGATGTCAGTCACTGGCAAGAAGTCTGGGGCAATGTTACTGGGTTTATAACCTCAGAGACTTACGAAGATGAAACAGACAACAGTGGGAAGACGTAACTGTAGAGTCACACACTAATGTATTATACCATGATACAGCTTTTTGCAACCAGCTTTTGAATCTTGGGTTCAGTTTTTACAACCAATTCAGCTGAATGGAGTATAAATGTTAGGCACTATCCTCTAAAGTTAATTAGCCTAACAAAGCTAGGCAGTTGTATATCAACTAAATGGAAGGTTTCCTGCTGTGCCCAACAGGCTTTTACTGGGCCCCTCCTTCAGGGAGGGTCTTCAAGCTTGTAGTTAGACTGGCAGACTGCTTCCTTCCTTCTCTCAACTCTGCCCACTTGACCCAGGGATCTGAGATCTGTCAATTCTGATGCTCCCTCCCCTTCCAACAAAGACTGAGTTCCCAGGTGGGCAGAGAAGGGGGAAGATGATCTCTGAGTCTGGGCCTTCTGTTTGATATTTATTTATTTATTTATTTATTTATTACATTTGTATACCACCCCATAGCCGAAGCTCTCTGGGCGGTTTACATAGGATTAAAAACAATTAAAAACAATATACAAAAATTAAAACAGCAAAAACATACAACATACACACAATCTGTACATTTAAAAATCACTTCAACACTACAAAAAACTACAAAAACAAAACAAACTCCTGGGCAGATTCCTCCTTGACTCGTGAAGAGTCTTGGAGAATTTACTCCTCTGCTTTCTGTCTCATCTGGTCTTCTTCAGCCTCTGAGTCCAATTCAGAATCCACACGAGGGAGACTGGTTCTCATCCTGACGCTGGACATGAGTGCAACAACAGCCTCCCACCCAGGTTCCATAAAGAGTGGTGTACAAAGACATACTAACTTCCCATACTGGAGGTAGCATATAGCCTTCAGGACTAGTAGCCATTGATAGCTTTATCCTACATGAATTTGTCCAATTCCTTTTTAGAGCCATCGAAATTGGCACCTGTCGCTTCATCTTGTGAAAGTGAATTCCATGGTTCAGCTATGGGCTATGTGAAGAAGCCTTTCGTTATAACTGTCCTTAATTTCCCACTAATCAGTTTCATGGGATGACCCCAGGTTCTAGTATTATGAGAGAGGGAGTAAAATTCATAATTGTGTCCACCTCTCTCATATTTCCCCTTACTTGCCTTTTATCTAAGCTAAACAATCCCAGCTGTTATAACTTTTCCTCATTAGGGAGTTGCTCCAATCCCTTGATCATTAGTTTCACATTGGGGTGAAAATCTGCCTGAGCCCAGGTGGACATGCCCAGCGGATTTTTGCCCCAATGATGCTGAAAGCATCTTTGCCTCACTCCCCCCACACACACACACATACACCAATTGTGGTCTTAAATGCTCTCTTAATGCAAGGGTTTAAGAGGGCCTTTAAGGTCACAATTGGTGCATGTGGGGGAAGGCAAACCGTGCTTTCTGGAGCCTCCGGAAAATGTGCAATTCCCTGGCCATGTTAATAGTGTGCTGGGGAAATTGCACATTTTCTGGAGGCCCCAGAAAGTGTGCTTAGCCGAGTGCTCAGCCTGGCTCCCTGGAACAGGGCTGGCTGAGCAGAGCTTGGCAATCTCACAGGGTGAGTCCCCCCCCCCCCCAAGTTCTACAGTCCCTATTTTAGTTGCCCTTTTCTTCAGTTTTTCCAATGCTAAAACACCCTTAATTATGGGTAGGAAAAACAGCTCACAGACAACATGCTAACTCATCATGGGTTGTTCTGGAAATTAAACGATCATGGTTTAGCAAGTTTTGTGAACCTAGTCTCTGTGTTGTAGCAGTGGATACTGTGACAAATTATCCCCCTTTTTTATTACTCACATGAAGGAGCTACATGTACAGAAAGGAGCAGCTGGACCATATCATTGGCTCCACCCCCAACATTGCATTGATTGTAGACATCTGAGCCTGGGAAGCCTGCACATGTATGCTCTTGGGAAAAACTCGACAGTGGGATTGAGGGAAGTCACATGACCTGGAGTAGAGCTAGTGATGCAGGCCTACATCTCCTTGATCACATGGGGATTCCTTTGTGCAAGTAATGCATTAATTGGTTACAGGGACAAGCACTTTCAGTTATGTTGGTCTAGTCATTTGCCTGGTTTGCCTAGATGGTTGAGCCAGCTTTGTCTCCAGTAGATGCTGACAGCAGAATGTAGTCACAGCAATGACCCCGAGAACCCAGTCAATGATGTGTATATGGGAGTAACCTATATCTGAATGTTTTGAAGAAGATATTCTCATACAATATAAAGCTAATATTTGATTATGGAAAAGATGTCAGTGAGGTGCATCTTTAAAACATAGTACAAGTTATAAATTGCAGAAGTGAATTCTTGCTTCTTAGGAATCAGGGAAATGCTATTAGTGATTTTAGCAAATACTATTGAATAAAAATTGAATTATTTATTTTAGCAGATACTATTGAATAGTAACCAAGATACTGAATAAAATTCAAGAATCTTTGTGCCGCTTTTGCATGTCTTCACCCATAAATCCTTGTTCCTGCATTAATCTGTAACTTAAACGGGAAAAATCTGCATGACAATTTGCATTTAAATACATTTAAATGCATTCTCTCAAACTATATATTTCTAAAGTGTTTTCATCAAAATATACCCTTTAAAGTGTTTTGTGATGCTTGAATTGATGAGAAGTGCAACTGCAACATTCAGAGCAGTGTGAACTCTCTTGGATATTTATGTTCTGATCCACACATTAATCCAAGTAAAGTGGATCGGGTCACTATGTATCAGAATTCACAAATATCGAATTTCTTGAGCATCCCTAGATGTTAGCAGCTGCTAGAGAACATATAAAAGATTAATTCATTGAATCAATTATTCTTTGGTCTTTTTACTCTGAACCCCAGTGGGTGATATTTAAATAGGCACTTTTATAAGAGGAAATGGAAACGTGAAAACATAACAAAAGGAAATAAGCAGATGAACTGCAGGCACTTAAGTGGCTAGGCCCTGGCACTCAACATCTAGGGACATTTAATATTCACAAGCTGCTTTTCACATTTACATGCTGTGTTTGGTAACAGATTTCTAATAGACAAGACTGGCCAGGAAGAAAAGAGAAGAAAAGAAAATGTACTTCTGACAATGTACTCCTGACATAAAATCTACAAGCTCACATAATTTTTCCATAAAGTATTCCTGTGTTCACGAGGAATGAGGCATTTAATCCACTAAATGAGTGACGGAATGCCTTTGTGTTTTCACCTTCAGTTCATCTCCATGCAAAACTCATCAATCTCTCACACAATGATTCATTTCACAAAACAATACTTACAGTTCTTACACAACATCTAGGGCAGGTGAACAATATACACATAATTTCAGTCTTAAGGATTCAATTTAAATTCTGAAGCCTAAGGAATTTCTGAAATGATAAGTATGCATTGCCACTGTTGAGTTTCTTTTCAAAGGCTATTTCTATTCCTTGAATACAAAACTGTCCAGGGAAAATACTGATGAAGCTGTCTTTTGGAATTCAAGCATCAGTTACCTTGAGAAGGAGTGGTTGTTTGTCTGTGGCACAGAGATGTCATGCATCTTGTGCAGGATACTCTAATGGCAAAATTCTCTCTCTCTCTCTCTTTCATTGAGGTCTGTTGGATCCATTTAGCAACTGTTGGATCCATTAGCAGAGATAATGCCAAATCTTGTTCAAAAATGATTATTTCATAGTTTGAAAAGCCTTGTTTGATATATTTTGCCTCTTACCTAGCCATGATGTTTACCTTCTACTAGTTGTCTGATCACCAAGTGTTTGGCTGATTCCAACCAATATGTAAAATTCACCCTCTCCCTGGTCTATGCTCTTGGCCACCCCTTTGAACAACAACCTCAAAAACACCCTTGCTTCCACCATTGATGTCAATACTGAAGAATGCCTTGTCTTCCTAGGCTTTGTGAATTATTTTCCTTCAGTGCCACTATCTTACTGGCCATTTACATATATGTCCCTCTTTCCTTCCTCCTGACTACCACGAAAAGGGCCTTTTCTGCTGTGGCACCCCAGCTGTGGAATGAGCTCCCTAGAGAGGTTCACCTGGCACCTACGTTGTACTACTTCCGGCGCCAGGTGAAGACCTTTTTATTTTCCCAGTATTTTAGCATTTTACAGTCCTAGTCTTTAACTCTGTTGTTTTAAATCTGTATTTCAAATCTGTATTTTAAATCTCTGCATTGCTTCTCGGTTTTATTCTGGTTGTACTTTTATATTGATGTTTTAAACTTCCATTTATTATATTTTATGCTGTACTTTATGATTTTAATTTTTGTGAACCACACAGAGAGCTTTGGCTATTGGGCAGTATAGCAATAAATAAATAAATAAATAAATAAACTCTTTAGGTCCCTTCTTCTCAAGAAACAAAGGGTCCACACCCACACAGAGATACTTTGTGTTCAAATAGAAAAAAAAGAAAAGAAAAACTCAGGCTTCAGAGAAAATGACGTCATCTCCAGGATTTCCTTTTGCATTAGGGCTCACTAGGGATAAGCCTTGGAATCCATTTCCAAGTGTTTGTTGGCTTTTTGGGGGTGGGGAAATGTATCACAACTGACCAACCAGAGCTTATCTAATCTATTTCTACCAGTATTTACAATTAAGGATGCAGGCTTACAGGTCATGTAACATATCACATTGGCTTGAGCCCCAGCACCTTGCTTCTTAGAAATTAAGCCCTTCCTACAGCTCTTTTGTCATTAGAATGTGCAAGTGGAGAACCTAAATCCTTCTCCTTCCAAAAATCCATTGCTGCCTTGCTCCCTGATACCTTTCTTGTAGCTCTTCACAGAAATTCTTTCTATTGGCAGTCCTCTTCCTTCTCCTCCCCCACGACAGGTTCTTTATTCTTTTACTCCACCTTAGGATAAATTGTGCCAGGCCCCAACCAGCAATCCATTGTCAGTACCAGGGCTGATCCAGAGAGCTGCTCCTCCCTATCCACAAAATGGTCTGCTCAAGGTTTCACCCCACTATTCTTCTCCGCAGCTCTCGCCCTCCCTCCATAACACATGCACTATTTGTGGGAAGGCTTCACTGCTTCAAGTAGGTTACAAATTACAACGTAAGATATTCTGTGGAAAGGTGTGACAAGCTCTGAAGCAGATTTACAGAGCATGTGGCCTCTTGTGTAGTAGAGCAGAATGTTTGATCTGGGTGCTGTGGCTGGGAGGATAATGCTAAAGCCCTCCAGCAAAGGATCAAAGGGAAATTCTCCTGGCTTGCCTGCTTTCGCTGTCTTGCAGTTAAATAAAAATGCAGAGCCTGAGCTAACCTGCATGTTTACCAACTTTTCAGCACGGTGACATCTTGAAATTCTGCAGAGGCAGTCTTGCCAATTGGAATTCTGTGCCATTGGTAAGAATTTATGTATGAGCTCTGTGAATGTGTTGTACTGCAAAGTCTAGAGGGGATTCAAAGTAAATGGGTTGTTCGGGTACAGCCTGTTGCATGATAAATACTATAAATGCACTATGTTAAGACAATGAGTTTGTGCCATTAGGTGTGATATTCATTCTAGTAAGCAGGCAAGCCTGTTGTCAGGACTCCTCAAAGCCACTTTAGATTTTCTGCACCTTGCATGCTGTTTGCATGAGCGTGCAGAAATGTGCCAAATACATTAAAAGAGAGAGATAAAATAGGATATAACATCTTTTTCTCCAGTGCCACAAGGCGCTGTTACTTTCTGAAATGGCCTCATTCATGATCATAGCCCCAAGGGTAAACTCAGGTGGTGGTGCCTTTAAAGCAGCTATTAGTATTCAGGCAAGTCAGAGGTCTGTGCTTGCTATTGATATTACTCTGTTGTAAATGGACTGTTATAGTCTCCTCCATTATCATCTTGATCGTAAATAGTGGCTTAAAGAACAAAAAGTATAACTGGTTGCAATGTTGCTGAGCTATTGGAAACAATTTGAAAGGACAGCAAGGCAAATATTAGATGAAAAGTCAGGCTTTTGTTGATGGCACGTACACAGTTTTATCCACAGATCTGTCAGCTGGAAATGGGGTAATTACCTCAGTCAGTTGCCCTGCCACTCATGGGCTGTCGAATGTCACACATTTTCAGGAGGACAAAGAGGGCAGATGAGGTAATAGCTTGCATCAGTATTCCATTTTTTCCTTACAATAAAGCATCTTCAGAAGATCTACTCCTAGCAGGTGCAAGAAAGGTTCGGCTTGGTGAGAATGTTATAATGTGTTGCGTCTATTGCTGTCCATCTGCCAGTGGAATGGAATCCACTGGAAGAATTTATTCTCTTGGACTTTTGCCTTTGCAGCAGATATACCCATGTTCTCTCACACTCACCCCCCCCCCCCAAATCAGCTTTAGAGCGTTGAGGAACCTTCTGGATCAGTTTTGGATGGGGTGCAAGGGTTTAAAAGAGGGAGGAGAGCAAGAGGAAGTCCCATTGAATGAGCAGATGTTCACATATTGTATGCAGCCCAGTAAGTGGACCTTGATGTATAACCATGCCTAATTTAAGGTGCAATCCTATCCAGATGCCTGTCAGCCTCTAAACTTGGAAGCTGGCTGGCATCTTATGCAGGGAAAGAGGAGCACAGAGGCGATCATTGCCTTTGCATCCTCTTGCCCTGCATTTTTGCTAGACAGGTGTTTTTGCCCATCTAGTTGGGTTGCTGTGGAGTGGGTGGGAAGGATGCTGGGTGGTTGAAGGATTCTTCATAAGCTGTAGGCTGACCAGATAAAATCCAGGTCAGGGCTCCTGTAACTTTAACAGTTGTAGAGAAAAGGGAATTTCAACCAGTGCCATTTGTATGCAATTAGTTCCTGGTGAAATTCCCTCTTCATCACAACAGTTAAAGTTGCAGAGGCCCTGCCTTCTTTTGTATATGGTCACTCTAGTATAGTGCCTGCAACTTTAACTGTTGTGATGAAGAGGGAATTTCACCAGGAACTAATTGCATACAAATGACACTGGCTGAAATTCCCTTTTCTCTACAACTGTTAAAGTTACAGGAGCCCTGACCTGGATTTTATCTGGTCACCCTAATAAGCTGGCCACCCTGGTATCCTCCTGTTCCTGCCCATTGAACTGGCCCCCTTCCTCTTCACTGAGGTCACACTTATAAGCTTGTAGAGACAGCCAGTGCAGTTCTCTATACACTGGTTGCAAGGAGAGGAGGTAGGAAGCTCAGACTCTGGGTCTGAAGCTAAAACACTGTCTCCAGCTCACATCTAGGAATCTGAAGTATCTTATCCCCCCCCCCCCCCCAGACACTGGCTACGGGGCATTGGATTGCTCTTCCCATCATCTTCAGTATAGCTAATGTAAGAAAAACTTTGGTTTATATGCCTGTTTGTGTTTGTTTTTTACAAGTAGTCATCAGTAAACTAGGCTGACCATATGAAAAGGAGGACAGGGCTCCTGTATCTTTAACAGTTGCAAAAGACAGGGAATTTCGGCAGGTATCGTTTGTATGCATACAGAACCTGGTGAAATTCCTTTTTCATCTCAACAGTTAAAGCTGCAGGAGCTATACTAGAGTGACCAGATACAAAAGAGGGCAGGGCTTCTGCAGCTTTAATTTTGTGATGATGAGGAAATTTCACCAGGTTCTGCATATATACAAATGACACCTATTGAAATTCCATTTTCTATGAAACTGTTAAAGATACAGGAGCCCTGTCCTCCTTTTCATATGGTCAGCCTAAGTAAACACCCTGGATCTCAATGAGAGGTAAGATTTGTAGGGCATTTTTGGTAAAATTTTAGAAATAGGAGTAGATGTATCTCACTTGGTTTCAACATAAGAGAATTCTTAATTTTGCTGTACAAACCATTTGCCATAACATTTCAGGGGTCAAATTTCCCTTCCCTTTCTCTAATCAAGAAAGAAAGGAAGGAAGGAAAAGGAAGGAAGAAAGAAAGAAATGCAAATTTGATATAATTGTTCAAAGTTAAGTTTTTGCTTTTCGGATCAAAGAATGTGGGATCTATAGTACATAAGTCTACACCAGCTGATTTTGCACACTCATTCCTTTTCATTTGGAGTTTTACATAGATATTCTATTAATTTCATTTCATTTTTTATACATTTATTTGCAGGAGTTCGTTCAAGAGAGACAAATCAACCCCACAATGGCAGCCTTTTCATATGGTAGCCAACAACTGGTTTTGCATAGAAACTGATTATTAAAATTTACTGCAATTTATTTTCTGATTTTTAAACCTTAATTATACATCATAGTGCTTTGCAGAATTAAATACTGCAGGTGCAAAGTTAAAATCAAAACAAAATGATAATAGAGGAAGAGTGAAGTAAGGGTAAAGGCAATTGTAAAAAAATATATGTTGCCAGATAAGATCTGGAAAACAGATGGGAAGTCAACAAAGCAGAGAGAAAAGGGATGCTGTTCTGCTCAGTAGAGACTGAATAGGAGGTGTTCTTCATTCCAACAGTGAAATAAGGTACTAGGAAGAGACTGCAACCAGATAATCAAGGAGAGAAGCTTATAAATAACAGCTAAAGCAGGGACAGCCTTATTTTAACTTATTAGATTGCCAGAACCCTTTCAACAAAACTATGGTCTCAGAAGATATTTCAGATTGTATGTTCTGCAGTCTAGTATCTCCTCCACATTAGTTCCATGGGTTATTATGGTCTATTTTTTAGCAAAAGCCTCTAGTGCAGCCAGAAATTGGTGAGGAGCCTTGAACTGGTAAGTTCTAGAAAGTATCCCCAAAAACCCAATTTGTCTAAGCCCCGCTCTACAAGATTTCGGTTTGACGCCCGGTTCCCCGATTATGCGCATCTTCTCTCAATCACTTTTATGCCTAATCCCTATACACGGGAGGCGTTGAAGCACATAACGGGCTGTATGAAAGGCATTTTAAAGTTTTTGACATGCTGAGAATTGCATGCAAATGTTACTGAAAGTAATGCGCTTTGTCCCAGAGAAACTCCCCAAACTGGTTCCCTTCCTTTATTCTCCCTGCCCACCAGAATCTCTCGCCTTTGGTTTCCCAGGTTACCTGAAAGGAATGAGCTAATTAACATGTTCTGCTACCTGTCTTCCCCCCTCCTTTGCCCGATTGCCATGATCTCCTCAGGAGTAAATGGGAATGTGTCTCGCGTGCACACACACACACACCAAAACAGACAGGGGGATGCTGCTTCGTTCCTTCCCCCTCCACTTCCCAGCGAGCTCAACAATTGTAAAACATACATACACACACACACACACACACACACACACACTTCAGCTCAGGAACCCAGCAAGAAGCGAGGGGAAGTTATGTCTGCTGATGGCTAATTATGCACACATCTGCACATCCTTCCTACCCCCTTTCCTTCTCATACAACCACCTCCATCTGGCCCCATGTCTCCATGTTAAAAATATTTCATCAGGGTACTTCAAAGAAACTTTATTTTTGGTTCACGTTGGGTCACCTCTTCTTGGAGCTTCCATCCAGAGAGACGGAGTACAAGGAGGAAGTTGCCAGGAGGAGAGAGGAAAGGAAACTAAACCACAAAGTGGGAGGTTTTCCCAGCGAAGGGGCAGTTCTATGCATGAGATCACGACCACAGTCCAACCCCCTGATCGTTAATGCGCCTCCTCAGAAAGTTGTTTACACGGACATAAGGCGCTCTTACTCCCGCCGTAAATTAAAACTCGCTAATTAACGCGCATTCGAAAATGCGAATAATCACAGAGAAAACGCGCCTGGGCCCCTGATTTACGCTCCGCTCTTGTGGAGGTAAATTTCTTAATGCGCCTTGAAAGAGCTTTAAATCGTTCTTGTAGAGGCACCCTAAGAATTTAATGCTTTATGGCCTCTGTTCTCCTTAACTACATCTTTTTAAATGCAAAGTCTTCGAGACAGAAATATAACACAGGACAAGAAATAAGGGAAGAACTCATGACTTTTATCATTCATCAGGATTTTTAAGGATCTTATACAATTGCATGGTATATTCAAAATTATTAAGATTGTAATTTTCAGTCTTTCTGGTATAATCCCTCACTCACTTTAAGCTCCTCCTCTTTTGCCCACATTATCCTCCTTGTAAAAAAAACCCCAGCAGCTAGGAAGAATGTAGGCTAGGTAAATGTGAGACAACGAAGCTTCAGTTGGAATTACAGCAAAGATTACAACATGCTACAGACCTATAGGGGCTGAAGCAACAGCAATGGATCTGTTGCATTAGGATCTTAGGAAACTGCCTTATACTGAACCAGACCACTGATTCTTCTAGCCCAGTATTGTCAACACTGATTGACAGTGGGTCTTCAGGGTTTTGGGCAGAATTCCTTCCAAGCCCTATCTGGAGATACCAGAGGTTGAACCTGGGACCTTCTGCATGCCAAGCATGTGTTCTACCATTGAGTTACGGAGTTTTCCATACATTATGTACAAGTGCACACACATGGATACCACATGGATGAAAGAAAAGTATCAGCTGTATTCAAGAGACCAAAGTGGTAATTAACTGTAATGTGCTTCAATAACATTGAAAGTACATAGAGAATCTGAAGTCAGTTGCTGGAAATGGTTGTAGGAAAACTTAGTTTAGGTCAGCTTTGTTCCCCAACCTGGCTTCATTTGGCTGTTTAGCCTACAACTCCCATCAGCCTCAGCCAACATGACCAATGGCAGGGGATGATGGGAGTTTAGGCCAATACATCTGGAGGAACCCAGGTTGGAGAAGGCCATTTTAGATGTTGGACCAGAGTTCTCATCTCCATTGTGTACTGCTGGTAGCTGCTAACTATTGAGTTCCACCACTAGCTGATAACGGGCCTGTTCAGATGATGCTGAGCTCTCTGTGGTTAGCTTAACCATGTTTATCTGTGGTTAGCACTAACCACAAGCCGTACGGTCCCACACTGTTTTATTATTGCTCTTTTATCCCGCAGAGGACAGATGCTTACTTGTTGTGATATAAGCTTTTATTCAAAAGTGAAACAGAATCTGCTGAGCTCGCTAAGGTTCCTCCCACATGACCTCTGTACAGGGGTTGTGCTTCCAGTCTCCATACATTCCTCTGATAGACTGGAACTGCTATCTAGTCTAACATCTCCAATGTCATATTTATTGACAGAATATATATATATATATATATATATGCGCGCGCACACACACACACACACATATTTATATATATATATATATATATATATATATAAACATAACGATAACTTCTAAACTAAACATGTGGAACTATTAACCCAATAACACTGTTGGAACTGACTGATAGTTGTGTTATCTATCAGTCATTTAATATAAAATCTGCATATCGCTTAGGTGGCTTGATATGGCTATGGGTACGTGTATTTTTAACTAGATCAGTGCACACAGAAGTATCTTGATCATGTAACTTATTGCTGTTCTTTGTTGGTGATGCATTTGTAGGTGTTTCTTGCTTTTGTAGTTCAGGGTCAGGAATGTGACATGCATTTGCACGAGTGCATGGAATGGCAGAACAATCTTGTATATCATCTTTTCCTCAAAAGAAATTTACTTCTGACACCATGTTTTATTATTGCTCTTTTATCCCACAGGGTGCATATGCTTACTTGTTGTGATATAAGCCTTTATTCAAAAGTGAAACAGAATCTGCTGAGCTCACTAAGGTTCCTCCCACATGGCCTCTGTATGGGGTTTTGCTTCCAGTCTCCATACATTCCTCTGATAGGCTGGAACTGCTATCTATTCTAACACACACAACACTGTAAACCCTGTCTGGTTCCCAGTTTCCTTAACCACAAGCTAACCACAAACCTATTAGATGAGCACCTGAGTCCTCTGAATGCTCCACCTGGTATCCCATCAGTCCTTGTGCTAAGAGAGCCAGCAGTTGAACCCACCATTTTAGTTCTGTCCCTACAGTCAGCAGCCATTTATATTGTACCGTGGTTCTTGAAGCTAGTAATCCCTGTGTTCTGTGGCTCAAACGATACTCGCTGTTCAGGATTATTGATCCCCTACCCTTTCAGTGGCAAGGACTTATACCAGCAGATTTGTTTATATGGATACCACCGCAACACCTTCCCGAGCTCTCTGCCATTTTGGGAGGATCTCCTGCTCTGATATATGTGCTCAGCCATTTTGAGAAATCAGACTGGGTCATATGGGAGACATGCCATTGGGAAGTAAAAAAGGAGTAGATTCAGCATGCAGCACTGTAAAATGCAGTATCACTCAACAAATGAGACCAATGATGCAAAATGGCAGCGGCCACAGCCGTACTAACACTGCAGCAATCAGGAGCAGTGAGTGAGCCTGCAGGCTAAAGCGGCCCAGGGGATTAGGGCTACTCTATACTGCTAGTTCTGTGATTTCGGCCTCTTAACCACAGATGTGATGCACATGACACCTTAAGTAGGGTGACCAGATAAAATCCAGGTCAGGGCTCACGTAGCTTTAACAGTTGTAGAGAAAAGGGAATTTCAGCCAGTGTCATTTGTATGCAATTAGTTCCTGGTGAAATTCCCTCTTCATCACAACAGTTAAAGTTGCAGGGGCCCTGCCTTCTTTTGTATATGGTCACTCTAGTATAGTGCCTGCACCTTTAACTGTTGTGATGAAGAGGGAATATCACCAGGAACTAATTGCATACAAATGACACTGGCTGAAATTCCCTTTTCTCTACAACTGTTAAAGCTACATGAGCCTGACCTGGATTTTATCTGGTCAGCCTAACCTTAAGCCAAAGTTAGTGCCGGTAACTCTGCTGCAGAACAGGGTTCATAAAGCCAGCCATAATGTGGTTAGCAGGGGCACCTGGTTAAGGAAAACGCATTGCATATGATACCGTAAACCCTGCTGTTTAACAAAAAACCCTTAACCAGCAGGTTGAACGGTGTCACCTGAACGGGCCCAACGATTCCTTCTGAAAACATGCTCTTGATAAAAATAAATCATGCAGTGAAGATGATCTTATTCAGAAGGGATATTGTAGATATTAGGAACTGGTGGGATGCTTAGAAGCCAATATCTATAGAGAATAGCACAAAGATATCTGAAGTTACATGACATCAATAAACAAAGTGATTGTCAACAAGTATGTGTGATGTATCAAAATGTGATAATCCAGTCAGATAATGTGAAGTTTTGATTTACCTGGACGAAAAAGAAAAGTTACAGTTAGGAATGGCAACAAACTTTGACCAAGGTGAGCTCAAAATGTAAACTCTGCTCTGCTCCTCCAGCTAAAAGTATGACCATATTTCACTGTCAAGCTTAACCATCTTCTAGCTGGGCATAACTTAAAATAGAGTTTGTACCTGTACATGTCAGCCCTCCCTGCCAGTTTCTCCCTATACCTGATTGTTAGGAAAGAGGAAAGGAGTCTTTTTAGCAGAAAAGTATGCTCTGACTGCATGCTTCATCCCGTTGAGAATCTTCAGGCGTTTTTGCCAGTACTTCCTAGGGGTTCCTTTCCTGATAGTTCAACAGGGATGTCAACAGGTATCCCAATAGTTTTCAAGGTGCACACATAGTCCTCTTACAGCATAAAGGTTTTCAATACATTTACTTTTTCAAAGCTTGGCTTATTTAATTTAAACTTCAAACAATATTCCTCTTGCCCATTCTTTAGAAATGTAAGAACCCAGTGCCATTTATCCCATGCTTTTTGTGAATGACAGAGTTACCTTGTTGAAAGGACCCTGGAACAAAAGACTTCTGTCAAATGAGCAGTTATTTTTTTTTGCTTTTCAACAAGTTGATGACAAAGAACTGCATTTCAGTTCCACTGATTTAGAATCAGAACTAGATGTCTGTATTTAAGTGCTTTTAGCAAATCTATTTATCATTGATACAATTATTCTATCATTTGTCCACTTCGTTCCTCTTCTTTTTTTCAGCCACCGTGCCTCTGAGACTGTGGTTCTTCTCTTCCCTGAGCACTCTTACCCTTAGTTAACCAATTTCAAGTGTCTGCCTGCCTTCTACCCCCTTTCAGCATTCCTTCATATCCTACCAACAGAACACATCTGTACCCTCTCAAGGCACCATATGACATTTCCCCCAACCATACCGTTCATTTCTCTCACAAATATACACAGTTTGTCAAGGTACTGATGTTTTCCCCTCAGAAGTTGGAATATTCCAGAGTTGTCTGCAATATCACAGTAATTAAGCTAATAGCTATGGAGTGTTCTGGCCAACAAGAGGTAGAAACAGGTGAAAGATAACAGCTTGATTTAAGAATTCTGATATGAGTGTACAATGAATATGTGAGGATAAGCATTTAGCTTCACTGAGGGATGGACACATTTTCCATTCTGTTTCTGCAGCTGTTTATTATTATTATTATTATTATTATTAATATTATTTAAGGTCAACACCAAAAATTGTTTGTATTGTAATGATGTTTCTCCTCGTATACACATTTTTTGCATGCATTTTTAAATCAGGGAACTGTATCACAATATTTGGAGAAGTGTGAATACTGAATAATACCTGCATATTGATTTGTGTAATCAGAGCTTTAGGCCCTCAGCACCCTAACTTTACAGCAGAGCCAGATGGACATACTGCCTTGTAGTATCTGAGAAATCCCAGCTGTGGTGATGGCATAAATCAGCAGAAGCCTGACAATGTAATGCTTCTTCACAGTTTATTCATGGGCTTTAACAGGGTTGGTCAAACATAAAAGAAAAACTGCCTGAACAGGCTAAATACACACAGTAATTAGAACAGAAGTTACTTCACTCAGCTTCTCCACTAATAATAATAAAAAAATGCCTTGCTTTGAATGGTCTGTCTCTGCATTCATGGCTGAGGAATTACACAGCAGTCCCATCAGTATTCAAAAGAAGAATCCCCAGCTGGGTGACAAAATTGGGGTTCCACTCATGGACTGCCTGGTCATGTGAGACACTGGGAGAAAGTCTGAGCCAAGCAATACTGCTGCTCCTGCCTCTGGCTGGAATCTCTGGACATCTTCCACACAACCCAGTGTGCTAACCTATATTCAGCTTCCCCCCTGAGTGTAAGGAGTAGAGGCCTTCATGTTTCAATTCTCGGCAACTGCCCCATCCAGTTCTGATACTCTTTCTATGACACAGTTTGACTTTCAGCTGTCCAGTACTTTTTCTGCTGTTTAACTCCTCTTTCCACTTAGATCATGGCACCATGTCTACAATAATAAAATGGTGTTTGCTTCTGCTGTCCCTGTGCTAAACTTGGGAATAAGCATCATCTTATTGTAGAAAAGTATATATTTTTAATGTAAAGATAATAAATTGAGCATCTGTAATCATGCATTAATTAATTTATAATATTTATATACCACTCCCCATCCAAAAGATTTCAGAGTGGTGAACAACAAATGGAATAAAGTAATAAAAACACCATATTTAAAATTACTATTTTTAAAAGAACAAAGTTCTGATAAAACTTGGGTTCTGGTGAAAACTGTGTCCAGTCATTCAAGGAAAGCTTCCTGAAACAACAATGTTTTCATGAGGCGCTGGAAGCAATACAATATTGGTGTTTGCCTGACCTCCAAAGACAGAGAATTCCATAAGCATCTATAACCATGTGCATGCTTGACTGACTGACTGACTGGCCTTGTTTTTTAAAATAACAGCAATGAAAGGAAGCCATGGCAACCTGGGGGACCCTGTATGCCCAGTCCAACCCTGATGCTAAGCCTATCTGTTGCTGTCCCCATCACCTTCTGCTGTCTAAGTGGTCATTTGTCTTCCCCCACTGGGCTGCAGAGACCTGGATCTTGGCCGCAAGCCAATCCTTAGCTGTGACATTGGATCTAATAATACTTGGTCTACAAACATTTGCACTTCTGCATTGTCACATACTATGGCATTGGTCTGACACTTTGCTATGCTGTTTAGGATAAAGATGCCTGGCCTCATTGCTTTAAAATCCAAACTTTATTATAAATATGTCTTAACAGAGACAAGGAGTCCTAAGCCCTTTTTGGACATTTGTTCTCCATGTCAAATGAAGCCATAAAATAAATCTTTCCATACGTATAGCTGTACCCACAGGTGATCTATGAATGTATGTAGATGATGGGGCTGTCTCCTTCCACATGAGTATTGTTTCTATACAGGGAAGGATTACCGGGTGTGGGGGAGCAAGTTTAGATATTCATTTGCATCAGTCACTGCATTATATTCTAAAATAAATTTTAAAAATAGGTATATTTATCCTTGTGGGCAGAATGATATTACTGCAGTGGTAAGATTCAAGTGTGTATGCAGGTGTGCATTGGTGTTTCCTTTCTCCTATACTTCTTGGCATACATTTGCATTTTATCAATATTAAAAGCTTGATCACAAAATATTTGTCGGTTGAGAAGTTTGATGTGGAAAAGAACTTTGAAGTAGAGCACAACATCTTGCATTAAATGTGTTATGTGTCCATAAAAATCATGACAAGGTCACTGATGTTTTCTTCAATCCAGAATACAACAATATTATTATTCTTGTGATGCTGTGCCAAGACTGTGCATACAGAGAGGTACTAAGTACATTTTCTCTTCTTTTCTTTTATTGTTTAGATTTGCGATAAAGAATGGCACTACTATGTCGTCAACGTTGAGTTCCCGGTAGTTACCTTGTATATGGATGGTACAACGTACGAACCTTATCTTGTAACTAATGACTGGCCAATTCATCCATCACACATAGCAATGCAACTAACTGTTGGTGCTTGCTGGCAAGGTAACTAATAACACACCTTAGAATGTATAAATTGGGATTGGAGTATGCTTACTGTACATTAAAATCTTAGAAATCTTAACAAAGAGCATGGACTTAGCTATTGCATTTCTCAGTTATATTTCAATATAGTGATCTGGAGTATAGTCTTAATTAGGTCAGGGCTGAAAATTTAATTAAGTTGGGTTTTTTTGTTCATTTGTTTCTTTATAAGAACTTACCAAAATTCACAAATATCTTCATAAACATGATAGAAAGAAATTGAGATTTTTTAAAAAATCAAATGTGCGAGAAAATGAAATGGTCAGATACATCCATCCAAGCTTTCAGTGCTTTTTGGTGATGTGTAATTTGTCACTTTAATCTGCTGCCTGCTGTGCCTTGTTCCACTCTCTAGGCTCCTTATGGTGCTTACCAGGCTCTGACCCATTCTTTGCCTTCTCAGGTTAATCTTGTGACTGTCATCACTTGGAATCACTGCCCCTTCCTCCCCCACAATCTCGGAGCTGGCAGGAATCTGGCTTTTCTTATTCCTTTCTCTGATACTTCAGAAATCTGATCATTCTTCTTTCAGTGTGTTCATTTGATCTTTCTTTTCTTCTACTGTCCTGAAGATCTATCTTTCTCTGCATAATTATTAAGCAACAGTTTTTTTAAAATACTTTTTAATTGATCTGTTAATATTTTGGGAATGTGTAAATCTCTCTACATCTGACTGAATTGGAGGAGTTAGTTAACTTCAGTCCAGTATATTTTCTGTTTCCTTGTGATTTATTTCATATTTCTGAAACAAAAAGATACAACCTTCAACTTGGAATACTTTATAATTTTTTGGTCAGCACGGCTCAAATAGGGCACCATAGGGCTGGAAGGCTACAACTTTGGGGAGATTTTAGCGGAGAAAAAAAAATACTGTGGGCATATTTAGACAAGTGCATGTTAAGCATTGCTTGCTGGGAAATGCTTGGATTTGTAGGACTTATTTCTATCTAAATGTGCATAGGATTGTGAGTAGTTATAAGCCCTACTTGCTGTCAAAATTATGCAAATGAGGTCACGTGACCGGAAGTAAACAAACACCACGTGACCGGAAGTGACGTCACCACCATTTTTTGCTAGGTCAGCTTTTTGTTGCTTCATGATGTTATCTTTCCGCCTCTCATTTTGTCTTGAAGCTGTATATTTGTATATTTCAAAGTATTTTGGTAAATAGTCACAGCTGAGCTTCTCCAGAAGTTTAACCATGATATCTATGGAACTACATTTGGTATAATCACAACCAGCACAATCTTATTCATTCTTCTCCATCTGTATAATGCAGCCAAAGGGTAGAGCAGTAGGCTGACAGCACCATAACAAACTGAATGAACAGATCCTGAATTATTTTCTGAGGGTGCCACTAAGAGAAAATATATATCTTAGGGCTAAAAGGAACCAGAAAGATAATTAAATACACAGAAGCACTCCATGACAGCATTTTCCACTCATCAAATTTTATCATTGTGATCCATTCGGGGAACCTAACAGGATGTACGTATATACGGTGCCTGTAGACAGATAACTTCAAATTTTGTCAAAATAATTAGCAAAACAAAAATAGTGGATTAAAAAAAATACTAGGCACATTGATCTGAAGGTTTCCTTTTTTGATCCCAAATATCTTAGGCAAATAAAGGTTTGAATTCCAGCTAGCTTGGGGTAGTTTTCATCTTAAAGTCCTGTAGTACAACAAGCCTTTCATTTTCCTTTCACAGTATTCAATGTTTTGTTCAGTAACTGGCCTACTTCTACAGCCCTGTTCTGAAGTAACACTCCCACAATAAATCAACGATGTGCTTAGGTTAATACTAACTAGCCCTAGGCATGTTGCACATGCCAGCTTGTTTCACCTTCTGATGTACAGCACAAAGTATGCAGTGAAGAAGCCTTTGTGCATACAGCTGTATGTATGAAGGCTTCCTTAAAGTAGACATTTGACTTGCATGTGTGGATATGAGGGGGTAGGGCGAGTGTTCTTCAGAATTGGACTATTCTCCTCTCCTTTGTCAAATTCCCCCCACAAGGGCATACTTTTCTCAAACACTACATTCACATAGAAAAAAACCCATTAGTGTTCATGTTAAGCTGCAAAAGCAAATAAATCCACCTTTTCATTTACATGTCTATTGCTGTTGACTGGTAGAGTTTTAATATTGTTTTGTACATTGGACCCAAAGCAAAACAAAACTGTGTCATCATGAACGTATTCAGGATAAATAGGACAACTCAACAAATAGTCGAGTAAGCCTCCTAGTGAATCGTAAGCACTGATACAAAACCTTCAAGTGAATGCAAGATAACTATAATGACCCTATAATGCACATGTTGGTGGCCCACAAGCTACATGCAGCCATAGAATCATAGAATAGTAGAGTTGGGAGAGGCCTATAAGGCCATTGAGTCCAACCCCTCCTCAATGCAGGAATCCACCTTAAATAGGCTGACCATATGAAAAGGAGGACAGGGCTCATGTAACTTTAATAGTTGCAGAGAAAAGGGAATTTCAGCCGACGTCATTTGTATGCAATTAGTTCCTGGTGAAATCCCATCTTCTTCACAACAATTAAAGTTGAAGGCACTATACTAGAGTGACCAGATACACAAGAGGGCAGGGCCCCTGCAGCTTTAACTGTTGTAACGAAGAGGGAATTTCACCAGGAACTAATTGCATATAAATGATGCTGGCTGAAATTTCCTTTTCTCTACAACTGTTAAAGTTACATGAGCCCTGTCCTCCTTTTCATATTGTCAGCCTACCTTAAAGCATCCCTGATAGATGGCTGCACTGAAGGTCAGCAGAGGCCTTCAGTGCAGAACACACAGGTGCCCAAGTCGTAACCAAATTCCTCTTCCCTCATCTCTAAATTTGAGCCCACCACTCAGCTGTATGGCAGGCTGGGGAGAGTGGTGTTGAGAATGGCTTGCAGGGTGAGTCATGTCTTTGCACTCTTCCCTTCATCACTATGGCATTCTCTGCAGACCCTCAAGCACCTGTTTGGCAGATGTGAGAGTGCCATTATGATGGGGAGGATTGCACATGATGAGAGTTAATCCATTCCTTTTCATGAATGTGCGTGTGTGTGTGTGTATCAGAGAGAGAGAGAGAGAGAGAGAGAGAAAGAGAGAGAGAGAGAGAGGAAAGGGCTTAGTGTGAGAATTTGTTCTTGTTTGTGAGAGCCAATCTACACACTAGCTTTATAATGTTTTATAAGGGTTACGAAAACTCTTTGGGCCACATGACACACTCCCTTGAACGTTGTATACCTGAGGTTTTTTAAAACTCACTTCAGCTATGTACAACAGTTTTTTACTTTTAATAAATCTTTTTAAGTAAAATAATGTGATCTTCCTTACCGTTTTTGATTTGTGCGGGCAGTGCTTCGTTTACCAGCGCCCAAATGCTTAGCCGTTGATTGGTGGGGAAGAAAGAAGGGCTAAGGAGGAAGTGGGCGAGTGAACTACAGCACCCACAATGCTTTGCCCTAAACTCATTGAAAGCTAGGGAATGAAAGGGGAACTAAGGAGGAAGTGGGCGAGTGAACTACAGTGCCCACAATGCCTTGCCCTAAACTCATTGTAAAAACGAAAGAGAAAGAGACGGACAGAAGGGTGTGTGAGACTGCACACACCACTTTGAAAACTGAAGAATTTTTCTCCTGTAATGTGAGTACTCCTTAATGTGGCCTAAGACGTTTTGGAACGCACCTATTTGGAACGTTTTAAAATACTATTTAAAACGTTCCAAGGTACTGTGTAGATAGGCTCTGAGAGTTAGTGTAAATGGGGCAAAGTCTCTGTGTATGTTTGGGGGCGAGGGGGCGAGAGGGATGTCGGCCCTTGCCAGACCCACAGGTAGCCCAGGACCTTCCCAGTGTCATCTGTAGCTCCCAACCTACTGCCCAATGTCACATACAGCTCTCGGGCAAAAACAATGCCAGCTCCAGCTATAATGACTCTAAGATCACAGATAACATGTGTTTGGACTGTAAAAGGATCTGAGTCTCCTGATGGGAAATTTCAGTTACATCAAGATAATCCTTGCTAAAATGTAAAGAGTTTCATTGGAAGCATATAGAGGTGATCTGTATAAAAGCAAGATATTAAATGATTGAATATTGAAATCCTACATGTAAATACTGATACTAGACAAGACGCCGACATTTCACAGGACATTAAGCAATCATCTCTACAGTACTGAAATAGAGATTTTATTTTTCTTCTTCCTTTTTATCTCCATGACCTAACAGTGTTCAAACTCAAAGCCTAATCCCTTATATTAAATATAGGCCATCATTTTGCATCCTTTTCTCATTTGCTTTTTCCTGTGTGCATTCGTTACCAATTTTTCAGGATATATAAACAGCAGCAGCAATTTTGTCTCCTTGTAGTTAAGAAAACCAGTAGAAGAAGGACAGATGAATGTATGGACAGACAGCTTCATAACCTTTCAGTTTCTATAGGAGCAATTTGGTTGCAGTTTGCTGAGAAGAGAGACTGTCAGAAATTAACTCTCTGATGCGGGACAGAGAAATACCCATTTTACAGAAGGGAAAGTAATGAGTCAAGACAAACCATTTCACCCATTTAACAGAACGAGTCTTCTTCCTTGCTAAGTTCCACATCCCAGGGATCTGTGATCCCCCAACTTATCTTAACACTAGGGGTGTGCATCGGATCGGATCCGATCCACGATCCGAATCCGATCCGCCCCAAAATCGGGAAAATCCGATCCGATCCGATCAACCTCCGATCCGATCCGATCCGATCCGACGAGGTCCGATCCGGATCGGACGCCATTTTGAATGCTTTTTCCCATAGCCAAGTATTGTTTTACAAAAACGCCTATAACTTTTTCATTTTTAAAGATAGAAGGATGAAACTTGGGCACATTATACACTGGTTAGGGATAGTTATCTGTGAGAAATTTCAGAAAGATTGGTGCATGAGTTTTGTGGCAATTAATTGTTTAATAAATACCCAGAAATGCCTATAACTTTGTCATTTTTAAAGTTACAAACATGAAACTTTGCCACATTGTAGGTGGTACCTTGGGACCTATCTGTGAGAAATTTCAGAAACTTAGGTGCTTGCCTTGTGTGGCAATTAATTTTAGAAAAATGGGTAGTAGTGGGGTAAATACATTTACGCCTCCCATTTTTTTATTTTTGAAGATACAAACAGGAAACTTGGGCACATTACAGGTACCACTTGCCTTGATATGTGTGTGAAATTTCAGAAACATTGGAGCTTGCCTTGTGTGGCAATTAATTTTTGAAACAATGAGGAAAGAAACACCTATAACTTTGTCATTTTTAAAGTTACACACATGAAACTTTGCCACATTGTAGGTGGTACCTTGGGACCTATGTGTGTGAAATTTCAGAAACATAGGTGCTTGCCTTGTGTGGCAATTAATTTTTTAATAAATACCCAGGAATGCCTATAACTTTGTCATTTGTAAAGTTACACACATGAAACTTTGCCACATTGTAGGCGGTACCTTGGGACCCATGTGTGTAAAATTTCAGAAACGTAGGTGCTTGTATTGTGTGGCAATTAATTTTTGAAACAATGAGGGATTCATTGGACAGCACTTGCCCATAGGGATTCATTGGACAGTACTTGCCCATAGGGATTCATTGGACAGTACTTTCCTATAGGAAATCATTGGAAAGCACTTGCCCATAGAAAATCATTGGAAAGCACTTGCCCATTGAGAAATACAGTTATGCCTCCCACTTTTTTATTTTTGAAGATACAAACAGGAAACTTGGGCACATTGTAGACTGGTTAGGGATAGTTATCTGTGAGAAATTTCAGAAAGATTGGTGCATGCGTTTTGTGGCAATTAATTTTTTAATAAATACCCAGGAATGCCTATAACTTTGTCATTTTTAAAGTTACATACATGAAACTTTGCCACATTGTAGGTGGTACCTTGGGACCTATGTGTGTGAAATTTCAAAAACGTAGGTGCTTGCCTTGTATGGCAATTAATTTTAGAAAAATGGGTAGTAGTGGGGTAAATACATTTACGCCTCCCATTTTTTTATTTTTAAAGATACAAACAGGAAACATGGGCACATTACAGGGAACACTTCACTTGATATGTGTGTAAAATTTCAGAATGATAGGTCCAGGCATTTGGTGGCTACGAATTTTTTAGATTAAAAGTTATTAACCTTTTTTACACAGAGGCTGGGGCTGTCAATTGCACCCTCCCGCCTCCCGGGAAGAAGAAGGAAACACTTTCTCTCATCTCTTTGATCCTTGCACGCTTGGCTGCAACTGAGCTAGTATCCATTACAAAAGGAGAAACAAAGTAGCACTTGGCTCGTGTCTGCTTTGATACTTTCACTCAAGCAGAACGGCTGAGCCTAGGATCACTCTCTCTCGCTGGGATCGTTACAGGAGAAATTTTCTACAGTCTTCAAAGTGGTGTGTGCAGACACCTTGCCACCACATGCCTGGACCTATCATTCTGAAATTTTACACACATATCAAGTGAAGTGTTCCCTGTAATGTGCCCATGTTTCCTGTTTGTATCTTTAAAAATAAAAAAATGGGAGGCGTAAATGTATTTACCCCACTACTACCCATTTTTCTAAAATTAATTGCCATACAAGGCAAGCACCTACGTTTTTGAAATTTTACACACATAGATCCCAAGGTACCACCTACAATGTGGCAAAGTTTCCTGTATGTAATTTAAAAATGACAAAGTTATAGGCATTCCTGGGTATTTATTAAAAAATTAATTGCCACAAAACGCATGCACCAATCTTTCTGAAATTTCTCACAGATAACTATCCCTAACCAGTCTACAATGTGCCCAAGTTTCCTGTTTGTATCTTCAAAAATAAAAAAGTGGGAGGCATAACTGTATTTCTCAATGGGCAAGTGCTTTCCAATGATTTTCTATGGGCAAGTGCTTTCCAATGATTTCCTATAGGAAAGTACTGTCCAATGAATCCCTATGGGCAAGTACTGTCCAATGAATCCCTATGGGCAAGTGCTGTCCAATGAATCCCTCATTGTTTCAAAAATTAATTGCCACACAATACAAGCACCTACGTTTCTGAAATTTTACACACATAGGTCCCAAGGTACCGCCTACAATGTGGCAAAGTTTCATGTGTGTAACTTTACAAATGACAAAGTTATAGGCATTCCTGGGTATTTATTAAAAAATTAATTGCCACACAAGGCAAGCACCTATGTTTCTGAAATTTCACACACATAGGTCCCAAGGTACCACCTACAATGTGGCAAAGTTTCATGTGTGTAACTTTAAAAATGACAAAGTTATAGGTGTTTCTTTCCTCATTGTTTCAAAAATTAATTGCCACACAAGGCAAGCTCCAATGTTTCTGAAATTTCACACACATATCAAGGCAAGTGGTACCTGTAATGTGCCCAAGTTTCCTGTTTGTATCTTCAAAAATAAAAAAATGGGAGGCGTAAATGTATTTACCCCACTACTACCCATTTTTCTAAAATTAATTGCCACACAAGGCAAGCACCTAAGTTTCTGAAATTTCTCGCAGATAGGTCCCAAGGTACCACCTACAATGTGGCAAAGTTTCATGTTTGTAACTTTAAAAATGACAAAGTTATAGGCATTTCTGGGTATTTATTAAACAATTAATTGCCACAAAACTCATGCACCAATCTTTCTGAAATTTCTCACAGATAACTATCCCTAACCAGTGTATAATGTGCCCAAGTTTCATCCTTCTATCTTTAAAAATGAAAAAGTTATAGGCGTTTTTGTAAAACAATACTTGGCTATGGGAAAAAGCATTCAAAATGGCGTCCGATCCGGATCGGACATCCGGTCCGATCCGATCCGACCATCCTCCGATCCGATCCGATCCGATCCGACCCCCCAGGTCCGATTCCGATCCGCTATCCGATCCGATCCGGGGGGTCAGTGCACATCCCTACTTAACACCCATCTCCTCCAATTAGATAAATTGAAATTGAAATAACTACCATGATCTTGTTTGGACACAGTCATTAATATGGATTAAAACTCAGCCAATTTTTTTAAAAAACAGGGGAGCAGAGGAATACATGCAATCTTTTAGCATGCTTTAACAACCCCAGGAAAAAACAGCCACTGCATCTCAATGTACTCTCAGGTTTCCCATACAAGGAGGCCAGAGTGAGGCTTTTGGCCACACCGACAGCCCTTGGAATATATGCCTGAGAGACCCCACCAGTCCTCTGACATTTTACTTCACAAAGCTAAACCAGGCAGTGTCTGCAGGCCTTTCAGTCCAAAGTGGAGGAGTCTTGCTGTGGCAGCATCAAAGTTACCCATTTACAAGCCAGGCCTAGCCACATGAACTCTCCGGCTGGGAAACTGAATGTGAGGCATCTAGGCTAGAGCCCCTTGGGGCAGGAGCCCAACAGACATCTTATGAAGGTAGAGGAAGGAGAGGAGCAGCAGAAATGTAGATGTTGATAGTGTCCCGTCACCTGAAGGGCTAACTCAGAGAGAAAGTCCTGTTCCTTCATCCATCCAGGCAAGTAGTGGTCCCTTTCTCCCATTTCTTCCTGCCCCACTTTTTTTACAGAAGTATCCCCTCAGGATCCTGGCTGCCATCAGTGCTTCATGACTGTACCAACAACAGCAGCAGTAGCACTTATCCCAAGAATCTGGATATCACAATCTGTTTATAGAAAGAGTGTTCCCTCAATGTTTTCTTTTTGGCTTCCATCTGAAATTTGGTTCAGAAGTCTATTTGCAAAGGAGGAAGGAGCCTTTTCTCCACTAAGGTCCAGAATAAGAACTAGATGGGACTGTCTCTGGAGCTGAGTGGTTTTTGGAGGGCAGGAATCACACATTCGTGTTTTCAGATCTTCTCTACACCCCAGCAAGCAGGCAGGCAGGGAGCTTTCGTCCTGCAAACTGGAAGGAAATGTGGCCACTGCCAAGCTGATCTTCTCTTGCTGCTCCAGCAATCACTTGCCTGGCAGGCAGGTGGGATCCTCAGAAGTGCTGCTGCTGTTCTCATTGTCATCAGGCAGGACTTGGAGTCAGGGTGGCTCTAGAAGCTACACAGCTAGCCAGGAGGCTCATACAGCACCTCACAGCATATAAGCCTCCTGGCGCTGGCTGGCTTATGTCGAGGGAAGAAGTGTATGTGTGGGAACAGGAAGGAGGAAGCAAGCTGGCCTTGGAGACCAGCGTGGAGGGACAGGTGCCCCCAGCCAGATTACCATCTTAAATGGGTGACAGGCTCATAAAAACACAAGAAGAGCCATGCTGGATCATACCAAGGGTCCTTCTAGTCCAGCATTCTGTTCTCACAGAACAGAGGCCAACCAGCTGTTGACACAAACCCACAAGCAGGACATGAGTGCAATGACACTCTCCCGCCAATGTTCCCCAGCAACTGGTGTGCATAGGCTCCCTGCCTCTGATAGTCAGAGGGAGCAATCTGGCATTCTAAAGTAGACCTACCCCTACTCACTGAGTTGAGTGTAGCTGTGGGACCCAAACTTCCAACCAAGTGGCACCACTGCATTGAGTGGAATTCATGTGCAATATTAATCTGCTTGGCATAGATTTCTGATTTAATTTTAAAGAGATCAATCTGTAAATTAAAGCTCTTGGTACCTCTGATATTTAAAAGAAATCAGGTTTTCATGAGAGTAAGCAATGGCTTCGAAGCTGTATTCAACAATGTGTTATTTTTTAAAAATCCTTTCAGGTAAGGTAGGAGTTTCATTGCTATTTCCAAGCAGAACACATGAACCTTTGAGTTTATGGGTTTCTCATCATTGGTAATGAAATAACATAGTCATAAAGTGTGAAGAAGGTCCTCCAGATATGTATATCAATTCTGATAAGTTCAAGGATCTCCATCATCTGTTACTCAATTGCTTGGAGTGGATTTTCCTCTCAATTGGTCAAACTGTTAATTTTTCCGTGTGTGTGTGTTTGTGTGTGTGTGTGTTTTAAAGGCCATCTCTTTGTCATTTCAAAGTTGACAAAATTGTCACTCCCTTGGTTTGTTGTTGCTGTTGTAAGTAACTAAATGGTTGTGAGATTTGGCTGCATTTGGCTGGGCTCAGGTGGTGCATCAATGCGATGGTTCATCATTAATTTTTATGATGCAGGTGGTTTTGTCTTCTTTGCAGGACCTATAAATAAGTTTCAATTGGACTGTCTCTTTTATTTATGCTTCTTGTCTGGCAGAAGCTGCTCAGGTGAACCCAGAAGATGCTTGCCATTGACAGACGAGCAGAGTCTGTTGCCCCTTGAGAAGAATAATTGTTCAGCTGGTTGTTATTTTGAACTGTAATGCTTCACATGTGTTTGTCTGTGCTGTGGGCTTTCCTTTATTTGTGACCCAAGGAGGGCTTGGGAGGGCTTTCTGAAGGGATGCCTCAGCCACTTGTTTGTCCCTAACAATTTTAAAATTCCTGTGAATATGTGAGATGCAGCATGTAACATGGGTCATCACCATTTTTAAGTCAATTAGTCAAACAACATGTTTGCCAAATATCTGTTGGCCTCACATTTTTCCTGTTTGTAGAAACAGATGTGGTCATAAACATACATACGATTACTTGTCAATTATAGTAACTGATGCCATGGCATTCTGATTCCCCCTCCTGGGAACTTGGATTCTTCTTCAAAGGCGAGAGTATTTCAGTGCTAACATTTAAATGTGCATAATGTGTGTTAATTTCATACCATTGTGCAGATGTACAAAATTTTAAAAATAACAACTGTTCAAGTATCTTCAGTAAGAATTTCTGATAGAACTAATTCCAAAGATCATTTTTACAGAATACTGTCTATAATTGTAATATGTGGAACCTGTGTTGTGTGGCTAGTTTCAACACAATATTTTATGGTCAGTGGTTTGCTATTATTTTCCATGAAGCAAGTTCTGAACTTTCCAGTCAGTTCAGGGCAAGCCTTTGATGATGGAACAGCAGACTGTCCTGGAATCAGTTACCTAGGGAGTTTATTTATTTCATTTCTATACTACCCAATAGCCAAAGCTCTCTGGGTGGTTCACAAAAATAAAAAATAATTTAAAATACATTATACACAGTGTAAAACCACTTACATATAAGCATATAAACAGACAAGACACACACACACACACACACACACACAATATAAAACAATATATAAATGATCAACCCAAAGACAGTCCAAGACCGGATTAACTCATTATATGCTGTTAAATGTCTGAAAGAAGAGCACAGTTTAACCAGGCACTGAAAATGTTACAATGTTGCTGCCTGGTGGGCCTCATCGGGGAGATCATTCCCCAGTTGGGGGCACCACTGAGAAGCCCTCTCCCTTTTTGCCACCCTCTGAGCCTCCCTCGGAGGAGTCATCCAGAGGAGGGCCTTGCATGCTGAATGTAGTGTACGGGTCGTTTCATGCCAGGAGAGGCACTCTATCAGGTACTTTTTAAAAGCCTAAATGTTGTATAAATCAACACAATTGGAGCTAATTGTGTTAAGCAGTTCTCAGTTAACGCCCCCCTTTGTATTTTCCTAACTTTTATACTCCTCTTTGTGGAAGATCTTGTCCACCTTCCATTCTGACTGATGACCTCAGTCTACCCTTACACTACTTTTTGGTGAAATAACATATTTATTACATGAGGTAAGCAATACATGTATAAAAATGTCTTTGTAAGTGTCTCTGTGAAAGTGGAATTCTCCCTAAAACATGTAACAAAAGCCACATCATTAATTTCAGTTTCCATTTTACTGGAACTCTGGGCTGTCTCCCATACGCTCCCTAACGTTCCCTATACATCTCTTCCCCTGCGAAGCAGACATCTTTCTTCTCATTTATTCCAAATTCTGCCAACTCTGCATGGCCCTTTTTAGTTTAAACTAATTCCACTTGTCAGCATCCAATCAAGGCAGAATTTCTTAAGTACTAGTCATGACCTTGAGCGTGCCACCCATTGCTTTATTTTTATTAGATGCAAGTGCAAGCATAATATTTCACACAAATTTAGAGCAATGGCTTCATTTTTGTCAGGCCAGTGTTCTTACCAGCCTATCAAGGCCTTCATGGCTACAGCTCCATTGTTACTTTAAGATATTATAGGAATGGGGTGGGGGATCCGTACCAGCAATGCAGCATGCATGAAGGTGAGGCATATCTCTAAAACTAAAATCTCCGCTCCTATGAGGCTAGAAAGCATGAGGGGTGGAAATCTCATTAGTGCTAAAGGGAACGTTCCCTCCACTAAAAGTTGTAACTGTGCAGTGGTTGGAGGATTTTAGTTTCAACCATGTGGGAAGGGAAGATATAACCTCCCCTCTCTGTATACTGCATTTTCCCCTTCCTGTGTACTGCAGTGTGGTGGCCCCCTTTGTATGGAATTCTCTGCCTTTGGAGGTCAGGCAGGCACCAACGTTGTATTGCTTCTGTCACCTCCTCAAAATAGTGTTGTTCCAGGAAGCTTTCCCTGAATGACTGGCCAGGCTGGATCAGACCAAGGGTTCATCTAGTCCAGCATTTTGTTCATACAGTGGCCTACCAGCTGTTGACCAGGGACCCACAAGCAGGACATGGTGAAACAGCACCCTCCCACCCATGTTCCCCAGCAACTGGTCTGTATAGGCTTTCTGCCCCTGATGCTGGATATATAGGCTGACTGCCTGTGATAACTCTGATAAAAATTGTAAATAAAGAATTAAAATTCCCACTAAGGATTTTACTCCTGCAACTGTAAAAACAGAGGCACGGTACAAATTAAGTGTAACATGTAGTTTGGCTGTCAGTTGTTATAAGACAGAGGGGATGATAGTTGGGGAAATGCATTTCCTTGCAAGGATGAAGTTCATTGTGTGGGGGTTCTACTAGATCCAATACTGCTCTTGTTTCCAGGCAGATGGAATTTCCAGATAGTGCCCTGGAATGCCTTTATCAGCTTTGGCTGATATGCCAGCTATATCTTCTGCTAGTAATTAAAATCTGGTTAATGTCATGCATGATTTAAAGGACTTCCAGATAGAGTTACTATAATCCTCTTACATGGGGCTGCCCTTGTGGACAAACTGGAATTTGATAATTAATAGATTTCAGTCTGCACTTTCACATCTCACCGCTCTATGTGGGGCTGCCCTTAAAGCTGCTCAGGAAGCTGGAGCTAGTGCAGAATGCTGCAGCTCGGCTATTGCCCAGAGCTGCCCCTTTCCAGCATGTAATTCCTTTGCAGAGGGAACTGCACTGGCTGTCTATTCAACTTGAGACCAGGATTCCTGAGATAGCTCCTTCTCCCCCTATCAACCTGCCTGATCATCGAGGTAATCCGAGGACATACTCCTGATGGTTCTACATAGATTTATCGTTTCATTGGGGTCCACTAGGGGAAGAGACTTCAATGAAGTGACCCCCTCCTATGGAATTTCTTGCCTTTGAAGGTCAGGCAGGCACCAACTTTGTATTCTTTCTGGTGCCTCCTGAAAACACCGATGTTCCAGGAAGCCTTCCCTTAATGACCAGCTGTGATTTATTTTGCACTTTGTTTCTTTTAAAAATGTACTTTTAATTAGGGATGTGCACCGGATTGGGTCCGATCCACGATCCGGACCCGATCTAGCTGAAATCGAATAAAATCCTGGCATCTGGATCATCCGATCTGATCTGAACCAGTCCGAAAAGACCCGATCCGGTTTGGATAAGATCGATCAGACCTCCTCCCCTCTCGCGCTCCTTACCTGCCAGGGCCGTCCACTGCCGTCCGCTGCCACCCGCGGGCAGCAGCGGATGGCAGCGGACGGCACTGGCAGGTAAGCCCCTTCCCCCCCTCATGCTCCTTACCTGCCGGGGTGCCTGCTTCCCTCCGCTGCCCTGATCTACTGAGAAACAGGCTTCGTGGCCTGCATCTCAGTAGCGTGCCGGGTGATGACGTCACCCAGCGCACTACTGAGAGACAGGCCGCAAAGCCTTTTTCTCAGTAGAAGGGGCCAGCGGATGGCAGCGGATGGCAGCGGATGGCCCCGGTAAGTAAGGAGTACGAGTGGGGGGAGGGGGCTCATTGATAGGTACAATCTATGTTTCCATTTACAATCTTGATAAAATAAAAGCTATAATGCTGTCTATACTCCAATAAATCAGTGGGTATGAAATCAATATCAAAAGTCCAATTTATTTTAATTCACCTGCATCACACCCATTAACATTACTAAAACCAGGTATAAATCTCAAATGTGTTTGCTTCCTTGGTATGAAATTAGTTTTTTGCTTCGTCTATCAATCCATCATTTTATTTAGCATATAGCACAGGCATTATAAGGAAGTATAATGTATTTTTTTTGTAGAAGATAAGCAAATATGGTAGAAAGACAATTTGTTAATTTAATCTTAACTAATTGTATATTGCTTTATAAGGGAGATTTACTGCTCCCAGGCATAAGAATAATAATAGATGGCCTTTATATTAGGCTGGTGCTTTGTTTTTAAATTGAGCCTGCTATTTTCAGGTTTTCTTTTTGATCTATAGAATCTCTTCTGAAATATAATAGAGTTTGATGTTTAATCTATCCTGTTTCTAAATTAAAATAGAAGCAGCAGCTTTTCCATCACATGCTGCAGGGCTGAAGTTTTGTATGCTGTGTTTCAAGCTAAAATTCTTTCCTACAGCTAACTTACATGCCTCCAAAAATAGGAATTTGCAATAATGTAAATGGTGATAGAACCTTAAGCATAATAGTAGCTTAATCATAAATTGTATCCTGCATAACAATCCATGAACCATATTCTACTTGGAATTCTGTTGATGATTAAAAAAAGGAGCAGCAGAAACTGGATTGCCAACTGTTTCAAACATTTAAGACAGTGCTGGAAGTACTGATAGTCATAAATAAATCTGCATCTATGAATTATTATCAGTGATGATTTCTACTTTTCTTTTTTAATAGGAGGAGAAGTTGCTAAACCCAGATTTGCTCAGTATTTCCATGGCAGCCTTGCCAGTCTTACCATCCGACCAGGCAAAATTGAGAGTCAGAAAGTGATTTCCTGTTTGCAGGCTTGCAAGGAAGGTCTGGATATTAACTCGCTGGAAAGTCTTGGACAAGGAATAAAGGTGAGGGATGAACTGACATCATCTTTGATAACATTTAAAGCTGATTTATGAAGTGCAGAGCACAAGGCAGAGTACAGGTAAACTCCCAGAAGCAATCTCATTTGCTATAAAGTCATGCAAGGAAAAAACAGAAGTGAAAAGGGACTGTGTGACACTGAGTGTTACAATTTTTGCCCTGATATAAACCTATAGAAATCAGGTACCATTGGTGCTTCATACCCCTGCAGCATTTTCAGTTCATCCTGCCAGTGGCATGTTTGAGACACTCTTCAAACAGGTAAGATTCCCAGGAGATGCAACACAGTTAATATTAGGGGTGTGCTAGACTAGTACCTTGAGAATGATTATCATAAGAGAAACAAAACAAAAACATTGGGCAGCTAAACATTACATAACTCTTGCCTTCTGGAGATGTCACAGAACACTGCAAGATATGCCATGGTAGCATCAGAAGACCATAACAAGATCCCTGCAGGATATGATCATAGGCCTATCTGGTCCAGCATCCTGTTTCCCACAGTTGCCAAACAGATGCCTCTGAAAAGCCCATGAGCAGGACATGAAGGCAATAGCCCTTTCTTGCTGTTGTTGCCCAATAACTGGTATTCAGCTGCATGCTGCCTCTGATCCTGGTGGTAGAATATAGTCATCAGGACCAGTGTTTCCTTTTTGCCTGTGGATCCTAGAGGTGGAGTACTTTCTTTTCCATGCCTAGAAGGTTCTGCTCTCAAGTCAGCACTCAGCAGGCACAGGTAGAATGATAAACAGCTTCCTTTTTATTAAGAGGATTAAGGTTTTGGTACTAGAGTATAAAGCCCTAAACAACTTGGGACCAGGATACCTGAGAGAGCGCCTTCTCCCTTACCAACCTGCCCAATCACTGAGGTCATTGGAGGGCATGTTCCTGGTGGTTCCACATGGACCTATGGCCTGATTGGAATCCACCATGAGAAGAGCCTTTAGTGTAGTGGTCCCTTCTATGTGGAACTTCCTTCCCCTGGAGGTCAAGCAGGCACCAATACTAGGCTGCTTCCGGCACCTCTTGAAAACAACTCTATTTCGAGAAGCCTTCCCCATCTGACCGGCCATTTTTTTCTGGTACTTTATTTTAAATTGAACAATTTTAATTTGCATTTTTAATCTTCTTTCTTTTTCCTGTTTATACATATATTCACCACTCTGAAATTTTGTTTAGAAATTGAGTGGTAAAAAAAAAAATTGTACATAAATAAGAGCACCTTCCCCTCAAACTCTGTAGAGCCAGCTATAATTTGCACAAATAGAGATTTGAAGCCGCGATTGTTGCAAATTTGCATAATTTGCACAAATGACGGCTGCAATTTGCGAAATCACACAAATTGGCGCAAATTGCAGCTGTGACCTGCACAGATTTGCCCAACTTACTTCAGAGGATAAAAACGGACCAAAGTCCAGAGGGTTGAATCAGCAGAAGCTCATCAAGCTCCGTCCCCGGATGGATTTCTCTGACATGCCTCACTCCAACATACACACAGTGAAAGACAGAGGCTGGGACTTCATTTTGTCAAAGTTATTTTTTTTTCAATTAAAAAAATCTTTTAAACATTTTTTTTAAAAAAATGAGGAGGGACAGGGAGCCTGAAAGGTGCTAAGGGAGGACTCCATACCTAACTCAAGAGAACTGTAAAACGTGTAAACAGCTAATATGGAGCTGGCTATAAAATGTCAGACAACATAATCTCATGCATGACTATTCAGACATAAGCCCCATTGATTTCAGTGAGAGATACTTCCAGATAAGGGAAGGTTGCAGGCTAGAACCGAAATATAGGTTGTAGGTTAATAAATTGAGTAGTATTTATTGCTGGATAAAGTGTTCAAAATATTTTCAGTAGTTTTTTTATTATTATTATAGTGGAAACTTTTAATGATTTCCTTGGCTTTTTCTCCTGGTGAATTACTAACAAGGGCTATGCATACAGAAATATTAACAGCTAAGGTCACATTTCTTCAACAGAAAATAAAATTACTCTCTAGAAAATCCTGGCTGTGAAAAAATATGCAAAAGTAAATATGTTATTTATTAAAATTTCTCCTGTCTTTTGTTAGCTCTTGCTTATCTCATGATCAATAGAAACACAGTTTTTACACCACTATTGCCCTGTTTGAAGCTGACAATTCTTTGAAGCCTGCTTGAAGAATGCCAGCATTTCTTGTCTTCAGTTTTGCCTCCAACGGCTGATCTACTGTAGACAAGCGGCTGTCTCTGTAAACTAGCTATGGGTGGGGAAAATGAATCCAAGGGTTTAATTTTTCAAGTTCAAACCATTTTCAATCTCCGATCTACAAGCTGGCATGGTGCAAGTTTCTTCTTTCATTTTTACCTTTTCAGCTATTTTGAGAGTCAGTGTGACAGCGGGAGGCAAAAATGAAAGAATCTGTCAGAGAGAGGTCTCATGCAGTGTTTCTTAGTTGGCCTGACAGTGACATGTCCTGATGAAAGAACTGCAGTTGGACCTGGAGCTAAACAGAACATTAAGGAAGACAGATTGTGCCCAACTTTCAACAACATCTGTATACAAATTATGTCTGTATATAGAAATGTATAATGCTCATGGTAGACTTTCAAGAGACAAAATTAAGAATACAGTCATGCCAATCAGATATTCAGTCCAACTACCTGAATTGAGTAGTGCAATCGATTTGCATCACAAAAGTATTAAGTTGTAATTTCCATAAAGTCAGTAGCAATTTTTTTTTTAAAAAAACTGCAGAGATGATACTATCATGTTTCAAAACATATATATGCATACATGCCCTAAATCAATACAAATAAAATTGACTCTGGACCAGCTTCCCGCCACAATCGGCAGCTTCTGGGGGCTAGGCTCACCAGCTTCCCACCACGATCAGGGGCCGGAAGCTGGCGATCGCGGCAGGAAGCTGGTGGTCGTACGCAGAGCAGCTCAGGTACTGGACCTGCCTGGTGATCAAGGAAGGAGCTCGGGCGCCGGGCCTGCCTGCCTGGGGAATGTGGGAGGAGCTGGGCCAGGAAGTTGTGGGAGATCACGCGGCGGAGCTGGTGATGATGAGGGTGAGTCCCAGTCCTCCCTCGTTCCTGGGACCCGCTACTGACAGCCCTCCCAGGCACTGCTTCCTGGGAGTTGTAGGCTGCAGGGGGGGCCTGGGGCTTTGGTGCGAAATGGTGGATCTAGCCTAAAATGGTGGATCTGGCCCAATAGCCCCTCCCTGATTAGGATCTGGACCTCTGGATCCGAATCTTTGCACAGCCCTAATTAGAATACAGTTAATATCCAAAGAACATATTAACAAAGCAGATTATTTTTGTTAAACTTGCAGAGATAAATTGACCCTCACATTTTATTATGATAAGCTATTGTTATGGCAAAAGCCCAATGATTAAATATGAATAGTAGAAGACATTGTCTTGATTCGCAATAGTTCTGTAGACTTTTAATTTACTTTACAGTTAATTATAGCTACAATAATTACTAAAATGTGTGGCAGATGAGTGCCTAGTGGGTGCTTGTTGCTATAGAACGAACATTAGCTAATACAATTATAGTTTCTCTTTACTTTTTAGGGATTAACTAGTCTCTTAGAAACAGTCTTTAGAAACCTGTAATTTTAAATATTCTAAAGAGTCATTCTACATTGCTTCCCTAAATATTAATTATATTTTCTTTCCTCCCCACTGCCAGTATCACTTCAATCCTTCCCAGTCAGTACTTGTTATAGAAGGAGATGACATTGAGAATATAAATCAAGCTCTCCAAAAGGTCTCTTATATCAACTCAAGACAATTTCCAACCTCAGGCATTCGCCGTCTTAAAGTCTCATCCAAAGTCCAGTAAGTTAAATTCATTAAGCTCAGTAAATTTCATAATTCTGGATACATAACAATGGTATGCAAAGAACATTTATCAATAAATTTGGAACTTTAATGGATTGGCCAACAGATTAAGAATTACTTTTATTTTTAGAATGAAATTAGTTGGACAACAGTCATTCCCTAATTCCAGCTTGCCCATTGACTTCAGATAGAGTTCTGGATGTGTGTGAAATGGCCTCCTGATACATTCAGTATAAAATGGGTGATTAGGTTCTTGATGCACATTTAACAAGATAGTTATATCAAACTCATTAAGTATCAATTTGAGTACCTAATGTAAAATGCATAGCAATTAGAAGCCATCTAATCAGGTTTAACCATTGACTGTTTGTGATATGTTATTTAAGCATTGAAATGGTATGTGTTCATTGACCTTTCTAAAGACTATGCCTGCCAATGATATGCCTTGCTACCCATAAGCAATTTGAGAAATTGTGCTCCTAATATTCACATGGGATCGAGTAATTCCACAGCTGGACAGTGGGTAGACATGGATGCCCTGAAAAGAATACATTGACTGAACTGCTTTTTCTTTAGACTGTGTGTTTCTTGCAAAGGAAGATTGTACACTAATACCTCTAATATGAAGTTAATGAATAATATATTTTTCAGATGTTTTGGTGAAGATGTCTGCATTAGTATCCCAGATATAGATGCCTATGTAATGGTGTTTCAGGCCAAGGAGCCCAAAATTACAATAAGTGGAATGGATCATTTTGCAAGACCGGCTACAGAATTTGAACATGAAAGAGGTGTGATTCTTTTACCGGATATCAGAATTGTCAGCACAGTCACTAAAATGGAACATCCTCCTGACTTGAAGGAAACGACGGATAGAGGTTTGTGGTTTTTGTTTTAAGATTATGATTTCTATGACAGTGGAGACTGCTAGATAGCAATGAAAAGAATGACACCCTGCTGAGAAGAATGCCTCTCATATACTTAGTGTTAAAGAACAGACCCAGTTAAAATTGCTCCAGATGCGATTGGGGTTACATAGACTTCTATAGTCCAAAAAACCCTAGAGTGACTTACATACACTGTTCTGTTTTGTGGGTGTAGCTAGATGTCATTTCGATGCTTTGTATCATGAATTATTGGTTTCCACCAGTACAATGTACTACAAATTGGAGAAGAGAAAGTATAACTTATTACATAGGAATAGCTGCTACTTTTTGTGTTTTACAGCTATTCCATACAAGGAACAAGATGCACTGGCAAAGCTGCCTTTGTCAGCATATCTAATGGTGGGGGGAGTTAGAACAGCTGCCTTATTTAAGGCAGCTCTACCCCCCCGGGGCCTCCTTTCTTGAGCAACAAGAGCCTCCCTAATAGGTGCATGACAGGGCACGATTAGCTTGTCACTTCTTAGAAGCCAAGCAGTAACGTTCAGGTTCCCTTTGGAATTGACCAAGTGAATGTTGCTGGACATCTTGGGTTTCTTATTGTCATATTAATTGTTTTTAATTAAAGAGATCTCCATTGGCAGGCTCAGTACAGAGAGCAGGGAGGGAAAAGTTAATGATAAGCACCCAGACACATCAGATTGGTGAAGGGAAATTTACCTGGACCAACCTCTCAGAAATTACTAGCTCAAGAAGATACGGGGAAAGGACTTAACCCTGGGGCTCTAATGCAGATGTGGGCATTTTTGTCCCCTCTGGTCTGCAGTCTTGTTTGTTGGGTGACCTGAAAAAATTATATATCTATCTATCTATCTATATATATGGGGGAAATGGCATCTATAGCACAATAGAGTGCCAAAAATGGTCAATACAAGACCTTTTGCATTGCATATGGGAAAATGAGGTCCATAGCACTATGCAATGCAAAAGGTCTTGTATTGACTTTTTGGGGGGGGGCACTCTAAAGTGCTATAGATGCCATTTCCCCTCAAATATATTTGAGGGGAAGGGAGCTACACCAGAGGCTGAAGGGCCTGTATGTGACCTGTGGGCCACATATTGCCCACCCTTACCTTGTTGTTTATTGGCTAAGGACTTGTGATACATAAAGGTATTTCTTTGCACACACAAGGAGTGTGAGCACTTAAGAACACCAAACAGTTAAGATCTATACAATTCTTAGAACCAGGGTAGGGTGGCCCATATGAAATAAGTGGTAGAAATATGTACCTGGCCTTCACCTGGATGGCTCGGAGAATCAGTACTGAAAGGATGGAGTGGATTTAAATAACCACGTGCTGATTAGGCTTTGTATAAATACAGTTGTGTTCCATAATACAAACTTTACCTAGTGTCCATATCTTCTTTCTAGGGATATGGAAGCAATATTGGTAGGCAATCACGCAAACTCAGCCTGCAATCATATGCATATATTCATTAAACAAAAAACCTACAGTTTACAAAAACAGTGTTAAGGCTCTACAGATTCCAACCAAGCACCAAAAAGCAGGGGAATTGGGAGTTAAGGCTCACAAGCCTTAACGCCCCATCCTCCCTAAGGAGGCAGAAAGTGCAAGTGAAATTCTCATTCTCCCAAAGCAGATAAACCATGAGGACAGGGTGGAGAATATGATATGCAGAGGTGACTGTGGGGTTGTGGAAAACTGATCACGAACAACTTAGGGCCACCTACTTCTCTTTTTTTGTTTAGAGCAGCCCTTCCCCAACCTGGTGCCCTCCAAAGGTATTGGACTACAACTCCCATCATTGCAAGTCAGTATGTCCCATGGTCAGGAATGCTGGGACTTGTCATCTCAAAAATCTAGATATGCAATTTGATCTGCAGAGGTGACTGTGGGGTTGTGGGAAATGATGAACAACATAGGACCAGCTACTTCTCATTTCTTAGAGCATCTCCTTATGTTGAGAGTTGCAACCCAACACATCTGACAGGCACCAGGTTGGGGAATGTTGTTCAAGAACAAGGGAAGGCAGAATGTAGATCTCCAGATGTTTTGGAATTCAACTTGTAAAAGCCCCTATCAGCATGGGCAGTTATCAGGAATGCCGCGAGTTGATGTCCAAATCATCAGGATAGAACTATTTTCTGCCCACATCTGTACTAAAGTATGATGTTTTCCAGCATTAAGATATGTGATCAATCAACGAACTACAAAAGAGCTGCATCACTTTAAATAAACTGTCAAAACCAAATGAAACAACAATGAATGAATCTTGAACACCTAATCCAGATAGCCCTTCAGACATCAACATTAGTTTTCAAAACATGGCATAGGATGTCTGTTTCTTGAATATCAGATAAAGGATTCCTCTTACTTGTTCAGCAGTAGGTGGCCCTAAGTTGTTCGTGATCAGTTTTCCACAACCCCACAGTCACCTCTGCATATCATAGTCTCCACCCTGTCCTCATGGTTTATCTGCTTTGGGAGAATGAGAATTTCACTTGCACTTTCTGCCTCCTTAGGGAGGATGTGGCGTTAAGGCTTGTGAGCCTTAACTCCCAATTTCCCTGCTTTTTGGTGCTTGGTTGGAATCTGTTGAGCCTTAACATTGTTTTTGTAAACCGTAGGTTTTTTGTTTAATGAATTTCATGGCTTTGTGTAATGGATGACTGGATATTATACAGTTGACAACCAAGCCGGCATCAGCCAGAATGTTATACCATCTTGACATCCAATATAAAATCAAAGCTAGTGTTATGTGTTGAACTCACTTTTAACATTAATAAATCAACCAAAATGCTTGCATCTCCCTCATTTTTAAAGATAAAGTGATGAAACCTGGCATCATGGTAGCTCTTAAGTAGGGATATAGCTATGCCAAGTATGAAGCAGATCCGTTCATGCCTTGATTTTTAGGAATTTTTTAAAGTTCAAACAGAAATCTCTTTGGGGTCCAGGACCTTGAGCAGTACAAGTTTAAAAAATGAAATTAAAGATAAAGAGATGAAACTTGGCACCATGGTAGCTCTGAAGTAGGGATTTAGCCATGCCAAGGTGAAAGCAGATCCGTTCATCCCTTGATTTTTAGAAATGTTTAAAACTTCAATTTAATTTTTTTAATTAACTAAAATGCTTACAATTCCATCATTTTTAAAGATAAAGGGATGAAACTTGACAGCATGGTAGCTCTTAAGTAGGGATTGAGCCATGCCAAGTTGGAAGCAGATCTGTTTATGCCTTGAGTTTTAGGAATTTTTAAAACTTCAAACCCAATACTCCTCTTTGGGGTCTAGGGCCTTCAGCTGTACACTAAAAAAAAAAAGAAAGTAAAGATGAAGAGATGAAACTTGGCACCATGGTACCTCTTAAGTAAGGCTTTAGCCATGCCAAGTTGAAAGCAGATTGGTTCATGCCTTGAATTTTAGGAAAAAAATTGAAGTCAAACTTTTTAAAAAAATATCCTAAAAATGAAGGCACGAACCGATCTGCTTCCAACTTGGCATGGCTCAATTCTAGGGTGACCACTAGGGTGTGGCCTAGTGGCTAAAGTGTTGGACTGGGAGCTGGGAGATCTGGGTTCTACTCCCCACTTAGCCATGAAAACCCATTGGGTGACTTTGGGCCAGTTGCAGACTCTCAGCCCAACCCATCTCACAGGGTTGCTATTGTGAGGATAAAATGGAGAGGAGGAGGATTATGTATGCCGCCTTGGGTTTCTTGGTGGAAAAAAGGTGGGATATAAATGCATTAATAGATAATAAAAAAAACTGTCAGGATTTCCCCAGATTTCTCCTGGTTTTTGTTCTGTCCTCAGTGTCAGGGGGGATTTTATGCAATAGTCTACAATGACCTGGAATTACACACTTTCCCTTTTAAGGCCACCATTAGCATGGCAGGGGGGAATGACATGCTTTCTGGAGGTGTGTCATTCTCTCCCACTGCTCCAATCAAGGCCTTAAAAGGGAAAAACTTGTCATTCCCAGGCATTATAGAAAAGGGCCTGAATGGAACGGTGGGGTGGGGTGAGAATGACATGCTTTCCCCTCCTCCGCTCCAATTGGGGACTTTAAGGTGGCCCCAGAAAGCCATTTTCCTGGGCCCCCCCACTAGGTGTCCTCTTTTTTGGTTTCCCAAATATGGTCACCCTACTCAGTTCTTGCACAGGCTGCATATCCATCCTTAGATATTTACTCAAAAGTAAGACCCATTGAATTTCCTTGGTTCTTGAAAAGCAACACACTTGCTTTTAGATTTGCCAGTCTCAGCATTCTATGTGTGCTCTGCTCTGTCTGCCCCTATAGTTTCCTGCAAGGTCCAGCCAGGGGAAGCCAGTAAATTAAACCCAGGGGTGGAGGGTGGGATTCCCTCAGGTTCATCTGACAGCAGGTGCTATAGAACATGGACCTTCCAGGAGTGTTGAGGCTGGATTTCTGGCAGACCCAGCCAGGCAACTTTATGGCCTGTTAGTCCCTCCATTTGGTAGCTCGCAGAGCACCTGCCTCATAAGGCAAATGGCCACATGAGAACTGTTATTATGGCCTGCTACTTTGTTTGTCTTTAGTAGTCTGTGGTCCAGATCTCTTCAGAAGGGGGAATAGTGTTTTGTGGTTGGGGTCAGTCTAAATTATCTCCAGGGGTCCCTTACTCAGTGCCTCTGATAGCAAAGAGATTGAGGATTTTCCCCAACTCTGTTACTCTTGAAGTTACTAGGCCTGTTGAAAATAGATTTTATAACATAAGCATGAAAACAGTGAATACCCCTTTTAACTTGTTAAACAAATAAACATGCCACACAAGAAGTCTTAAGATATGAATGGTTTATAAAGAAAAGTAAATGCAAAAGAACATCAGATGCAGAAGTGAAATCTGAAACATTACTAGTAGTAGTAGTAGTAGTAGTAGTAGTATCCTGCCTTTTGCCCAATGCTGGGCCTCAGGGCAGCCTTACAAAACTAAAACATATACAGCTAAAACCTATAAATAGGAATATACTATATACCATATGAAAAGGAGGACAGGGCTCATGTAACTTTAACAATTGTAGAGAAAAGGGGATTTCAGCCAGTGTCATTTGTATGCAATTAGTTCCTGGTGACATTCCCTCTTCATCACAACAGTTAAAGTTGCAGGGGCCCTGCCTTCTTTTGTATGTGGTCACTCCAGTATACTGCCTGCAACTTTAACTGTTGTGATGAAGAGGGAATTTCACCAGGGACTAATTGCATACAAATGACACTGGCTGAAATTCCCTTTTCTCTACAACTGTTAAAGTTACATGTGCCCTGTCCTCCTTTTCATATGGTCAGCCTAAATATACAAAAGTTAAAAATATAATTAAATACTTTTCAATATTAAAGCATTTAAAACATTTTAAATACATAACAATTTAAAAGTCAAAGGTATAGACAGAGGTCCAGATTATTTGCCAAAGGCCTGCAGGAACAAAAAAGGGTTTGTCTGCATCCAAAAACACATCAAGGAAAGAGCCAGTGTAGACTGCAAGGATTAGAAAGAAACTCCATGTGTGTACACTGTGCAAAATAAACAACAGCTCAACTGTTTCTAAACCTTATTAGAAAAACAGGGTGACTAGGCCGAAACCAATATTGTAGGCCCAGAAGCACTTTGAAACGTTTCAACGTTGTACTTAAAACTTAACACCGGCCCAAACTAATTAAATGAAGTGTTTGAAGCTTTCCACTTTATAGCAGCATGGACCAAACTCTTAGAAAAGAGGGAAGGAGCACTGTGTGTGTATGGGGTGGGGGGGACAGAAAGAAAGGTATAGCCACCTATTCCCAGGAGAGATCTGAAGACCAGGTTATCATGGATCCAGAGAAACCACACCCTGCTTCACCAGGGAGCAAAAGAGCAAACTGGCCTTATGAAGACAGCCCAAAATACTCTCAAAGCCAAAGGAATGCATGTTCCGGAAGAGAAAAGAGAAACTCTTCTTCTTCTTCTTCACTCAAAAGGTCTGTGCTAGAGGTAGCGGCCATTTCATTCACCCACCCCACATTCTAAGGCAGGAGGGAGGGGGGAGAGTGTGTCGCGTTATGAGGGAAGATGGCCGCCTCATTGACTTGAATGAGAGGTTAAAATAGTCCTTAAAAGTCAACCGAAGGGAATTTTAAAAATATGAAAAGCTTTCCGTCAACTTCAGTCAAGGAGGAAGAAGACCCCACCACTGGATTACTTAATAAGGCTCTAGAAATTATGCAAATTGTGAGCACAAAAAGTAGCAACCCGGAAGTAAATTTTACAAAAGCAGGGAGACAGGTTTGTATTCCTTTTCTAACTTAAAGTGCTCTCCTTCCCTCAATCTTTCACCAATCTTCTTGAAATTTTCAGGTAATGTAAAACAAACATTTCTTTCTGGCACCTGTAAATTTCAGAAAGGTTGATGAAACATTTTGATTTTATGGCTGTTAGAATGAACCCCCCCCCCAATTATCACTTTAACATGGCGGAATGTGTTTTTTACTGACTAGGCTGACTAGATAAAATCCAGGTCAGGGCTCATGTAACTTTAACAGTTGTAGAGAAAAGGGAATTTCAGCCAGTGTCATTTGTATGCAATTAGTTCCTGGCGATATTCCCTCTTCATCACAACATTTAAAGGTGCATGCACTATACTAAAGTGACCATATACAAAAGAAGGCAGGGCCCCTGCAATTTTAACAGTTGTGATGAAGAGGGAATTTCACCAGGACCTAATTGCATACAAATGACACTGGCTGAAATTCCCTTTTCTCTACAGCTGTTAAAGTTACATGAGACCTGACCTGGATTTTATCTGGTCACCCTATTACTGACGACCCTTAACAATGGAGGCATGGCTGTGCCTCCATTAATAAATTAACTGGAGCTTACTTCCAAGTAAACAGGCACAGGATTGCAGTACATCTCTCCATTCTTGACTCAATAGTTAACTTTCTTGAGTACAATGAGGTGATAAGCAATTCGCCTGTTTCATATAAATCATGACAAACCAGGCTCATTTTAAAATCTATTTTCCATATCTTCTGGCTTATGCAGAGTAGTGAATGCAAAGATCATAATACTTAAATTCAAACAGATCAAATTGTGCACATGGTCTTTTTTCTTTTTTGCATTTTACAGTCTATAACATGATCATTCCAGTAATCAAATGAAGGCTTCCACCTATTGAAGAACTACTGTCTCTGAATTATTAGCTGCCCACCGTAATCAAGTCACTGACCTAGAGGATAAGCAATGCTGTATATTTTAAAGCAGAATTAAATTTTTAAGTGTATATATATATATATATATATATACACAGATGTTTGTAGGAGGTTGGTGAGGGAGATAAATGAGTACTGCTGATAAACTAAGAAGTTCAATAAGAAAAGCAATAAAGTTCAGCAAAAAAATAATGAAACTTGTTCATTTCCCCACTAAAACCCTCCCACCTATTTTTCCCTTCTTTCACACTGATAAAAATGATTTCATCTTTCATTTCTGAACATTCCTGATCTTTCAGGCATCATCTTTGACTATTTCCTTTCTTCCTTCAGCCCCTGCTAGACCACTGCTCTGGTGTTCACACTCAATTTCCCCATCCACCCCACCCCACCCCACCTCTCTCTCTCTCTCTCTTCGGCTATGGGGCGTCATATAAATGGAATAAAATAAATAAATAAATAAATAAATAAATATTACAAAATACTGGACTTCTCCTGAAACAACAATAAATTGGATCACAGTTTTCTTAAATGGCATATTGGCAAGAGTAATCTCAACTAGAGATGGGTGAGAAATTCGTTCTGTCTGAATTCATATGCAAATTTACCAAATTTGCACCTGCCAAACAAACTGGTGAACTGGGATGGAGTTGCACACTAAAAGTTGTACCTTCCCAATCTGGGAAAAGAGCATGAAAACATCCATGTACTATGGAAAAATACAACTAAAGAAAAGTGAACATAGCAAAAATAACATACAGATCTAAGTAAGAATAGGGAAAATAGCTTGCAAAAATACATACATTAGCAAAAATTGCACACAAAAATGCATACATTAGGAAAAGATATGCACAAAAATAATATATTAGAAGAAGAGCATACGACAAACATTCAAATATTCATGTGGACTTTTAAAAATACAATTGATGTATTACTGCTGTGGAATAGGGTCAATTCCACATGAGGTAACCTGGTCCCAAGTTGTTTAGGGCTTTGTATATAACCAGCAGACCCTTAAACAGAACCTTGGCATGTAGCTTATTAGAAGCCAGGACAGGTTTTTTTCAGCAAAGGTTTAACATATTGTTGAAAGGAGGCTCCTGTTGGTACCCTCGAAGCTGCATTCTATACCAGCTGCAATTCTGGATCAAGCCCAAGGGTAGCCCCATATAGAGTGCATTGCAATCATCCAATTTTAAGATTACCAATACTTCATCTGGTGTACAAGCTGAAACTGATAAAAAGTCCTGCTAGCCATTGAGGCTAAATAATAATAATAATAATAATAATAATAATAAATATTATTTCTTATCCGCCTTTCCCTCTGGATCGAGGTGGAACAACATTAAAAACAAATGATATAAAATACATAACACTGATTAAAAACATATAAAAATGAATACATTGTTAAAATACCAATAAAACTCTTAAATTCAACTGGGTAGGACTGCCAGAAGACATCAGTCTTTATAGCTTTCTTGAATTCTGAAAGACTGTTAAGTTGGTGAATCTCTCCCGGGAGGCCATTCCACAGTCTGGGAGCAGCAGAAGAGAAGGCCCTCTGGATAACAATTGTCAGCCTAGTTTTGGCTGACTGTAGTAAATTCTTCCCAGAGAACCTGAGTGTGTGGGCAGATTGTATGGGAGAAGGTGATCCCACAGGTATCCTGGACCCAAACCATGTAGGGCTTTAAAGGTAATGACCAACACTTGTACTTCGCCCGGAAAGTAATTGGCAGCCAGTGGAGCGATTTTAAAGCTGGTGTAATATAGTCACCCCTAGGTGTACCAGTGACCAATCTGGCTGCCATATTTTGAACTAATTGAAGTTTCCAGACTAGGCACAGAGGTAGCCCTATGTACAGCACATTGCAGAAGTCAAGCCTCTAAGTTACTAGTGCGTGCACTACCGTCTTTAGGTCTTCCAATTCTAAGAAGGCCGTCACATCTATCTGATCTGTCATTTGGAGCAACAGATCCAGGAGCACCCCCAAGCTGTGAACACAGTCTTTCAGGGGGAGTGTAACCCCATCCAGAACTGGTTGAAACACCTCCAAACCCAGGTTGGAGCTTTTGACAGTAAGCACCTCCATCTTGGCTGGATTCAGCTTCAGTTTGTTTTTCCTTATCCAGCCCATTACCACCTCCGAACATTCATTCAGAGGAGACACACTATCCTTAGCTGACGCTGTTGTCAAAGGCATAGAGAAATATATTTGGGTGTCATCTGCATACTGGTAGCACCCCACCCCATGCCTCCGGATGAACTCTCCTAGCGGTTTCATGTAGATGTTAAACAACATTGCGGATAGGATGGTGCCTTGTGGTATGCCATTCGACACCTCCGTCTTTGAGGGGTGGGTGATAATTGTGATACTAACCCTGACCAGAAAATGGTCTGTCCATGACAATGCAGAGGTATTTGTCACCTCCGCCCACTTGACCATCTAGTGACAAAGATCAATCTAAGAGCATCCCCAAGCTACAGACCTGTTCCTTTAGGGAGAGTGCAACCCCATCCAGGACAGGAACTGACCTGTTTCCCAGACGTCTGACCCACCTACCCATAGTGCTTCCATCCTGCCAGGATACATACTCTCATCCTCCCCAACACTGTGTCCAAGCACTGCTTCAGATCCTACACAGCCATGCCTTGTTCACATGTTATGGAGAAGTAGAGCTGGGAGTCATCCCCATACTGATGACTCCTCACTCCAAATCCCCAGCTGATCACTCCAGTGGCTTCATATTGATGTTAAAAATCATTGGAGACAAAATAGTACCCTGTGGCATCCCACAGAACAAGTCTCAGGAGGGCAAAGTGCACTTCCCCAACACCACTCTCTGAGACTGATCCCATAAGTAGGAGTGGAGCCAATGTAATACAGTGCACCAAATACCCATCCCATGAAGCTGGTCCAGGGGGATATCATGGTTGATGGCTACAGAGAGATTGAATAAGAAGAGCAAGGTTGCTCTTCCTGTGTCCCTTTCTTAATAAAGGTTATCCAACAGGGTGATCAAGGCCAATTTGGTCCCAAAACAAGCTCTGAACCCAGACTGGAATGGATCTAGACTATTGGTTTCATCCAAGAATGCTTCCATTTATTCCACTACAACCCTCCCAATCATGTTTGCTAGAAATGGAGTGTTCAAAACTGAGTGATAGCTGCCACAAATCCTTGGGTCCAAGGAAGGCTTCTTCAGGAGCAACTTCTTCACTTGTTAGCAACTTGTTGATAGCCTACTTTTGGTAATTACAAACAAAATATGCAACTCCATAATAGTTATATGCTTGCATATACCCTGCTGTTATTAATTATGACTGGAAAAGTGGAATGCTGCAATATCTGTTGAAAACGAACATTCTTTCTTGACATTGAATGATGATACTTTTTCTTATTGCATTTCAGTTAGAACTATTTTTCTATATGAACTAGTTTTTTGACAGTTAAAACATGTGTAAAGTTCATTTCCAAGCAACTATAAATATATTTTAATGCAGTTTATTTATTATTTATTATTTATTATATTTATTTGTGTTTTGCCTTTTCCCCAATATTGGCACTCAAGGCTGCTTTACTGGGGAGCCCAGACAATGAAACAGGTCAGAAGACAGTTGGAGCCTGAGGATGTGGACAAGACGTTTGAATCTGTTCAACCCACCACATGCTCTCTCGACTCTTGCCCATCATGGCTTATTCGAGCTAGCCACAGGGGGCTGACCAGATGGATCAGGAGAGTGGTGAATGCATCATTGTGTGGTGGGGTGGTCTCTACTGCCTTGAAAGAGGCAGTGGTGTGACCACTCCTGAAAAAAAACCTTCCTTGATCCAGGGAACTATGCTATCATCCAGTTGCAAACATCCCATTTTTGAGTAAGGTGCTTGAGAGAGTGATAATGTCTCAACTGCAGGTGCTCTTGGATGAAACTGATTATCTGGATCCATTCTGGTCTGGATTCAGGCCCAGTTTTGGGACAGAATCGGCCTTAGTCCCCTTCAGGAGAGAGACAGGGAAAGTGCAACTGTGTTACTTCTTCTTGATCTCTCAATGGCCTTCAATACCATTGACCACAGAATCCTCCTGGACCACCTTCATGAGTTGGGAGTTGGAGGCACTATTTTACAATGCTTCAACTCCTACTTGTGGGGTTTGTTCCAGAAAATAGCATTGGGTGACTACACTTCAACTTCTTGGCAGCTGAATTGTTGAGTACCACAGGGCACCATCTTGTTCCCAATGTTATTTAATACCTATATGAAGCCATTGGGAGCAGTCATCAGGAGATTTGGGGCAAGGTGTAACTAATATGCTGATGATATCCAGCTCTATTTCTCTATGACATCTGAATCAGGAGAGGCGGTGAACTTTCTGAAACACTGCCTGGATGCAATTATGGTTTGGATGAGGGCCAATAAACTGAAGCTTATACCTGATAAATAGAGACCTTGAGGACTGGTGGTTTCTGGGTCTGGGAACTGGAGTGTTCGCTATTGCTGTGCTGAAAATGTCAACCATTCCGTTTTCAGCATTTCGTGGGGAGAACTGAAAACTTGAGCGAATTCTCTGATTTTTTTCCCATTTCTGCAAAAGAGGCAGAAAATACAATGCCCATTTCACAGGGAGAGAGAAAGTTCCTGAAAATAGGGGTCAGGATTCGGCCCAGCACTAGTGTTTGCCTGTTCTGGATGGGGTTGCACTCCTTCTGAAGGAGCACGTATGTAGTTTGGGATGCTCCTGGATCCATCTTTGTCACTGGAGGACCAGGTGACCTCAGTGGCCCAGAGCACCCATTATCAACTTTTGTTGGCACACCAACTATGCCCATTCCAGGCTAGGAATAGACTAGCCATGGACATTCATGCACTGGTAACCTCATGATTAGACTACTGTGACACGCTCTATGTGGGGCTACCCATATGCATGATTCGGAAGCTGCATCTAGCTATGTTCCTATAAAACCTGTGCTAAAAGAACTGCATTGGCTGCCTGTTAGCTACCGAGCCACATACAAAGTTATGCTATTATCTTATAAAGCTCTAAACAACTTTGAACCAGCATATCTAGTAGACATATCTAGTAGACTGCCTTCCCTTACAACAGTTATGACCGCCTTCCCAGACAACAGTTAGGATCTTCAGAGGAGGTCTTGCTGGCCATTCCAAAATGAATGGAACATCACCATGAAGAACCTCAACGGCAGGCCTTCTCTGTAGCAGAACCCACCCTCTGGAAAACCCTCCCTTGTTTGGATGAGAGGTGAAAAATGTAACATCCTTTAGACCTGTCCTGAAAACATACCTTTTCACACAAGATTTTCCTGGGCTGTAACTTATCTGATTTTATATTGCATTTTAAAACTTTTAACATTTTAAATTTATTGGATACTTATTATATTTCATGGTTTTAATTGTGCACTGCCCAGAGAGCCTTGGCTATTGGGCAGTATAAAAAGTAATGAATTAATAAATAAAATTAAAATTTATACAATTAAAACATATAAATAAAACTATATACAAGTTAAATATAATTAAACCGACTATGATAATAGAACATTTAAAAGTTTAAAAGGCAAATAACAAATCAGTGCAAATAAGACTCATTCTTCTATCTAAAACTGATCAAAAATTACTTCTCAGGGAGCATGTAAACAGAGCAATTAGGACATAGTGGTGGTTTGTCTACACTTCTTATCTCCAAGACCACTTTTGTTTATACTAGTACCTTTAGAGCCAATTTAAACATTACAGCTTCCACACTGAGGTTGCTGAGAAACCCTTCCCTATGGTTGCACTGCATATACTTAAACAATCTTCAGCACTAAATCTCATGCAGCTTCTGTACATCAGCACCATTGCTGCCAGGAATATTCAGCCTTTGCTTGCAGACACTGCATGCAATTTGAACAACAGAAATCACAGTTTTAAAGTGTTTACCCAGAGCATAAGAACTACCACACTGAAGGGTTTTCCAGCAATCTCATGTGAGGCCGTAACATTTTGATCAGACCTTAGTAACAGTAGAAAGAAGTTCCCACAACAGAAATTCCCTTTTTCAAAATGTATCCACGAGAGAGAGGGAGTTAAAGTCAATTTTCCAGCTACTTGATGCCAAGTGGACCAGAGAATTAAGTACAAAATTTGCAAGCATTTTCTTCTGTGACAAGATAGTTGTTATTCTCCATAGTGAAGAGATTGAACTTGCATCTCAAGTTTTACAAGTGTTGCCATTAATGGTTATGTAGTTCCGCAAACAGATGGTACAGGATCTCCTCTCATTCTTTAAGCCGGAACGCAAATGGAAGATGTACTATCGCACGGAAAAGCCTAATTTGACTGTCTGCAGCTTCTTAACACATTTTATCTTAAGACTCTGACCATGCAGACTTCATGAATTGAACATCATCAGCTTTTCCCCCTCCCCCTCCCCCTGCTTTTTTAATGTCTTGCCTGAGAAAAGGATCTGGAGATTTCGAAAGCTTGCAAATTTTGGGGACCTTGAATTGGCTTAATAAAGATATGGCACTATATGGAGTTTGGAATTTATCATAGAGATATTGCTCAAGTTCACAATTCCTTGCTAATGTGTACCAATGTACTGCATTTTGCATTGTTCAGTTGGTATAGATACACATTGACAACTGAACAGGGAAATTATCAACATGTAATTAAGTTTCTAAGATTAATTTCAATTTTGTATAATCCACATACTTGCAGGGCCTATATTGTGCCACAGTGTATCTTACAATTGTCTTAGTATTTTATGTCCCAGTCAGTCAAATGCCACTTACTTTAGTTTTATTGTTATAGGCAACATTCCCAGTATTCTAAGTTATTCAAGAATTCTCCTATAGAAAACTGATAGCTGAACTATACAGTGCATAGTATCATCCTAACTTCCTTTTAAAATGTGATCCTTTTGGTATCTCTCTTTTCCTCTCCTCAGTTCATAAACCAGTAACATTAGAAGAAATGCACCACAACTTGGATTTTTGTGACATTTTGGTAATTGGGGCAGAACTGGACCCCAGGCAAGAGTGTTTGGAATTAGATCGAAAGGAACTTCAAGGAAAACACTTAGATGCTACAAACTCCACAGCAGGCTATTCAATATATGGTATGGTTAACTTTTTTATCATATTATTTCATTTCTATATGTTCATCATAGGTTTAAAAATTAAATGGCTAGGCTGTGCTTTTGGGAGCTATATATCCTTATGTTTAAGAAAAAAAGTAACATTCTTTGCACATGAGAGACACAAATCCATTGAATTAGTATTTGTTCTCTGAAGGTTGTGCTAGAGAGAGAAGAATCTGACTTCCTTTTAATGTAAATCTCTGGTTATTGCTGACTTCCAAAAGTAAATGTGCAGACCCTGACTTTTTTTAAAATCCAAAGCAATCATCTTGGGGGTGGACATTTTCCTATGAACAGATGCAACCTAAAGACAGATGTCATTCCTCTTATAGTTTCCAAATATATAGGATTGTGTTTACTTACTGTCATCCAAGCTACAAGCTTTTAATGTCATATTTTGAAGTTCATCTTCTTAAATCTGTGTTGTTTGCCACAAGCACATGACAATTTCATGGCTATGGCATTTCCCTTGTGCATTTATCTTTACTTACTGACACTGTGTTACTGTTTCAGGTGTGGACACAATGAGAAACTATGAACAGGTCTTGCGACAAGTTCGCTATCGTAATTGGCATACATCTTCCATTTTTGATAGGAAGTTTAGAATTAAATGTTCAGAGCTGAATGGGCGTTACACCAGCAATGAATTTAACCTAGAGGTAAGTTATGTGTTAAAACCATGCTGATAATTCTTTCTACGTTAGAAAAGGAGATCCTACGTTCTCCTTAACTACTGAACAGTCAGGGGTTGCATTTATTTATGTATACTGAATTTCCACTTAAGTTAGTGGGTTCTTTCTTTCTTCTTTCTTTCTTTCATGTTTAGAGCCCTCACTTTCAATGCATTCCCAGGTCCCAGTTCTGATGCAACACTGCCTAATATCCTGTCACACCATCACACCTTACTCCTCCCCCCGCTTATGAATTCCCCCCCCCCAACATAACTATGGTTCAGCTTTGCACAAAAGGGCTACTAATATCCCTAGTCATACTTACTAATGCAATCCATAGTTATTACTAATTAAACATAGTTTGCTTTTGAACCAGATGGTGAAACCACCCTGTTTTTGCCAGATGTGTTTATACAAAAAAAATATTTACTTTAGAAAGTTTTGCTTCTTTTGACCTGATGATTGGCACACTCTGGTGCTTGCTTGTCTTATGTGTCAAGTACATAACTCTATGCAGTAGACACTTTGCAGATTGTGTCTTAAGCTAATGAGGTGGAGCACGGCTGCTGCTTCTGTGATGACTATATGAAACGTTGCAGATGGCTCTATAGTCACGAGCCATCAAGCCTTCTGTCCCTTTTATTCATGCATACAATCCTGTTTTAAGCACCTTGCTCAACTCCAGCACCAGTTACAAGGTTATTTCCCTCCTATAAATTAAATGTATTGTCAACAAAAACGAGTCTTCATTGCATTGTGAATGGCAAGTTGTTTCCACTGCATAAGCAAACACAATGTGTTTAAAACTCCCAATCTTGTGACTTCTATAAGCTATGAACCTAACCATTTGTAACCACCTTCCATGCCAATTTAACTTTTACTGTGTTTAAATCCAGTGCATAGACTAGCTATTGTGATATCAACTGAAATAGTCAAATTGTACTATGATCAAAGACACACCACAGCATAATGTTTGCCTAGCACTTCTGTATAACAGAAAGACGTTCTTTTTAGTTAGGGATGAGGGAGAAATTTATTTGATTCACATATCAATGTAAACTTATGTAATTCACTATTCCTGAACCAATACGCCAACTAAAATGAAGTTATAAATGAAATCCTCACCCATTTGCAGTGGATGAATTCAACAAGCACTGCATGTTGTTTCTGCCTGCTATATAGGAACCTGTAAAAAATATTAAAAAGACGTAGTGACTCTAACTCAGCACCATAAACATGGTTGAATACACAATTATTCAAACCCAGTCTTTTAGAGAGAAAGCACTAAAAGACATGGACATGGATTAATCTATTGGTTTTGTTTTTTTCTCACATTCATTTTTGTAATCTTACCTTTTTTCCTACCTGAATATGATGACATTTGCCAATTTTGGTAAATTCTTATCAAAGACGAAGTGAAATGAAATGATCACCCATCCCTATGTCCCAAAGGCCTCCATCTAGCCTGTGACCATTGAGAGCTAGAATTTCCACTCACTGTACCTACTTTACTTACTAGAGATGGGAGAGATGAGGATCCCATCTAGACTTGGAAGGGTGTTATCTACATGTAAGGCAGAAGCTTGGACATTTTTGCTTCGACATGATGCGTCTCAGGCATCTTGGAGCACAGAAATTGTATTTTTATGAAATCTTGTTTTAGATAATTATGTTGTTTGTTTGTTTTTTTAAAATATCAGGTACTACTTCATCTATAATCAGCTTTTCTTTATCCATAACTGTTCAAAATCCAAGCCTTTCAAGTGCTTGTCTTGTGGCTACTAAGCCTTTCTACACAATATTGTTCTATACACCTTTCTGTCTCTTAACTTGCCACTCTCAATGTAGATAGCTTTTCACTTCAAGAGCAACAGCTGCTGACTGTGGCAGCCTATGTCAGAGACATTATCCAGTATGTGAGAGGAATTGAGAAGGGATAAGAGCAGGCAGATGGAAGGGATAGAAAGGGATAGAAGGATGGATAGATGGAAGGGATAGAAAACAATGAGAAGACAGAACTAAAATTGCAATGGCCCTCTTATCATCTGTCCATTCTCTCTCTTTTTAAATCTTTCTTTCATCCTTTCTCTGGATAAAACAACACCTTCTTCTTCTTATTATTTATTTATTTATTTATTTATTTATTTATTTATATCCCGCCTTTTTCCCAATACTGGGACCCAAGGTGGTTACAAATTAAAACATGTACAGTTAAAACAAATAGTGAACTACAAAAATTAAAAATATAATTAAACATAGTACAATTTTAAAATATTTAAAACATTTTAAAACATTTTAAATACACATAATTAAAAAATCCAAACTACAAGCAGTACATCCACAAATGTCTGAACTACTCCCCAAAGGCCTGCTGAAACAGAAAAGTTTTAGCCTGCCTCCAAAAGCACACCAAGGAGAGAGCCAGTCTAGCTTCCCTGGGAAGGGAGTTCCAGAGCCCTGGGGCAGCCACCGAGAAGGCCCTCTCCCTTGTTCCCACCAGGCGTTCCTGTGATGGTGGTGGTATGGATAGAAGGGCCTCCCCTGAAGTCCTCAGGGAACAGGCAGGCTCATAAGGGAGAATATGGTCTTTCAGATATCCTGGGCTTTGTAGGTCATAACCAGCACTTTGAATTGTGCCCGGAACAGACTGGAAGCCAGTGGAGCTGCTTTAACAGATGAGTTGTATGTTCCCTGCAGCCAGCCCCGGTCAACAATCTGGCTGCAGCTCTTTGAACAAGCTGAAGTTTTTGAACACTCTTCAAAGGCAGCCCCACGTAGAGTGCATTACAGTAATCCAAACAGGATGTAACTAAGGCGTGTGTCACCATGGCCAGGTCCAACATCTCAAGGATCGGGCGCAGCTAGCGCACAAGCTTTAACTGTGCAAATGTGCTCCTGGCCACAGCCAAAACCTGGGCATCCAGGCTGAATCCAGGAGTACACCCAAGCTGCAAACCTGTGTCTTCAGGGGGAGTGTAACACCATCTAACACAAGCTGAATCCCTATTCCCTGATCTGCCTTTTGACTGACCAGGAGCTCCTCTGTCTTGTCTGCATTAAGCCTCAATTTGTTTGCCCTCATCCAGTCCATTGCTGCCGATAGACACCGGTACCAAAACAGCTTCCTTGTAATCGGGTGGAAAGGAGAAGTAGAGTTGGGTGTCATCAGTGTACTGGTGGCACTGCACCCCAAAACTCTGGACAGCCTCTCCCAACAGTTTCATGGATATGTTAAATAGCATGGGGGACAAAACAGAACCCTGAGGGACTCCACAGGCCAATGGCCGAGGAGTCGAAAAGAAGTTCCCCTACACCACCTTCTGGGTCCGCCCCTCCAGGAAGGAATGGAGCCACTGTAAAACAGTGCCTCTAAGTCCCATCCCAGCGAGGCGGCCCAGGAGGATACCATGGTCGATGGTATTGAATGCCGCTGAGAGGTTCAGCAGAACTAACAGGGACACACTCCCCCTGTCCAGTTCCCGCCGTAGGTCATCCACCAAGGCGACCAAAGCTATTTCTGTTCCATAACCAGGTCTGAAGTCAGATTGAAATGGAACTAGAGAACCCATCTCATCCAGGAGTCCCTGGAGTTGGGAGGCCACCACGTGCTCCAATGCCTTTCCCAGAAATGGGATACTGGAGACTGGCCAGTAATTGTCTAATACATTGAGGTTCAAGGAGGGCATTTTCAACGTAGGTCATACTACTGGCTGTGATGATCTAATGGTTGAAAATGTAAATGTGTTGCAAAGTTTATTATTATGAGATGCATTGAACATGTATTGTTCTCTTGTACTTATTACAACCAAGTTAGGGAAGAATTATTGAGACCACTTTTCCAAGATTGCCAAGGGTACTCTAAAGAATCCCTGTTAGTTTGTCTCCTCGAAGGTACAAATGATTATATTACTAGGCAAGTAGCTAAATTCATTAACAGAACAATTGGTTGTAGATCACAGATGGGGGTAGAGAAATACTATTAGCTGTCATTGACTGAGTACATTTTTTTAATGTTATATTGTAACTTGTTTTCTAATGGTCTATTGACTGTCAATAAAGATTGATTGATTGATTAATTGATTGGATGGTGTTGCAAAGTTTATTATTATGAGATGTATTTAATTATATATCTTTAAAAAGTAAAGATTATAATTAGTAAAGTGAATGACTAGGCCGGAGTGTACTCACTGTTTGGAGTTGCAGGTCTGGATAAGTATGGAATGAGTGGTGAGTGCTGATTAGATAGTTGTTTGGAGTTCCTGGATTGGTGGGGTGTGGGAGAGTGGGAGGAGCTGGGAAGTGAATGAGATATATATGTGGCAGACAGAGAGAGAGAGCAGACAGGGGGGTTGATTGTGGGTAGATTTGGGAGAGGGTAGATAGAGAGAGTGAGAGAAAGAGTATTTGAGGAAACGTGAGGTGTTTGATTTAATATTGTGAGAGGAAAGTTTAGTTTTAAGAACAGTTTGAAACATATAACCATTGTACTTGAAACCGCTATACAAATGAACTGAGGAAACCAATAAGCTTACTGTGCATGCAATACACTTACGTTAATAAATCTTGTTAATTTCATCCAACTGGTGTGGTCAGTGAAGTGTACCGGAGGAAGGTACTGGTGGCAGCGGGAACATAGAGGCTTGTCTGAGGCCAGGTTGCTGTGCTGTGGAGCTGTGGGGCCAGATAGTAAAGGCTGGACAGGGGCAGCAGCAGCAAAAGGGCTAAGATAAAATGTCATACCACCTCCTTCAGGCAGGGTGGAACCCTGCCTTGACAGAGGGAGGCATTAACCACTCCACTCACCCACTCAGCCAGTCCCCCTCTGGCTGCTTTTATGAGACAGGAAGGGCAAGGATCTAGTGTACATGTGGTCGCTCTTACCTCTCCAAGGATCCTGTCCACATCATCGGGCTGTACAAATTGAAAAGTATCCAATAACACTGGACAAGCAGGTGCCAAAGTTACATCCACTCGGTCTGTATCAACTATAGCATCCAAGTCAGAACAGTTCCAAGGGGTTTTGTCTGCAAAGTGCTGGGCAAACTGGTCACAGCGAGCTGCTGACAGGTGTGAATTCTCTTCTTGCGGGCCAGTAAGTAAAAGGTCCCTGACCACCCAAAACAGCTCTGCTGGACGGCTCTTTGCAGATGCAATAGTGGCAGAGTAGTATTGCCGTGGAGTAGGCCTTCAAATAGGCTCTAGCCTGTATTTGATTGGATTCACTCTGAGTTTTCCGCCAACATTGCTCTAGTCGCCGTCTCACTCGTTTCATTGCCACCAGCTCCCTTAGAAAACCAGGGGGCTGTTGTGGTGTGCCACTTCATGAGAGAGGATGCTCAGGAGTTATCATGTCCACCGCCCTAGTCATTTCTCCATTCCAGAGATCGACCAGGGCTTCAGCAGAATCACCTGCCAAGGCAACTGGAAAATCCACAAGAGCCGTCAGGAAACCATTTGGATCCATTAGCCTCTTGGGGCAGACCATCTTAATCGGTCCTCCACCCCTGCAGAGGTTCAGAGTACCAGTAAGTCTACACCCCACCAGGTAGTGATCTGTCCATGACAATGGAACTATTCAAGTTCCTCCACTCTCAGATCTCCATCACCCCATCCAACACAGAAAACAAGGTCCAGAGTGTGCCCAGTAGCATGAGTGGGGCCAGATACCATTTGGGACAGACCCATGGTTGTCATGGTGGATATGAAGTCCTGAGCCACTCCCAAAAGGGCAACCTCAGCGTGGATGTTGAAATCCCCCAGGACAACAAACCAGGGGGACTCCAACCCCAACCCCGAGGCTACTCCGGCTAGCTCAGAAAGGGAGACTGTTGAGCAGCAGGGGGGACGGTACACCAACAGAATCCTATCCCGAGCACCCACCTTCAGATACACACACTGGAACCCTGCAGACTGTGGGACAGGGCATCTGGTCAGGGGGATGAAATTCTGATAGACCACTGCTATGCCACCTTCCTGGCCCCCCCAGGCCTTGCCTGCTGCTGGACAGAGAACCCTGGTGGGCAAAGCTGGGAGATGTTAACGCCCCCCAGCTTCATCCAGCCAGGTCTCTGTAATACTGGCCAGGTCAGCATGCTCATCCAAGATCAAGTCCTGGATAGCAGATGTTTTACCATTCACTGACCTGGCATTCACCAGCAGCACTTTCAGCCCAGGGTGTCTGTTGCCAAGGCCATCCAGGTTATCTGTGGGGAGACAAGTTTTACCAAGAGACTTACTATTTTTTTTTTTAAAAAAAACAGCATTGCCTTAACCAGGTCTTTCTGCTTCCATTTTCATTGTGGGATTGCAATTGGCTCAATTACACCAACGGCCAAATGGTTTGAACTGAATACTTCCTACCTCTGCATATTCCACTCATCTCAATAAAACAGCGCCATCTAATGGTGGAATTATAGCACAATTCCACTTTTTCCAGGGCCAATTCTGCGGTTTTTTTAAATCTCTGTGTTTTCTGACAGCGGGATGGGGGGGACAGCACAGGAAACACCCTGGCTGTTGATGACATCATGTAATTGGCCTGCAATCTTCTGTGAGTGGCCAGTCACAAGTGTGCTGTAAATTGCTCATTTAAAGAAGCCCTAAATGTTCAACACGCTTAGTACAGGAAGGCACTAACTGGGATTTCCTTTCCCTGCATTGGGAGATCCTGGCTGTAATAATAATAATAATAATAATAATAATAATAATAATAATAATATATTTATAACCCGCCTCTCCCTCTGGATCGAGGCAGGGAACAACAACAAATATAAAACACAAAAATCACAAAATAGTTGAAATATTAAAAACAAATAAAAACCAATACATCATTAAAAACATCTTAAAATTCAACTGGGTAGGCCTGCCGGAAGAGAGCAGTCTTCATGACTCTCTTAAATTCATGAAGACTGCTAATTTGTCTAATCTCCTCCGGCAGACCATTCCACAGTCTGGGAGCGGTAGAAGAGAAGGTCCTCTGGGTAACACTCGTCAGCCTAGTTCTGGCTGATTTGAGTAAGTTCTTCCCAGAGGACCTGAGTGTGCAGGGCGGATTATACGGGAGAAGGCGATCCCGTAGGTAAACTGGATCCAAACCATGTAGGGCTTTAAAGGTAATAACCAACACTTTATACTTCGCCCGGAAACTGATTGGCAGCCAATGAAGCGATTTTAAAACTGGTGTAATGTGGTCACCCCTAGATGTACAGGTGACCAACCTGGCTGACATATTTTGAACTAGTTGAAGTTTCCGGACTAGGCACAAAGGTAGCCCTATGTACAGCGCATTGCAGAAGTCAAGCCTCGAAGTTACCAGCGTGTGCACTACCATCTTTAGGTCTTCCAACTCTAGGAAGGGGCGCAGCTGGCGTATCAGCCGAAGCTGATAGTAGGCACTCCTTTCCGTTGCATTATCTGGGCTGTCATTTGGAGCGACGGATCCAGGAGTACCCCCAAACTGCGAACACAGTCTTTCATGGGGGGGGGGGTCTTTCAGTTCCATCCAGAACTGGTTGACACACCTCCAAACCCAGGTTGGGGCCTTTGACAGCGAGCACCTCCGTCTTGACTGGATTCAGCTTCAGTTTGTTTTTCCTCATCCAGCCCATTACCGCCTCCAAGCATTCATTCAGAGGAAACACACTATCCTTAGCTGACGATGTTGTCAAAGGCATAGAGAAATATATTTGGATGTCATCAGCATATTGATAACACCCTCCCCATGTCTCCGGATCCTGGCTGTAGACTTCAGAGTAATACATGTGTCATTCGTATCTCATTTCCCTCTGATATCTATGCTTTATTTAGTTGTAGCCAATTGCTCCTTACATTCAGAGGCATCCCATTTTGCTTTAATGGCACCTCTGTTTCACACTGGAAAATGATTGCTACTCCAGCACTCTTCTCTGTTTGTCTTTCATCCATCATTACTACCCAACCTGCTTTCTTAAGTCTCCTTTTCCTGTAACCCAGCCTAAAATTTGGGGCAGATCAGACAATAAGGAGCTTAATTATGTCCCCAAAACTGGATTTTTGCCCCTTATGGTGTTCCCAACCGTAACTATGGGTGGCCCAACTGGGCCACCCACAATAATGAATTCAATTATTTTGAGTGCCAGTCCCCATGTAGTCAAAACAGCACCATCCATGCACAAGAGGGAGGTACCAGCAGGCTTGGGGGAAGCCCAAGGTTTTTAGAAATACAAAAAATAAACTAAAATCACTCAAAGTCACTCAGATCTCAATGCCACAACTGTGGCAGTATCTGGAGAGATATTTAGATCACCATCTACTGAGTTTTTCGGGGGATTGGTTTCAATTGTTGAAGCCTGAGGAAGTGGACAAGACACTTGAATTGGTCCATCGCACTACCTATAGGCTTAACCCTTGCCTGATATCTTGTCTGATGAGATCTAGCACAGGGAGCTGGCCTCATTTTGGTGCCAAGTTAAGACTTGGCTATTTACCCAAGCTTTGGGGTTTTAATTGATGCTGATTCTATATTGTGGGTGAATATACTGGATTGTTTTTATTGTTGAATCCTGCCCTGAGATCTATTGTTCCCCTGGCTATGGCATCTATTTTCAAAGTCCATTCACCCCCCCCCCCCCCGAAATCAAGTGCTGATGACATACCACTGACAACCTGTTGTTTTCAGAACCTTTTCCTCTGAATGAATAATCCCCCCTCCCCTAAAAGCATCTTTGGGGGAACAGGGGAATCTTTGCAGGTGGAACTCCATCTCAAACCCTGAATTAACTGCCTTCACCCAAAGGAAGTTCTGAAGAAACAAACTGACAATGGCTGAATTCGGACAACACGATAGTCAATGGTGGGGTAATAATCAACTTTACAGTTGTTCATCTAGGGGGTACTCCCCACACAACATGGTAATAAATAATCAACTGTGGTGTGGATTAGGATCAGCACTGAGTTGACTATAGCAGTATTCGGATGACACAATAGTCAATACAACTGACGATTGTTCCCCCCCCCATTGCTTATTGTGTCGTCCAAATTCAGCCACTGTCTGTCTGATGCAAATTTTTCTACTAGAATGCTAGATGTAGAGTGAAAGGCATGCTTTGAAATGCCTTCTCATCTGTAATATTAATCCTCTTTTTCTTTACTTCTAGGTTAATATTCTACATAACTCCAACTCTAATATCATGGAGTATGTAAATCATATGGTAATACAGCCACAGTTTCTCCAATCTATCCATCACCCAGAGGAAAGCCGAAACAATATTCATGGCTCAGGTATTAAATGTACTAAGAAGATAAAAATTGCTTTGCTGGGTCAGATCAGCATTCTGTTTCTGGCAGCAGCCAGCCCAATGTCATTTGGTTTTCACAAGCAGGATGAGAAGATGATGGCTTTCCCCTGTTATTTGTCCCCAACATCTGTAATTCAGAGGACTGCTGCCTCTGCACATTATATACATCAACCTGTCATGGAAAATAGTCACTGAACAACCCATTTTCCTTTATTTTGTTTTAGTTCTGTAAAAAGTGTGAGGGAGAAACCTCTTCCAGTGCAGGAACGTAGCAGGGTAGTACCGACTAGCCCCACCCCTCATGTCATGTGCAACAACTAACCCCACTCCTTGGCATTGTTTTGTGCAGTGTCTGTACCTGCAGATGTACCTGCCCAGGATGGAGCTAGATGGCAGGCCCCAGTCCCAGCTCACTATTTGATAAAAAGCCTGAATGCATAGGGCTTTTGTGTTGGTACCATTTTAGGAATATTGGAAGGACGTTTCATGCACAAAAAGGCAACTCAGATGTGTAACCTCGCCTGTAGGTAAAACTATTCTCCCTCCACCCCTCTTGTTAACTACACACAGTGGAACTACATGGAGGGATGTCTCACAGTGATGTCTTCTGTTTTTACTTTTTGATGCCATGGCTTTCACGAACAGAAACAATCAGCCTAAGATAAGACATGTAGTGAAAAGTAGAACGCACTATGTATGTTGGAAATTGCTATAATTATAATGAATATAACAACATATGTTTCAGATAATATCTGTGTATGTGCCTGTATAAATGGTACCAGAAGGCTATGTTAAATTACCACATTTTTATTTAATTTCAGTACTTCCAAGTGTGGCTACTGTTGTCATAATAACCTGTGTAAGTATCCTAGTCTTCATCATAGCTCTGGGAGTATACAGAATTTGGTCAGTTTACCATCACAGCTCAAAAGAAAATGAAAGTAATAAAGAAAATGAAATGGACTGGGATGATTCAGCCTTAACCATCACTGTCAATCCTATGGAAGTAAGTAGCAAATTCATTTGTGGAATTTGGCATTTTCAATAGTGTCTTATGCAACAGCCCTTTTCAGATTTTAGTCAGTCACTAAATGCATGGGGGCAGGGAGCGGGACTGTATCCACTTCCCCCATCTTTTATGTCAGCTTGCCTGGAGGCCCCTCTTCCCAACCTTGGTGTGTTCAGTTGGAGTTATGAAAGAGATATCTGTATATGTAGAGCTATACATGCTTAGTACAACATGTGATTTAGGATGGACAGACTCAACTCTGTCAGTGCCGCTGGGCGCTCACTGAACCACTACCTTTCGGCCACCTCTGTTCAGCTCCCTGGACGAGCAACCTCAACCCCTCAGCAAGCTGCCATTTTGTGGAAAAAAAATCATAAATGTAATGTTGTGTAAACGGTGGCCGTAAAGTGATTGTTTATGCAACATTACAGGCATAAATGGATCATCTACACCTGTAATGTTGCATAAACGGCCCCTTTACAGCCACCTTCATAACATTACATTCATGGAAAATCCCAAGCCACCGTTTTTTCGCACAATGGTAGCTTGCCGAGGAGTTGGACGGATGCTAGACCCTCATGGACCACGCAGTTCAGCAAGCAGGGTCTGGTAAGCATAGCAGCTCAGCAAACAGGGTGTGGGAGGCCCAGCAGGGGGGTGGAATCTACTGGACTCCAACCCTTTCTCAGGGGATTGTGGAACCCTGCACGATTCAGGTTCTAGTTCACATAGAGTGCCTATACATTCCTTTTAGACCTTCTGCAAAACAAGCAGAGGTTGGGGTGGTGGCCATGTCAATGCCCTGCTCTACACATTCAATGAACTAAGGGCTAGTGAGCTTCTTGAAAGAGTTAAGATCACAGAATCATATAAAATAAAGTCTTGTCCATTCTATTTCATACCTAACAGGAGGACCCTCGTCATAACTTCTCTAGATGTAAAATATGAGGCATGCCTAAGAGCTTCATGAAACATGATGTTTATTAAACATCTTCAGCAGCATGAGAGCTGCTGCAGTCTGATTCCTTCCCATGCTCAGTAACTCTGGCATGCCAACATGATGTGGGAGCAGTCCATGCTGTGGCTCAGTTCTACACCTAGTTTGCTCTAGTTCCAAAACAGATGGCACTTGTGTATGGGAAGAGGTGGCAGCATGGGTTTCTCCCACATGACCTGGACCTCTAGTATCACTCAGCTGCATGGGAAGGAGCTACATTGCAATAGATCCCATCACTAAAACTAATGTTGCAAGAGGCATCAAAATGCACCTATAGAAAACCAGCTATTCTATTGCTCGTGTTAAAATACAGGGTTTCCCTCTTTGTTGATTGAAGCCAACATTGAATTGTAGTGGTTATGGTGGTAATAGGAATTTTCTCTTGAAACTCTGTAGCTTCCTTAGTCAGAGAAGGTCTGGATCCACCAAATAAAAGTCTGTATTTACAGATGTCCCTCAGTGGCCTGTGTTTTCCTTATATCCAAAAGAAGAATTGTATAGATGCAATTGGTTTGTGCTACATCTCATTCTGGGACAATAATTTGGCCTGATACCTGGCTTTTTCTACCAGCCAGCTGGCCCAGAAAAGTTTGTTCATAAAAAAGCTCTCTGACCATGTGTTTGCTAAGCAGCCTCAGCAGAGTCAGTGTTTTCCTTGAATAAACATATTGTGTTGAAACTGCTAGTTAAGCCATATAGTGCTCACTGGGTGCTGTTGCAAAAATGAGTATGTCATGGTGCATAACATACATGAGTAACATGAGTATGTCATGGCAAGTATGCCATGAAGTACGTAATGCTGCATATATGGCCCGTTTACATAATATTACATGTACGGAAAAATCCAAGCCGCCATTTTTCGTATCAACAGTATAGGAATGGGATGCGAATTATATTCTGATCGAAAAATTAATGAATATGGAAAATGGTGTGTGATCTGAAAACTGATTTGTTCAGATTATAAATCTAGTTAATTAGCTCCAAACCTCTGAAGGCAAAAGGGTTTCTGATATATCAACAGTCATAAATGAGAGAACTTCCAATGAATGAAAGACAGTTTCTCAAACCTCTTCTGCCTATTGTTAAAGATTAAGGGACATACATTTATTTTCATGTGTCTGCTCCATTCGCATATAAAGGAGTGAGTGGAGGCCCTGATGCCCTCTCTGCCCATGCCTTACTTCCCCTCAGTTTGTTCTTCCAGGAAATTTTCTCAGTTCCCACCCACTTCTGCTTCTGGTATCATAGCTGGGAAGAGGAAACAGCACACTGAGCAAACAACCATGGGGGATATAGGGCAGGGCAGAAGGTTCAGTACCCATCTCACTCAAACCCCTTATACTATCAAAGCCAGACTCCCTGCCCTGCTCCCACTTTATATGAGAACAGGATGGACATGCGGATGCTGTCCCAATCACAATGTTGTGGTTTAGTTCTTACTTACAAGGACACAAAACCTGATTATTGTCAGTAAAAATATTTGTAAATATGACAGTTATTTTACATTTATGTAAAAGAGAGGAACATTGTTTGATAATCCTGGAAAAGCATCTTACATTTTCACTGCTCAAAGTTTGACATTTTTTCACTTTGAATTTGATGCTTATGCATTATTGCTGAATATGTACATACTGCACGCACACGAATACACACACACACGTAACGATTAGAAGTTCTCTGTGAATCAAGTATTGGTAAATGTCATTCATTTGGATGGCTTTACTTAATTAATGATTTAATTGCATCCTGCGGAGAGACTTCGGGTCATATGTGATTGGAGGACATCTCAATTAACTTTGTTGCAAAGTTTCAACCTTTAGCTTTCTTCATTTTCCAATGGACTTTACTTTCACTTATCACAGGATAGATACGTCTCCCCTACACTCCAGCATATTCCCAGTTGTTTTATAGCTGCTGTCAAATTACGACTTTATATTGAAGCCTTTGAAGGCAGAATTCTATTCAAGCAGAGGAACTATCTGTTTAGTACTTGATCTCCCTTTCAAAATCAGGAAAGTTCAAATTTTCCAGTTACTTCCCCATTTTCAATTTAGCCTTTAAAAGTAAAATGTGTTTTCTCTTTTATCAGTAGCTCCTTTTTGTGTTTCTGCACTGTATAGAAATATGAAGAACCTCGTCATGTAGAAGAAACTGATGAGGAGGAAGAGGATATAGAAGATGAAGATACAACCAGTGCTGAGTCAGATGAGAGTGAAGAAGAGGAAGAAGAAGAGGAAGAAGAAGCCATTGGGAATAAAGGAGACAAACAAAAAGCAACCAGGCAAGATCAGCTGGAGTGGGATGATTCAACACTACCCTACTAGAAACCCTTACCTAGTTCTATTGCTCCTTTTGTATACACCAATACTGTGTATTTCTGAGTCAATCCTACTGAGTCAAACCCATCTTGGATCTATGAATTATTTGAAAGGATTTAACTCCCAATTGACTACAGATGATAGAGCTGCATTGCCTGAATTCGATGTAGTTGTATCAAAACTGTTCCAGATAGTTATTCTTTTCCTAGTGTATGGGTAATGGCACCTGGTAAAGCACAGGGTACAACCATTAATATGTCACCCATAAGAACAACACCAACCTGACGCCACCTATTCCTTACTTCCAATTCCATGAACCCCCTGTTATCTTCTAAATATGAATATGCAAATGTCCTGTTCACCACCAGTCCATAAAGGAGACAGTTCAGCTGGCTTTTAAGAGTGATTTCTGAGAGTCCAAACATACATAAACCTTCTGGGTTTCATTTGACTCTATGACTGGTTAAGAATCCTCTCTCTAGAGGTAAAAAAAGCTGTAAGTGCTTCTCCTTACAAAGGGCAAAAATCATCTGCTCATTTCCCACTATTCTACTTTGTGCTTAATTGCCTTCTCCAGATGGATTCAAAATACAATAAAGTGTGTGTGTGTGTGTGTGTGTGAGAGAGAGAGAGAGAGAGAGAGAGAGTTTAGGATTGGATAATCCATTTCTCTGCTAATGTTCAAATCTTGCAGGGAAAAATTCTTGTCCAGTCCTCCTATTGAAACTCAACTAATGGCATGTAAAATCTCATAAACTAAACCTTTGCTTGTGATGATTTCCCAGTGTCCTCTGCCACACAGATTAAGCAGCGTTACCTTGTGTGAAAAATAAGTTCAACTGAAATGTTACTTTGACTAAGACCGTGCTTCTGATCTTCACAGAAAATCTATTCTGAGTAACCTGCATGGTAAAGCATTACTTTGTTGCAGTATCTGGTAACCGTACTATGCCGTAGCTGGGCTCGGCTGGGATTTAGACAAGTGCTTTAAACAAAAGAACTGGAGGCTTGGGGAAATTTGCCCTTCTACAGGTTTTTTTTTAAAAAGCTTAATTATTGCAGTTGGAATTGGTATGGTATATTCTATTTACCACCCAAATATATTTAGGACCCAAACAAGCAATGCTACAGGCAAAAGGGATCTCATCTCAATCCAAACCAGCATTCCTTTCTTCTAAAACCTTTATTTCAACAAAACAAAGCTTCAGGAGATGATTAAACACAGAACTTAAAAAGCAAAAAGAACTAGCATAGTTTGAAAAAAAGTAGTGTATAATATAGATAGTTTTGTATTTTCCCCTTAACCACTATATTCTGGATGTTGATAAGACATTGACAGGTCTGTGTGGTTTGTTGTATTCTTATTTTTCCTTGATATTCTTTGTGTGTCTATAGTAACATAAATGCCAAATAGTGCAGTACTTGATGCTGTGCATGTTTTAAATACACACAAACCAGGGCATTTGATACAGAAGCAAAGAATTTTATTTTGTAGCTTCTTATTTATAATTTAATATTTTTCCTAAAGATCTTTGTGTTTGCTTTTGATTTTTATCTCACCTGAGTTTTGGAGGAATGCCATTTCATCACCTTCTGTTAAGAAAGCTTCAGTGAATAAAAGCAACATCTAGAGTAGAGGTTAGAGCAGTTTGTGGGTTTGGAAAGAGAATGTTTCTGCTGCTATTTTATTTTCTCTAGAAATACATTTTAGTTCTCAGTAAATAGTACATAGGAAACTGCATTATACCAGGCCATATAGCCCACTGTTGTCTTCTTTGACTAGTAGTGGCTCTCCCAAGGCTCTCTCAGGTAGGTGACCTTTCCTGGCACCTGCTACCTGATCCTTTTAACTGGAGATACCAGGGACTGGCCCTGGGATGTTTTGTGTGCAAAACATGTGCTTCACCACTAAGCTATAAAGCTCACTTATGAGAAGGGAAGAAGCAAACCATATCCTGCTACCTGGCCACCAAAGAACAAAGCCATGGACATTCTAGGGTTCAAGGATATCGTGTTATTTTGAAGCTAGGTGTGGATTAAGAAAATCTGTCCAAGTAACTTCTGTTGACTCATTGAGGCAGTTGTACCATGCTTTCAGCACCATTTATTTATTTTAGTTTTGTTTATTTACAATATTTATATATTGCTCCACATCTGGACAGATTCTGGAGTGGTGAACCATAAAAGATACAAAGATGAGATAAAAGTATAAAACTCCATGTTAAAAATCAATGTTACTCATATTTTTAAAAAGCAGTTCCAATAAAACCTGTACCTGGTCAGTCAAGGAAGGCTTACTGAAATAAAGATGTTTTCAGGAGGTGCTGGAAAACAAGACAGTGTTGGCACTTGCCTGACCTTCAGAGGCAGGGACTTCCATAGAAAGGGGCCACCACACTGAAGGTTGTTCTCTGGGTGGACTTCAATTGGACCATAGGTTCATCCTGCCAGATACCAGGTTGGTTTCAATGACCAAAATTAATCACACAAAATCTACAATAAAAGAACAACAACATCAAACAACATGCGCTCAATATATTATTATTATTTATTACATTTTTATATCACCCAATTGTCACAGGTCTCGGGTGGTGGTGTAGATTTACAAAATATTAAAACCTTAAAAAGACAGTTGAAAGCATAAGATAAAAGCCATGGGGAAAATCGTGATAAACTAGTCCCAGTTATCTCGGGACAACTGAGAGGTCATCCCTGGTTGACCCGGGATCAGCTGTGCATCATTTGGACGCACAGGGATGACCTCAAACTGACCCTGGGATAAATAGCCGGTGTGGATATGCCCAATTAATACCTCAAGGGACCATACAGGAGAGTAATTCAATGGGGGGGGGGGGAATGAATGGAACTGATAAGATAATGAATTTAGGTTTAACACTCAAGACTTATGTGAGGGCAGCATAAACAATTCCACCATCACTTTCTACCACCATGCATTTGAGTGAGCATTAATAATTTAAATTTACTAATTATATATTTTTAGTTATTAGAAACAAATCTGTTCAGTTTTTTGCTGGCTCAATATGAAAGGACAAAGGTGAGTTGCTTTATTTTCCGAATTGTAAATATGTGCAGATTCTACATGAGTGCTGATAGTGATGTCAAATTCCATGCTCCCTCCAAGGTGGTTTAGCAAAATTGTGTTCTATGAATGCTATAAATTCTTGCTAGAACACTTAAAAAAAACTGTACCATTCACATAGTTTGCATGGTGTTTTCATGAAAATGATTCAGGGGATATATTTCATATAATAAGAAACTATTATTCTCATCTAGAATTTGTCAGCAAGGGCTGGGAATAATTTTCAAGAAGTGTGCGAAATCCACCTCTCCACCCCACCCTAAGACGTTCTTACCACATTTTCATACAGTGAGCTTCTCACTGATTAAGATTAACTTTTGGATATTTCCATTGTCATGTTCATAGGTGAGATCTTGAAGGTTAGCTTTAAAATGTTAATTACATGTGGTTGGGTTCCAGGCTGAAGAAAGTGGCCTTCATCCATGCACACTTTCTTAGGAGCATGCAGCTTATTTATACAAGAAAACACTCCAGTTGACCAAAGCTACTCCAGTTCCTCCTGCGATGCCCATCTTTTCTCTACTGAAACTGCCTGGCATAGTCTTGTTTTGGGTGTTCTAAAATCTTTGTGTGCGTTAGCAGAAATGCCCCTATATGTGTCATGGAAGGCATCAGGCATACCAAATGTGTCTCTCAATGCACACAAATGCTTTGATTATGTATGCAGTTGGCAGATGTAGATATTTCATCAAGCTGGCTGACTAACAGATACAAGCAAATAAATCATATAGATGATGCAATCCTGTTGAGGGAAAATAACAAGCTGAAGTTTGTCTCATACAGTACAAACATTGCAGGATTTAGGAACAAAAGAAAGATCAGGGATTACAGTAGGAAGGTTGATGGCAATTACAGGCAAGGTGTCCATTTCGGTGCTCAGAACAACTGATTACATGAATCCTCACTATAGAAATTCATAAGATCACAATCTTAACTTAATATGTTAAAATATGAACAAGCCTTTTGCCCTAGGGATGGATGAATCTGTCGGTTTTGCTTTCTCTTGCACTTGAATGGTTTAAATCTTAAAGCTTTCCAGCTGGAAAAAGAAGTTAGGAATTTTGGTAAATTCTTGTCAAAAATGAACAGAACTGAAATTCTCACCCATTTGCACCACAAATCCAGTATGTCCTTGGAGAGGACACTGTGGCACCTGGCTGCCATATAGCTGTTAAATATGAGGACCCTATCAGAAAAAAGAGGTGGCAACCCTAATTCAATACCCCAAAATAGGTTTGAATACACAGGGATTCAAATCCAGACTTTTAAGATCTAACCTCTCAAGTCGCTGAGCCTGATTGGACAAAACTATTAGTTTGTGGTTTCTTCCACATCCATTTTTAAGTATGTTTTTTCCATCCCAAATATGAAATGTGTATTTTTGATGAATTCTTATACACAATTAACTGAAACAAAATGTTCACCTTGCACACAGCCCTTTGTTCCTTCCTTTGCAGCAAGAGCAATCAAATCAGAAAATCTCCACCTAACCATAGGTTTCTGCTTCATCTAAACTGGTAAATGATGGTTACCAGCTGGTAGCTTTAGAACAAGTTAGAACATTGAACTAGCCGTGGTTTTATATCATGGCTAGTTCTGAAGCTGGTAGTTTCCTGGTCCAGATGAAATGGGAAACAATGGTCAATTAGAGGCTTCTTGATTTGATTGCTCGCATGGCAAAGGGAAGAGCAAAGGGGCTCCATGCATGGGCAAAAGGCTCATGCATATATCAGCTTATTAAGCTGAGATATGATTGTCTGAACTGGTCCTGCATGTAGTTGCTGATGAGATTATATATGTATGTGACTTGTTATCTGTTCATTGTAAATGACAATATAATGCTCATAGCACAGTTTAATTTTCATGTAACCAATTTCAACAGTCTAGCTTGAGGAAAAGGAACCAAGTGCAGTAAATCTTGATGTCTGCAACATGATTAACATCCCAGTTTTTGTGATTAATGTTTGTTCTGTCTTTGTGAGTTGCTTTTTCTTCTCCTCCAGTGTTCTGTGTGCTGTTTTTCTGCTTCCTTGCTCAGATACTTCTGCTCCAGCAACAGATGGCAAATATTCCTTGGACAGGAATAAAGGTGTTGCAGTCATTTGAAATGTGTCACTTGAAGTGTAACTAGATATTTTGTCCTCTGTCGGTAACATGGTAGAAGAAAGCTTGCTTGTTTTATGAGTCTGAGGAATCTGGCAGTCAGAATGTTGTAATGATCAATCCTTCAAAGTTACCACAGAGGCAATAGTGATATTTTAGTATGATAGAATTTTAATGATGGTAGAATTTAAATCAAAATATTAGGCCATCTTAATTTATGAAATATATTTGAAAATTATGCTTCTTGGTTCATTATAGCCATTCAGTGTGTAGCATTCAATGTCTAGCACCTTCACTCATATTTAAAAGGATGACTCGGTTAATGAGAAAAGAATCAGGGCTATTGATAGCATTATCCTATGCATGTTTACTCAGACTTTAAATCTCATTGAGTTCAATGGGTATTATTCCCAGATAAGTAGGTATACGAGCCTACATTTATTTATTTATTTATTTAGTCTCTCCTAAGGTATCTCTTTGCTGTGGTTTACAGACAAATGTTGAATTAAAGAACCTCTGGTGTCGTTTGCCATTAATGGTTAGTAACCAGGAGGATCAAGGAACTTGATGGTGTTAGCAGAGTTGTGTGGTTATTAGTGCTGCATCAAAACCTTACCTGCCATTTCACAACATCTTTGTTTCTCTGTGAAAGAGGCAGTTGTTTTTCTGCCTCTTTCATTGGGATGTTGAGAGATTTTTGGAGACATTTCTCTGGGTGCAGAGGGCTTGAGTGCTTACCTTACAGTAAGGAAGTGGCTGAGGGGTCCCTATGTCTTCTTCCTTTTACCACTTTCCCCTGTTCTGTCATTGCGGCCTTTACGGCATGTTGAGCTTCTTGGAAAGCCCCCTGGAGGACATAGCCTGAACTCCCTTCCTTGGGGCTTTCCGGTGCTGTTGCTTGCTCAGTGCCTGAAAGCTGAAAGAGGTGTTGTTGTTGTCATTGTTAAAACGTTCTTTATTAAAAGTTCTTTTAATAACAACAACAACAAAAGCAAAAATACCTGTGTCAGCTTTGAGGCACTGAGCAGGCAGCAGTACTGGAAAGCCCCAAAGAAGGAAGTTCTCTAGGGGACTTTCCAAGAAGTTCAATCAGCTGGAGGTGCTGTGAGGAGAGGAGGTGGTAAAAGAAAGCGCACATAGGAACCTCTCAGCTACATCCTTACAGCAAGGTAAGCACTGTAGCCCTGCACTCAGAGAAATTTGGCTGAAATTCTCAGCCCTTCCTGCAATTTTTTGTGTGCAAGAAATGGTTGAAAATAAATAGATTCACAAAATTTGGCATAGTGTTAGTGGCTATCACTTCTACATAGAATTTAGCTATTAATTTTATTTTTGTATTTGTTGCATCTTTTAATCTCACCCTGCCTTTAATGTGGTTTAGATACAGTGACCCTCCCCACCCCCATCTTCACAACAACCCTTTGAAATAACTTAGGTTAAGAGATAGCCACGGTCATGTCGTGAACTTTCTGGTTGCATCGGTATTTGAACATAGTTCATGTTCAATACTTACCATACTGCACTGGCTCTCACATGGGATTCAGAAAGCCCCCCACATCTACATTTCAGCTCTCTAGAGACTGGGAACACTGATGGAGCAAACCACGGGGGCAGTAGCCACACCACTCTAGAAATACATACATTCACCCTAATTGGCCAAGGTAGGGACATTATTTGGGGATTGGAAGGTAGGTTGTGCATATTAATGGAAAAGGCACTCTCAACCTAATCATTACAAGTGAGTTGAGGACACTGTATGATAGGAAGAAAATGACTGACATAAGGTGGATTCAGCAGCTACATTGTCCACAATATCTAAATCTATTGGCTATATTCCTTTGTGTAAGAAATGCACACACGGATTTGCTTTGGAATGAAAACCATATAGCCCAATATGCTTTACACAACATTTATATATGATTCTTTGTTATTTCCTTTGAAATAGATTTAAATTGAAAACAATGACAAAATACCCATTGTAAATATGTTTGTGTTGTTCTAGTGTTTATATTTTGACATTTCATCCCCCAAACTCCCAGTTTAGAGTGAAATAAATGATCAGAGAACAATCCTATGATCCCTGGAGAGCATCCCAGGAACCATAGGACTCATAGGAGTCCCCCCTCTGAGGCCATAGACGATGCTGATACCTCCCCCAGTTCCTCCCCCTTTTAACTGCTGCAGAAAGAACCACCAAACCTGCATTGCACGGTCACAAAAGCAGTCTCAGGTCTGAAATGGTGTTGCAGTGGGCAAGGTGGGTAGAGGAGATATGATATGATATGATATGATCAGGATATGAGAAATCCTATGGCCTCTCCAGCCCCTACTCTGTTCCTGGCAGTGCAACTACTTTAGACAGCTCAGAGGCCTATCAAAAGGAAATGTACGCAAAGGAGGATGGCAAGACAAAAAATGTCTCCATTGCTTCTCCTGACCTGCTGGCAGCAGTTTGGCAGGGCACTAGATACTCAAGAGCACAACCCATAGGATTGCACCCTTAACATCATGGTACATATCCAACAGCCTTTTAAAAACTTCCGATCACATCAAAAGGATAATGCAACCAAACCCATAATACCTTTGATTTTTTGCAATATCTCTATATCTCTATGTAGGGGTATAGAGATGTAGATATAGCTATTATGCAAATATATATATGGTTCAGCCTCGAGGAATGCAGTCCAAAATAGGCTCACTTTGAACTAGCTGTCGTTTACCCACATAAACAAAGCACTTCCTTTTTGAAACAACTACAGGAAAATTAATTATGTGATTTTTGTGAACTTTGATTTCTGGAAAAAAAAAAGTGACCAAGAAAACTAAGATTTTCAAGCATATTCATGTTCCAGTTTTCATCAAGCAGATTCATGTACCAGCTTTTCTTAAACACAAAGCAAAATAAGCCCTTTATGTAGTTAAAGAATTATTCTTGAAGAGTTTGCAAGGAAACAGATGAATGCATATGAAATTATCTGTCTATTTCAGCATGAATCAGAGAGATTTGCTGTGCTTTCTTTCTGTGGAAAAAGTCAGAAACATACACATATTGATTATCAAATCAAATCCTAATGTTGCTCTTTTGTCCACTTTAATTGGATTTTCTACCAAACATATTTAACAAGAGGAAATGCACTTCAGAATTACTAAAGAAAATAAAAAGAAATGAGGAAATGCTAAATACTCTGATTGATCTCGCCCCGAAGGAAAACATCATCTGTTTTTGTTTCCTTTTTTTGTGAGTTTTATAGTTTTCCTTATTTTATATCAGTGAATTCTGGGTACCCTGCTGTTTATTAAATTTGTGTTGACATTTTAAGCATCCTGCTTGCTATTTGGTTTTGCTCAAGTGAAAAGCCCTCTGGGTAAGTTTTGTAATAATTTCCTTGAGTACTTACTTGTATTGATACAGAGTGAAAAGAACTTTACATTAATTACTACTCAGCTGTTAATGTGTGGTCATACAGAGAGCTCACAGTTTTTAATGACTATGCATTGTACAGAACATTGTGCTCCATGTTCTTTATTTTAAGAAATGCCACTTATCCCTGATTATGTGCAGGTAGGACAGCCTTACTCAACTGTAATGTCCTACAGATGTTTCAGAGTAGAGCTCCCAGCATTTCTGACCATTGCTTATATTGGTAGGTCTGATGGAAGTTAGTCCAAAACATCTGGATGGCACCAGATTATGGAAAGCTTCACTCTTCATACCAGCACTTCATATTCCTCCTTGTTTTGCCTTTATGCATTGATGGCACTTGTCACGGTAAATGTTATATTCCTTCCCAGAGTGTCCTGGAAAGGTAGTTTGTTGCTAGGACCAGGAAGGGTAAATATTTATCTTAATATTACACAGGAGCAATAGTTTTTTTATATATATTTTATATAGATAGATAGATAGATATGGACAAATTCACAATGGGCTAGATGCAGACTATTTCCACTAATGGGAGCATCTGCTCAGGACCCCAGAAAACATTTTTTTTTTGCTGATTTCCCCATCCCTGTACAACTCTCACACTCTGAGGCATGCTGGGAGTTGTAGGCTTTTTTCTGTCTAAACATGCATAAGATTGTGCCCTTAATGTCATTACCTAATGGAGATCAATGATGCAGTCATGTATAGAACATTGTTCCACAAATGGTATGCTCTTATAGAGAAAATCCTCTTTATGATCAATACCCACCTACATTTTGAATAGCCTATGGAAATTTTGAAAAGTCAGACAGATTCTCATAAACTAAACACTAAACGCTGGTATTTTGGCAGTATCTTTTTGATTTTTGAAGAGTAAAACAAGGGCACAAGATTAATTGGACAATGCTGTAAAGAGAAAATTTGTGTATTGAAAGATGAGTTGTTCAAGAGAGAAGATGAGAAACAAGAGAGTCTAAACCTACAAAGTAATCCACTGGAGATTGGATGAAAAGAAGCCACAATGATAATCTGAACCTGAACATTGTCTTGGGAATGAACGAAAAGGGGAAGTGTTAAATTGATGATGGCAATGTAGTCAGAGTATTCTGATAATATTCCAGCAAAGATGAAAGATGTTGCATGTTGATACTTGTCTGCTTTGTGGAGTAGTTTATGTGTACAACTTAAGGCCATATCAAGTATAGATATACAAATGGACTAATGTTTCATAGATGTCAGTAGATAACATTACTGGGTACTTTTTATGAGAGTAGCATACAAAGGGATGTTTTAGTTTCAGGGTTGTCATATGAAAATTCAGAACATTGTATGACAATTGCAATGGATCTTTTGAAAGGATTTAGCATCTAGACCACATGGTCCTTGAATATGTGCACATGGGTTTCAAGCATTCATTAATTCAATGAGTTTCAGATTTTTGGACCTAACTGTAGTTAGCTTGTGGGGAGAGGGGGACCCCCCATTTTATGATTTTGATTCCACTTTATTAAGAATTATTTATGTTTCACTTTTTTTTCCAAAGTGGAGGTCATTGAGTTTAATTTAGTAACTCTTTTTTGAAATTATGCAATGAATCTTAAGAATGTGCAGTCCCACTGGCAGCTAGTTAACTATGAAAGTAGATATACAGATATATTCTACTTTACAGCATAGCAGCCATTCAGATAAAGTAATTTCTGACTATAATAGACATATCTTACTGGGTCAATAATTGTTCTTCATTTAGATATAGCTTCACTGGAAAAATAGGCCACATTTGGCGTTTTGACAATAAAGTCATACCAAAATGAAGAGGAGCTGTATCAGATCTTAAATTACATATTTAAGATGATTTAACATGGATTACCCATTAACACTTTGTACCCCCTTTTTCTACTCAGAGTCAGTATAGTTTGTAAGTGGTAATTTATCTAACAATAAATGGCAGGCAAAAAAATGGTGGAATCTTCTATATGCACCCTTAGGCACAAACCCTGTAATTTCATCCCTCTAGTCTATCACTGTTTTAGTGATGAATATAGGAATATAATTTATAGGGCTTATTTCTATCTTTCTCAGGATTAAGCTTTCACTGCCTCAAATGGAATATTTAACTGACCAGAATTTATCATAAAGAAGATGTTTTCTATATTCAGCTTAACTTTCAATAGACTACTTTCATTCCAGTTGTCCTAATATCTGCATCCCTATGTGGTGTTACATAGTAACAATTTCTCATTCTGATTTAAACTTTTCACATAAGTGAGGATATATATATATAGATAGATAGATAGATCGAAGAAAGTTGAAATGAAGACACACACACATAAATATATGTTCTTTTGCTTAGGGAAGTCTTCATTTCAACTTTCTTCGATCTATCCTGTCCTCACTCATTATTATTCCTCATTTATTTACAAATATGTATACCATTCATTAGGTATGATGAACTTATTATATTATATTGCTCATGATGTTGCAGAAAGATGAAAAGTACAAAGGATAAGGATGACTCTTCATTTTGTACAAGAGCCAGGACATGCATTTGAATCCCTACAAGGTATAGCTCATGAGGGAAGGTAGTACCCATACTGGGGTGTTTGTGTTTAAGCTCTTACCATAGATTATATATTTACTAACTCTCATCTTTCCGTACTGTACACTAGTCCACATTGGCCACCATGGAGCCAGGAACCAGTATACAAAGCATAACTTGGTGAGGGCCTTGTACTCCTGCTCTAATTAGCTCCTTCCTAGCCTCTGGTTAGTCATATCCAGTAAGGAGTGCAACTATTCCTAACACAGCACCCTTCTGGTATGCCCATAGCAGGCATAGCATTTTCCGCCAATCAAAATTAGTTTCCATATGATGGCTGGTTTGGGACATGTGCATCAAGGCCTGCTCTGTGGTTATGCACCTAGTTTAGCCATGGCACACTGGGGAGGAGGCAGCAAAGACATGCTGCATCTGCTGGTTGCATGGCCATACTGGCAGTGCTGCATATCCAGATTCTGAGGTCCATTTCCTCAAAGATGACTTGCACTCCATCCTCCATTGTCTGTTCTAAGCTGGTTGATGCTCATAGTTAGTAGTCATACATTTATGATCTGCAAATTGTCTAAGAAGTGCTTACAGATAAACTGAGTTGACATTAATGGAGTCAAGGCTTCTGCTGCTGCATCTGTTGTTGTTGTTGTTGTTGTTGTTATCATCATCATCATCATCATCATGTAAGAAAGACAGGGGTCCTGTCTAATATTAAGAAGACAACGTAAAGAAAAAGGAGGAAAATGAAGGGGGAAGGTAGGAAAGAAAGTGGCAAGAAATGCAAGTACTTTTAAATGAGATATATACCTTCTTTTACATCTTATATGAACTGTTCAGAATGGTTTATTCAACTCAGTAACTTGGTTTAACAGAAGACTTTTGTATTTCATTATTACAGTTTAAGGTTCCTTAATCTCAGAAGACATCCTTCCCTCAAGATAGCATATGGAGTTGAAAAAACCAGGATATATGTATTTTGGAGGGAGGGGAGACAAAACATTGACTTGCCATTATTTGAATAGTTCTGGAAACATTATTAAAAACTAAGAAACAGGAATCCCTAATCAAGTGAGTGGGAGAAGGGGTTCTAGGGCACTTGCACAGGGGTCTGGAAGGCATATGACACATTAATCATTTTGAAACTAAGCAGATGGGTCTGGTCAATATGTGGATGGGAGACCATGGGTTGGCTTCAGAGATATGCTAGTGGAAGAAATTTGGGCAGTTTTGCTCTTCCATGAGCTATTCTGTAAAAGCTTGCAAAAGGTGTTGTGTGATGTTGTACAAGAGATTGTGCACACATCTTGAGACATTGTGCAAGAGATTGCACAATGCCTTGTGCAAACAGAAGCACATCTGGATTTTGGTTCTCTGAACTCATTCAACGATCTTGGGCCGTCAGGAAAAATAAGCCATTCTGCATGCAGAAGAGGCCTCGTTGCAAAAGAGCACCCCTGGATCCAACCCATTATACCTTTGTAGACATTACCATTGACCCATCAGCTGCCAAGATTTTGCACAAGCCTGCAATTTGAAGCAGAAGAGTTTCCTACCTGGTAATTGTTTGGAATGAATTCATTTCATTGTATTTCATACCAACTAGACCATAAAAGTGCTAGTTTGCCACATTGAAAAATGCAGCATGTAGTCATTTTTCCCATGAAAGTTTTAATTTGTAAGATTTGCTTCCACAGTGGCCCATTATTTTGTGCTGATTAGCAATAATTCTATGCTTTGCCAGTCCCTTTTTGGTTTCTCAAGGTTCCATATTCTCAAGGTTCCATATCCTGTTCCATATTCCTTGTCACTGTTACAGAAAAAACAAATGTAAAACAATGAAATCTTACATCTATTGTGTGACTGTTCTGAACATGTTTATGTATCTGAAAATCATTCTGTTCTGCATTAATTCATTAACTGTGTTTAAATATACTGCTGTACATGAGAGGCAATCAAACAACATCTGGAAGCATCTTGTTGCAAGTGGTAAATGAAATTATAAAAGGGTGGATCTGTATAATATATGCAGGATAAGGAATTCAATGAGTATATGCAATTCAGAAGGGGAATATGAATGCTTTTTCAATATGACTATAGAATAGATCTGCTGATTGTTATTTTTTAAAAAAATCTTTAAGAAAATGTACAGTTAGAAATGATCACATAATAAAATTAAAATGGAAAAATGTTATGTAGAGAGAATAAGGGTGCAATCCTATGCATGTTTAGATAGAGAGAAAAAATCCTACAACTCCCAGCATCCCCCCAGCCAGCTATGCTGACTGGGGCATCCTGGGAATTATAGGATGTTTTTCTGTCAAAACATGCATAGGATTGCACCCCAAGTTGCTTTATTTCCTTGCCCTCCCTATCCTCAGCTTTGTGATGTAAACTTTGTCACCTATAACAATAAATTCTGAATTTCAGATTATAGATGTACCTGAGTTTCACATAATTTGACAAATGGTTATGGAAAACAACCTGTGTTTTAAAAATGTGACCTGTATATGTATTTTAAAAAAACCCTCTTTTTTGTGATCACTCTGGCACTTTCTGTGAATTGGCCAATAAATATGATTTTAGGATTTCACATAAAAAGTAATGTTCAGTTATCTTTGTTTCTCCAAACTGGATTAGCAGTCTCATGGCATGAAGGAAAATAAATTTCCTTTCATAAATACCTTAATCTCTAGACCAAAGGACTATGGATTCTTTAATTTTAAGAATATGGCCTGGTTTTGTGTATATATGCATATGTGTGTGGTTTAAAGAAGGTACAAACATCAGTGTGGGTGGTATATTTGTGAATCTGCCTGGATAAGGGAAGAGATCATGCATAGATGTGGGTGTTTTTATGAGTTAGAGAGAAAATATATGAGAATGGGTATGAGATTACTAGTGCTGGGATGAAACCTGCCCCCTATTTTCAGGAACTTTCTCCCTGTGAAAGAGGCATTGTTTTTTCTGCCTCTTTCATATGGAGTGGGGGTTGGGTAGGCTGACCATATGAAAAGGAGGACAGGGCTCATGTAACTTAAACATTGCAGAGAAAAGGGAATTTCAGCTGGCTTCATTTGTATGCCTGGTGAAATCACCTCTTCATCAAAGCAATTAAAGTTGCATGCACTATACTAGAGTGACCAGATACAAAAGAAGGCAGGACCCCTGCAGCTTTAAGTGTTGTAATGAAGAGGGAATTTCACCAGGTACAAATTGCATACAAATGACGCTGGCTGAAATTCCCTTTTCTCTGCAACTGTTAAAGTTATATGAGCCCTGTCCTCCTTTTCATATGATCAGCCTAGGGTTGGGGAGTGGGATTCAGAGAATTTTCTCCTGGGGAGGACAGGGTTTCCACATACCTTTTTGAAGTGTAGCAAATTGCTGAGGGGCTTTCTTCCTGTTTTTTAGTTTTTCATAAACAAACCCACCCCCTTCCTCCAGCATTTGGATGAGCCCAGCAGTTCTTAGTAAATGCCTATCGCAGACCATGTGACTTTGCCCTCTCCAATAAGCATCCAGGAAGCACTCATGGGCTCCTGAAAATGCTGGAGGTGTTTTAAAAAAGAAGAAAATGAAAGAAATAAGACCCCTCAACAACTGGCTACATTTAAAAAGAGATGTGGAAAACCTGTTCCCCTCACCAAGGAGAAAATTCTCTTCTCACCTCTCCCAGCCTCTTTCACCCAAGTTATTTCCCCCCCATCCTCCACTAAATGCTGAAAATGGAATGGTCAAATTTTTTGGTGCAGCACTAGAGACCACATTGTGGACATATCGGGGACAGGGAATATGTGTGCATGATGTGCAAGGAAAGAAGAACAAAAGAAAATCTCTCTCTCTCTCTCTCTCTCTCTCTCTGCCCCACACACAGAGTAATGGAATGACAATATCCGGGAGTGGAAGGAAAAACAGGCAAAATAATGTGCCCACATTTCGTTTTGTCTTTCCCTTCATACGGCCTTTTCTGCTGCCACCAGGTGGAAATCTTTTCTCTAGCTGCTTCCATCAAACCAGACTGAAAACACTCTGGGTCTTCGATATCTAGTTTAGGTAGGATGACCATATGAAAAGGAGGACAGGGCTCCTGTATCTTTTAACAGCTGTATAGAAAAGGGAATTTAAGCAGGTGTCATTTGTATGCATGCAGAACCTGGTGAAATTCCCTCTTCATTGTAACAGTTAAAGCTGCAGGAGCCCTACCCTCTTGACCATATGCAAAAAGCCTTGTCCTCCTTTTCATATGGTCACCCTAAGTAGTGTGGGAGGGTCGGCTATTAGACACAGGGTGAGTGACCAAAACACATAGAGAGAAAGACCATGCGTAAGGTCCATGTGGAGGGAAGGAAGAAAAAGCTAAAGGGCTGAGCAGAGAGGAAGTAGCAACCCCATTGTGGAAGTGACAGGCAACTGAAAATTTCTCTTGCACCTTTAGAGAGGGCACACTCATCACTAATAATCTTTTCATCAGTAAAGGCCTGATTATGAGTAATGAGTCATGACCAAGCTCTACAGTTGAGCTCCCTGTGGTCAACTGTAGTTTTCCAATTCACGTAAGTTGGAGTGTACTTTCATTTCAGTCAATATTAGGTTTGGAGTTTGAATAGTGGAGATTCTAATATAAATCTCTTTAGTCTGAATTTAATAAAAAAGAAAGATGCCTGTAAGTCACCAACTAGTGCTTGAAGGTGTAAGTGGCATATAATGGTAATAAATTGTACACACTTTCATGCAGCCTCTTTATTGGATACAGTCCTAGTTTTTGTTTGAAACGACACAGTCCAAGAACATACTAAATAGTAATAAAGAAGATGGTGCTTTTGAGCACATATAGAGTGTCTTTTCTTCAGCACTGAGTGAGCACAATCGTTCTCAACACATCTGAAATTAAGGAGAGGAGTTCAAGAAAATGGTTTTGACTTTCAGGTGTTCTGTCAACTCTATGAAGTCTTTTGGCTGCAACACAATTTAAGATGTAATTATATTCAGCTCATGAAGCAATTAATATATTTTGACAGTTTGTAATAACTGTCGAAGCTGGGCACATTCTCAGTTATATGAACGGAATTGAAAAGGTTAGCTATTAATTGTATAACAGTGGCTCAATTCGGACGACACAATAAACAACTGGTGTGGGGAAAACAATCGTCAGTTGTTTTGACTATCGTGTTATCCGAATGCTGCCATAGTCAACTCAGCGCTGATTCTAATCCACACCACAGTTGATTATTTATTACCATGTTGTGTGGGGAATACCCCCTAGATGAAGAACTGTAAAGTTGATTATTACCCCACCAGTGACTATCGTGTCGTCCGAATTGAGCCATACTGAAAGCATACAAAGACATAAGTAAATTATAGTGTAAAAACACCACAAGCAAAGACATGGAGTATAGCACTATAAATAATATTTACACAGACATACATCAACAGGCAATGCAAATGTGGGAGGAGGGGCTCATAGGAAAGATGGGCCCACCACCTTTTTTGCAGCACCATCAATTGCTTGCTGACTTCTTCTAGGCTGAATCGGCACAGCCATCATCTGCTGGAAGGTCAGGCAGGTGGATGCTGCTGGTCCCTCTCCTTGCTTCTGTCACCACACGTTTAGAGAAGGTAGGGAAACATGGAAGTGGTGATAGCAAAGAAGAGGAGCAGAGTAAAGGGGGGACTGCAGAAGCTGGTGATGGACTCCCTGCTCAGGCATGTGTCTGTGTAGGATCGCCACAATACCTACCCTGTTGGTTGCTGATACAGCTACAATATGACAGAGCCTTCATATTCTGCTTCTGGTCAGCCACTGCAAGAAATGGGGATCTGGACAAGATGGACTTTTGTATGTTACTGTTTTATATCATGGAGACCTGGTGAAGGTGAGGGTGCTATACTTTAAAAGAGGGGGGGGGACATTTCATTGTCGGGAATCAAATGTGCTAACATACAAAACAATGCACATGTTAAAAAACAATCATGTAGTGAACATAATCTGCATAATAAGACAATGACGGGGAACCTCCAACCTATGGGATGGATCCAGGCCACAAGAGGGGACCATCTAGCCCTCTAGCTTCTGACCCTCCAGCTCCTCCCCCAGTCACTCCTTTCTCCTCAGGCCACAGCCCTATCCCCTTTCTCCCCCCCAGCCAAAAACTATGTTATCTCCAATCTGAGATTAGCAATCTCCCCCCACCATGCTACATTTAGTTTTTAAATACCCCCATTGGTGCTAATGGAAGCTTTTAACAGCCTCATTGTTTCTAGGGGGAACACTTTTGGAAGTAAGGTAGGACTAATAACCCTCCCCTCCCAATGTAGTGATGCCCCTCTCGCACTGGTGCCAATAGAGGCTTTTCAAAAGCCAAACTGCAGTCTGGGGGCATTTTCAGGAGGGGAATCTGTGTGTTTTGTATGTGTGAGAGAGTGAGTGTGTGGCTGTGTGTGCCTGACTGAGTGTGTGAATGGGGTCTGGACAATCATGTCGAGGGCCACCCAGTTTGGAATATGGCCCTGCCCACTTCTGGAATCAGCCCCAAAGTGTTCTCCCAGAGTTGATTCATTCCTCAGCCCAAAATGGATTCCCCACCTCTACCACAAGTCAACACATATTGGAATCAGAGCTTCCTCATCACATGCTCCCTTCTCAAAATCTCACAAAATTGTTAATACAAGTCATAGATTACTTGGCTTAAATTCTCTGATCATAGCCCTGAGATAATAATATTTTTAACTTATTAAAAGGCAGCCTGGTGTTATGAATGCATAAGAAATAACTCATTATTTGTCAGAATTTAGACCAATACGTTACTGTCATTTTCTAGAATATTTCTGAAATTAACATTTTGAAAATGCTTCTCCTTGTTCCACTAATTCTGTATTAATATCTTACCAAGCTACCTTACCAAGTAGATAATCATCTCTGCTTGTCCTTGTGATTGTTTCTCTATTTTTAGTATGCTCTAAGCAAATTGAATGAACAAGGTTGTATCTTGTGTTGTGTTGTGCTCTTATACGCTAGACATGCTTCACTACTAAATAACAGCTCCATATCCAATTAGAATGACAAACCTCAGCAACAGCAAAAGAATAAACAATACTGATTTGACAGACATTGAAGTCGCTTAAGTGATTCTCCATGCTACTAAATGTGTGAGTAACATGGCTTGGAATGGAAGGCTGTTAAATAAAAATTGTGTTTTGGTACCTAATTTTCAAAAGAAATGAAAAGGGCAAAATGCTAACACACACACTGGAGACCCTTTCTGTAGTTCCTCATGTAACCTGATGACTTTCATTGACAGATCGGAATTTGATTTGCACATATAATGTTTGAGTACCAGCTAAAGTTTTTATCTGATGTGCTCAGGATCAAGGCAACCTGAGCTTCCTGAGGGTAACAGACATCCTTTGCATATTTCTATTATTGGAATTACAAGGCCCTCAAGGGCATCGGAGAAAATATTTCCTCTTTATGAGTTGTGCTGCCTTTTCTATTATCTACACTGCTTCCTATATAAACTTTTGAACTTGTTAACTAAGGGTGCAATCCTGTGAATGTTTAGACAGAAAAAGTCCTACAATTCCCAACATTTGCCAGCATGACCAGTTGGGGAATGCAGGGAGTTGTAGGACACTTTCATGTTGGAGGAGCCCTCCTCTTTGTCCCACCAACACAAGACATGCATTATGGTGGGACATAGGAGAGGGCTTTCTCTTATGGCACCTCAGTTGTGGAATGCCCTCCCCTTGGAAAACCAATTGGTACCAACGTTAGCCTCATTTCGGTGCCAAGTTAAAACATGGCTTTTTATCAAAGCCTTTGAGGGCTAAATTTGCCTAAAAGCTGAACATAGTTTTAATTGTTTTTATCACTTTTAAATTTTCTACTGGTTTTAGCTTGTCAATAGTTTACTCTGTTTTTAGCTGTGTATATTATTCATTGTTTTATACTGTTGGAACTGTTTTTATCTGTATGCTGCCCTGAGATCCCAATAATATAGGGTGGGATACAGATGTTTTAATAAAGTATTTTTTTAAAAAAAGATAAATGCATAGGATTATGCCCCAAATCTATTTTTTTAAACCAACATTTAAGTGTGACCTCTCTCTATTCTAAAGGGAACTCCGTGTAGAAATATTTGGTTCCACTCAGGCTGTGATTCATGGGGAAACACATTTGGAGTAGCACTGAAATCCCTGGAATGCATCACCAGCTAGGCATTTGTCACTCACCATTCATTGAACTACTGTTTCATTTGATAGGTTGAATCCAAATTCCTATTAACTCTCCTAGATTTAATAGCTGCTATTAATACAGCTTATGCTTCATTAAGCATAAATTTGGAAGTGTGAACCATGCTCTGATGACCTCCTTCAATAAAATGCTGAAGGACAAATAGAAGAACAACTATTTTTATTGCAAGAAGTATTAGTAGAGTTGGATTGGATGAATTACACCCTTTTGGCTCGAGAAGTCCTTTTTAGAAGTATAATTTCTCTACATATGTTCTTATGCACCTATTTCTCTTGGAGCATTTAAAACACTTGACAATGCCATATACTTTTGCTTGTGGTCATTTCTGAGGTTGCATCATATACAATTCTGATTTAGCTATTATTTCCTCACAAGTGAGACCAGCAACAGGATATCACAGTGTGGAGTGCTAGCCAGCCACAACTTCTTTCAGGATATTTCATTTCACTCCATCTCCCTAGACCCCAGCCCAGATTTCTGTTTTGTTATCTCTAACTTTGGCCACTTTGAACATTGTCAGTAAGGATACTGGAAAAATCTGCTCTATGTTGTTTTTAGATATGTGTTGTCTTTGTGTATACTGTTTGTGAGTTTTATATAAATGGCTTTTAAACTTATATACTGTGTTTTGACAGTTTTTTTTTTACTGTAATTTAATGTTTAATACTTTTAATCTTTGTAAACTGCCCATGGCAGTATATAAAATAATAATAATAATAATAATAATAATGGATCAAGTTATAGCAACCAAGCACTACCATAAATACATCATAAAAGAAGCTCGGAGGAAGGCAACAAGGGAGAGGGCCTTTTCAGTGGTGGCCCCCCAACTCTGGAATGTTCTCCCCGATGAGGCTCACCTGGCACCAATATTGTTATTTTTTTGGCACCAGGTTAAGACTTTTCCCCCAGGCATTTAACAGCATATGTTGAGTTTTTTAACTGACCCCTGGATAGTTGATATGAAGTTTGTTTTTATGCTTTTTATGGTTTTAAATTTTGTATATTGTTTTTAAAACGTTCAATGTTTTTAATCTTTGTAAACCACCCAGAGAGTTTGGTTATGGGGCAATATATAAATATAATTAATGTTATGTAATAAAAGATAACAGTGTAACAACAGATTCATGTAGAAAATGTCATCAATTCCACTAAAACAATAGACCATTTAACAAGAGGATGTAAAATTCTGGCTGGAATGGATTATACAGATAGACACAATACAGCTGCAAAAAGTAATTCATCAGCAACCGGCCATAAAATTCAACCTCATCAAACAACCTATATCATATTATATATATATTCACTTGAAACAAGATAACCTGAAACAAGATCATAAAATATACTGGGATAGAACAATTCATACAGACAAGATAGTACCTTGCAACCGACCAGACATAACAGTTACAGACGAAAAAGAAAACACACACCTCATCTACACAGCAATACCTTATGACAAAAATGTTGTAGAAAAGGAATAGGAAAAGACAGAAAACTATACACCACTGGCTATCGAAGTTAAAGAACTATGACAACAGGAGAAGGTTACAATTATTCTATCAGTCACATCAGTCACTGGCATCACATCAAAAACTGCATAGAAAACCTTCAGAAACTGGGCCAACCAAAATACATTCACACCAACATCCAGAAAGCAATCCTACTTAAAACATGCTCAATAGTCAGAAAATTCCTGAATCAGTAAAAGACAGCATGACTTGGCAAAGCACATCAGGTCCATCTAGAAAAACCACCATGAGCGAAAAAGAGAGAGATAATAATAGATTCAAATGAGTTTTGATTGTGAGAGAGCGGAGGGAGGAAATAATGAGACAACACAAGGAGTTGGGTTTTAAACAAGGCCACATGTATTGATAGATACGCAGAAGGGAAACCTAAGCAAGCATCTTCCACATTTAAACGGCAGCCACCATGAAAAACAGGGCGAGACATTCTCCGCCAAAGAGTGGTGCTTTAGCTTCGCCACCCCTTGGCTTCCCCTCGCGGGTAGAGAGGCTTTCCGGAGTCACCCCCCCCCCCCCCAAGGAGCCTGGCCTGAGTGGGTGAGAAAGGTCGGCCTCAAAGGTAACCCTAATCTCAGCAGCTGGGCCGCAGGACTCGCAGACGCCGAGCCTCAGGCATTACCCATCACTGTCAGGCGCCTCTGAATGCTCGCCGATCTTATCCCTCTGAAGATGCTTGTGCCTATACGCCAATAAGTGTGACAAGATTAAATTAAACGTCAATTAACTTAGTTAATACTCCCAATCTGCCTTGCAGTGTAAAGTAGGCAAAAAAACTCATAACCAATGACAGGATATGACCAAAAATTCCTACTTGGCCTCCAAAAGGACGACCGGCAAGCCTACACTACCAACAGGGATGGGAGGGAGGGAGCCGCGCTGCAAGAAGAGAGGGGGGAGGGAGGACGGAGGCCAATAAATAGGCTCCGCTCCCCCTCCCCTTGCAGTGGCGCCACCTGGGAGCCAGCAAATGGCTGGGCTCCACGCCTCATCCTCCTCCCTCGTCCACAACAGCCCCCACCCCACCAAGCTGTGCTGGGCATGTGTTTAGGGCATTTCCATGAATCAGATCTGCAGATCTGCCAAATCATGTGGATTCCATGATCTTGAGGACTAGTCTCCCCTTTTGGAGGGATTTGTGCAAATTTGCACTTGTGCTAATGTGCATTAGCACTAATGCCCGTTAGTGCAACTGTGAATTAGCGCTCATGCACATTAATGCAAGTGGAATTTAATTCCAATTCAATCAATAAGAGGACGACAGAATGAAAGATACCTGAAAGTCTGCAAAACACAGACAGAATGAATTGAATAAGATGTGTACATCCTTAATGTCGTTCTTCATTGTGCTGTTTTGGGCTTTGCCCCCTCAGGATATTTTGCTAAAGATATTTCCCCCCTTCATCTGCAAACCTTGGGCTTCTCCCAAGCATGCTTATAGCTACCTTTTGTTTCTCAGTAGTCCATTTTGGGCACATAGCAGTTATAATTTAGCACATGAGTTCGCTATTAGTATAGATGATGATTCTGGTTTCACCTTGGCATCAGCTATTTCTTAGTGATGCAGAAAGATCAAAGTTAGAATTGTTACCTATCACATTATTTTTTGTCAAAACAGCACTAACATCCCCATCATGCCGTGAATCAGCCATTTCTTTGATGGCAGTATAATGTAAAGCTATATTAGGAAAGGAAATGCATAATGTTTTAACTCATTGTGAGAGGTGCACTTAACTCCCACTTAAATCAATGAGGTTTAAGTAAAGGCATGACTGACTTGATTTCAACAGGAGCTATATTCACCTAATTTCCCAGCTCTTTAAAAATATACTGTACTCCTAAAGAATATTTATTCCACAATCCTATACTGATCTATCCGGGAACAAGACTCACTGAACTCAATAGGACTTCCAAGTAGACATTTAAGATTGCACTGTTAAATTAGAAGTTTTGGTGTCCAAATTCTGATGAAGCAGAATGTCACATTATCTGAATTCATTATGGACTTTGTATAGCTTTGCAAATGCAGATCTTAAATGCATTCAAGCGTCTGATTATCCATGCATACTAGACATCACACTGGCAATTTGTGTGAATGAGATCATTCTGTATAAAAACAGAGTACTTGAACGGGTAGTGGGAAAACAGCTGAAAGTGTTTTCTTTTCACATTTTCCAGCATTTCATCCAATTTACAAAAAAGCTCCCCAAAAGATTTATGTGAAACCTCCAGCATTTAAAAAGGATTAGAGAATAACCCATGTTCACATTCATTGCATTGATGGATTGGAAGTAGGAATGATTTATCATGGTTCTTAAAAACAAATCTTGAAGATTAGGTTAGAGCACACAAATTCTGAAATCAAATCAAAATGGGATGGTAAGATTGAAAACCCTACTTTTTGCCAAAGGGTATACTTGTCAGAGGCACTTTAATCAATTGTGCCAGGGAAAAGCCTGTACATCAAGGTGGTAAATTATCTTGGGGTCCCATGGGGCTGCATATGCAATGTACTCTGAAATGAATTGGTTTTATGGAAGGCACCTTCCATCAACATGCACAGGCTTTAGACTTTAAATTAGCTTCAATGGATTTAATCTGGATTAATCACTTTGGGATTACCTCTTTTCCTCATCACTACTATCATCCACTTGCTTACCAGGAAGAAAGCCAGTGAGCAAACAGACAATGGCATCTACTGCTCCTCCTTCTTACCATCACCATTGTCTGGGCCAGAGTGAGACGCAGGTGAACAAACAGGTTGCAGTGGGGAAGAGGAAAAGCAACGTAGGGATAGGGTGACCATAATTTGAAAACCAAAAAGGAGGACAACATGGCCGCCCTTGAGGGGGCGTGCCCACCAACATGCCCAGCCCCCAAGGGGGTGTGCCTATCAACATGCTCAGCCCCCAAGGGAGTGTGCCCACCTGAACATGGCCTTGGTCACGTCTGATTCTACAGCTCATAATTATGACAAACCTGTTCTAAATAATATGTTAAAGTTAGAATCACTGAAATAAAGAACAAGTGAAATATCCAATGTATCTGAAATTAACATGTATCTATTATTTTCCATTTTTCTAAAGAAAACAGGTCCTAGATTAGAAAAAAATAGCTAAAGAACACTGTGGTTAGGAAGGGGTACACCAGTGCTAGACTAAACAGAAAATGGGAAATATGTGGTAAGGAAAGATTAGAAAGGTACACAACAGGTGCAATCCTCTAGCCAGAAAACAAATCCTATAACTCCCAGCATTCCACAGCCAACATGTATAGGATTGTGGCCTAACCAGAAGCAAGCTCACTGAGTTTAATAGAACTTATTCCCAGGTAAAGGTGGAGAAAGAAGAGAGAAAGAATGATTGAGCCACTGTAGCAATCTTTTCTCAGCCTTTTAGTGTGATTTCATTAATATTAAGAAAGGAAGAGTGTCTCTCTTTAAAACATTGTAACACTTGAGATGTAATATAAACTAAAGGTTTTGCTCCAGAAATAGCCTTTTGCAGATTTTATGTGTACACTATTGGGAGAACTGGTGATAAGCATCCACAGTATGGCCTCAGTTAGGGTTTAGTAGAAACTCATATTAACTATACCTCTATCAAAATATCTAACTACAAGTTAAAAGATTACAGAGTTTACATTTTATTTATTCCATTTATATCCTGCTATTTTTCCTCCAAGGAACCTAAAGCAGTGTACATAATCCCCCTCTTCTCCATTTTATCCTCACAACAACAACCCTGTGAGGTAGGCTGGACTGAGAGTCTGTGACTGGCCCAAAGTCACCCAGTGAGCTTCCATAGCTGAGTGGGAACTAGAATCCAGATCTCCCAAATCTCTGTCCAACACTTTAGCCACTACACCACAATCCACAACTCAGACATTTAATATACTAGCAATATTAAATGGATAGTCAATGTGAAGTTCAGGTTAATTCTGGTTAACTTTGTATGAATGCCTAGACAGCAGAGCATAATCCTACTCAGAAGTAAGTTCAATTGAGTTTACTGAACACAAAAGAAGAAGAGCTCCCTATGCTTCTCTTCACATTTGTTCACCTTTCTCTAGCAAGTGCAAACCCCTCATGTCAAGGAGGACTATACACCCACCATAACCTGGCCTCATGGATCATGTAACCAGCAGATACAGTCTAGAAAGATGCTTTCAGAGCCAAGGAGATCCAGACACAAGCAATTCAAGCCAAACCACACTACATACCCACATATTACCTTGCCACTAGTCCAAACATGGCTGCTCACATCCCTTTTTGCTGCAGTACCACTTCTGTCACCTTGCCTGAGCAGCTTGGAAGAAGCAACAGGTAAAGGTCTCTGGCACTCCAATGAATATGTCAACAGTCAATCTACTGGTCATAATTGGCTGAGCAGCTCTCTCTGCATAATCAGGTACTAGCTTACAATGGTGTAGTTAAGCAATTTTAGATGCTGAGTGTCATAGTCTTATAGCCCCCTTTATAGCTAAAAATGCATTGCTTCACTTCAAATGGCAGGTATATCTTCCACAATGACAACTGCTACATTTCTGATACTAGAGCAAATATATATATATATATATATATATATATATATGACGATTCCACACATGTGAGGAGTTTCACATTTTAAACTCACTTAAGGTGCAACCCTATGCATGTTTAGTCATGTTTAGCCATGCTGGCTAAGGGATTCTAGGAGTTGTAGGATTTTTTTTTCTGTCTAAACATGCATAGGATCTTTTTTTGTTTAAGAGTAATTTTTATTTTTTGGGCATGGAGCTTGCATTCTGTTTGTGTTCCTGTTGTTGGGTCGCTCCTGCCTCGCCTCTCGCCCGTCTCTCGTGTCACACCTCACCTGCCTCACCTGCCTCTTGTGCCCTGGGATCGTGCTGCTGCTGCCTTCTGCTTTTTCTTGTTTGGCGCGCATATGCATGCTCCACCTCTTCCAGAAGTCTCAAGTCTCACTTGATGAAAGCCCTGTGAGACTTGAGATTTCCAGGACAGAGAGGGCGGGATCTGCACAGGAGGCCCGGCAAACGTGTGCTCGGCTCGCCTTCCCCCCCAGCCAATTGATGCCTGAAGGGTCTCTTAACGCTTGCATTAAGAGATCCTTTAGGCATCAATTGGCTGGGGGATGGGGCGAGCCGAGCACACATTTCTAAGGCCACTGGAAACTGCAGATTGCTGCTGCCATTGGCGTGGCTGGAGAACAACTGCAAATGCACAGATATTTCCCAGCCAGCCAGGCTAATGGCGGCAGTGATCTGCACAGTTCCGGAGGCCCAAACGTGCATCTGGCTGACCAGATTTTGGAAAGCAAAATCCCTGTCCAAAATGACCACCCCACCAAAGCAGCCTCCCCCCTCAACATAAAATAAAAAAATTAAAAAAGCTGCCCGCCATATGGCTAACAAGCAGACACCCCCGCCACCCCCCCCACCCGAAACAACCCCCCACCAAGTCACACCCCCCCAAAAACCCAGCCCAGACCTACCTGGTCCTGCCACCGCCGATCTCCTCCACTGCCGCGTGACCCCTGCAGTCCCCTCACCCTTCTTGCCCTGCTCCTGGGCTCCCTGGAGGTATCTGAGGAACAGCAACAGCAGCAGCAGGCAAAGGAGGAGGAAGAGACTGCTTTAAAATGCCGGCGCTGCTCCGGCCTCCGCAGGAAACAAGTACTCAGGGTTAGGGAGCGTCAACAAATTCCTTGTCTGGTGGCTAAAGCAGTTAGCCACCAGACAAGGAATTTGTTGACGCTCCCTAACGTTGAGCACTTGTTTTTTTCGGTGGCCTGGGAGTGGCCGGGGAGCAGCACAGACAGGAAAGAAATGCTCAGCATTAGGGAGCGTCAACAAATTCCTTGTCTGGAGGCTAAAGCAGTTAGCCACCAGACAAGGAATTTGTTGACGCTCCCTAACGCTGAGCTCTTCTTTCTTGCGGAGGCCGGGGAGAAGCGCGGGCATTTTAGGGCGGGAGGAGAGCTGATCCTTTCCCCGGTTAGCCCCCGCCACCCCCCTGTCGGCCCGGATTGCCCCAGTTTTCCCCGTTAGGACCAGCAGGTAAGTGCCCCGCGCACCCCCCGCCCCCCACCCCCCGCTCCTTACCTGCTGCTGCTGGGACGTCCGTTTCCCTCCGTGCTTGGAATCTACTGAGAAACAGGCTTCCTGGCCTGTCTCTCAGCAGTGCGCCGGGTGATGACATCATCACCCAGCGCGCTACTGAGGGACAGGCCGCGAAGCCTGTTTCTCAGTAGATTCCAAGCAACGGTGGGAAGACCCAGCAGGTAAGTGCCCCGCGCCCCCGCGCCGCCCCCCCACCCGCCGCGAGCACCCGCGCCGCACCCCCCACCCCCCCACCCGCCCCGCGCTCCTTACCTGCTGCTGCTGGGGCGTCCATTTCCCTCCGTGCTTGGAATCTACTGAGAAACAGGCTTCCTGGCCTGCCTCTCAGCGCGCCGAGTGATGACGTCATCACCCGGCGCGCTACTGAGGGACAGGCCGCGAAGCCTGTTCCTCAGTAGATTCCGAGCACCGGAGGGAAACGGACGCCCCAGCCGGTAGGTGCCTTGCGCCGCCAGCCTCCCGCCACCGCCGCGTGACCCCCCGCCGCCCCGGTTTGCCCCCGCCGCCCCCCAGTTGGCCCGGCTCGCCCCAGGGCCATCTGGTCACCGTTTTGGGGGGCTAAATTTCCGGATTTGGCCCCCCAAAATGGTTTTTTCCGCCCGGATGCGGATTTGCACCCCATTTCCCGGGCATGTCCGGACAAATCCGGGCGTCTGGTCACCCTACGTAGGGAGGGGTTGTCAGTGGGCCACTGCTGGGATATGGACCATCAGCAGCCATAGCTACCCATGATGCTGGCCCTGAAGATCAACATGAGGAGAACCAGACAAAATAAATGTAAACTTCCTTCAGAATAAAAGCATTTTCAGCTTGTGGCAGGACACCATCTGGAAGGGAGCAAGATGTATCTCCCTCCTAGGGCAGGGTATTCTACAGAATGGGTGCTGGAGCAGAGCAGGCCCTTCTCCATGCTTCCACCAACCCCACTTCAAATGGAAGCAGAATATGCAAGAGGCCAAGGGCATCTCCAACTGATCTAAGTGGATAGACAGGATGATATGGGAGGCTGCAAAATGCTTTAAGTATCTTGGTGTAACACCACAATCCTATAGACCAAGGGTAGGCAAACTGTTCAGCCCCATGGGCAAATTTGACAATTTGAAAAACTATTTTGGGCATCATCACAAGATGAAAGCATTAGCCTGTAGCCAACTGCCATATTCATTTCCTAAGAATGTCTCTGAGCACCATGTGTGTCCCAGAGGCATTCATGGATAAAGAAGATGAGAGCAGCTAGGGGCCTTCACTTTGCATTGAAGCAATCCTAGTTGCCAGTAAGAAATGTTGTTTCTTACGAGCAGAAGAGGTTGGACACCTCAGAAGGCACCCAGAACAGTGTCCAAGGGCACGCTGGTCCACCACATTGCCTAAACTATAGACACTTACCTGGGAATAAGTCCCATTGAACTCTATGGGACTACTTCCCAGTAGATGTGCATAGGATTTTATTGTACATTGTTTAGAGTACTAAAAAGAATAGCATCACTTTTGATAGAAAAATAGGCTTTGTAGTAGAATGGGCCTTGTAGTAGCATGATAACTGAACCAATGCAACGCCATTCTAGACTAACTTTGCACCCTGGATGTCTGGCAAACCCTGTATGTCTCTTTGTTCTTTTGTCTCCTTGAAGTTGCAGCTTCTGCCTTATCAGCAGAGAGAGAAGGAGAGCTGAATTCCATAGGAATTAGGTCATAGTTTGAGAAAGAAGTATAAAAGGCATCAAGTAGCCATTTTCTCTTTGTTAGCCTTGCCTTGTGGCGTTAGCCTGCTGGGCTGACCTGTTGTACAATATTTTGTAATAAATCTGTTTTCCCACGGATTTGCCTGCTTCGATTCTGGTTCTGGATATTGGCAAGCCTGCCAGAATAAAGATCCACAAAGCGTTTTATGCAACACTTTGAATTGAACCTGGAAATGGACCTGCACACAATAACATGGTATAAAAGAGTACTTAGTTGCTTCATTTAAAACTTTAGCTGCCTTTTTTTTACCCAGCTGAATGTTTTCCAGTTGCTCCAAATATCCATCTATCATCTATCTGTCTGTCTGTATAACTCACACTTTGAAGGGCATGGTTTATCCAGATATTCTTGAAAAGAAAAACGATGTATCTTGTAATGAATCAGGAAAACAATAAAGGGATATCCATAGTATTGAATTAAAATCATGTTTCCATAGATAGCCTTATTTTCTTCCATGCTTTTAAAAACTACCAGCTCTTTTGCTCCTTTCCTGCTTCATTGTTTAAATGTCAGCAGCACATCATATTGAGCAAAGCTTACTTACCTGGGGAGCTTTTGACACTTCTTTCATCCATGTCTAACACCTTCACATGTCAGCAGAAAGAGAGTGTGAGAGAGATTTATGATCTATTTTAGTGTAATACTGACTCATATTTTATTTCACCTATAAAAGAACTGTTGATCCTTAATGGCTGAAATACCAATATCTTCTGACGTGCATCTCTTCAGGTACCAAAACTCTCCATCTTGTTGCATTAATTCTCTCTATACTATCCATTAAAATGCTGCCTCTTATTTCCTAGAGTTTAATTCCAACTTGTATTGCAATGCAGCCTTTCCTCTTGCACCGTAAATTCTTGCTCTTCAGACAGATCCTGTCTCTTAGTTATTATATTTTTCATAATACTTTCTGTTCTCTCAGTCCCATGGCTCATCCATAGTGTTACACAGACATCTTATTTATCCTGGTAAAATTACGTTTCTTATGTCACTGCAGTAATATGGCAGGGTTTCCTGTTCTGTCCATCGTGTCCCAGCACCCCCAGTTTGATTCATATTACTTTTTAAGCAAGATTCTGTCTTATAAACATTGATTTTCCTGTAATGTTGAAGCAGTGTTGAAATGCTTTGAACTGCAACTTACTTCAGAAGAGCAAAACATTATCACTTCTTATTTTTTATTTAATAGCTTTGATATCCTGCTCTTCAATCCAAGACCATCTTGGCAAAACTCTTAAAGCAAACAATCTAAGAACCTTCTATTTAGGAATTTCTATGTTCTTCTCCAGATAACCACTTTAAGATGGGCTATAACAAAACTTTGTTGCATTTCAAATTTTGTAAAAAGGTGGAGGCCAATAAAAGCAAGAGAAATATTTGGTAGAACCTTCATCCAGTCCTCTGAATTTTAACCTCCGCTCATTCAGCTTGCAATTCCTGTCGTGCTAAGTTCTAGATTTTCCTTCACAATGACACCACAATCAGCTGCTGACCCACATGTCCCTGGCTTTTCAGCTATTAATGTTGTCTCCAGTTTTCTTGCAGAAGTTGTTTTGGATATTTCTACAAGTGAGTTCACCAGCTCCATTCCTGCTATTGGGTTAAATCCAATATTGGCCTCCTCCCATATGTACCTGCCTGGACCCTAAGATCATCTTCAGGGGTCCTTCTCTGTGAGCCCCTGCCAAAGGAAGTTAGGCAGGTGGCTACCAGGAGGAGGGCTTTATCTGCTGTGGCACCCCGGCTGTGGAATGAGCTCCCTAGAGAGGTTCGCCTGGCACCTACATTATACTCTTTTAGATGCCAGGTGAAGGCCTTTTTATTTTCTCAGTATTTTAACAGCTTATTAGTCTAATTTTTAATTTTGCTGTTTTAACTTTGTATTTTAAATCTATATTGCTGCTTGGTTTTATCCTGTTTGTGTTCTTATATACTATGTTTTTATACTGTTGTTGTTGTTTTATATTTTGAATAATTGCTATGGTTTTAATTTTTGTGAAATGCCCAGGGAGCTTTGGCTATTGGGTGGTATAAAAATGAAATAAATAAATAAATCTGCTAGCAGAACAGAAACTGCTAGTAGAATGGATTTCCCCTCCCTCCTGCAGCCACTCTTAAATCTGCTTCAGAGGGTTGGGGGACTCTCCAGAGCAGATTTGTGGAATTCTGCAGAGGTCCACTCCCACAATGTTGGATTCAACCCATTATTTCTACTTCCATGTCCTGTGTCCATCTTTTGGCACAAACAAATCCTGGCAAGCTAACACAGCACACCAAATCAGGTTTCACAGACAAGCTTCTTAACTTTATGGTGAAAGTTTTATGATTGTAACTCTAGAAATCACATAGCTGATGGCAATTAACCATAGGCTCAGTGTTTAATTCAAAGAGCAGTCAAAAGTTAATAACTAGAACTTGGTTTCCTCATTGCAATCTCTATGATTCAGCATACAAGGCTAGGGGTTCAAATGATTCTTGGCATAAATCATCCCAGGCAATCAAAGACAAGAGTTCTAAAAAAAGATCTAAGTAAATCCACACAAGCACAAATCCACAAATCCAACCTTGAAATCTTTGTTAGCACCTCTATGCTACATTGGGTCAAAGGCTATCAAATCCAAGAGCCAAAACATAGGTTCAAGAGTAAGTCCAAAATAAACCCACACCTGCGGAGGTTCCAATGACCATAGCTTCCATTTTGGTATCTCCATGCTACATGGGTCAAGACACAGAAAAATACAAGAGTCATGATCAGTCCAAGCCAGCAGGCTACTGAAGATGAAGATACCCAATCCATAGCAAACAGGAATTCAGGGCCTATGAAAAGTATAATAATATATTCCAGAATAGATCAAACAGACAATTCAGGTGAAACAGGGCAAATCCAGTGAGCTGTTTCTCACAGCTCAGATGGAGGGAAGTCCCAAACATGAAGGGTTGCAGGCAGTAAACCACAGACAATAAGATATGGACATTAAAGATGATGTTCCCAGCAAAGGTTCCCAGCCTGATCATCAACTTAAATGCTAGGGTGGGCTGCAATAACACACCTCCTGATGATCTAATCTTTCTTATTTATTTTTGTGGGGAAGGGACTAAAATCTCAACCAAAGAGCATAGAAGTAAAGCATATCAAGGAAGGGTTTCCCAACAGCACTGGCATGCACATAAAGAACAGACATCTGCTTCAGTGGAAAGCTTGCCAAGATCCTGTGCCTTAGTAGTCCTTTATTTAACGACTGCACTCAGTCATTAGTAATTTTCCAGCAAATGGTGTCATAACTGCAATGATTGGGCCCAACATCTCTGCAGAAGTACTCCAGAAAGGTGTGGGAACAGATGCAAAGTCAGAGAGGGAAGGGGTGGTAGAGCTGCTAAGTCAGAAGAGATAGGGCAATGTAACAGTGACAGAGTGGAGTTTTTCCAGATGCTGGCTAATCAGTTGGATCAAAGCCAGACTTCTCCATCCATGGGTATGCAAAATCTTTTGAGTGGGGAGGAAGAGTTCAGAGTGACAGACCCAAGGATCAGATGTCAGGTGAGGAGGGAGGAACAACCTCAGAACATGAGGTCCCTAGAGGAAGACTCTCCCTGAGAGTGGGACTGGAAAAGCTACTCAGGTTCGTATGGTCGGCTGGTGCCAACTTCCTATCATAGCGTATTCATGAAAAGTAGTTTCTTGTAGTCTAATTAGCATTATACAAAGCTGACTAGAGAATGTAGCTCTGTGTTGCTGTATGCAGATTGTGTCTGTAACCTGAAGCACAGCTGATCTGGCTCTGGCTTGCATAATAAAGGCTATTTACTATGAGATCATCTTCATTGTGTGACTACAAAGATGGCTGGAGGCTTCACACTCGACAGGCAACTTACATTTCTCAGTGCAAAGAAACTGAGCAAGAATGTCTTAAATATTATTAATTAATGTCAAGTCCAAGATAAAACAGTAAATAGGCAACATAAAGTGGAAAACTCAAGTATTTAGATTTTTTTCCAGACTTTTACCTTTGCTTCACATCAGGATGCATAACTCTGAATGCTAGCATGCTATATTATTCTCTTAGAGTTTTAGCAATGCCCAGTTCAAGTGTCACCTTAACCATGAACTCATTAGACGGCCTTAGGCAAGTCACTATTTTTAATATGAGGATAATGACCTATTTTATAGTGGTGATGTGATATATGTGAGCATCTCATTACAAGCAACTGAACAGGTTACAAGTTGCTGAAGGATGTCAGGCCATACCTAGTGGATATACTTGAGGTCTGCTGTGCCTATGTCATATCTTTCTGATATTTCACTTCCGGGAAACATTTATGGAAAGGACGCTAGCCAACTCATCAGCTTACTTTAGTTTATCTGGCACATTTTTATTTTTAAAGTACAATAGGAGAAATTTGTATTCCAATTAGTTCTTAAATGTCTTTTAAAATGAGTTTATGGTTTATGGTTTAAAATGGTTATGGTTATGGTTATGGTTTAAAATGAGTTTATGGTTTATTTACCACATAACACCAATCTTAAAATCACTCCACTGGCTGCCCATTAGTTTCCGGGCGATGTATAAAGTGTTGGTTATTACCTTTAAAGCCCTACATGGTTTGGGTCCAGGTTACCTGCGGGATCGCCTTCTTCCGTATAATCCGCCCCGCACACTCAGGTCCTCTGGGAAGAATTTACTCCAGTCAGCCAGAACTAGGCTGACGAGTGTTACCCAGAGGACCTTCTCTTCTGCCGCTCCCAGGCTGTGGAATGGCCTGCCGGAGAAGATTCGACAAATTAGCAGTCTTCTGGAATTTAAGAAAGCCGTGAGGACTGCTCTCTTCTGGCAGGCCTATCCAGTTTAATTTTAAGATGTTTTTAATAATGTATTTGTTTTTATCTGTTTTAATGGTTTATCTATTTTATTGTTTTTATATTTATATTTAGTGTTGTTCCCCGCCTCGATCTAGATGGAGAGGCGGGTTAGAAATGAAATAAATAAATAAATAAATAAAATGTCATTATCTTCTGATAGAGAGGATTAGGACAATGCAACTTTGAAAAGCACTAAGAATAATTAAGAGTCTCTTATTAGTTCATAGAATCACTGGATTGGATGGGAAAAAAACCCACATGTTTTCCACCCAGATCAGCCCATACAATCTTATATCCAGTCAGTAGCTCTAAACTAGTTGATCACAAGCCAAATAACTCCAGAATGTTAAGCGAGACTGAGGCAAATAATAGGAACAAAGAAATAAAGAACAGTGCCAGAAACTGCAGAGAGGCAAATCTCAAATTGGTACCAAGTGGAGAATTCATTAAGTTGGGGGGGAAATCCCACATATTTCAACAATATGTCTTTCCTGGGCATAATCATTATCATTGTGGCCTTATTCAAACAAGCTGTTGCCTAGGATATCTGCTTCACAAAAGGATACACAATATATGGGCAGGGAACTCTCTCATTCTATTTACTATGTTTTGAATGAATAGAATCGAAATGCAAAAAAGCAGTATCTTTCCAAAGCAAAGACACCAAAGTCTCTACACTGTGCATGTTAGAGATGGGACCTAAATCAGACAGTACTAGTCAGCTGTTAGGGTGAGGAAGAGTGGGGACCAAATCTAGCCCTCAGGCATCAATTCTTAGAGTTAAGTAATATTAAGTAATATTAAGTAATGATGATCAGTTTGAATGGAGACAATGCAGGAGGAGTGTAATAGCAAATAATCTCTTAGCCAAACTGATGGTCCCCAGTGCCTGATTTCTCCCTCAATTGCAGCCAGGTGGAATGGCTGCAATTGGCAGTTAGTCCCAGGAGAGCTGATAGAGTGACTCCTGTTATCCCATCTCTGCCTCTGCTTGTGGCTTCTGACAGATAGGATGATATCAATGTACAGACGGGCTCAGGTGGTAACAGACACTCCTTAACACCCAGTCAAGGCTCCATTGTGAAAGGAGAAATGGGAAACCAATTTGGTCTCCTCATCCAGCCCACATTGCCATTCAACTTGAATTAATTCTAACATAAACGAGAATGTAAAACGTTTACATCAACACGAAAAAATAATTCTCTGAATTATTCCCATGGCCCTCTTCTCCCAGCTGCCTGAAAATTCTACACAGAAAGTCAGGATACTTTGAGCTGTTGTGTGTGTGCTGTGTTGTGGTTGAGCTGTGGTGTGAGTAGGAGGGGAGGGGGATGAAGTGGAGGGATCTTCTGCAAGTAGATCCCTTCCTATCACAAAAGTTCCCTTCTTGTTGCAGAAGGCAAATCCTGAATCCACCCCCTATGTACACTTATGTATTGCTTCTTAATGTAAATTATTGCAATAATAATAATAATAATAATTTATTTCTTACCCGCCTCTCCATCTGGATTGAAGCGGGGAACAACAACATGATAAAATACATAAAACGGATTAAAACATGACACATATTATTAAAACATCCTAAAAACATCCTAAAACATCCTAAAAACATCCTTAAAACATTCTAAAATTCCACTGGATATGCCCGCCGGAAGAGAACAGTCTTTATGGCTTTCTTAAACTCTAAAAGACTGTTAAGTTGACGAGTCTCCTCCGGCAGGTCATTCCACAGTCTGGGAGCGGCAGAAGAGAAGGTCCTCTGGGTAACGGTTGTCAGCCTAGTCTTGGCCGACTGCAGTAAGTTCTTCCCAGAGGACCTGAGCATGCGGGGCGGATTGTATGGGAGAAGGCGATCCCGCAGGTAACCTGGACCCAAACCATGTAGGGCTTTAAAGGTAATAACCAACACTTTATACTTCGCCCGGAAACTAATTGGCAGCCAGTGGAGCGATTTTAAAGCTGGCGTAATATGGTCACCCCTAGGTGTCCCGGTGACCAACCTGGCTGCCATATTTTGAACTAGTTGAAGTTTCTGGACTAGGCACAGAGGTAGCCCTATGTACAGCACATTGCAGAAGTCGAGCCTCGAAGTTACCAGCGCGTGCACTACCATCTTTAGGTCTTCCAACTCTAGGAAGGGGCGCAGCTGGCGTATCAGCCGAAGCTGATTGCAATATTCCATTTTTCATTCCTTAGGATTATGTCATTTTAAAAAGAATAAACAGGTTGGAAACATTAGAAGTACAAGACACTGCACAGGAACTTGAAACTATTGACACTACAATGGCAAGAGTGAAAAAATAAATCTTCCATGACACATATATAGATTTAGGTAGCAGAGTACATTTGTATAGAATAACAGCATTTCAATAACAAGAGCATATGGACTGCATAGCTTTTGAAAAGCAAACCCACAGGCATTCATTCTGTAAGAAATGAAGAAATTCTGACTAAAAATTGCAGTTCTCTGCAAAATTCTATAAAAAGTTGCAACAGCTCTATAAAGCATGGGGTGATATCATCTCATAGAAATGATCTCAAACTTTTTCCATAATAGAATTCATTTTGAGGATATTCCTGCTGTCATTCTCAGCTTGCTTTTTCTTCCATCAAAATATTTGCCCTTATGAAAAAGGGCTTGTGTTTCTGTGCCTAATGTATAGTATATATTTTCTTTTGACACTTTAAAACTCAAAAACCAAATGATCACAGCAAGCTTGAAAGAACTTTGGTACTCTCTGTGATAGGGTACTTCAGCCGGAAGTAAAGAAAGATGGAATAATCATTTAAAATAGAGAAGGAAATCAGGGGAAAAACACATTTGCAGGTGAAGAGTTCTTGAGTAATTTGCTGTCCTTTTTCATAGCTCAAGGCTATATATTTAGAGAGAGAGAGAGAGAGAGAGAGAGAGAGGTGTTTGTAAGTACTTATGCTGAAGAGAAAAAAATAGATAACCCTATGAGGCAGTATCCAATGCAACACTACTGCTAAACTATCTCTGGTGCATTGCCAATAGTGCTTTTTTGGCATGATGGATTTTCCAGGAAAATCCGTCACATCAGCAAGCGCCATTGGCAAGGTACTAGAGATGGTTTGCGCTAGCGCAGTGTCATTTACGTTAGCAGTAGTATCACATTAGATACTTCCCCATGCCACTGCTAAAATATCATGGTGCTTTTCCTCATTTCTCCGATACACTGTTCTCAACCATCTATAATTCTGGTGCTGTTTTTCCACATTGTTGCAATTGTTGAGCATTAATTCCCATGTAATTTATCTGAAGACTCTGTGGCAAATTAGATTTGCTTGCCTTTATTCCCTGACATCCTTTGCTGTGTCAACTGTCTTAGAGAAGATTTCAGTTTAATTGTGGGACAGTGACTGAAATATTGGGTCTAGACTTCAGGCACAGATGTCGTTGCCTGCTTCCTCTTTCTTCTTCATGTGAAGAAAGAGGAAGCTGTTCAACCCTATTGTGGGATAGCAGCAGGAGGCAAAGTGTTGGTAGGGAAACATGATCCCCCCCATCTTATGATGCTCATTATGCGTGCTATCTGTTTTTTGACCTTACATGAATGGTTTCATACTTTTAATGGTTTTTAACCTTTGTGAACTGCCCACGGAGCTTCAGCTATGGGGCAGTATAGAAACATAATAAACAAAACGAAATTAAATGAAATGAAATAGGATTAGTCTGTGAGCCAGGCTGAACTGACTAAAGGTGCAATCCCATGCACGGGTACACATAAAAAGCCCTACAACTCCCAGCATTCCTAGACAGCCATTCTGATTGGGGAATACTGGGAGTTGTAGGACTTTTTTTGGCTGGGGAATGCTGGGAGTTATAGGGCTTTTTTCTTTCTAGATGTGCACAGGCTTGCATTTTAATCCTGTTCAGTACTTATATAGGAAGGCTTTTCCCCCCTCCACTTTCTGTTTAGACCTTTTCCCGCCTTGCTTGCATGGGTGGGGGGAGGAGGTTGCGGGTGAGGATGGGGTGATGAGGCATGGGGGCCTGCAATTGGCTGGCCCTGGCGTGATGCCACCGGAGAAGGGAGGGGTCAAGGGCTATTTAGAGCCGGGCCCCCTCCACAACCCCACTTTTTGCTGCGCGGCTTTGCAGCAAAGAGAAGCAGCGCCAAAGAAGCAGCGGCAGCAGCTGAGCAGTGCGGCGGCGACCGGACAGCGGAGATGAGGAGGTTCCGGCAGTGGAGCAGCGGCAGCGGCTGAGCGGCATGGTGGTGGCTGAGTGGCGCAGGCGGTGACCAGACAGCGGAAACAAGTGACGGGCGAGGTCTCGGCGGTAGAGCAGCAGCGGCAAGTGAGGACGACGGCGGTCATCGTTTCAGCGGCGGTGCACGGCTGTGCGCAGAGCAGGAGTCGGCGCGGCTCTGCAGGATGACCCGGCAGACGGCAGCAGCAAGAGGGGTGGAATACAGGGACGGGCAGCATCAGCTGGCCCCATCCTTCTACTAGGCCTTCGGGCCGGCAGGTTTTCTCCAGGCGACGGGAGAGCGGAATGGGCGGTTCGCTAGGGCGGGGGCGGAGGTCCGTGCCTTCAGCAGCGAGATCAGCCTGGCAAGGCGCCTTGTGTAGAGGGGGGCGGAGAATAGAGCCTTTCTCGGTTCTAACTGAGGTGTTTGGCCCAGATCATTAGGTCTTTAATATCAGCCCAGCCACTATTTTGTCCGAAGACAGCCTCTCCCCCGTGACCCCCCCCCCCCGTGGCGGCACAGCGTGGGTATAGGCCCTTTCCAAGCTGTTAGGCTTTGCAGCTTGATGGGCCACTTTGGTTTGCCCGCTTGGGTCATAGGGTGGCAGTGCAAAATCAGCTGTTACGCCCTAGCTGTGTTGGCCCTGTGGCATCTCGTCGGTTGTAGGGTGGCCATACGTGTGGCTATTTGCTAATCCATGGCCCTAAAGATCGTTGGGGGGTATAAAGCATTTCAGAGGCTTCTGTTGTTGGCTGTTTGCCCAAGGCTATTATTTACATTTCAGTCAACCCATCGACTGATCTGCTTCCATTTTAGCGGGTTGGTTAAGTTTTTACGTTTTCTCTAGTCTTTATTGGATTTAAACTATATTGTGGGTGCTGCCCAGTGTTCGCCATGCCACCAAAAAAAGGTCTCGGGGGAAAGAAGGGCAAAGGAAAGGCTCCTATTCAATCATCTAAATGGGTTAGGGTCTTTGCGAGGGTCCTCTGCTGGTTTCCTGTTTTGCCATCAGGATTCTACCCCACTCACTAAGTATCAATTTTGGGCAATTACAAGGAGGGCTCTCGATGCTTTAGGCTTGCGCTCAGCAACATTTGGCACACACTCCTTCCGCATTGGGGCAGCTTCTACCACAGCATCTTTAGGGTTTTCCCCTTCACAGATTCAGGCTCTGGGCAGATGGCATTCTGCAGCGTTTAAGACGTACGTGAGGCAAATTGCTAAATAGGGAATAAACGGCATGTGCTAACATTTTTGTGTTTGTTTTAGGTCAGCCAGTGGCTACTACACCCGTGCGGGTTTCCATATGTGGCCACAGCATGACCTTTTGGGCCAGCAAATGGGCGTCCAGTTCCAGCTTTGGATCCCAGCTTGGCTTGAGTCAGCACGCTGCCATTCATTGGCTCGGGAAATGTGGTATGCAGTGGGAGAATCTCATACCCACCTTGCTGCAGCATCATTCTGATTTGCTCCCCCCACATATTCTGCTTATTCATTTGGGGGGAAATGATTTGGGCCTGCTGAAAGGCAAGGCTCTTACCTTGCAAGCTATGGCGGATTTTCAGCTATTACGCCAGCTATGGCCCAGCATTAAGATCATTTGGTCCTGCGTTCTGCCTTGGCTGCATTGGAGGGTCAGTTGCGACCCTCTTTCTTTAGAAAGGGCCCGTAGGAGGGTCAACACCGAGATCTTTAAAATGCTGACGCAGCACGGGGACATTAGCAAAGAGCATCTTAATATCAGCCGCTCTCGGAGGGAGCTGTATAGGCATGATGGGGTGCACCTGTCACAGCTAGGAAATTATCTGTTTTTGCAGACCTGCAGGTGGCCTCCGCGAAGCAATTCTTCAAGGGGGAGGGGGAGACTAAGCTGAGACTTGTCTCCCCCTGTGGCGGTAGGTACGGGCATTTTTATGCTTTATTAATGGTGAGCATTCACTGGCACTGTTTGGGTTATTGGTAACGCCTGAGGCCAACCACTGAGAGCCCTGTGGCATCAGTTGAGGGGATAAGGCTTACCTTTGAGGCCAACCCTTCTCGTCTACTCGGAGCCCTGTGGCACAAGGGGAGACGACACTGGAAGGCCTCCCACCTCAGTTGAGGAAGCTTGGGGGGCGGCGAAAGCGCAGGCGCCACTTCCCGGGCCGTGAATGCCTCGCCCGACCCCCACAATGGCCTGGCTGACAAAATGCCCGCATTGGTTCACCTCCCCCTTTTTGCTTATCTGCTGAATAAATAAAGTGACCCATGTTTAATCCCAATTTGGTGTCGGCTCTTCATTTCTCATCCTTCGCTCTGCAATGATTTTAACTGTTGATTGTATTTATATGTTCTTTGTTACTGCTTTGATAAATTGATTGGTAATCATACTTCTATATTTATCGATTATATAACATGGTTTTATGATTAGGCTGTATGCCTCTCTGGGTACTTTTAAAATGTGATGGTGATAAGGATGATGATTGGATAAGTTTGCTTAAGCAGCATAATAATTGTGAAGGGCCAATTGTATCATATCAGGAAGTACTACTTCATACCTGCTAACTGATTGCTTTTGCTTCTTTAAGAGACCTTCTTTCCAACGAGATGCATCATTACAGCTTACCTTTGTATAGTCTGTGTTTTACTTCATATTTTCCCACTCCTCCTCATAGGTACTACTGGCTTCCAACCCGCTCTCCACCTACATACAAAATAGTTAAGCTCAAGACAGAGCATGATCCAGAGATTTCTTCCATTGTTATGCCAGGCTTCAATTCTGAAGCTATTTCTGGAGAACATAAATAAGTATATTTCAGTATTCTCTTTCAAGCTCCTCTTTACAAACGGATTGACAAACAGCAACCCAACAGCTGGGGAATTCAGAACTGACACCCACACTGGAATGAGGTGCGGTAATTGGGTGACTCAAATGGCTTGGCTTGCAGGCAAATTTTAAAATCATGACTGCCTCTAGGGAATGCTTTTTATCATGTGCCATGTTGATGTCATCAAGCAGTTTACAGGAGCTTCTGAATATTGTAAATGAATAGTTCCACTTGAATAACAGCACACAAAAGGCATGTATTTATAACATTACATTTCACTATATAGAGAGAGATTATCTCTACCATGCCCAAAGTGAGAAATTTGGATCCATCACCGCTTTTGATATTATCAGAATATCCCCGTCTCCCCAATCAAATTGATTGCATGGAGGGTTGATGGCTAACCAAACCCAGAACCAAGAGGTCACCATAGACAGAACCAAGAGTCTGCTCCATGACCCATTATATTGGAAGGGAAAACTGAGGCATGCAAGTTAACTTCAAGTTCATGAGTTCAAAGCAAAGGGTTGGGGGGTGTCTCTGACCTACACAGCTTTGAGCCCACATCTATCTGCTCCACCAGCAACTCACAGCACAAAAAAAGGAAAAGGGTGGTGAATCATTTAAGTTCATGAGTGCAAAGCAGAAAGAGGGAAGACACACATAGCAACACACAATGCACTCATTTGAGCCTACATTTTTCTGTTCCACCAGCAACCCACTGCCCAGAAAATGGCAAACTGAAGCAAATAACTTCAAGAGCAAAAGTGCAAAGCGTACCGAAAAATAGAGGACGGGAGAAAAGAAAATTCTTTGGAAAAGGGGAGAAATAGGGGGGGGATGGGGAAAAAAATAGGAAGATGCTCCCAGTCCCCTTCCCATTTTTACACACACACAGACACGGACACGGACGAAGAAAGAAAGTGACATGCCTTTTGGCTGTAGCTTCTCCCACTTCCTTTTCTCCAGTCTCTTTCTCAAGGACCCAGTAGGCACCAGAGGAAGAAAGGCCACACAAGTACACTGAATGGTTGTGGGAGCTTGAAGGGCCAACCATTTCAGATGCAAATCCTTGGATCCTGGTTGGTTCTAGGGAAACTGATCAGGACCAACTATGGAAATCTAATACAGTAGTCCTAATGGATGCCCCGTCTGCCAGCTGCTGCCTTAGATAAATTGCTTTGGGAAAGAAGGAAGGAAGGAAGGAAGGAAGAGGAAAAGACAGACATCTGGCAGCCATGCTCACGAGCGCCAGTAAGCCAAGCTCCACTGCTGGCACTAATGGAGATTGGCAGGAGAGGAAAGGGGGACTATAGACCAACACTGCAAAATCAAAGTGGTTTTGCTCTTCTCTGAGGGAGAACATGGGTTTTTCCCCCCCTGTTTTGGCAGTTCATCCCAATGTTCTTAATAAGAAATCATCTCTGGAAGGATTGTCCTGATATTTCTATGCATGTGTGCCATATATCATGGAGATGTTCGTGAATTTCATGTTGCACCACCTTTCTGCCAGTCATTAGAACTGGAATACTATGGATCATTTATTTTTATTTTTTTTAAAAAATGACTTGGATATCAGGAATTTAATTTTTTGGTTCTCCAGAGTGAAGACTCTGGTAACTTCTCAGACTCATGTAGAATGTTAGCAGTTCTGTATCAGACATGAATTCTAATTCTAATGTTTATGCTGCCATATCTTCATCGAACACTAGAGATGGGTAGCCATCCATTTCATTTTCCCCACCTTTGGATCTTTTAAATCTCACATTCTTTCCACCTTGTATATGAAGAAATGTGCACATTTTGGTAACTTCCTATAAAAAAAACTGCCCAAAATGAAATTCTCACTCATCTGCACAGAGCTGTTAAAGATGAGGAGCCTGTTGGAAAAAAGAGGTAGCAAATCTAATTTAGCACCACAAACATGGTTGAATACACACAGGGATTCAAACTGTAAACACTCAAAGCCCACTGTCTTAATAGACAAATCTGTCATTTTCTTCCAGCTTTGATTTTGAATAGATCAAGTTCTTTTTATTTATTTATTTGAAGTATTTTTATGCTGCTCCTCAGCCAAAATGTCTTCCAGAGTGGCTTACATATAATTAATTAAACAAGACAGTCCCCGCCTGCAGGTTTACAATCCAAAAAGACACAACACACAAGAAAATTCAAATGGGGAGGGATGAGGGAGAAAAAGGGGGAATCCACACAGTCCTTTGGAACGTTTTAAATTGTATTTTAAAACATTCCAAATAGGTGCGTTCTAAAACGTCTTAGGCCACATTACTGAATACTCACGTTACAGGAGAAACAGTCTTCAGTCTTTAAAGCGGTGTGTACGGTCACACATTGTTCTGCCCTGTCTCTTTCTCTTTCGTTTTTCAATGAATTTAGGGCAAGGCATTGTGGGGGTTGTAGTTCAGTTACACACTTCCTTCTTAGTTCCTCTGTCATTCCCTAGCGAGTATAGGGCTAAGAATTGTGGGTGTTGTAGTTCACTGGTCCACTTCCTGTTTCTTCCCCACCAATCAACTGCTCAGCATTTGGGCACCAGTAAAGGAAGCACTGCCCCCATGAATCAGAAACGGTAAGGAAGGACACATTCTTTTACTTAAAACGATGTATTAAAAGTGAAACCGTTGTATATAACTGAAGGGAGTTTTAAAAAACCTCAGATATACAACGTTATAGGGAGTGCGTCATGTGGCCCAAAGAGTTTTCATAACCCTTATAAAATGTCAAAAAACTCGTGTGTAGATCCGCCCAAAGTCTTTCAAAAGGACTGATAAAATGGTCCTGCTCTACCTCTCATCTCCCTCCACATAGTCTCCTTGAATAGCTGCTGGTGATGCCAGTTGAGCGAGGAGGAGCCATCATGGGGGAGGCCAATCCCATTTATTAAGAAATCTGTGAATTTCTTATATAAAAAAAACCCTGAACCCAAGCAAAATTCTCAGCCATCCCCATGGAACACTGGCAAACGTTCATGTAATAGTTACATTACATTTTGCATTGGCATAGCAGCTAATACACTTCATCTTAAACCCTTTTTGCAACCATCAATTTAAGAACATTTTATGCTGAACAAAAAACAAAAAACACAGCTTCTCTGTTTACTAAGAATTTGTACTTAAGAGGTCCCCCCCCATTTTAAAATAAAATCTTAGACTTTCTGCTTAATCTAAATCTTAGCAGAAGACATAATGCAATAATTTATCTTATTGGATAGTTACTGAATGGTTCTTTGGAGTATTTGATACCTGAGCTGTAAGAAACTGTAAGAAGCTGTAAGAAACTGTGGGTTCCATGTAGCTTTGTGGTCACATCTCTGTAATTTATCAGTATTTCTCCAGTTTTAATAGCTCAAAAATAATTGTTGTGTAACTTGTCATACGCAACATCTACTTGGTAGTTCCAGGGTCTTTATTTTTATTTTATTTATTATTAAATTTATATCCTGCCTTTTTTCCACCTTAAGGAACCCAAGGTGGCATACATAATCCTCCTCCTCTCCATTTTATCTTCACAACAACAACTCTGTGAGGTAGGTTGGGCTGAGAGTCTGTGACTGCCCCAAAGTCACCCAGCGAGCTTCATGGCCAAGTGGGGACTAGAACCCGGATCTCCAGACTCCCAGTCCAACACTAACTGCTACACAACACTGGCTCCACAGTCCTTCCCTCTCCTATTTTTGCAGCAACCCCTTTGCTCTTGCAACAAAATTTGTGCAGTCTAAACATATTTAGAAGCACCTCTCCAATGAATGTCCCGAAAATACGTCATTAACACAAAAGAGAATTCCAGATAATGCATTAACAAATATGAGCATTAAAGGCTATTACAGTGACTCAGTCTGCATGATCGCAGCTGAGGAATGAAGGCACAGTGGCTTATTTCCCCTGCTGCACGTGTCAGTCACATACCAGGGGATTAGTATAATTACACTCATCAGTGCAGCTTTTTGTGCCATATAAACCCAGCCGGGTGGCTTGTTGCCATGGGTAACAAGCTGCCTAGAATCCATGGGTTGTTGTAGGAGACTGGGTGGCTTGTTACCCATGGCAATAAGCCACCCTGGCCAGGTATGCGCAACACAACAAGCTGCACTGCTGAGGGTAATTGTGCTAGTTTCCCTCACATATGACTGGCATGTGCAGGATGGCTAACATGCCACTGTGGCATATTAGCCACTCTGGGATTGTGCAAATTGGGCCAGTGACCTGAGAAGCAGTGGTCGTATTAATGATGCAATATATTATTGGAGGGATACTGTGACATCCTCCTCCTTCTGTGGTGCTATCAACAACCCCTCTTATGCTGCCACCACCCTCTTACTTTTAAGAGGGAACTTTAAGCCTCTGTGTGTGTGTGTGTCACAAACCTTCGGCAACAAATAAGACTCAGTAAGGCATGGTTTTAAAATAACAAAACCAAATTGAAAATTTTATTTATAAGGCAAAAGATACTTTAATTCAACATATGTTTCCATCTCCCAGAGAAAACGATCCCCTCCCCAAATCTATAGCCCAGATTCCCTAATCCTACACTGCTGAAAGCTAGTCCTCCTCTCCCTCCCAAAGAAAACCCAGTGACAATTATACGCCCACTTTCAACTGAAAATGCAACAGCTGATCAGACAGCACCATTCAAACCACTCAACATTCTCTCCCCTCCCCCTACTTACTATTCCCTGAAATAAAAAGGATTTGTTAAAGTAGGGTGACCAGATAAAATCCAGGTCAGGGCTCCTGTAACTTTAACAGTTGTAGAGAAAAGGGAATTTCAGCTAGTGTCATTTGTATGCAATTTGTTCCTGGTGAAATTCCCGCAGGGGCCCTGCCTTCTTTTGTATATGGTCACTCTAGTATAGTGCCTGCACCTTTAACAGTTGTGATGAAGAGGGAATATCACCAGGAACTAATTGCATACAAATGACACCGGCTGAAATTCCCTTTTCTCTACCACTGTTATAGTTATGTGAGCCCTGACCTGGATTTTATCTGGTCAGCCTATGTTAAAGCAAATTAAGCCCTCACCCAAACATTCAAAAATATATATACAAACAAAATAAAATATCATTTCATCACCGATACAAATTTATTTTTTCCCCTGTGTCCATGTGCTAGCACTATTGACATTGCACTATCAGAAATCAATGCAATGTCAGTAGCACAGTGCAATTTCAGCAGCAGTTGCTAGCACAATGGGTTTCTGGGGAAAACTATCATAGGGTTACTAAATGCTCCAAATTCACTTAGACTTTTGACCCCAGCAAGATTCTCAACACACTATACTTTTTTTAAAAATAGAATCCCATTCTGCAGAAGCTTCCTGACGGATAGCCCTGTTAGTCTGTTGTGTCAAAAACAACACCAGGTCTTGTGGCACCTTAAAATCTAAAACATTTTATTATGATCTAAGCTTTTAATGAACTAGAACCTACTTCATCAGATACACCAAAATCTTACACCATAATAAAAATTACTTTGCCGTTAAGGTGCCACAAGCCTTCCCATATGTTCAGAGATTAAGAGAACCTTTCAATAAACTTTTAATGGGGTCCTTGTGGAAGAGGAACATTACTCTGATTGGAAGGAGGAAAGTGCTGCTTTGAAAGGTTTTTCTGCTCTGGGTATATATGGCTTTTTAGCATAGTTCAGACCTCAAGGAAGGGTTGAAAATGATTAAAAGGTGGTGATTAAGCACCTGGCTATTAAACCACTGAATAACTTCCTTCAGCTGAGAGAATGTCAGAAACTACATTATAAAACTAGGGTCACTTCAGAGGCTCAGGGAAGAGATTGTAGGTTATCTGACAAGCAGGGTACATCTTCCAAATTTCATGAGCCTTTGCTCCTTTCTCTCATAGTCTCCACAACTCAGATGAATAAATTGGGCTATGATAGGCATAATCCCCCCCCCCCCCCAAATTTTGTTCACCAAACAATTGTCAGTATTCCTATATGGCTCTAATACTGTCAAGTCAGTCAGCTTCATTGGGGTTAAGGATGGATTAAGACTTGATTATATCCTGCATAGTGTGTTCTACAATTAACATCCCTGCTCAGGGTGGATGAGGCAGCAGGAACAAAATTCATTAAAACCAAACTGTATGATATTAATTGCTTTTGTGTAGGATAAATAATGTCATAGTTAAACTATTCTCTTCTTCAGATGTTTAATCTTTCGGGAAGTCAAGCAAGCATTCTGGGACCACTAATTAATCCATTTTGTAGGCATCTCTAAAATATATTGCTTCTAGATTTATGCAAACTCTGATTCTTATTGTTTTGGTGATGTGATCAACTAAACTATCTCAGGATTCTGTCATTGTCTGCTAAAGACAGCATGTCATGTGTGGAGGTCATTTGGTTAATGATACAGTGATGTGGTTGACCGAGGTCCTATTCACATGTTTCTGAGTCAACCTAGTAGCCACTGGGAAAAAAAATCTGATCTTTAGTATCATGTTGCCTTGGTAACATATGAAACTCTGATCATTAGGGATTGTGCTGATCATGTTGTTCCTTCTTACAGATGGAAATCAGCATTTGTGTGAAAAGGAAATAGCAGGAAAAGATGGCACCATTCAGTACCAACTGTTTGAGTTCTCTAATCCTCCATGGGGACAGGCACAGAAGTCATTGTACTAATGTAGCAGTGTAGGACCACAATGCTTTTGGTTTAATACAATCTTTTTCTAGTCTTCTGCACAAAGATGACAAAGAATTGGAGAGGAAGTAATAATAGGAGAATGTCTGATCTCCATCATAAAGACATTTGGACATCAGGGGGTTGGCAGAATTGGTGCAATTCTGCACAAATGATGTGAGTAATATATAGTTACAATAATGGGATTGCATTTGAGAAGAAGAAAACATCTGGCATACTTTTCTTGCATTAGATGCATCTATCATATTTCAGGCTGTCTATATCTACAGGACCAGAGTGCTACGTTCTTAAACATCAGTAAAATTCAATATCTTTAATATTATATTTATTATACAAAGAACATTTATAACTATGTAAATCTGAAGCAAAGATAACCAAAAATTGTTCATTTATTATCATCATCATCAACCACCAAATCATCTGTAAGTATCCTAGGACAAAAAAGGAAAGCAATTAGCTAAAGCATTTGTAGCAATCATTATTATATTCATTATAGCCTTCTGACATATTTTTATTCAGAAGATAGTTATTATCCACTATTCTTATTTATAACCAGGCAACACAGTTAGTTATTAAATCACTATCCAGACATTTTCTCCCCTGTATTGTTTTTTTTCTCCTTAACATTAGGAATCTAGGGAAACTTTAACCTAGTATATAAAAAAGAAATTATCAGTAATTTATTCCCTTAAATATTGTTTCTGCCTGCTACAGTCTTTGGAAATTTCACTAAACTGCATATTCAAAACTCTGGAGTGTTTAAAGAAAAGCCATTATTTGAAAGCCATATTAATATGTTTCCAAAGCCACAGTGAACTTCCTCTAATCACAGTAGGTAAAAGAGCTTGTGTGTATGTATAATAGAGCACACCATGAGAGGTATTCAAGAACTTCAGTATTCAAAACACACAAGTCCATTTTAATGATACAAGAAATTTGTGCAATTTCTTTATTTCATCCATGAAATAATTGTTATTAATTTAGAAGGCATGGTGCATATTTGTACATCATGACTCCGTAAAATTAGAATTATGTATCTTGTTTTTTCCACTAGAGAACCAAACCCTATCCAGGCACCATCCCCTCACATGATTAACATTGTGTGAGAAAGACAGCAAGACCATGCCTGCTGTCCTGTAGACCACACATTGAGAGGGTCTGGATAGGGTGACCATATTTTGGAAACCAAAAAGGAGGACAACGTGGCTGCCCCAAGGGGGCGTGCCCACCACCATGGCCATCCCCCAAAGGGGTGTGCCCACCCAAACATGGCCTTGGTCACATGTCTGATTTCACAGCATACAATTAAGATAAACCTTGTCTACACAACATCTTCATGTTAAAATCACTAAAATAAAGAACAAGCGAGACATTCAATGTATCTGAAATTACCTTTACTCATTCCTACTTTTGTAGCTTTTGCTGTACTTTGAAGCTTTTGCTATGCTCTGTCTGATAGTTTCCCTTTCCCTCAAATATGTTTTCTGACTGCAAATCCTTCACTGGATGACCGTAGTCCCAACTTTTCTAACATTTAACACTCTTTCCCCATCACTTTTCTCTTATCCATACTCACAGATTCAGCATACTGCTACCACTGAACAAATGAAGCAGCTGACAAGTGCTGAAAAATCTAGTACAACAAACTAGCAACCTAGCATGCAGGAAGAGTATAAAATGTGATCACCCTGCAAACATTAGCCATGGAACAAAATGGACTAAAGGCTTATTGTAGTCACTTCTCACCTCTTAGCTTGTTTCAACTTCTGGTTTATTAGTGAGAAACTAATCTAAACATGTGTCATTATATCTTGACCATGGTCAATAGCAATACAAAGAAAGGCCAGAACAGATGCCCATTATCACAATGCTAGACAAGGATCTTCCTCTCCTTTTATCCAAGTATATCCAGTGTGTAGAGAACAGAAATCCCAGTCAGGGACACAAAGAAAACTGCCCGAAGAAACTTTGGAAATAACTCTTGTTGATTTCAATAAAGCTTACTCCCAGATAAATGAATGTAGGATTGCAGCCTCTTCACATCTGTTCACCTTACTCTAGCAAGTGCAAGTCCCTCCTGTCAAGGACAACTATGCATTCAAAGAACCTGGCCTCTTAGATCATGCAACCAGCAGGTGCTCTCCAGAAAGATGCTTTCTGAGCCTAGGAGATCCCGACACACTCAAATAAGTCAAGCCAAGCCATGCTATGCTGGGACAGAACAAATCTGGAACAAGACAATTAGGGCTGTGCACAAATCCGGATCCTGAATCCGAAGCAGATTGCGGTGATCCAGACCTCCTGGATCCAGATCCGAACCGGATCAGTGGAGGTCCAGACCAGATCAGATCGTTCCGGATTGATCCAGGGCCCATTGGCCTTCCAGATCCCTGGGTGCTGGTTGTGCAGCTGGCACCCAGGGGTGCCAGGCCGGCGGTGAATCCATTGGACTCACTGCCCTCCCCCCAATCTCCCTGCTTACCTGCTGCCTCGCCACCACCGCTCGCTGCTTCTTCTTCTCTACTGAGAACCAGGCCTTGCAGCCTGATTCTCAGTAGAGTGACATCACACCAGGTGACATCATCACCTGGCGCGACATTGCTCTACTGAGAAGCAGGCTGCGAGGCCTAGTTCTCAGTAGAGAGGAAGCAGAGGCAGGTGGCGGCAGCAACAACGAGGCAGTAGGTAAGCAGGGAGAGTGGGGGAGGGTGGTGAATCCTTTTCCCCATAGACTTGCAAGTCTATGGGGAAAAGGAGGGTCTCCAGATCTTGATTTGGAGATTCAGATCGGGCCCTGGATCTGGATCCAGATCGGACTAGATCCAGATCATCCAGATCCGGATCCAGCTGATCCAGATCTGACAGATCCGCATCCGGATCTGGATTGTGGGGGTCCTTGCACAGCCCTAATGATGATACTTTGCAAGCGACCAGACACAACATTCATACATATAAACAAAAAACACAACTACCTCATTGATATAGCAATACCTAAAGACAAAAATGTTGCAGAAAAGGAAGAGGAAAAGAGAGACCCAGCAAAGGTTCTAGGAAATCTTGCTCATATTGGCATAGGTTGAGATATTTTGCTGGTCAGAATTTTCATCAATAGAACTCCAATGAAAATACCTTAATGGAAATGTCTTAGGACTTTTAACAATTTTATTTTGAGCTTTCAGATTTCAGAAACTTCAGGTGGACGATATGAAATAACTAGCAATTACAGGAGAAGTGAAAAACCCTTTCCCACCCACCCCACCCACCATGCCCATTGGCGCAAGAGCTAATAGTTAGATCCAAAAGATCAGTGAATGAATTGGAAAATTCATTAACAGTCTGACACGGGTTTTAGGAATTAATTGAGGAAATATATAGAAGATACAATATACAATGTAGATCTAGACTCCAGCTCAGCTAGATATGATCTTGTGAAGATTTATAAACTGAGGAGGAATATGATTTATTTTTTTAAAAACCTCTATGTATTTCAGCCTTCCCCAACCCGATGCTCTCCAAATGTCTTTGACTATGACTCCTATCCAGTCATGCTGACTGGGTGTTGGGAGTTGTATCCAACGCATCTGGAGAGAACCAGCTTGGGGGAGGATACTATAACAAGAATCATCTGTTTCTGTACAGTTACTAAAAGGATAAAACAAATGTCAGTGCTAGTAAATATCACATAAATGAAGTAAAAACACCATGGACAGTAACAACCATCCTTCAATAGAGACGAATAATAACTTACGTTATCATAATGTTTAAAAGACCCATCAAAATTGCATCCATTTATCACAGAACCATAGAATCATAGAATAATAGAGTTGGAAGGTGCCTATAAGGCCATCGAGTCCAACCCCCTGCTCAACGCAGGAATCTACCTTAAAGCATCCTTGACAGATGGTTGTCCAGCTGCCTCTTGAAAGCCTCTAATGTGGGAGTGCTCACAACCTCCCTAGGTAATTGGTTCCATTGTCGTATTGCTCTAACAGTCAGGAAATTTTTCCTGATGTCCAACTGGAATCTGGCTTCCTGTAACTTGAGCCCATTATTCCATGTCTTGCATTCTGGGTTGATCGAGAAGAGATCATGGCCCTCCTCTGTGTGACAATCTTTCAAGTATTTGAAGAGTGCTATCATGTCTCCCCTCAAACTTCTCTTCTCCAGGCTAAACATGCCTAGTTCAATATCTCCTTATAGGGCTTTGTTTCCAGACCCCTAATCATCCTTGTTGCCCTCCTCTGAACACGCTCCAGATTGTCTGCATCCTTCTTGAAGTGTGGTGCCCAGAACTGGACGCAATACTCAAAATGGGGTCTAACCAGTGCTGAATACAGGGGAACCAGTACCTCGCGTGATTTAGAAGCTATACTTCTATTAATGCAGCCCAAAATAGCATTTGCTTTTTTGCAGCCACATCACACTGTTGGCTCATATTCAGCTTGTGGTCTACAACAATTCCAAGATCCTTCTCGCTTGTCATATTGATTAGCCAAGTATCTCTCATCTTGTAACTTTGCCTTTCACGCAGCCATCTAATATGATACCATTGCAGTTTTATATTCTTTTTCTAAATTGATTCTTGATTTATTCAAAGAAGAAGTGGTAAATAAATATTGCTAATAAGTCAATTCAAACATAAATACATTACAATGTTCTCCAACAAAGCAATCAAAGAAAAGCAAACGTGTGAGGTAACTAGACAAAGGGACTGCTTTGAAGCCAGTTTTCTGTTCCAGCAAAACACCTTTTTCCAGAAAGCTAAAAAAAAATTCTTCAGATCATCTCTAAATATATTCTTAGAAAATTAATTTACTCAGATGTATTTCCCCTAAACAGAAATATCAACTCCATCCCATCCTCCCTGATTTATAGACATAAAACTACACCCCCCCCCACAGAAACACACAAAGTCCCTCAGGATCAGCCACCCCACAACACATGCACATGCACCCATTCATAGAAAACAACCATGCACCCCATTTACCCATCACACAGTCCCAACACACACAGAAACACACAAAGTTCCTCAGGATCAGCCACCCCAAAATACACGCACACGCATCCATTCAACCATGCACCCCATTCACACACACCTTTCCTTACCCAAGGCTGCTGCTGCTCTGTCCTGCTGCTCCAGCCTCCAGCTCTTCTTTCCAGCCTCTCTCCCAGGGCCATCTGGGGCTTGTCCTTGCCCTGTGCGATGGCACAGGCCAAGGAAAGCCCCAGATCGGCCAGGGGAAGGGCTGGAAGTCGCGTTTCGGTGGAAATGGCTTGGGCAGGCCCCAGAAGGACCATTTTGGGCACTTCTGGTTTCAACTGAAAGTGCCCAAAACGGGCCTTCTGAAGCCAGATCCAGGTTCCTAGAGGGCCATCGCCATGGCGATGGTCTTCTAGGAACCCAAAAATGGCTTGGGCAGACCTCGAAAGGCAAAACTGGAAGTGCCCGAAACAGGCCTTTCGGGGAGATAAATTTCAGGATTTGCCCCCCGAAAACGGGTTTTCCCCCTGGACCTGGATTTGCCCACCATTTTCCGGGCATGTCTGGGTAAATTTGGGTGGATGGGCACCCTAGGTCTGGAGCCATGACCAAGTTCAGCTTCCTCCAGAAACAAGTAAATGCTGGCCAATAAAATTGCCTATAAGTATTCCTTTTGCAAAAAAAAAAAATGTTACTAACAATTAAGACTCTGAAACATTACATCATGTGACATTATTTCTCTGAAGAATGGAAAGCATGTGCCCTTAAGGGAAAAAAGTGTTCAATAACTATCAGCTATATATATTAAAGAAGTTGGCATGGCAAGTTGGTTTAGATAATGATTTTTGTGGGTAATGATCCTTTGTTGAGACTCCCCATTGTTACTTTCCTGGGTAATCAAGAACTGTAAGATCAACAATTGAAAACACAGAGTATACAATTGATGGAAAGAAATCCAAACTGCAGAAATTTAAAGGAAACTTCAACTTTGGTTTAAATTTAATATGTTGAAAACATGTATTTCAGACGGCATTCTAAATGGCATTCATGCTATAAAATCACCAGAGAACAGTGCAAGTCAGTTTATAATGTGGGAAGATGGCTCCATTCACCCCTAACCGAATCTGACTGGAAACCACAAAGCTCCTCTCTGGTTGAGTTCTGGCAATAACCATTGGTTTTGCAGACTTCCTTCCATGAATGTTTGCTACAAGAGTTGTTTGCTTTGGCTTTGGGATGTCTGTGAAGTTAGGAAGTTTTCCATATAAACAACAATAAACAACCCACTTTCCACACATGAACTGCTGCACTGAGCAATTATGATGGCCATGTAGATTACAAAGGATAGTCCTCTGTTTAAAAGGTTGGCAGAGGACAGTCCTCTATTTTAAGTTGCCCTTTATTTGAAGGGCTGTGCAGTTTGAATAAAGAACCATAAGAAGAGAGAGAAGGGGCCTCAACTGTTAGCTGAGCTTTTGTTGGGGGCTGCCCCTTTTCAAAATGTAACACCTTTTCTGAAGGAACTGCACTGGCTGTCTATTTGCTACAGGGCCAGGTTTAAGGTTTTTACATTGATGTAAAAAGCCCTAAACAACTTGGAACCAGGATACTTGAGAGTGTGCCTTCTCCTTTATCCATCTGTCGAATCACTGAAATCATCAGATGAGGCAATTCTAATTTATTTATTTATTTATTTATTTCTATTCCTCCCAATAGCCAAAGCTCTCTGGGTGGTTCTTAAAAATTTAAACCATAAGTTACAGCATAAATATTTTATTCTTTTGTGTGGTCTGATCCCCTCTTCAATGTTTAGTGCTCAGGAATCTTCTTTCTTTCTTTCTTTCTAGTTGTAAAAGCGTTTATAAATGTTGTAAATACATAAATATTTTGAAAGCACTTTAAATTTGGAGAAATAATGAGAGAGCCTCTGTTGCAATCCTAATTATTGTATTGTGAAATCAAGCCATGTTTGTATGAGCCTCCCTTGGCTCTGTGATCATTTGCCATCTTTTCAGTGAAATGACACCAAAGTTAAATTTGAGCAGCAAACAAATCAATATGAAGAAGCTAACAAGTTAGTCTGTAAACTTCTTTGTTTTTGGAAGCCCATTTGCAAAAAGTACTCTGGGCCTACTGGTTATGAGATACATTGTTCATTCGTTGAAAGGATTTTTAAAAACAGATCCGACAATGCTGATTCCCTCAACCCCACAGCAAATTTGCTCTGTGCCCTACATGTAGAATTTGCTTTTCCTTCTGAAAACAACATCATAAAAAACAAAATCTGGGTGTAACAATCAATACACTGATCAAAATAACAATACGAACCAGCCGCAGAAACAGGAGATCTCTTTGCAAATAATCTAGACCATGTCTTTATGTAAATGAAACTCTATTTAGATGAGCTATTGTGGAGTTTAAATATTGTTTTCTCCTAGCAACAAACAACAACAATAGTGGTGAAAGAGAAAACTGAAAAGAAAAGATGTGTTCTATCTGCAGTGATGATCATAATCATGTTGGAGAAATGTTAAAGTGCAGACTTATATTTTGTGAGTTTTAGTTCTACTGTTAGTATCTATGACCTCCTTTATAAACTGGAGGCACTTTGTGTTAGGTGCTGGCTGCATTACAAGTCTATAGACAGATTCTCCCTGAGAAATATAACAAATAATCAGAGTGATGCAAAAAGGAGAAATGAAACAGAATGTTATCTTCCCTTTAGACATGATAAACAAGACATTATTTGATTTCTAGGGCAGCTAGATCCTGTATTTATAGTGAATTCTGAACAGGTGCCATAAATTTGCAAGATACTAATTTGAAATTTTGAACTCGAATCTCTCAGTTAGGACCGTACAGAATACACTCTGAAATGTGAGTTATGAGTTATTTATTTATTGGTCTTGAATTCCTCTGATGCTTTTCCTGAACATAGTAACATATGAAGCTGCTTTCAGCTGGTCTGTTTGGTCTGTTTAGCTTAGTATTGTCTGTTTAGCTTAGTATTGTTTAGCTTAGCGACTCTCCAAATTTTCAGGCAGAGTTCTTTCTTAGCCAGAAATGTCAGGGATTGAACCTGGGACCTTCTGCATACATAGCATGTGCTCTACCACCACTAAGCTACAACACTTTCCATAGTTCAGTGGTGGAATGTCAACATTCAACTTGACATTTTGCTTTAATAAATATTCAGTGGCAATTCTTCTTAGTACTCACATGAAATAAGCTACCCATCTTGAAATGGCTGAACTCATTTTTTTCACAGATTGCTCACATAGAGGGCAATCACTTGTAGGACAGTGCTAGCCACCCCTCAGTTTTGCGCAGCTTGGATAGGCCCATCCGGCCATCCCTGACATCTCCAACATATGGGAGATTTTCTCTCCAGCACTGCCACTATGTATGGGGGAAATTACTCCTTCACCTACCTATAGGGTTTCTTATTTTTAGCAAATGCTTATATTTTAGGGCCTAAGGGATTCTTTGTCACTATAACTCAGAGTAGGGAATACAGAAGTCACAGGGTGCTCACCTTGCGAGTTGCTGAGCCCTGCTCATCCAGCCATGCTCTGAGGAGTTGGGTCAGATGAGTGCTCATGAATTAGCATGGCCAAGGGAATTGTGCTCTTTCTGCAGGCCCCAGAAAGTGTGCTTTGCCTTCCCCCCCATGCCAATGGGGCCTTAAAGGCCCTCTAAACTTGCATTAAGAGGGCCTTTAAGGCCCTAATTCGCACAGCAGGCGGGAGAGAGAAACACACAGTTTTCCCAAGGCTCGAGAGCAGTCAGGAGCGGGCTTGTCCCTAGCACTGGGCATGTCTGCCTGGGCCTGTGAGAGCCAGACTCGGGGGCATCCGCTGCCCTCCCAGGTGGTTTTTCTGTACATCCCTAACTCAGAGTTTCAAAAGCTGACCCTTTTCTGCTGCCACTAATTCTTTTAGAATATTTTAAAACTTCCAAGCAGGCTTAGGCATGAGATACTAGAGACAAGATAAGGTAATAAACAAGTTGGTTTATTAAAGGGATATTTTGTACATAAGGCAATACTTTGAGGTTTTTGAAAGAATGCTTGTGGACAATTCTTAAGGACTCAAGAGACCCTGTTGCTAATACATACTTCTTAATGGCTTCTTTTACCCCAGGTCAAAGTTCCTAAACCTCCACATCAGCCAAATACATTTACAAGCTGACCAGCTCTTGGGTACAGTCTTCCTTTGACTCCCAATGTTCCTCTGGTTGTATTTCTGGCTGCTTGGGCAATTTTTCTGGGTTTTTAATGCTTGCTTACGTAACCTTCTTCTGGCAATATCCTGGCATAAAAAAACCAAAAGGAGGAGAGCAAAAAAAGGAGAGAAGCAAACAAAGGAGAGAAGCAGGTTCTCAAAATGCTGAGATACTTTATTATTCACGCCCAAGGCGTTTCAGCCTATGTTGTTTTTTTAAAGGCCTTCTTCGGGGGGCTGTAACATCAAGAATACATTACATTATGTTCATGGGGATAACACATAACATTAATATATCAGTATAGGGGTTAGATTGGCATATTGTCTCAAGAGGCCTGTGCCCATATGTAAGTTTCTTTAAATTATTTTAGGGTGACCAGATAAAATCCAGATCAGGGCTCATGTAACTTTAACAGTTGTAGAGAAAAGGGGATTTCAGCCAGTGTCATTTGTATGCAATTAGTTCCTGGTGAAATTCCCTCTTCATCACAACAGTTAAAGTCGCAGGCACTATTCTAGAGTGACCATATACAAAAGAAGGCAGGGCCCCTGCAACTTTAACTGTTGTGATGAAGAGGGAATTTCACCAGGAACTAATTGCATACAAATGACGCTGGCTGAAATTCCCTTTTCTCTACAACTGTTAAAGTTACATGAGCCCTGACCTGGATTTTATCTGGTCAGCCTAAATTATTTTAAATAATACAATATGAAGGCTCTTGGGCCTGTCCACATTATACATTAAAATTTCTATAAGTCATATATAAACATTTTTAATGTAAAACACTTTTAACAAAAGTTTAATATCTAGGTTGTTACTTGGTAAGAGATGTCTGCAGAAAACACTTAGCAGGATGATAGTCTCCTATGATATTCACTGGCAACTGAGGAAATGTAACCATTCTAGGGCCCTGTTTTTATTCTAATTAATCTTTTCTCATTGTTTCATCATTTTTGTCACAGCCACCTGCTCCGTACTTCTGATCTTTACCAGCCAGATAAGGTTATCCTACAGAGAAGGTTTAGCTTGATCCCCAGACCTTAGCTATTAATTTTCTCCTCAGCTTCCTCCTAGTTCTTCTATAATACCATACACCAAACTCAGACTTGACACCCTAACTAACTAACAGACATCTGTGGTCACCATATGGTCACTGAAGGGCAGGGCTAACCTGGCAACACAATGTTAGGGGCAGGCCACAGCCCCATTTATTGTTCTATGCAGGACTGCCTTCCAGTAATAAATGAGGAAAATACAATTCTGATTTGTCATTGATTCCATAAAACTTGGGGATGGGGCTCATGCTGGGGGTGGGTATTAGGTGTAGGGACCTGTGCCAGGTTTGGGTGTCTGGGTTGAGTGTCTGGGGATGCTTGGTTGGGTGGCATTGGAGAAACAGTTTGTGGGGTTCATACCTAAGTCTCTGGATTTGGAGCTCATGCCTAGATCTGTAGAGTGGGGGCTCAGTCTGAGATGGGGGTGCTATCTGGGGTGAGGCTTCAGGGATGTGATATATGGGGTAGAGGCTCAGGGGCATGGGATGGATGATCCAGTGTAGGGTAATAGTTCATGAAGCTTTGTGGAGGGGAGGGTGCACTTGTCTTCTCACCCCCCCACACAGACATCACCTCCCTGAGCACTCACTATGCAGACCCAGGCATGAGCACCCCCAATTTTCTGAACCACCACCCCAAACCTAGAGCTCCCACATCCACAGACACCCATCCCCAGCATGAGCCTCCACCTCTGACCTTCAATCCCAAACACTGGCTTCCAGACATGCACATCCAATACAGCCCTCACCATCACACTCAGGATTCCACCTCTTGCATGACTATCACCCAGAACCCCCTCTACAGGAATCACCTTCTGAGTCCTGACCCTTCAGACCCAGGCATGAATCCCACCCATACCCCTTTCCCAGCCTAGTATCCACTCCCTCACCAACCAGGTGGGATAGCTAATATCCTAGAACGCAGAAACAAACTTCAAAGTGATCTTGATAGGCTGGAGAGCTGGGCTGAAAACAAACGAATGAAATTTAAAAGGGATAAATGCCAAGTTCTACACCTAGGAAAAAGAAACCAAATGCACAGTTACAAGATGGGGGATACTTGGCTCAGCAATACTACAAGCAAGAAGGATCTTGGAATTGTTGTAGACCACAAGCTGAGTTTGAGCCAACAGTGTGATGTGGCTGCAAAAAAAGCAAATGCTATTTTGGGCTGCATTAATAGAAGTATAGCTTCCAAATTGCGAAAGGTACTCTATTTGCCACTGGTTAGGCCTCATCTTGAATATTGCATCCAGTTCTGGGCACCACACTACAAGAAGGGTTCAGACAAGCTGGAGAGTGTTCAGAGGAGGGCAATGAGAATGATTAGGGGTCTGGAAACAAAGCCATATGAGGAGAGGCTGAAAGAACTGGGCATGTGTAGCGTGGAGAAGACTGGGGGGAGACATGATAGCACTCTTCAAATACTTGCGTGATTGTCACACAGAGGAGGGTCAGGATCTCTTCTTGATCAACCCAGAATGCAGGATGCAGAATAATGGGCTGAAGTTACAGGAAGCCAGATTCCAGTTGAACATCAGGAAAAACTTCCTGACAGTTATAGCAGTACGACAATGGAACCAATTACCTAGGGAAATTGTGGGCTCTTCCACATTAGAGGCATTCAAGAGGCAGCTGGACAATCATCCGTCAGGTATGCTTTAAAATGGATTCCTGTATTTTTGATATGCCTGTAACTTCTTCATTTTAAAAGGGATCAAAATGAAACTTGGGCACACGGGAGACAGAATGTTGGTTGTTATGTGTCCCAAATTTCAGAAAAATCCATTCAAGTGTGTATTTCCTATGAATTTTTGAAAGATCGTGCTTGACAGCTGTCAAAGCCACCCACATGCTCAATAGATTCCCCCCTTTGAAGAGCCATTCTCCTGTGCTATAGAACAAACTGCTTCTGGAGCTCCCCTCAATTTCAAAGGTTTACCATGGGATATGGTGTTTGGTGAGATGAGAAAACAACAACAACAACAACAAACTTTTATTTGGGCATCCAGAACCAGTAGTTGTTGGATCATGACAAAGAATGGATGTTAATCTGTACAAGAAAATTGTAATTGTAAACCCATTTTAGATAACAGAAAATCCAGATTTCCTGGCCTCTAAAGAGTTGGATGTCACAGAAGAATATGAGCTTGTTCACATGACACAACAACCCACAGTGGTTCATTTAACCCACAGTGAAGCTGCAGCATGTGTAGAGTTAATGCAGCCATCATTTTGCATATCCAACCCTCGCTCAAGGTTGTTGTGTCATGCAAACCCAGCGAGCATGGATTATGCGAGGGTCTGTGCTAGCGTTATGTGAGTGTTCTTTAACCCTCATCTAACCCACAGTTGCTGGGTTTGCATGACATGACAATCCCCAAATGAGGGTTGGATATGCAAAGTGGCACTTGTGGGCAATGCAGCCACACTGTGTCATGTGCAACATGTTCATTGTCTCAGAAATTGTTCCTGCAATTGAGAATCATGCTCATTCAACTATGTAGCGTTACTTTTTGCATCTATATACAATCTATGACAAGTATATTGTAAACATAATTTAGTGGTCTTTATTTATTAAACGAACCCTAGTATTAATTCAACTGAGCATGTTACTCACTTTATCTATCTCATGCTATTATCAATGAGATATTGCTTAGATTTTCTAGTTTTTGTGAGAATATGACATAGCTCTCATTTAAATAAAATACATCTATTACTCTGAGTTATATTTTTAATTAAGCTGTGACAAAGCCAAATAGCAAAAGAATGTTTACTTTACTAATTCAGAGGCCACATATCAACACAGTATGATGCACAGATATATCTGACCGAAAAATACAGTAGTACTTCCATCTGAGGGTTTAACAATATGTTCAGGATAATTTGAATTTATAACCTTCCCTAGATGTGATTTATGCATTACCGGTATGGTATTGCATGCTTTACCACATTGGCAACGAAACAGGGAGACTCTATGCAATAGACAATTGCTTCTGATGTGTTAATATCACTTACACTCAGGACTGGCATGGGAAGTAAATAAAGGAAGATTCAGGGTAAAAGAAAAATCAGCTAAAAAGCAAGGATGTGCACGGCCAAAATTATCTTATCGTATCATTATCAGAAATTCTGATATAATTTTTTTTGGATCCGTTAATATCAGAAGTTTTCTGTATCGAATCGGATTGGCTATCCGATAATTATTGGATTTCCGATATATTATTATTATTATTATTATTATTATTATTATTATTGTTTATTACACTTATATACCACCCCATAGCTGAAGCTCTCTGGGCGGTTTACAAAAATTCAGAGTATTTTGCCCTATAAAGTTGCTTTTTGAGACAGAAATGCCTAAAACTTCTGTATTTTAAAAGTTACAGACTTGAAACTTGATAACAGTGCTTATGAGATATGCCTAAGTATATGTGTTAAATTTCAGAACAATCCCACCACCCCTGTATTTTATATGGAATTTTGAAAGATCGTGCAACTTTTTGACAGCTCTGAATGCATGTGGCTTAGCTGTCAGACAGACAGAGCTGTCAAAAGTTAAAATGATTTTTCAAAAATTCATATAAAATACAGGAGTGGAGGGATTGTTCTGGAATTTCATACACATACTTAGGTATATCACATAAGCACTGTGGGCCACTTTCAAGTCTCTAACTTAAAAAATAGAAAAGTTATTATAAAAAGTATTAGACAATAGACATATGTTTTCCTTAAAGAACTTAAATGGGTGTAACTTTTTTATATCACATAAGCACTGTGGGCCACTTTCAAGTCTCTAACTTAAAAAATAGAAAAGTTATTATAAAAAGTATTAGACAATAGACATATGTTTTCCTTAAAGAACTTAAATGGGTGTAACTTTTTTATTTTAAAAAATAGAGACATGAAACTTGTTGGACTTTGCAGATGGGATATTGCTAGTCCTGGCTCCCCAAGTTTCATGTCTCTATCTTTTAAAATAAAAAACTTATATGGGGTCCCCCAACAGCCCCATCCCCCACTGTAACTACTTCATTTTTAAAGAAGCCACGTGCATTCAGAGCTGTCAAAAAGTTACACAATCTTTCAAAAATTCATATGAAATACAGGGTTGGAGGGATTGTTCAGAAATTTCATACACATACTTAGGCATATCCCATAAGCACTGTGGGCAGGTTTCAAACTTATAAAATTTATTGAAATGGTGGTCTGATAATCCGAAAAAATCTGATATAATCGGACTGAAAATTATCAGATCAGATAATTTCGTAGGGGAACAGTATCTTATCATTAATTGGATGTCCAATAATGCCATTATTGTATCATTATCGGACAATGGAATTATACGATTCACATCCCTACTAAAAAGCATTGTATTTGAGCTCTTAAAGGTTCTTCTTCAAGGTCAAACCTCAAATGAAAATAAAGTAAATGTTGAACTACTCATGAATAAAGAATATAATATACACATGGATAGCACAAGAAAAGTGGTTTTAATCACACCATTGATATGCATGGAAAATTTAAAAGATTAAACTTATTAAGAAAATTCGCTTCAAAATACATAGACTATTACACAGGAATAATACAATGTACTGTTACAAAGGAATAACAAAATGTACCTGTAATGCAGAAATGGCAACCTTTCTTCATTAGGATTAGCCAAGGCTGGTGGTGTCATTTAGACACAGGACCTGCTTAAGACACCTTGCTGTCTGAGTCAAAACTATTTCCCCTTCCAAATTCAGAAACTGACTGGACTGGATTGGCAATTGAATATTACTGCAACATCAGCAATACGACATCACCTTCTATCACACCTGAGAGGAGCAGACTGGCTTAGAGGACACAGGGGAGCCCACATGGCCCATGCAGCTCTGTTCTCCAGCACTTAGTCGCCAGCCCCCAGAAGCTGCCTCTGGAGGCAGTTTCCTCAACTCTGCCTAATGATATAATTAACACTGTTAGACTTGACAGTGGTAACATGAGAGCCTCTTCCCCTGGGCTCTTCCACAGAGCTGCTGTAACATTCAATGAACTGTTACACTATAGCAGTATGCAGGCATGTTCACACCCACTGGCTATGTTCCCCAACATCCATGTATTTGCATGAATGCTAAAGGGGCCTCTGCGTTTACAGTTTCTTCATGCGGTGGGGATATGACAAAGATCTGCATGGAACTTCTTCTTCAGCACATTTGAGGAGCTTTTGCCGGGGCTTGCCCCTCTTCAAAAAGCAGGCCACAAATATGTAATTAGTGTTCAAGTGGCAGAGGTCACTTATAAGCAACAAGGTGGCCAGGGGGTTGGTGCCTTTCAAAAGGGACTTTCTTCTGCTTTTAACTTTAAAACAACAACAACAACAAACAACAACAACAACAACAACAACAACAACAAACTATCACTCAAACTAGATGGTTTGGTGAGGTTTGGCAGCTTAGCTGCTGTCTGCTTTGTGCACAGAATACCTCTGGGAATGATGCTATGTCCAAACATAGAGTCAGACAATTTTCACCCCCAAAATGCCTTAAAGTCTCTCACTTTTGTATAGGAAGGATGGTTTGGTGAAGGTGGGTGGGTGGGTGCACATCCCTACTCCCATCTCCCCAGGTTTCCCAACAGCATGCACAAGCTCAACATATGTGTACAACAGTATGCTCATATGTCCCCTTTCCTCTGACACTATGGATGTAGGGGGGGCATAACTGGCATATGCACAACGTTGAAGGTAGCCTAGCATGATCCCACTTTCCATACATTCACTGAATGTGTGGAAATGTGTGAAGACCCAATGCGTGTGAAAGGCCAGTTGTGCAGGTCCTCATCATGCAATGATCCACCAGTATGGTGATGATTAAGTTGTAAGGCCCCATAACAAATGTCAAAGCTTGGTAAGTACAATAAGATGGATTCCAGGTAGAGCAGAGGTGACCAACATGGCACCTGCAGGCACACTTGTGCTCGCCAAGACCCTGGTGTATTTCTATGATCAACTTTTCCCTACTACTATTAAGGATAATGGAGCACTACTACTCCATAGGCTTTAATAAAGTTTGAAAAAGGGTCCCCTGCTGAAAAATGGCTTAAGAGAAAAAAGCCCAGCTCTTCAAAGGACCCTTGGGGTAACAGGGTACTTGGTGGGGGACCAACATTTTACCCTCCCCGGCAATTTGCGGTAAGGCTTGGGTCACTCTTTGCAAATGGCAAATGTGCCTAAAGTTCCAAAACGTTATCTATCCCTGATATAGAGTGTGTTTAGTATAGGGGCAAATAACATGGTGACTGCAGGCACCAAAGCGCCCCCAGACACCTTGCTTGGTGCCTACCAAGTCACCCTACTCAATTTTTATTTTAAAATATTTTTATATTTTCTTACTGGCTGGGATTGCTTCAAAGCAAAGTAGAAATATTTGGCTGTTGCCATCTTCATTTCTCATTAATGTCTCTGGGCAGGATATTCGGCTTTCTCGGCTAACCATGACAGCCATTCAATGGTTATAACGAGGACATTTTCTCAAATCTCCAAATGGGCTCATGGGCCCAACAGGTTGCTTACTCCTGGTTTAGTATGTAATATTCTTAGTTTTCTGATTTACCTTGAATACTTTCCGGTTTCTAAGAGCCTATCTACACACGCAGAATAAAACACTTTGAAAACATTTTGAAAACTGTATATGGAGTGTGTCCTGGGCCCCAACAGTTCTCAAAACTGTTATAAACTGTTTTAAACCATTTTAAAGCAGTAGTATAGTAGTGTAGATAGACTCTAACTGTTCCATAGAAATAGACAGCAATGGTAGTGGATTGTGCTAAAGCCAAAATCATTAATACACTTGTAACAAAACAGAAAACTCTTTGAATAGATGAGTTGCAGAGTCCTTAAGCTTTTGTACCTGCATTTAAGCCAGTTTAGATTTCTGCTCTCTAAGAGTTGCTTTTAGAAAGAACATCAGTTGAAATCAATTGTAGTTCCAAGTTAATATGTTGCGGAACTGAAATGTCACTGCCACGGAAGTCTCTGGGAACAGTTCAAATGAACATGACCAATCTATTAACCAGACAAGAACATGGAATTTATTTAGAATGGACTGCTGATCATTTCCCTCAAGACAATAAATATACATCACTATTTTAAAATGCTCTACTTTATAGAAAGACAAAAACAAAACAAAACGGCTTATCCATTGTCTCAGCAAGACTAACTAATCTTCTGAAGTATTAAATGAGTCATTTTCTAGTCATCATGAAATGTATAATGCCATTCCTCCATCTATCCCAGTGTGATTTAATAGGAGTGGCAATAGTTTTCCAGGGTTTCAGCAAAGGTCTTTCCAGCCCTTTTACTGGGTCCCAGTTGGATTTAACTGTAGCCCGATTATATGCCAAGTATGTGCACTACCATTGAGCTTTGGCCCTTTGCTACCTTGGTGGGCCAGTTCTTATGAAACCCTTTAGATGTGTTTTCTTTTTTTCAAGATACATGCACCTAGTCAAATACATACAATTGCTGCATAGGTATTTTAAGGAGGAACAGAGGTGATAATACAAAAACATGTGGTTCACATGAAATACTCATGTATTCTGGACTCAGCTATTCACACCTGAGTGGGGGAAAAATGTATCTGCGAACTACTCCTGACTCTGGAGTGCTTATCCAGAGGAAGAAGCCAGGGTTTTTTCTGCTCACTCTGATATTGCACAGTACCTTTGTGTAGTCAGACATGAAATTCATGAGTAGGTAAGAGAATAGAGGAGTCCTAGAACTGGCACATCAGTCACATGCTCAATCTTACGCTTTAGATGATTCAAAGCAAAAGAAGCCCACAGGGGAAATGGCTCTAAATTGAACTGAGCTGTTCTCAATTCAGGTTTGGGATCCCATCCTATACTGGTGGGCACCTTGTTGCAGGCTTGCCTGGCAGCACTGGCAGGTGGCTACAATTCCCCAGTTAAAATGTGCCCAAATACCTGAGATTGTTTTTACATTGGGTGCATGAGACATATTAAACAGTGTTAGGATGACCATATTTTGGGAACCAAAAAGGAGGACAACATGGTTGGCTCTCAAGGGGGCATGCCCACCAACATGTCTGGCCCCAGGGGGCATATCCAGCACCAAGGGGGGGCACCTGAACATAGCCTTGGTCACATATCTGATTTTACAGCACACAATTAAGACAAAACTGTTCTACATAACATCTTAATGTTAAAATCACTGAAATAAAGAACAATGCATCTGAAATTAACTTAACTTACTCTTACTTTTGTAGCTTTTGCTGTACTTTGAAGCTTTTGCTATACTCTATGTGATACATTCTCAAACATTTAAAAAAATCCTTAGAAATCAGTGGATGAACAGATTTGCTTCAAACTTGGCAAAGCTAAGGCTCTATCCGAGAACTAACATGGTGCGAAATTGCATCTCTTTACCTTTTAAAAATGACCGGATATATATATATATATATATATATTCCTAAAAATCAATGGATGAACAGATCTGCTTCAAATTTGGAATGGCTAAAGCCCTTATTTAAAGCTATCATGGTGCCAAGTTTCATCTCTTTATCTTTCAAAATGGTGGAGCTGTAAACATCGTTGTTAATTCTCATTAAAGTAGTGCTGCCCTTTGGCTGGGGAGGATGGGAAAAATCTGGGTTTTTTTTGTCAAAATTCATAATTTCCCCCTTCCCAGATTTGTTACCAAAATCCTGACAAATCTGGGTTTGTCCTGTCATATGGTCACCCTAAACAGTGTTTCACAAACTCAGTTGACCAGAATGGGGTGCTCAGGGCAGCCATTCATGATGGTGTGTCCTGCAGTGGTTCTCGGTTCCAGCAGCTGAGTAAGGGTGCCAAATGTTGATGTTGCACATGAGAGAAGCATCTCCTTAAGCAGTTTTCCAAATTGCTCCCTTCCTTCAAACTATCATGGCATCTTCAGGATGCTTTGGAGAGGGGAGATATATATTGGCTTTGCTGGACCATTCAGCAGCTTTTAATACCACCAACCATAGTATCTTTCTAGATTGCCTGGCTGGGATGGGGCTTGGGGGCACCATTTTACCATGACTCTAGTCCTTCCTAGAGGGATCCTCCAGAAAGTGGTGGGAGGGGAGGAGCTGTAGCTCAGTGGTAGAGCACATGCTTTGCATCCAGAAGGTCCCAGGCTCGATCCCCACACCTCCAGGTAGGGCAAAGAAAGAATTCTCCCTGAAACCCTGGAGAGTTGCTGCCAATCAACAATACTGGGCTAGATTGACTAATGGTCTTGCTCAGTATAAGGCAGCTTTCTATGTCACTATGGTGGGACTCCTCTTTAATGCCACTGGGTTCTATGTTGTCCCCCGTGCTATTCAAAAGGTACATGAAACCACTGTGAGAGGTTATCTCAGGTTTTGGAATTCGATGTGATTAATATGAAGTTGAAACCCAACTCTGTAGCCCTGTGCAGATATACAGACTAACAAGTCTTAAGTGTGTAGAGAGTAGGGGTAGGGGAATAACCCTGAGTTGTCAGGGTTCCTGGTCACATGGAGGCAGCTACTTGCAATCAGCCAAACATGCATATAAGCCCCCATTCACACCTTCCAGTTCAAAATGGGAAGGTTAGGCATCAAAAGATGGAAAGGGGCTGTTGGAGCAGGACTAGCATGTGTGCCACACACTTAAACTCTTACCTGTTAGACTATACACTTGTACATGGCTTATCTCTCCTTTCCATCTCTGTACAAGGAAACTCTTGAGGCTCTGTGGTTTGTTTTCTTGTGTCAGTAACAGACTGAATGAGGGTGAATACATTGAATTCTTGGTTAATAGAATGGCAGATCAGGGAACAAGGCATCAGGGATAGGGGTTCAATCAGTCTTGCCCCTCCCATCTGAAGTTTCATGGGATCATGGGTATAACCATTTCATATTCTGGATGTTCTCCTGCATCCATCCCTGAGCCTAGATATCCAAAACTCAGCAGTGAACAGGAATACCTTTACACAAGTATGTCCATTCCAGGAGGTGTCAGATCTGGCCATGTTGATACATGACTCAGTGATATCTTATTTGAATTACTGTAATGGGCTCCATGTGGGCTGACCACAAACACTGTCCATGAAATGTCCCCCGATTCAGAATTCTGCACCCGGGCTGTTAACCAGGGCCAGTTATCGGGAGTATGTGACTCACAGAAGGATGTCAAAGAAATCTGCAAAGGACTGAAATGAGTCTAGCTTTCTATGTATCTGACCTGAGGATTCCACAGCAGACCGGCATTTCCTGAGTCGCATGGATTCCCCAGATTTGTAGACCAGTTCTGTTAAACTAATAATAATAATAATAATAATAATAATAATAATCTAGCCAAAATATACAGTATGAATTTGTGCAAATGCAAGAAATTGGAAAACTCTGATTTTGTCAATGAGTGCATGATGGAACAAAAGACACCTGACAATCTGTGCAATCCAGATGGAATGGATTTTTCAAAATCCATACATTCCTAGGCTCTCATGTTACAACAACCATACAAGCCCTTGTTTGATTGTTGGCAATGATCTACAAAGCTGAAAATGACTTGTGATCAGGTTACCCAAGGCCTTCTCCCATACAAAATTGGCAATATCATAATTCCCTTATACAAAGCTATGGGGGAACAACATTTGGAATATCATGTAAAGTTCTGGGCACTCTAGCTCAAACTAGTTATTGTAGAACTGGAAAAAGTGCAGAAAGGGGCAACCAAAATTATCAAGGGACTGAAAGGTATGAGTAAGGTGAGACATGTTAGAAAATTATGGATGGTGTGGAGAAAGTAATATTAGAACCTTGGGTCATTGAAGGAAGCTGGGTGGTGGGAGATTCAGGACAGATAAAAGGAAGTACTTCTTCACACAGCACATAGTTAAATTGTGGAATTCACTACCACAAAATGCAGTGGCCGCCAACTTGGATGACTTTAGAATGTGAATAGACAAATTCATGGAAGAATAAAGCCATCAATGGCTTCTAATCATAACAGCTGTATGTTGCCTCCAGTAGCAGAGTGCACTGCATTCCATTTTCCTGGGAATACAAGTGTGAGCATGCTTTTGCATTCATGTCCTGCTTGTGAGCTTCCCTTTGGGGTATCTGGTTGGCCACTGTACAAACAGAATGTTGGATATTTGACTATTAGCGCTAGGAGCCCTCCGGCTGGGAGCAATCCTGGTGACACTATACTCCTCATTATTGGCATTACTAAATTATAAAATGCATGAACAAAACAGCTATAAATCTCCCATTAGCAGATATCTGGAACTTTCAGGGTCATTCACAGGAGGTCATAATTCATGTCCATACTTCTGGTATAATTGACAGTAGATGGATGAGCTGAAGTGTTTGTTACTATTAAATAAGACTTATAAAGGAAATAGACTCATTTATAATTTTCTAGAATTGCAAAAAGAAAGAAAAAATATAAATTTCCAACAGCTTGCATTTCAGTAATGATAAATTGTGAGCTAGTCAGTAAAAGGTCAATAGGATATCTAGGTTAACTAATGGAGGATAGGAATATCAATAACTGTAATAGTGAATGATGAAATAGAAAATGCCAGAAGGAGGCTGTGAACAACTATTCATAGGGTACTTTGGTGCACTTTGGTGTTGTACATCATAACATCTAGTATCTATATTTGTTTCTGATGGATATGGTGATTGCTACTCATGCAGCAAGCAAGGCTGTTTGTTGCTGTTTTACAATTCTAAAAGCAGTAAGATCTGAACATAAAGCAAATCAGTATGAAGTTTCACCATTGTAGATTACCTGCTCATTATTTAATTTGGAAAAAGAATCTACAGTATTGTCTTTCATATATTGGTAACCAGATGGAAGTTACAAATGAAAAAGTGCCAATGAATATATGCACAAGTATTTATTTATACTAAAAGCTGTATCCTGTCTTTCTAGGCAAACTGACTACTCAAGATGGCTTACAATATCTGAAAAATTAATTAATATATCAAAACAATATAAAGTATAACCAAACAAGAAACCAATAAAACTAAAAACAGCAGAAACAGGAGAGAAAATTAATTTTAAAATGCCAACTGATATGATAGTTTTTAATACATGCTTTAAAATGGGGAATGAGGGAAACCAGTTGAATATCTTTGGGTAGAATATTCTATCATCTGGGTGACATGGTGGAAAAGGCCCTTTCCTAACCAAACATCTGTCAGAACAAGAAAGTGAAACAACATAATAAGAAAATCGTAAGATAAATGATTTTATGTATGTGATGAAATGGACAGATGGGCAGGCCATTAGATGAAGCTTAAGCCATATTTGCTAAGAGGTTACTCTATGTGTTAAAAAAAATGGAGTCAGGACTGATCAAGTTTACGGATGACACTGAATTATTCAGGGTTGTGAAAACTTAGACAAGCTGCAAAGAGATCCAAAGAGGTTTCTCCAGACTAGTAAAAGAAAAAGAGTGGGGGGCAACGTTCTTAGTGCATATAATGTAAATTGACATAATATAAATTGGGGCAACCTCACCCACCCCACATCCTAATCACACACACACACACACACAGGATCTGAACTGGCAAGAATGTGATCTTGTGTTGTGGTGAAATACTGAGCGGCAGTACACCTATGCATGTCTCCTCAAACGTCAGTTCCCTAATTCAGTTAAGTGTATACAGTATTGAAGCTTCAGTGTACAGTAGGGGTAAAATGGCATATTCCATGATAAGTAAATGGAATGTTCATGTACAGAGATGAATTCCAGTTGCTAGGGTGACAAATAGTAAATGACTGTTGTTGATTTCATGCCGATTGTGGGCTTCCTTGAAGCATGCTGAACTAGAAGAATCAGTGGCCTGGTCCAGCAGGGCTCATCTTGTCAAATAAAGGTGGCGAACAATTTTACAGTTGAGGTCTGCATTATCTTAGTCAAAACCTAAGACCTGTGTGCCCCAAGGGAAGGCAGAAGTTTTACTGCCCCATTATTTTCATGGAGAGTGATTGCCTGCAGAAGAGAGCCTGCCCTACCCATGGAGGCTTTCCAAGAGATTTTAAACCCTTGGAAAATCAGAATTCTAAAATTTCATTAAAAGCCATTTAGATAGAGGAGGGTGATGAAAATGGCAGAGAAGATCGATAGAACTAGTGTACTTGTCCCTGCTTTCCCTCCATGTGTGTAGAACATATAATGAGAATTACCAGATAGGGGCAAAGGTAAGTGTACATAGGATTGCAGCCTTTATTTCCCACCCAATGGCTACAATCCTACATACTCTTACCCAAGAGTAATCCCCCTTGGACAAAGAGAGGCCCACAAAGAGAGGTCAAGCATTATGTCCCTGGGCTGTGGCCACTGGCTCTCCATCTCCCTCCCCTGAAGTTTTTCTCCCTGCCTCCCCATTCCCATAGTTTGTTTCTCTGGGCTTCCTAGAGGAGGATGCTCTGGAGTTGGAGCCTGCTTTGACCCCTACCCTTATCCCACCCTGTTTGGTCTGCCTCCTCACCTCCTCACAGCATTAGGAGCAGCCAGTAGGACCACTGGATGGGTATGTGGCCAGGGGAGAGTCTATGGACTTGGAGACCTTATTGTCCACATTTGGGCTCTGTTACAGAGGTTCCCTGCCCCTGCTTTACAGCATACCTTAACTGACTAATTGATCTTTTGCACAGAATTCAGAGAAGTGTTTCATACAATCCAATGCATCTTTTTTTCTTTAAAAAAAAAAGACAGAACACGATGTTAACAACTTACAATACAATGCCAAAAAAAAAGTTCGCTCCAATTGACTTGTTTGTCCCGTGTCTAGCTACTGTAGCATGCCATTCTTTGCTGCCTCTAGCAAGAGTAGGATTATTTTCCTGCAATAAATCACTCCTCTGTGACAATGTTAGTAACTTTGTCATAAATTAGCCTTGAACTGGCAGTCTGTGGATGCTAGATTCTTTCATATTATATTCCATCCAAATAGACGTTTTTCATGTTACTCCACTCAGTAAATACACAGGTTTGGTTTGTCTTTGCAATTATTGTTTTACTTAGGGTATAATCCTATGCACGTTTAGTCAGCATGGCTGGCTGAGGAATGCTGGGGTGTTTAGATTTTTTTTCTATCTCAACTTGCATAGGTTTAAAGTCTTTGGGTTAAATCCAATGCCACATGAGTGGTCTTTCATTTATGTAATGGGACCTCCCCTTGCTCCCCTCCCCACTAAGTGTCCCAAATCTACTCTGGAGGTTCCCCCAACCCTCTGGTGTAAATTTTGGAGGCATGAGGAACAGGTTTCCATTCTGCTGGTGGATGGCTAACATTGGATTCAACTCCATGCTACCATGAAATATCCTTAAAATGTATGAATGGAGGACACAGTACTGGTTTTAATGAAGGATTCCACTATTGCAAGTATTATTTTTATTTCCCTTTTAAAATCCAAACATAGCACTGGGTAGCTGAGAAGGTATTTGAAATTTTAGGTATGCTAATAGTTTTCATATAGAATAATTAGATGAACAAAGGCATAGGCTTTCTCAGTGGAATAACAAGCAGCTTTCTCTACAGATGAAGGAATTCAAAATGCACAAGGAAGCATTCCTACTGGCAAAGGGATATTATTTTTTCCAAGCCCACTGAGAATTATAATTTCTGCTAATTTTTCAAAGGTATCAAGCTTCTTTGTATCATGCTACTGTGATATTATTACCTTCTGGAGATCTTTCGTCAGTGCACTTGCCTTGACCTTGCTACAATATTCCTGCTTAAGGATGGAACAGAAATGTGCTTGCAAGCTAAAATTTGCATTTTTCAGAATGTTGCAATGCAGATCGGAAGTGAAAAATGTGCACAAAAATGTGTATATTAAGGAAACTGCACAGAGAAATGTGTATATTAGGGGAACGTATGCACAAAAATATATTGTATTAGGAGGAACTGACTTGCAAAAAGTGCACACAGTGGGATAGCTGTGTAGAAAAATGAATATATTTGGAGAAATGCACATGAAAATGCATAGGAATTTTTGTGTGGACTTTCTTTGCCAAATTTACAAACTGATGAGGAAATGAACTTATGGTCAGGAAAATGAGAAACCAAAATTGACAGATTCGCCATCCCTATTCCTGCTTAGATTCTGAATTAGTCCAAACCGCTAATCTGTATGTGTGTGTAAATAATATAATATACATTGCTTTCTTTTTGTACATATAAAACCTCACAGAAACAGATACGTTCTTCATTAAAAACAACAACAAGAATACAGAGGGAGAGAGGGAGGGAGGGAAGAAGCAGTGGCACAAATTTATTTATTTATTTTCTAACCCACCTTTCTACCGAAAATGGTACTCAAAGCAGCTTATAGAGCCAATTAAAATGAATTAAAACCATATAGTAAAATGTGATAAAAACATGACAATTACAAAAAAATATTATTAAAAACAGCACCCAACCCACCAGACCCACCTACACCCTAAAGGCCTTTCTAAATAAAGCAGTCTTTGTTTGCCAGCAGGACAGAAAAGAGGGAACAAACCTAGCCTCCTTTGAGAAGTTTCACAGCCTGGAAGTGGCCACCAAAAATGTTCAGCCTTGAGAAAAGAAGACAGAGAGGAGACAGGATAGCACTCTTCAAATACTTGAAAGGTTGTCACATGGAGGAGGGCCAGGATCTCTTCTCAATCATCCCAGAATGCAGGACACAGAATAATGGGCTCCAGTTACTGGAAGCCAGATTCCGGCTGGACATCAGGAAAAACTTCCTGACTGTTAGAGCAGTAAAACAATGGAACCAATTACCTAGGGAGGTAGTGGGCTCTCCCACACTAGAGACATTCAATGGGCAGCTGGACAGCCATCTGTCAGGTGTACTTTAAGGTGGATTCCTGTATTGAGCAGATTGTTGGACTTGATGGCCTTATAGGGGCCTTCCAACTCTACTATTCCATGATTTCTATGATTCTATGAAGGCCCTCTCTCAGGACACCACCAATGTGCATTGGACGGCAGCAGTTACTAAAGAAGAGCCTCTCCAGAGGAACCAGGCAGGCTGGTACAAGAGAAGGTGGTCTTTCAGGTAGGCTTGGTTCAAAGCTATATAGGGCTTTATAGATTATCACCAGCATTTTGAATTCTGCCTGGAAACAGACTTTTAGCCAGTGAAGCTGTTGTAACAAGGAAGCCATGCACTCCATATAACCAGTCCTAGTCAACAGTCTGGCCAAAGCATTCTAAACAAGCTGAAATTTCTGACTAGTTTTCAAAGGCAGTCCTGCATAGACAGTGTTACAGTAGTCCAAGAAGGATGGAACTATGACATGAGTGACCATGGCCATATCAGACATCTTTAGGAATCGGTGTAGTTGGAGCACTAGCCTCAGCTATGCAAACACACTCACGGCCAGTGCTGAAATCTGGGCATTCATGTTCAGGGCCAAGTCCAAGAAAGAGAAGCTCCCTTCATATGTTACTTGTGTAAAAAGGTTTCACATGACTGAAGAGGCAATGGTGCTGTACCACTGGCCCTGCTTCTAATGTTTCATGGCTTCCCAGTCCCCACCCTTGATGGCAACACATTGAGTGTGGACATATGTAGCAGGGATGGACATATGCAGCAGGGAATCTTATATATCGCTCAAGTCATATTGACCCAAATAATTAGCTGTTCTTAAGATATGTCTACCAGAAATCCCTTTCATTGCAGGAATTAATGTGTCATGCCAACAACTCATGTTGCTCATTTCATCACTTCTAGAAAACTGTTAATGACTGCAGCAATAACTAAATAAAGGACTACTGAAAACAAGGATGTTGCCTAGGTGTTTGTTCTTTTTCTGCTGTTTAGAATTCAAGACAAAGCAAAAACCACTCTTAAGCTTTTTGTCTAATTTTCCAAACTCATTACTGATCTTTTGATTCTTTTTTTGTTTTCTTGGGTTGAGATTCTTTTCCATTTCCCCCCAAAATGCATCACATCCATCTTTATTGGACAATGTCACCATAGATTCATCGTAAGTCAAACTGTAATTTCATCATATTATGTATATTGATCTTCACATTTTCAGGAGACGTGGAGGGAGGAGTGGAACTGTGTGTATTAGCCCTATCCTAACATCCACATCCCTGCTGGATGCAGCCTTAGACCTTTGCACGCTGAGCATACAGTCAGAAAGATGGATCTTTGTGCATTCGGCTGAGCAATCAGGGTTCCCAGTTGTGTGGAAGATTCTAAGTATGTTCCACTGAACATGTGAAGACTGCCCCTTCAGACCTTTCCCTTCAATTTGTGAAGTTCTGAGGCTGTACCTGGTGGGGAAGAGGACATCTGGGTGACACTAGTGTCCTATCTCCATGCATTTTTGGGAAATGTCTAACCAGGGCTAATTTATTGGCTGATTCAGTGTACTCTGAAAGTAGAAACAGTAGGACGAATGCATTAGCTTCTGTTGTTTTCCAGTGCTACTACTGTAAAGGTGAGTTTCTGCATAAGGATGATGAGACATTTGAATGGGCTTTGGCTCCCTTATATCATGCATATGATTAACAGGTGTTTTACCTGAGATGGCACAGTAATAATATGGATGAAAGCCTATAATTTTGGAGTACCTGTCATTGTTATCTTTTTATACAATGCATATGTATTCGGAGTGGTGCAGTTTTAGACTCTGGACCTAAAGTTCTACAGCTCCTCTACTCTTTAGGTAGAAATGTGTTATTGCTTCATTTACTTCAAAATGTGATAAGCCAGCCCTGCTGCATTTGGGATGCTCCTGCTGACTTGGATTCAGGGCTTCTGCCCCAAATTCCTGCTCTTAGCACATCACTGTGTATGTATTAGCCACAATGAGAAAATCGTATCAATGCATTTAAAATCTCACAGCGGCCTCTCTACCGTTGGTGGTCTAAGACAGCCATTGACAAAATTTATGAGAAAAAGCACCCAATGGAGGAAAAACAAGATACTTATGACACCAGCACTTAACTGCTTAAATTAGAATATATTGTTCCCTGAATCTTTAGCTGCCCTTTAAATCATGCAGTGGGCTTTAACATGTTGAATTACTTTATCCTTTTGCTAATCAAACTGTGCTGTAAAGCTGAAGAAGTTGAATGTTTACTCTTGGAGGCATTGTTCAGGATCAGAGATATTAAGTCATATCCATTTTGCATCTGTTTAGCATAGTGTTCTGCCGGCTCCCCACCCCACCCCATTTTACAAAATTTATCTAGCCTGTTCTGAGGTGACTGAATTTGCAAAGAGGTCTGCATAGTAAGCAATATGAAGATGTAAGTCCTTCTCAAGATGGTATTGTTCTAAATTATGTTGCTACCTCGCTTAATATATTCTATTTTCTTTGCATTTGTATCTTCTTCTCTGAGTGTTAACATCTTTCTGTCTCTGTGTCTTTCTCCATTGAATCAATCATATTCTCTGTGGATAGCATTTCTTCTTTCTATGAAATCTCTGACACTCAGATTTGCACATTGATAGTAATAATCCATAGCCAACTCAAAGTGACTTTGGATGTTACTGGAAGCACCACCAGCTGGTAACCTGAAACTTCTATATGGATTCTGTGGGAAGCTAGAGTAATTTTATTAGGATTAATGTAATTTCTAGAGGAGAAGCAGTGGGAGGGTTTCTGCCTAAGAATTGGGAAATAAAGATATCGGACAATGTGTTAAAGTCAGGGGTTGTTAGCTTCAAGGGGGAGATGAAGACTAAGGCCACGTCTACACCAGTCTTTTTCCCCCCAAGATCATCTCTGTGCATCTTTCCCCAGGATATCTGGGGCCACGGATTTCCCACTTTTTTCTGCAGTCCCGGGACCATCCTGAGAACCGCGGCCAGTGTGGCTGCTGCTCCCAGCTCATTCCTTCTTCCCTGTGAGTAGCAGGGCCAGGCACGGAGCTGTGTGGGAAGGCTCCGTGCCCTGCAGGGGTGGGGGTCAGCATTTTTGCCATCTCTGCGATGGTGGTGGGGGCCCAATATTGCCGGTAATTCTTTTAAACTCACTTTTGTGAAGTATCGCAATTGCGTGACCAGCCCCTCTTCAGTAAAAAAAAAAAAAAAAAAGACATCCGCAATGTCCCTCTTTCCTCCTGGGACATCACACGGGCATATAGAAACTGGAAGATGATCGTGGAAGCAGGTAAGTTCGTGATCCTCCCCTCTCCCTCCCGCTATACCCTTAGGTGTAAATGAGCCCTAAGAATGGATGGAAGTGCACAGAGGTTTTTGAGTGTTTCAATCGAAGACTCTTAAAGAAAAAAAATGTCAGCTGCAGCCTACCTTGCCAGGTCCCACTCAAATTGCAGCCAACATTTGTACCAGACATGGGACTATGGGGAAACTTTGAATCTCTTCCTTGCCAGCCATTTTGAGTTTAGTTGCTTTGAAGTAGGGCTGTGCTTGGAGCCCCTGATCCGATCTGGATCTGTCAGGTCTGAATCGGGCCTGATCTGACTCGGATCAACCCAATCCGATCTGACTCAGATCCGGATCTGAATCCATGCACAGCACTCCCTCCCGCTCTCCCCCTCCCTCCCCCACTCTCCCTGCTTACCTGCTGCCTCCTCTGCATCATCCCCTGTCGTTCTCTCTCCTCGCTGTGTGCCACCGCATTTCCCGCTCGCGTCGGGTGATGTCACCCGACGTGAGCAGGAAATGCGGCAGCACACAGTGAGGAGAGAGGACAATGGGGGATAACACAGAGGAGGCAGCAGGTAAGCAGGGAAATTGGGGAGAGAGTGGGAGGAAGTGCTGTGACCGGATCCAAATCCATGCACAGCCCTACTTTGAAGCTAACTTTAAATTGGTTTATAACATATTAAACCTTATCTTCTGGATGATAATCTTAAATTCATGATGTGAGGATGTTAAAGCACAAGTATTTTATAGAGTTTCTTAACAACATTTATAATTGTAAACCTGAATGAGGTATTTTCTGTCACAAATTTAATACTTAAAAGCTAAATGAATGTAAAACTTAAACAATAACATCACAATTATTTACATCTGCCCAGGAATATCCAGTCTAGTGTTGTTGCCTAAACATGTTCCTCTCAACCCAATCTTTTGTTGGAAGTTACATAAATATCTTTGTTACATAAATAGCACCATCACTGAATACAGAACATGTCAGTTAAGGCATCAGCTTTAGCTTCCAATTTCATGGCTTTGTGAAGCTTGAGCTAACATGAAATAGCCTTAACTCTAGTCTTAAACTTTTTTTACCATTGAATTTCCCAGGTTTTTGAAAAGAAATTTCTCCCTAAGCCATTTGAAATTTCTTTGCGTGATGGAAGGCAGAAATAACGAGACGACACAAAGTAAGTTGGATTTTAAACAGGGCCACATTTATTGCTTACTGTGAAGGCAGATGAGAGGCCTAAGTGGGCATTCTATCTTTTGGCCAAAGTCTTGGCCCTAATTGGGATTGGGAGAGCCATTCATATTAGGGATGTGTATCGTATTGTTAAAATGTACAATAACGATACGATAAGGTCATTATCGTGCATGTGTTTAACGATAACGATACGATACAAAAACCTACGATAATCATCGGAGACTATAATTTTTGGGTGATTTTATCGTTTTATCGGACTGCCATATAAATATACCTATAACTTCAGTTTTTTAAAAGTTAGAGGCTTGAAACTTGGTCACTGTGCTTATGGGGTATGCCTAAGTATGTGTATGAAATTTGAGCTCGATCCTGCCAACCCTCGATTTTATATGAATTTTTTAAAGATCATATTCGTTCTGACAGGAATGAATGAACGCACATGGCAAGCTGTCATTCTGATCTGTCAGAACTGAAACGATATTTAATAAATTCATATAAAATCGAGGGTTGGAGGGATCGATCTCAAATTTGGCACATATGTGTAGCAACGTATCGTTTCAGTTCTGACAGATCAGAATGACAGCTCGCCACATGCGTTCATTCAGACCTGTCAGAACGGAAACGATCTTTAAAAAATTCATATAAAATCGAGGGTTGGTGGGATCGATCTCAACTTTTATACACATACCTAGGCATACCCCATAAGCACTGTGACCAAGTTTCAAGCCTCTAACCTTTAAAATACAGAAGTTATAGGTATTTTTTTCTTTAAAAATAAGGCTGCAAAAAATACCATTTTTTCATGATAATTATCGTGAAGACGATATGGTTCACCTACGATATGAATGAAGACGATAATTTTTTTGGTCCGAAATGATGATAATGATAAACGACGATATTTTTTGGCGATATCCTGACACCTGCCAAGATTCCCCTTTTGGGGTAGGTAGGCCTTCCGATGTCACTCTCCCTCAGTTTGCAAAACTCTGAGTGAGTAAGCTTGGCCTCAGAGGAGCAAAGCAAAATCAAAAGCAAAATCTTTATTGTGGCCAAGTGGCCAGAGAAACATAGAGCACATCAATACAAACAATGTTATATATCAATATCAATACAATACAAACAATGTTATATATCAAATGTAAAATAATTTAGGGGAAATGGTGCATTAGATCTAGAATCAGCTTATGTTAGTAAATGAGCTCTGCTGGCTAGTATGTTATGAATGAATTTAGCTACCTGAGTTGTGCTGTATTTGTCCTTGCCCTGTAATAAAAAAGTTACTGTTTCGTGCGGCTTTTTCCCTGTTAAATCTTTGATTATTGGGCCAATTATTGAGAACCTGTCGTCTCTATAGAAGATACACTCCAACATCATATGTTCGACAGACTCAACCTCTACATTGTTGCAAGGACAAATAGGGCTGCAAAAAATATCATTTTTTCATGATAATTATCGTGAAGACGATATGGTTCACCTATGATATGAATGAAGACGATATTTTTTTGGGTCCGAAATGATGATAATGATAAACGATGATATTTTTTGGCGTGCACACCCCTAATTCATATCCTGACACCTGCCAAGATTCCCCTTTTGGGGTAGGTAGGCCTTCCGATGTCATTCCCCCTCAGTTTGCAAAACTCTGAGTGAGTGAGTAAGGTTGGCCTCAGAGGTAACCCTTATCCCATCACCTGGTGCCACAAGACTCCCAAGTGAGGGCCTCAAATATTACCAATCACCACAATGGTGTCTAAGAATGGTCACCAACTCTACCCTTGCTCCCAATGCCCGCATGCCTGCCACAGGGTACAAAAAAGCACTCCTTTAGTCGCAACCCCCTCACCTATGGCTCATGGCCTCCATCAATCCCCTCCACAGATCGTCTAAAATAAATAATTATCAGTGTCCAACAAGTGGACTCCATCCTGTCTGTAAACCTCCCCCCAATAACTGATGAACACTGGGTGTTTAATGCTGAAATCCCTAAATTATTTAGATACTTGAAAAGTTTGGTATTTACTCTGCACCAGGCCCTACGATTTATGCCCACTCTCCAGTTAATCCTATGAAGGATACGAGACCAAATTAACAACGACTGGCCAACGTTGTCTACTTGCATGAAAGTTGGCTATGCCTGCAGCATAAGGGCCTTCCTTTTTAGAAGCCCTAAATCGTTACCACTTAAATGAACAATTAGAACCTGTGGATGAGCAGGAAACCAATGCTGTTGGAACAAAGTGGGCAGGAGGCGCTCCCAACACAGGCCACGTCAGCCAAGCCAGATGATGTTGGCCTGATGCCTCAATCCAAACTGGGATCCCATGCTTGATGTGGAAGCCCTCCGAACATCCCAGAAGATCATGCTGTGGCCACAGATGATCATGCGTACTGGGCTACGCCTGGCCCACATGTCTAGAATAAACATATATGCATAAGTAACAATTCCAAAGTGATAGCTATTTGTGCAATCATCTATCATACAGTTGAAACGTGTTGGATGTCCATCGCCCAACTGCCTTGATTTGCACTGGAGAGAAGCCTATCGACACTGTGGTGGAGGTGGCTCCAATTCTAAAATGTGTGTGCCAATCCAGCCAGATCCAGATGCAATGCTTGCAAAGCACGCTTTGTGACAGTCCAAAACGGATACTTTGATAGTGGTGCCATATCCTGATTGCAAAAAGGAAAAACCGGCCATGCTGCCACGAGCTGAGATAAATGCCTTCAAGGCCTGAAGTGGGCACAAATCCACTCTAGGTGCGGGTGAAAGGGGGATGATTGAGCCGAAAGCGTTTTGATTGGTCTTAGACCACCTCAAGCAGATTTGTATGTTGTGGTCATTGATCTGTAAGTCTGCAAACTGAAGCGCCCAACTGGAGATGTCATTCTTGGAAGATGCCAAGAGTTCAGATTTCACCTGAATCATGTACACCCCTCTACTTAGATGAAAGTCCATGGCTACCAGGGATAACTTAGGCAGAAAAGCCTCACTTGATACCACCCTCTAACACCTCCCAGTTCCAAGCCAGGGCTGCCTACCTGCCCGGGATCTTTCTGGCAAAAATCCTCTGCTATGGGGCTGCATCTTATCATGTACTCACTGCTTGTGGATAAGGACCCAGGCAACCACCTTATTATAGGTAGATTGTGAGAAAATTCTCCCTTATCAGATGGTATTATCCAGCACCCTCCAGCCCTTGGTCCAAAAGGCAAGAGCAGCAGCTTGCCGGCGATAGTTTTGGCTGAAAAACTACATTTGTGAGACTCACCGAAGACAGCAAAAGGTCTATGGCAATAGGCCAATACTGCATAATGTCTGTCCCCTTGAACGCAAGTGATCCCTGCATGTTTAGGATCAGGGGGGCCTTGTTGCTGGTGTCTAAGGATTGTGTCATGGCCTAGTCATCTTAAGCTCACAAATCTCCCTATGTGCTCCTGGTCAGTCTCTGGATATGCTTTTACCCGGGGGGGGGGGGGGGCACTCACAAACTCTTGTACCGGCTGGTGCAATCTGGCATCACCATTTTAGCTGAACCTAGTCCTTTATATATAATATCCATCATCCCTGGACAGTATGAGGGTGTTGTGTATATATATGAACTGTTACTGTTCTCAAAACAGAATACTGAACAAGATCAAAGAACAGTTCTCCCATAGTTGAAAGCCGCAGTGATAGGGAAAACACAAAGCAAAGGAGGTCCCTCTCCATCCCTGTAGATAATCAAGACACGTACGCCATGAGGTACGTTGCCGCTCCTTTCTCTCCCTTTGCCTCTGCAGGAAGAAGCGCCTCAGCCGTTTGCTCCTCCTTGGGGCAGTTGCTGCTGCGCTGTCGCGGCTGCTGCCCATGCCCCAAATCCATTGAGGGGAAGACCAGCTGAGGCGTCGCTGCCGAGCCTCGCCCTTCACATGAGGAACCGCCTGCCGAGCACATCCTTGTGCTCTGAAGCCGCTCCTCGAAGAGCAAAAAACCAGAGGCCTATATGGCCAATGGGAGCATCTGCTTGGCTGGCTGTGCTGCTGCCTCAGGTCACGGTTGCTCCCAAGTTCAGTGGTGTCGCCGCCATCACTCTGGGTGGAGGCATGTGCGTGCGAAGGGCTGCCCGTCGCCACTGCAGCCTTGCCTCGTCTCACTCTCCATCGTGTATGTGAGACACTGGGAGGCTGCACGTGGGAGCCGCTGTTGCCGCCAACGCGGCCTCTCCTTTCCTCCTCGTTCTCCACCGGCTATTAGAACGGGAACAGCCGAGAAGTGAAGAGGTGGGAAGGAGGGACGACAGCCCAATAAATGGGCTGCAGACTCCTCCTCGCCCCAGTGGCACCATCCAAGGAAGCTGCCAATGGCAAGCCTCCACACGTCTCCCCTGCCCCCACCCGCAATTGCCTCACCACGGCCAAGCAAGCCGGGCATGGTTGTAAGGCCTTTCTTGTAAGTCAACCTATATGATACATGGGATTATAAATACTTAACAAATGGGAATCATGCTGCAAAGTAAGTGTGTGTCTGTGCCTGTGCGTACACCTCCAACAACAAATACATGTAACCGTGATTGGTAATTAGAAGAAATAAAACACATAATAGTAGAGTAATACTTTTCTTATTAGGAATAACCAAAAGTCACAATCAAGGGAGCCAGCTTTTGAGATATCTACAAGACTTTGTTGTGCTAAATCATAATAAACCCTCTCATGGAATATATAATAAACGATGTGGATTCCAAATGGAGGCTACAATTCTATTCTGACTACTAGACAGGACATCCTATTATATTAAATCCATCTTAAATCTTAATAGGAAGATATGGGATGTGAGGTGGCTCCAGGAACTCATCCAGCCGTATCAATAGGACTCACTTTTGAGTAACCTGCAAAGGACTATAGTTCACGGGAGCAGTATTTCCAGCCCCTATCCCTATTTCCAGAGGCATATGACTTCTAAATATGTATAACATCAAGGCTTTAGTTTCATCTTCTCTCTCCTCCCTCCATCAGCCATCTTAACAGTAACAGCCAACAACAGCAAGGGATTATTCATCATGCACTGCCTTTAAGAGACAGGTGGCCCTTCCTATGAATATTAACTCTTCAGTCACCAAAGCCTGTTTCATGTACTTTTCCACAGATCCCTACAAATATTAGCACTGGCACAATACTGATGCAATAGCCCTGCAGTATTTAGAATTTACGGAATGATTCTGAATAACACACACACACACACACACAGCTGGGTACATGTGTGTAAATAAATAGATACGTCCCTCCATGTTCAGAAAGACTTACTTCTGAGTAAGCCTGCACAGGATTCTAGCATTCTATTTTACTTCCCATCCATATCCAGTGGAGGCTGGTGGTTCCAATTTCAGTGGAGCTGTAAATCTCCTCTGGGTTTCAGTCAGAACTCTAAAGGTGCTGTCAAAAGTGCTGAACTCATTCCCTAAATTGGGTTCAGCACCCTGGATAACTACTTTACAGCTCTGACTGTTTCTGACTGAGACCCAGAGCAAATTCACAGCCCTACTGAAATCAGAACCACCAGCCTCCACTGTTTGTATCCCCTCTTCCCAGTGATCTACCAATCAGCAAAAGTGAATCTCTCACCCTTCAAAATTATCTAATCTTATCTCAGTTTACAGTTTCCTGCTACCACTCTACCACTATCAGGAATGCTGACAGAATGCTATCCTCTGAAAACACTGAGGTACTGGCAGCATTCTAGCTTCAGAGTGAAACCGAGCATGCCCAACATAATTATTCCAGCAGTTGCTGCCATATGGGACAGAAAAACCTTAATAACATTTGAACTGCTGCTCAGAACTTCACCAAACCAATGAAAGGCACATCTCCTTGACAAACCCGAATAAAGTACATCAGTAGTTTTTCATTAAAATGTGAAAGTAATATATGGTATGCAGCTTGGCAGTACAAATTGGCCATTTGAGCACTTATTAAACTTGTAGTACTTGTGACAATTTTCATTGGGTCACTATGAGATTTTGCATAATTGTATACCTCATCAGGTAGATCAAGGATGCTATGTTTCAAATTATTAGAAGCACAAGTCAGTAGATTATTGAGGCTTAGAATGGCAGGACGTTTTTTTTATTTTTTTGCATCTCACCTTAACTAAAGGGGCACTTCTGTGTCAATTTGTGTATGAAATATTTCTCACTGATTCAAGATTTGGACTGTAGGCTACAATGATAATTACCCTTCAGTGTTACACCAGAGACTCAGTGTATATTTCAATAATCTTCTGGTACATTTAGATGATAAAACATATTCTACTTCATGAGACTATAATTCTTAACTTGTATGAGTATAAATAGGACCTATAATTTTATCAGTAAAGTTTGTTTAGAATATGCCTCAGCTCAGAAAACATCTAACTTGCCTACTAAAGCATTTATTAATTTCTCCTGATGCTTCTTTTTAAGGAGATATATGGTGTTATGCACCATCATAGTCTTTAATAGTTTCCTATAAATTTTCAGTAGCATGTTTGTATGTTGCTTCAGCTTCATAATATTTTGAAGTCTTCCAAAATGAACATTTCAAACTTGCTCTCAAAGCGAACACTAATTATTGCTTACTACAGTCTATTTACATCCTGTAAAATTCCAGAGGAGGCGTTTGAATACAGGATCACTTATGTTTTGAGACAGTAAAAAAAATCAATTCAGTTTTGCAATAAACAGAAACAGTTGATAAAACTTGTAATGTTTCACCCACATTTCTCCATATTCGAAGTCATTTATTTACAGCTAAGTTCAGTGAGGTAACAATGGTTAGCATATAATTTACAATATATTTTTTAGACATTTTCTAAAATTTGTTGCTCCATCCCAAATTTGTCAGATTATCCGTATTCTGGCTCACTACACTAAGATATGAATGAGCCCTTGCCTCACACAGCTGCTTTGCTCTTCCATTAGCATGACCAAATGAACTGTGCAGGAAGTCTTCAGTTAATGGGTTTTGAACAAGCCAGAACATGAAGCCAACTTTAAACTATGGCTTCATATCCTGAATTATTCAGAAGCTATTAACTATATTTCCTGGTCTTAATTTCTTCTGAAGTCACAACTTATTCAGACAAATTGTGAATTAATCATAGAACTGACTGAAACATTAACAGACTTTTGATTTCTATGGAAGCATACCCAGGCCATGACACATAACATGCTTTAAATCAGGGGAGGTATGAAGATAACAACCAACTTGTTATTCTAAAGATGAGCATAGGGAATAACCTACAATGTGTGGTATTAGCTCCAATAAAGGTGAGGAACAGATTTATGGAAGATAGGTCTTATTGCAGACAGGTGCCACTGCTCAGAGGAGATGCTTCAGCTTTGACTGGGAAGTTCATTGTAATCATTCCTCGGGCAAACGTATAATGACAATAGTTGAGAGTTCTTTTTGGTAATAGCTTCATTCATCTTAGTATTGTCGATTCTGTCCCATGGTGGAGTCGGCATAATTTAAATCTAGTTCTTATGTCTTTGACATACCATGGCAATGAAAACACACAGTTTCATGCTGTCAAAGCCAACAACTTGAACAGCAAACTTTTGAGGCTAGGGTGTACTTTTGAGACCTAGTGTGGTGTAATGACTAAAGTCTTGGACTGGAAGTTGGTAGATTTGGGTTCTAGTCCCCACTCCGCCAAGGAAACTCATTGGGTGAATTTGGGCCAGACACAGTTTCTTATCCCAACCTACCTTATAGGGTTGTTGTGGTGAAGATAAAATGGAGAGGAGGAGGATTATGTACATTGCCTTGAGTTTCTTAAGGAAGAAAAAAGGCAGAATATAAACATAATAAATAAATGCTTACAGCCAGTTGCCTTTTTGATTCAGGCAACAGCAATGCCAACACCACTGGGAAAAATAACATTAAAATATGAAGATATTTTTGTTATCAAATTTATTTAGCTCAGCTTTATTCTTGGCAAGTGCAACACTGGACTGCATCCCTGTTAACATGGTATGTGTCAAATGTGTTGATAATTATTATAAACATATTCACAGTAAATCCTTTTAAATAACCATGAGCAATCCCTTGCTCTGCTCAGCTTAATACATCCCAAACAAATAATTAGAAACACAATTTATTTTATTGTACCAAAAAAAGCCTGATCGCATGAATATGCAAACCATAATATCCTCAGCATTTTGTTCAGTATAGCTATGGGGTAGTATAATGCTGTCTTCCTCTCTCTATTCCTTTTAACATCTATCCCTTTGCAAAATGATTTTGTAATATTATCAAGGTAATTACATTAAGGAATTCAATATAGTTCTATCACAGTAAAGCATTTTTCATTTATTGAGCTAGTGGATAGTGAAGATATTTATATGCATAACATTATAAAACATTGTAAATCTTATACCCAATAAAAACTTTTCAGTAAACTAAGAATATAAGGGGAGAGAGCTGGGACAAAAGTCAAGTCTTTCAGGACTGCCTTGGCTTTTCTTTTCCTGGAGCATTTCTGAAGGTTTAAGCAGTCAACATTTTCAGGTCTATAATTTCAGAAATAGCTAAGAACATTGTGTTTTCTTTTTTAATGGTTACTTTGATCCATTAAATATTTGATATGGAGGCAATCATATTCCAGACACAGAGGTACTACAATGAAAACTTGCCCAAAGAGTACCCAGAAACTGTACAAGTGCCCACCAATCAATGGCTGTGATGGTGATAATGCCATATGCCTCCCATGCATAGAGGGAGCCAATGAACTTATGACAACAGGAATGCACTCTGAGCACACACTCTATATCACTATTCACACAACATGCACGATGCCACAGCCACCCATTCCTATTCAGTTGCAGTAGCATAGCAAGCAATGCCTCAGGTACCGCCAATACTCAAACTTCATCCCTCCTCATCACCCCACCCCCAACACGCACCAGCAAGGGTCTGAATCTCCTTTTTGCATTTTTATGCAAACATTTTTTTTAAAAAAAAAATTGGGATGAACTGATATTAAAATTGGAAAAAAATGAGACATGGAGAGAAATCAAACTGTTGGATTTGTCCATCCAGTAGGACTCAAACTCCTACAGTAGACACCACAGACACATTCCCTAACCACTTAGCCACAGCAGCAGAAAGCAAGGAACCACACATCATGGGGCATTTGTCTTACTGCAGTCCCCAGACTCAAGGCTAAATGCCTAGAGCACAGGGCTGCAGGAAGAGCCCTATCTGGGTGGGCAGCTTATGTTTCACATGCTGGAAGTCCCCAGTTTGAATTCAGGGAGGGCCCCCAGGACACCTGAGCCAATCAAAAGGAGCACTTTTTGGAGCATTGCCCACCTCCTGCATGGGCCAAGAAGTGCTTTAAGCCTACCAGGCAATCATTGTGACTATCTTCTCTCTGCTATTTGCCTGATAGGCTAACCCTTCCAAGGATCATCCCAGTAGGATTTATGAATTTATAATTACCATTGATAGATTCATCATTATCTACAGTTTCTGGAAATATATATTGTAAAATAACTTCTTAAAGCTCATTACCTATTTTTAAAAAAACACAAAACAAAATGACAATATTTTATTTATTTATTACATTTATGTATTACATTTAGGAATGTAGGAAGCTGCCTTATACTGAGTCAGACCATTGGTTCATCTAGGTCAATATTGTTGACACTGACTGGTACCAAAGGCACTCCAGGGTTTCAGACAGCATGTGCTCTATCACATTGAGCTACAGACTGCATATAAACCTAAATAGCAAATTTTCTGCAGTATGCTCACTTCAGATCTTTACTTTGCAACTTTGCAATTGAAGACACAATAACTTCTTAAGATTTTTTTATTAATATGGACTTTGGTGGTTGACTGTGTTTCCCTACTAAGTAAAGACCTTCTTCTGAGCTGGAAAGATTAGCTGACATCTTTAATGTTGATACAAAAGTTATTTGGATTAATTATACAGTTCTTTATGGTCAATATTACTGTGATTGGAGAACAGAACTGGATTGTTTTCAAATTCCTTCTTATCTTGTTTGCTTTTTTGGATGCATGTTTAAGTATTCTTGGACTATATTGATCAATTTTTTCCTGAAGGAAATTATTTTTATCATAATTTTGCAGCCTTCTTCTTCCCTATGACAATTTCATAACCCTACTGACTTGACAGTGGTAGCTTCAACCCTCATAAAGCAAACAAAGAAACACATATTAGTCATATAATCTGAAAAAGGCAGTGCAGATAAAGGATGAAACATCTAATTACAATTGTGGGCACCTCATTGTCTGGAAATAATATAGCCATTAATTAAGTCTTCAGTGATAATCTCAGAAGCAAGTAAGCAATATGAGAGAATTCACATTCGTATTCTGGACCTTGTATACAGATGTTTTTTATTTATCTGAGCATATTCACAGCCAAATGCAACCATGTAGGTGTTACAAAGTAGCTCTCTTGTGGGTGAGCAGTACTGACTCCATTTTGAAGCAGCCAAAAAGCTAAGGCATCTTCATTCCCCACAAAGGCACAGGAATGGGGCTAAGAGCAACCATGTAAGGCTAGATCAGGTAATTCAATTCCTAATAGACCTAAAATGCATTCCCCAGAGGCAGTGGGAGTAAAATTGGGCAGAATAGGAATGCTAAATGGCAAGAGTGATATCTGGTCATGCACCTGCAATGTGTTCCTATTGTTGAAGTCCAGCCTGGACACCTGTCTTTAAGACAGTCACTAGCATGTGAAGTCATCTTTTGTTAAAAGAACGTTTCTGGCAAGTACAGCCATCATCCCCAGTTACCCTCTTTTGTTATGTCTTTCCCCCATGGCAAGTAACATCACTTCCAGTGCTTATGAGCAGTGACTTACTGCTTTTCTCTAGATTGTATAAAACCCCTCAGGTTTGAAGAGTCAGCCTCCCCTTTTTTAGGAGCATGGGGCCATACTGCTGAAATCACTGGGTGCCTTACCCCCTCATGGGTAAGGTGCCACACTGACTGAAATCACTGAGTCTCTCCTCCCAGAGGAAAGGCTCTTGCTCTTTCCTTCTTCTTCACTGAGACCAAGAGCAGCAACAGGAAAGGGCTTCAGTCCAGGGAAAGGTATACTGCTTTTAGAAATTCCCTCCCCTTTTTCCGCTGCTGTGTGTGTGTGTGTGTGTGTGTGTATGTTCTAAGTCTCAAGAAGACTCTTTCTCACAGTCTTGAAACTACTTTTAAACCTCCATTTGCTCAGCTAATTTCCCCAAAACTAGCTTGTGCATTTAAATCTGTTTGTACCTCAATAAATGTGCCATTGTGGTGTTATCCTCTTCAATAGTGTGGATTTCTTTGGGTAAGAATCGCCTTACTTAGCCACAGACGCTCTATTGCCAATGTGTAAAGATTCCTTATAAGTGAGTGTGTACATCTCATTAGAATGTGTGCAAGTTTGTATATGAGTCTAATGAGAGCACATCATGTAACAAAGGACTGAAGATTTACCGATGAAATGTTTGCAAGGAAACGTTATGCATATGCTGCAGTAATTATTCCCCTATGAAATGGAAAGGAAAATGTAAATGCTGCATCAAGTGACTAGAAAACAAGTCTCCCGCTGCACACTTTATTAATGGGACCAGAGGAATGTCCCTGGAAATGATGCTATCTGATTGCATATCGCTCCAAGGACATTGTACTGAAAAAATATGGCTGCCTACTCGGACAATGTCTCTAGAAGCAATGGCACATGATCAAATCATGCCATTTCCATTCTTCCATCCCATTTATAAAGTTCACAGCAAAATACATGATTCTAACTGCTTGGTGCAGCTCCTACATTTTTAAAAGTTTTATTTTTAAAAGAAGAAATCATCAAACAAAATCCCTTAGTCTACCTCATAGTATAAGTCTAATAACATAACTCCCGCACTCTAAAATCTGTTATCCTTCTTCTGAATGTCATTCCATAATTCCCAGTCTTTGGGATGAATTTTGCCCGCTTCCCCATGAAACAGCTGAGTGTTCCGCTGCAGGGATGTTGAGATCAGTCCTAATATATTTAGAAATATTTAAATATGTTCATGAATGCTAAGTCAGCAATACTTACTAGTCTTGATAGCCAGAGTGACAACCTTCATGTACAATGGTAGCCCTCGACAGCAAGATGTTAGGACAAAGAGATGAATAGATATTATTATTATTATTATTATTATTATTATTATTATTTACATTTATATACTGCCCCATAGCTGAAGCTCTCTGGGTGGTTTACAAAAATTAAAAGACTGAACATTAAAAAGTCAATATACAAAATTTTAAATCATAAAACATAAATCAGCTGATATTTAAAATATTTTAAACTTTTAGGCCTGACCACAAAGTCAGTTAAAACCTCAACTTAAGCTGTTAAAATGCCTGGGAGAAAAGAAAAGTTTTGACCTAGCGCCAAAAAGATAACAGTGTTGGCGCCAGGCGGGCCTCATCAGGGAGATCATTCCATAATTGGGGGGCCACCACAGAAAAGGCCCTCTCCCTTGTTGCTGTCCTCCGAGCTTCCCTCAAAGTAGGCACCCAGAGGAGGACCTTTGATGTTGAGAGTAGTGTACGGGTAGGTTCATGTCGGGAAAGGCATTCCATCAGGTATTGTGGTCCCAAGCCATGTAAGGCTTTATAGGTTAAAACCAGCACCTTGAATTGGGCTTGGAAATGTACAGGCAGCCAATGCAAGCAGGCCAGAATCGGTTTTATATGTTCAAACATTCTGGTCCCTGTTACCAATCTGGCCGCTGCATTTTGCACAAGCTGCAGCCTCCAAACCATTTTCAAAGGCAGCCCCACGTGGAGCGCATTGCAGTAATCTAACTTGGAGGTTACCAGAGCATAGACAACTGAAGCCAGGTTATGCCTGTTCAGATAGGGGCATAGCTGGGCCACCAACCGAAGTTGGTAGAAGGCACTCTGTGCCACCGAGGCCATCTGAGCCTCAAGTGACAGAGATGGTTCTAGGAGAACCCCCAAGCTACAAACCTGCTCCTTCAGGGGGAGTGCAACCCCATCCAGAACAGGTTGAACACCCTCCATCCAGTCAGAGGAACCCCCCACTAACAGCATCTCAGTCTTGTCTGGATTGAGTTTCAGTTTATTAGCTCTCATCCAGTTCATTGTCACAGCCAAGCACCGGTTCAACACATCCACAGCCTCACCTGATGAAGATGAAAAGGAGAAGTAGAGTTGTGTGTCATCAGCGTACTGATGACAACACACTCCAAAACTCCAGATGAACGCACCCAACGGTAGATGTTGAACAGCATGGGAGACAAGACTGACCCCTGCTGAACCCCATATTGGAGAATCCATGGGGCCGAGCAATGTCCCCCAAGCACCACCTTCTGAAGGTGACATGTCAAGTAGGAGCGGAACCACTGCAATGTAGTGCCTCCCACTCCCAACTCAGCCAGTGGTGCCAGAAGGATACCATGGTCGAAAGCTGCTGAGAGATCAAGGAGAATCAACAGAGTCATACTTCCCCTGTCCTTCTTCTGACATAGGTCATCATACAGGGCGACCAAGGCTGTTTCTGTGCCAAAACCAGGTCTGAAACCCGACTGAAATGGATCCAGATAATTAGTCTCATCCAAGAGTGTCTGGAGCTGGCTAGCAACCTCCCGCTCACGGACCTTGCCCAGGAATGGAACATTTGCCACCTGCCAATACTTATTAAGATTTTCTGGGTCCAGGGAAGCTTTCTTCAGGAGTGGTCTCACTACTGCCTTTTTCAGGGGGTCTGGGACCACTCCCTCTCGTAGAGAAGCATTAATCACTTCCCTGGCCCAGCCGGCTGTTCCATCCCTGCTAGCTTACTTTAGGTGGCCAATCTGGTACATTCAGCTGTTATCGCCAATGTAACTGTACAGATATTTAAATGAATGGTTTGTTTCACATGGTTGGGTATGTATGCAGTGGAAATTATAGTATTCATAGTTGATGCATACATTGAGTTTAGAACAGGGCTATTGAAATGCGTTCAGACCAATGGCCAAATTCCATTTTGGAAGGCTCTCAGGGGCCATATTCCAGTGGTGGGGAGGCCCAAGGTAGAAGAGGCATGGCCTAAGGCAAACAGTATGGGTCCAAAATACCAAAAACACCAATGTAATTTAACTTAAAGATATTATTGGCCCTGTTCAAACAACATGCTAAACCATGATGATTAAGCATTTTGGGCTAAGCATTATGGCTTAGCGTGTCATGTGATCCATGGCAGTGTTTTGTGTGAACCATTCCTAATCATGGTGGCTACATAACCATGGTTTAAACATGCTCACTAACTACTTGCATAAGGGTTAGTGTCCTAACCATGGTTTAGTGTATTGTCTGAATAGGCCAACTGCCTGTAACTAAGCCTTAGGAGAGGCATTTCAACCTTTTAGAATGGAGGAAACTGCACAAAAGACAGGAAACCACCAAATGATCAGTGGTCAAAGGAAAGTGGGTGGGGCTAGGGGAAAGAGGACACGGCTGTCTGGGGAACCTCAGAAGGCTGGATTAGGACCAGATTTGGTCTAAGCAGGGGCAGATTTGGCACCCAGGCCTGAGGTTCTGCACCTTTGGTGTGAAATATACCGAAAATGACAGTGTTTAAAAGTAGGGGTGTGCATGGACCCAAAAAATCATATCGGAACTGGAACCAGAACTGGTGCCTCGGAGCGGAGTGGATCGGAGGCTTTCCGATTCAGTTCGGAGCCGATTCCAATCCAAAAATCAGAAGTCAGATTTTTGGATCGGATGCCATTTTAGGTGTTTTTGCCATAGGCTTACATAGGGGGAAATAAAGCTTTTCCCCAATGCAAGCCTATGGCAAAAACATGGGGGCAGGTGAGTGGGGACCTAACTCCCCATCCTTCCTTCCCTGACCCTCCCCCCACTCGCATTCCTTACCTGCCAGGGTGCCCGCTGCCATCCGCTTCCATCCACTGTTCCAATCAACTGAGAAACAGGCTTCGTGGCCTAGTTCTCAGTAGACCGCCAGGTGATGATCACTTGGTGCTCTACTGAGAACTAGGCCATGAAGCCTGTTTCTCAGTATGTTGGAACAGCGGACGGAAGCAGGCACCCCAGCATGTAAGTCGGGCCCTCCCCCCCATTCATGCTCCTTACCTGCTGGTGTCCCGCACTGCCGTCCGCTGCTTCCGTACTACTGATAAGCAGCCCTTAAGACCTGTTTATCAGTAGTACGGAAGCAGCGGATGGCAGCGTAGGACACCAGCAGGTAACGGGGGAACTCCCCCTCCCTCCCCCCTCCCCCCACTCTTGCTCCTTACCTGCTGCCTCCTCGCTGCCATCCACTGCTGCCCGCTGCTTCAGTATTACTGAGAAACAGGCCTTGAGGCCTGTTCCACAGTAGAGCGAGGGTGCGCCAAGTGATGACATCACCCGGCGCACCATCGCTCTATTGTGGAACAGGCCACAAGGCCTGTTTCTCAGTAGTATGGAAGCAGCTGGCGGCAGTGTATGGCAGCAAGGAGGCAGCAGGTAAGGAGCGCAAGTGGGGGGAGGGGGGATGAGGTCTGAGGTCTGATCCTCCGATCTTTTCCGATCCGGATTGGGTCCTTTCGGATCGGATTGGATTAGATTGGACGATCCAGCTGCTAGGGTTGGAATCGGATAATTTTATCTGATTTTGCCCAGATCGGGTCTGGATCGTGGATTGGACCCAATCCGCTGCACACCCCTATTTAAAAGTATAAATTGTGAGTTTCAGAATGATGCTTGCTTTCATTCATGTTGCAGCACAACAAGGTGTTAAGTGTTATTGGCAGTAATGTCCTCCTTTCCAGGCTCTTAGTTGAATATTGAGGATAGTTTTGGATAGCATGAGATGGATGGGGGAAGTTATGAAGGCGTGATCTGTGTAAATAAAAAAATCTCTCTCCTCCGGTGAACAAGGAGCAGCTGTTCCAGCCTGCAAGGTAAAACTAATTAAAATATTTTTACAAGATGTGAACTTCTGCATATAATTAATAGTGTTTACAGAAATAAAGGTACATTAATGAATTCCTGATGGTGTTAAGATGGGGGGAAATTTTGTAAGGAAAAAAAGTGACTACAGATCTGTAGTTACAGGTTATTAAGACTCATTCTGAAGTCATTCATCTGAATAATGCTATTCCTTCTGATTCATATTCAGATCCAGAATACAGGGAAAGTGCCTGTAATTTCCTCAAGTATATTGCTGGCCTGTTACTTGGCATTTATGTGCTGATTTGGAAAGCTGGGTCACTGAAGTCCTAAGGATAGTCCATAGCTGCTTTCAATTTAGGCCCCCTCCACAAGGATGCGCTTTTGCGCCCGGTTCGGGGATTATGCGCATTATCGCGGAGGCGCATTTACTCCTAATCCCTCTGCACGGGAGGCGGCGAGAGGCGGCGAAGCGCATTAATTGATGTCCAAAAAGCGCTTTAGAAGATGTTAATGTGCATAATCGCTTGTTCACACGGCGAAAATGCGCTTTAACGGCCGGAGCAAAATAAAAGTCGCTATTTAACGCGCATTCGAAAATGCGCATTATCGGGGAGATAACGCGCCTGTACGCCCGTTTTGCGCTCCGCTGGTGTGGAGGTAAAATTTATAATGAGCCTTCAAGGCTCATTAAATGTCTCGTGTGGAGGAGGCCTAGATGAGCTGAAATTTCTCAGAAGACATTTTTCTGAAAACCTTTCTTGCACTTCCCCCCTCCCCCTTTTCCTCACTCCCCTGCTCCCACAAAAGAAGGCTAGTTTTCAGAATTTACTCCAAATTCTCTCCACTATTTTTTTTTTGTAATGGCTGTCCTTTCTGCATGACAGTGCCCCAGAATGACACAAGGGCACAGTGGAGAACATAAAATGGTGGTCATTCTGTAGCACAGTTGCAGCACCACAACACGCGCACACACACACACACACACACACACACACACAAATGCAACCTTAAGAAAAAAAGAAAGAATTTTTGCTACTGCCACTGCTAATACTGAATCCTATCTCTAAGAAGGTGTTGGAGAATTTCTCCACTCTCTGAAAAAAATTGCTGTCCACCCACAAAGGGGATGGAGAATTTTGGGAGGGCATTTTGCATATAGTTCTAGCTTTGATCACGCCATTAGAGAAATCACCAGTTTCTGCTAGAGGAGAATAAACGTTGGTCAAACCCAAGGCCTAGAAGAGGGATCTTTTTTCAGCAAAGGGGAAGAAGGGGTCAGCATCGCTACTTATCAGAGGGAGTTTGGCCAAAGCAATTTACACAGACACTTACAAGTTCTGGCTATAAGAAACTGCTGTGCACTTTGTCTCAAAGGGATGTCACTACCAGCAACTCGTAATAAACTGCCAAGGTATAAGGCACCTATTTGAGAAAAAAATATCCCCATGAATCATGTTGCATAGGTTCTAGGTGATCTGCAGGTTAACACTAGGGATGGGCAAATCCCCAATGGCTGGTCTTGGGGGGGGTCCACCGTAGGGAAATCCAGACCCTTTAGGGGTCACAAGGTTTCCTTGGAGCCCTGGTGTGTCCTCTGGATTTTGCTGGACATTTTTCCAGCTTTAAAAAAGGCAAAATGTGTGAATGGTGGCTGCCATTAGCATACCTTGGGAAAATTGCAGCTGGAATGTGCATATTTTACACTTATTATTATTATTATTATTATTATTATTATTATTATTATATTTATTACATTTCTATACCGCCCCATAGCTGAGGCTCTCTGGGCAGTTTACATAAGATTAAAATTATTAAAACCAATATACAAAATGTAAAACCACAAAAACATGCAACATACACAGAAACAGAGCTTTAAAACAACTATAAACAACTTGATAAACAACTATAAAAACAAATTCAGGATCAATGAAGTTCATCACATATTGCTAAATGCCTGGAAAAAGAGAAAAGTTTTAACCTGGTGCCGAAAAGATAGCAATGTTGGCGCCAGGCAGGCCTCGTCGGGGAGATCATTCCATAATTGAGGGGCCACCACAGAAAAGGACCTCTCCCTTGTTGCCGTCTTCCAGCCCTTCCTTGGAGTAGGCACCAGGTGAAGGACCTTAGATGTTGAACTTGGTGTATGGGTAGGTTCATGTCGGGAAAGGCATTCCATCAGGTATTGTTCATCATACATCTGTTGAACGCTACAGTCTATGAAAACTTATGCCATAATCAATTTGTTAGTCTTTAAGGTGCCACAAGACTCCTTGTTGTTTATGTTTAATTTTATACTTCCTGATTTGATTGCTTGAGCTCTGAAGGGAGGAGCAAATGTGCTGCGTGTGTGGGCAATAGGCTCATTCATATCTCGGCTTATTATGTTGAGATATGATTGCCCAAAGCAGGCCATTATCTAACCAAATTTAATATTAGATTGTTTCTTCATTTGAAATATATAATTAATTATATATACTTGAGCTATATGCATTGCTTAAGAGCAGGGAGGTCACAGAACAAGTATAAGTGACAGAACAAGTCTTTAAGAGGAAAAAAATAGTGTTGTGCAGCAAGCAAAAACAAATGAGATAATGTGAGTTCAACTGTCTGATTAGGAAGCTGTAAAGCACTTATATATGTAGATAGGGAGACATTTTTCTTCCTCTCCCATAATACTAAAACCTGGGGTCATCCCATTAAGCTGATTGGTAGGAGATTCAGGAGAAATAAAAGGAAGTATTTCTTCACACAACACATAGTTAAATTATGGAATTCACTACCACAAGATGTAGTGATGGCCACTAATTTGGATGGCTTTAAAAGGGGGTTGGATAAATTCCTAGAGAAGGCTAACAAGGGCTACTAGTTGTGATGGCTATGTGCTACCTCCACTATCAAGGCAGTAAGCCTATGCACACCAGTTGCTGGGGAACATGAGCAGGAGGGTGCTGTTGCACCAAGTCCTGCGTGTGGGTCCCTGGTTGACAGCTGGTTGGCCACTGTGTGAACAGAGTGCTAGACTAGATGGATCCCTGTCTGATCCAGCATGGCTCTTCTTATGTAAATTGCACTTATTTCTATGTAAAATGTCACCATGAACCACTTTATGCCCTAATTTATGATCCCAGGGTTCCAGGGAAATCTGGTGAGCTTCAGGCGGCCTGGATTTCCCCCACGACAGCTCCCTCACTGGACCGGATATTGTGTCTGTGTGTGTTGGGGGGGTCAACATTAATTGTGCAAATAAGGGAAGCCAGTCTGCTGCAGACTCCACAGGTCACATTTATGGGAATCCAAACTTATTGGAATCCACAGGTCGGATTTTTCCAACTTCCCTAGTTAACACCAGCCTTAGGTCCGTTAAACCAAAAAGGATTGGGTTGGGTGAATCCTGAGTTGTCTTTATGTGCCACTATGGGTTAACTATGGATTGTTAACCATGAACAACCCAGGAAGATAACCCATGGTTTGTTGTTGAGTTGTGAGCTCCGGCTTGTTTAAATATGGGTTGGAATTACTTCCAAACCCAGAACCATGGGTTGTTCATTGATTGTTTCATGAGGCTACTTGGCAGCAAGAGTGGATCACACACACAAACACACACACACACACACACGTTCTACATGCCAGTACTACAGCACTGCAAAGGCATTTGGGATACAGGAAAGAAGGCAATGAAGGAGGAAATAAAACGAACCAGGAATTGAAAACAACAACAACGACTTTCACTTTGCATGATCATCTAGCAGACAAATTATTGGTAAACACTGTGTAAATCAACAACCCATACTTTAGGTTGTTGTTACATGCTAACCACGTCAGGAATCTAGGAATCTGAATACTCACATCTCATTATGGAATATGAATGACAGCCTTTTGCAAGATGGCAAAATCTTATATGCAAAAGCATCTTTTTTCTTTTTCTTTTCAAAAGGATACATCTAGAAAGGATAGGTTGCCTCTGTGCCCCATCAGCACCTTAGATATCTCCTTTAGAATTCCAGCTGGTTCTGACTGAAACTTAGGGTGGATACACAGCCCCACTGATATAGGAATCATCAACATCTGCTGCAGAAGGCCACCTGGTGATTCTCCAGTTGACAATTGCCTTGACTGAGGGACTTCAGCAAAACTTGGAATAATATAATAGGCAATGGAATGAAGATTAGCTTTCCTAGAACATCTAACTCCCAAGCTCAGGGAAGGCAAAGACAGAGATGCATTCTAAGTACAATGTAAGTCATTTGGATGCCCATTCTAAGCTAAACAACTTAATGCCTCAGAATGCAGCATGCCTGCATGTCCCTGTTCTGAACAGCAGCCTTGCTCACAGGTGTAGAAGTCTGAGGGCCTATGACAAACACCACTCTTGTAACCTTTTATTTGACTGTGTAAACCTGTCCAACTATGTATCTGACAACCACAGCTTTCACAACAGTTCCTAGGCATTAAGTTGCCTACAGCTTGTTAACTTGCACTGCTTATAGACTTAAGATGTAAATACATGCACTCAAATAACAAAGGTTTATTCATTTTTAAAATTTCACTCTATGCTAGGGCTTGCTAAGAAGACACATTGATGGCATTTCTACTGACTTCATTGAAAACTCCATCTGCAAATCTGAGGGTAATTTTTTGCCCTTTGGTGTTTTAATAACCAGCTGTTCCGGAATATCATAAGTTCATTTGTGGCAAGAAGGTGTGTGCTGTTTTGAAGTGCAGTGCATTTTGACTCTATCTGTTATGTTCATAATGTCTAAGCTAGCCCTGTGGGACAGCACATATTATTGCGCTGAGCACCTGCCTGTTCCCTTACAAAATGAAACACGTGAAATACAATTGTTATAAATTCACCAGAATTGAGACATACATCTTACACAGTATTCAGAAAAATCAGTGGATTTCTGCAGTAAACACAAATTGGACCAATAAAAGTCCTCTCTAAGAATCTTTCTGGTGTGTTGTTTTCATCAAACATTTTAAAGGTACACTATGCTCAACGCCTTCATACACTACATTCAACATCTAAGGTCCTCATCTAGCTGCCTACTCTGAGGGAGGCTCAGAAGATGGCAAAAAGAGGGAGAGCCTTCTTGGTGATGGCCCACCAATTATGGAATGATCACCCCGTTGAGGCCCAACAGGCACCAACGTTACTATCTTTTTGGTGCCAGAAGGTCTTTTCTCTTTTCCAAGGTATTTATAGCAGCATGTGATGAGTTTTAATCAATCCCAGATCTGTTTTTAGGGGTGGCTGACAGTTTATAGTTAATTTTAGATGTATGTTGTCTTTGTGTATATTGTCTGTTTTATGTTTTCATGGTTTTAATTTTTGGATATCGTTTTTACTATTTTAATCTTTTGTAAACCATGCAAAGAGCTTCCGTTATGGGATGATATAGAAACGATAATAATAACTTCCAATTTCAGTTTATTTATTTCAGTCATGGACCTTCTCTTCTGCCGTTTCCAGACTGTGGAATGGCCTGCCGGAGGAGATTCAACAAATTAGCAATCTTCTTGAATTTAAGAGAGCTGTGAAGACTGATCTCTTCTGGCAGGCCTATCCAGTTGAATTTTAAGATGTTTTTAATAATGTATTTGTTTTTATTTGTTTTAACGTTTTATCTATTTTATGATTCTTGTATTTATATTTATTGTTGTTCCCCACCTTGATCTGGATGGAGAGGCGGATTAGAAATAAAATAAATAAAAAATAAAATAAATAAGTACAGCAGAAACATTCAGATAAAATACATACAATGAAATGTCCTAACCTGAATCTAGAATATTATTATTATTAATAATAATAATTTGTGAATCAGTAAAAGACATAATGGCATGGCAAAGTCTGTCATGTCCATCTAGAAAAACTGTCCCAAGTAAGAGAGATAATAATATAAATAAATAAAACCATGATCTTATTTATATAACATTTATCAAGATACATCCAAGGTGGGAACCTTTTTTAAAAAAAGAGTGCAGGACCATTGACCCATGGGGACAGTCAGTTGGGTGATGCAACCCATGGTAAGTGAAGCTACCTTCTCTTTCCCTTTCTCTGCCACCCTCATCACCTCTTTTTCTTTATTTTTGGCACCCTATTCCCTCTCTTTTTCTACCACCTCCATTTTCCCCCCCTCTCTTCCTGCCACTGCCTTTTCTCTCTTCCTGCCACCACTCCTCTCTCTAATAACTTGTTCCTCTTAGTTTGCCATTTTGAGAAGCTTGTCCATAAGATTGTACTATAGCTTTCCCCTGATTAATGGAGGCACAGCCGTGCCTCCATTGTTAAGGGCCATCAGTAAAAAACACATTCCGCCATGTTAAAGTGATAATTGGGGGGGGGGTCATTCTAACAGTCATAAAATCGAAAATTTCATCAACCTTTCTGAAATTTACAGGTGCCAGAAAGAAATGTTTGTTTTACATTACCTGAAAATTTCAAGAAGATTGGTGAAAGATTGAGGGAAGGAGAGCAGTTTAAGTTAGAAAAGGAATACAAACCTGTCTCCCTGCTTTTGTAAAATTTACTTCCAGGTTGCTACTTTTTGTGCTCACAATTTGCATAATTTCTAGAGCCTTATTAAGTAATCCATTGGTGGGGTCTTCTTCCTCCTTGACTGTAGTTGATGGAAAGCTTTTCATTTTTTTAAAATTCCCTTCGGTTGACTTTTAAGGACTATTTTAACCTCTCATTCAAGTCAATGAGGCGGCCATCTTCCCTCATAACGCGACACACTCTCCCCCCTCCCTCCTGCCTTAGAATGTGGGGTGGGTGAGTGAAATGGCCGCTGCCTCTAGCACAGACCTTTTGAGTGAAGAAGAAGAAGAAGAAGAAGAAGAAGAAGAAGAGTTTCTCTTTTCTCTTCTAGAACATGCATTCCTTTGGCTCTGAGAGTATTTTGGGCTATCTTCATGAGGCCAGTTTGCTCTTTTGCTCCCTGGTGAAGCAGGGTGTGGTTCCTCTGGATCCATGGTAACTTGATCTTCATATCTCTCCTGGGAATAGGTAACTATATCTTTCTTTTAATTTCCCTCACCCCACTCACACACAGTGCTCCTTCCCCCTTTTCTAAGAGTTTGGTCCATACTGCTATAAGTTGAAAGCTTCAAACACTTCATTTAATTAGTTTGGGCTGGTGTTAAGTTTTAAGTACAATGTTGAAACCTTTCAAAGTGCTTCTGGGCCTACAACGCTGGTTTCGGCCTAGTCACCCTATTTTTCTAATAAGGTTTAGAAACAGTTGAGCTGTTGTTTATTTTGCATAGTGTACACAAATGGATTTTCTTTCTAATCTTTGCAGTCTACACTGGCTCCCTCCTTGATGTGTTTTTGGATGCAGACAAACCCTTTTTTGTTCCAGCAGGCCTTTGGCAAATAATCTGGACCTCTGTCTATACCTTTGACTTTTAAATTGTTATGTATTTAAAATGTTTTAAATGCTTTAATATTGAAAAGTATTTAATTATATTTTTAACTTTTGTATATTTAGGCTGACCATATGAAAAGGAGGACAGGGCTCATGTAACTTTAACAGTTGTAGAGAAAAGGGAATTTCAGCCAGTGTCATTTGTATGCAATTAGTCCCTGGTGAAATTCCCTCTTCATCACAACAGTTAAAGTTGCAGGCACTATACTAGAGTGACCATATACAAAAGAAGGCAGGGCCCCTGCAACTTTAACTGTTGTGATGAAGAGGGAATTTCACCAGGAACTAATTGCATACAAATGACACTGGCTGAAATCTCCTTTTCTCTACAACTGTTAAAGTTACATGAGCCCTGTCCTCCTTTCCATATGGTCAGCCTAGTATATTCCTATTTATAGGTTTTAGCTGTATATGTTTTAGTTTTGTAAGGCTGCCCTGAGGCCCAGCATTGGGCAAAAGGCAGGATACTACTATTAGAAGTAGTAGTAATTTTTCAGATTTCACTTCTGCATCTGATGTTCTTTTGCATTTACTTTTCTTTATAAACTATTCATATCTTAAGACTTCTTGTGTGGCATGTTTTCATTGGTTGAACAAGTTAAAAGGGGTATTCACTGTTTTCATGCTTATGTTATAAAATCTATTTTCAACAGGCACTGAGTAAGGAACCCCTGGAGATAATTTAGACTGACCCCAACCACAAAACACTATTCCCCCTTCTGAAGAGATCTGGACCACAGACTACTAAAGACAAACAAAGTAGCAGGCCATAATAACAGTTCTCATGTGGCCATTTGCCTTATGAGGCAGGTGCTCTGCGGGCTACCAAATGGAGGGACTAACAGGCCATAAAGTTGCCTGGCTGGGTCTGCCAGAAATCCACCCTCAACACTCCTGGAAGGTCCATGTTCTATAGCACCTGCTGTCAGATGAACCTGAGGGAATCCCACCCTCCACCCCTGGGTTTAATTTACTGGCTTCCCCTGGCTGGACCTTGCAGGAAACTATAGGGATAGACAGAGCAGGCATTCATAGCACACATAGAATGCTGAGACTGGCAAATATAAAAGCAAGTGTGTTGCTTTTCAAGAACCAAGGAAATTCAATGGGTCTTACTTTTGAGTAAATATCTAAGGATGGATATGCAGCCTGTGCAAGAACTGGGTAGGGTGACCATATTTGGGAAACCAAAAAAGAGGACACCTAGTGGGGGGGCAGGAAAATGGCTTTCTGGGGACACCTTAAAGTCCCCAATTGGAGCGGAGGAGGGGAAAGCATGTCATTCTCACCCCACCCCACCGTTCCAATCAGGCCCTTTTCTATAATGCCTGGGAATGACACATTTTTCCCTTTTAAGGCCTTGATTGGAGCAGTAGGAGAGAATGACACACCTCCAGAAAGCATGTCATTCCCCCCTGCCACACTAATGGTGGCCTGAAAAGGGAAAGTGTGTAATTCCAGGTCATTATAGACTATTGCATAAAATCCCCCCTGACACTGAGGATAGAACAAAAACCAGGAGAAATCTGGGGAAATCCTGACAGTTTTTTATTATCTATTATTGCATTTATATCCCACCTTTTTTCCGCCAAGAAACCCAAGGCGGCATACATAATCCTCCTCCTCTCCATTTTATCCTCACAATAGCAACCCTGTGAGATGGGTTGGGCTGAGAGTCTGCAACTGGCTAAGTGGGGGAGTAGAACCCAGATCTCCCAGCTCCCAGTCCAACACTTTAGCCACTAGGCCACACCCTAGTGGTCACCCTAGAATTGAGCCATGCCAAGTTGGAAGCAGATCGGTTCGTGCCTTGATTTTTAGGATTTTTTAAAAAAAGTTTGACTTCAATTTTTTTTCTAAAATTCAAGGCATGAACCAATCTGCTTTCAACTTGGCATGGCTAAAGCCTTACTTAAGAGGTACCATGGTGCCAAGTTTTATCTCTTCATCTTTACTTTCTTTTTTTTTTTAGTGTACAGCTGAAGGCCCTAGACCCCAAAGAGGAGTATTGGGTTTGAAGTTTTAAAAATTCCTAAAACTCAAGGCATAAACAGATCTGCTTCTAACTTGGCATGGCTCAATCCCTACTTAAGAGCTACCATGCTGTCAAGTTTCATCCCTTTATCTTTAAAAATGATGGAATTGTAAGCATTTTAGTTAATTAAAAAAATTAAATTGAAGTTTTAAACATTTCTAAAAATCAAGGGATGAATGGATCTGCTTCCAACTTGGCATGGCTAAATCCCTACTTCACAGCTACCATGGTGCCAAGTTTCATCTCTTTATCTTTAATTTCATTTTTTAAACTTGTACTGCTCAAGGTCCTGTACCCCAAAGAGATTTCTGGTTGAACTTTAAAAAAATCCTAAAAATCAAGGCATGAACGGATTTGCTTCATACTTGGCATAGCTATATCCCTACTTAAGAGCTACCATGATGCCAGGTTTCATCACTTTATCTTTAAAAATGAGGGAGATGCAAGCATTTTGGTTGATTTATTAATGTTAAAAGTGAGTTCAACACATAACACTAGCTTTGATTTTATATTGGATGTCAAGATGGTATAACATTCTGGCTGATGCCGGCTTGGTTGTCAACTGTATAATATCCAGTCATCCATTACACAAAGCCATGAAATTAATTAAACAAAAAACCTACGGTTTACAAAAACAATGTTAAGGCTCTACAGATTCCAACCAAGCACCAAAAAGCAGGGAAATTGGGAGTTAAGGCTCACAAGCCTTAACGCCACATCCTCCCTAAGGAGGCAGAAAGTGCAAGTGAAATTCTCATTCTCCCAAAGCAGATAAACCATGAGGACAGGGTGGAGAATATGATATGCAGAGGTGACTGTGGGGTTGTGGAAAACTGATGACGAACAACTTAGGGCCACCTACTTCTCTTTTTTTGTTTAGAGCAGCCCTTCCCCAACCTGGTGCCCTCCAAAGGTGTTGGACTACAACTCCCATCATTGCAAGTCAGTATGTCCCATGGTCAGGAATGCTGGGACTTGTCATCTCAAACACCTGGAGGGCAGCAGGATGGGGAATGCTGTTCCATACCCTTACCAAATACAGGGTCTGCCCAATACTTTTCTCTCAGACACATCTCGCATATAGCAGCACTCTTGATAACAAAAGGAGCACTATTCATTACAGATCTAGAACCAGAGCATGTGCCAGGCACTTCCAACTTTTGGTCAACATCCTGCCTTTTTTTTTCTTTAAATGTATTTATAAATACATGTTTTTTTCTTTAAATGTATTTATAAAAAATATACTGTTCACTCCCCACAATCCCTGCACAATACATCATCTCATCAAAGCAACAGTGGAGCAGAAGAGGTTTAGTTTGGCTGCCTTGAACACCTTTCAGATGAGATTAGTTTGCAATCCTATACCTCTTGGGAGAAAGCTCTAGTGAATTCAGTGGCACTGGCTTCTGAGAAGACATGTATAGGAGTCAACCTTCTCCAGCTTGGTGCTCTCCAGATGCGTTGCACTGTAACTCCCATGTTATGTGTTATGGGGAAGACAAAAATCAATTCATACTTAATTTTAAAATAATACTTACGCATGGAAGTATTAGGTGGTAGCTCTGTCTTTGATCTCACACTGCTGAACAAGTAATAGAAATCCTTTATCTGATATTCAAGAAACAGACATCCTATGCCATGTGTTGAAAACTAATGTTGATGTCTGAAGGGCTATCTGGATTAGGTATTCAAGATTCATTCATTGTTGTTTCATTTGGTTTTGACAGTTTATTTAAAGTGATGCAGCTCTTTTGTAGTTTGTTGATTGATCACATATCTTAATGCTGGAAAACATCATACTTTAGTACAGATGTGGGCAGAAAATAGATCTATCCTGATGATTTGGACATCAACTCGCGGCATTCCTGATAACTGCCCATGCTGATAGGGGCTTTTACAAGTTGAATTCCAAAACATCTGGAGATCTACATTCTGCCTTCCCTTGTTCTTGAACAACATTCCCCAACCTGGTGCCTGTCAGATGTGTTGGGTTGCAACTCTCAACATAAGGAGATGCTCTAAGAAATGAGAAGTAGCTGGTCCTAAGTTGTTCATCATCATTTCCCACAACCCCACAGTCACCTCTGCAGATCAAATTGCATATCTATATTTTTGAGATGACAAGTGCCAGCATTCCTGACCATGGGACATACTGACTTGCAATGATGGGAGTTGTAGTCCAACACCTTTGGAGGGCACCAGGTTGGGGAAGGGCTGCTCTAAACAAAAAAAGAGAAGTAGGTGGCCCTAAGTTGTTCGTGATCAGTTTTCCACAACCCCACAGTCACCTCTGCATATCATGCAGAGGTAAACCAGAGCAGATAAACCATGTCCTCATGGTTTATCTGCTTTGGGAGAATAAGAATTTCACTTGCACTTTCTGCTTCCTTAGGGAGGATGTGGCGTTAAGGTTTGTAAGCCTTAACTCCCAATTTCCCAGCTTTTTGGTGCTTGGTTGGAATCTGTAGAGCCTTAACATTGTTTTTGTAAACCATAGTTTTTTTGTTTAATGAATATAGATCAGCCTGTTCCCCATCTCTGGGCCAGAAATGCAAATGTTATTATGAGCAAAGAAATGCTAAGAAGTAACAAGGAGAAACTGTTGGAATATCCTTAGTCTCTTGCTGAACAAGCCAAAGGTTAGCTTTATTATTCAGGGTGGTTTATTCTTGAAAGAAACAATATGGATTTTATAACACCCTGCCAAAGCATTCAGGCATTGCTGTAGCAGTCAACAAACGGACTTGGTCAAAACAGGCAATAAATATTTCAAACAATTGTATATATCATTTCCTTATCCTGGAGTTGATACACTTGGCTGTTATGTTTTTAACCCCTTTCCAGCATCTCCCCTTGTCTACAGCATATATTTAAAAACTGCTGGAAAGTAAGTTGCTATCAATATTCAAGAAAAGGGTTAGCAAACAGGTTATAGAATGGAAAACAACTATTCATAAATAAGCTTTCAGACAACACACACAAAAATGATAGGCAGCTGATAGTAAACAAAGTAAACAGTTCTTCTCTGCCAGTGGAACTGGGGAGTACAATAACTGATAGACATTAAACTGGCTCCCTTGACAATCTGGGATGCAGCTGCTGGTTATATGATGCTTGGGAAGATGAACACAGGCATCATAATAAATTGTTGGAGTTTATCCTATTGTCTCAATGCAACATAGGAATGCTTGTGCACTGTGTGCTAAGCAGATGAGTATTCAGCTTGCAATTATTATTATTACAAGTGGAAACTCACATTAAACTTTCACATTTTCTTCTATTATGTTACAGCTCATTCATTTACAAAGCCACTGCACTGGCAATGCCTCCATATTCCCCATGCACAGAACAAATGATGCTCCTGCTGGTGCTGCTGGTGCTGCTACGATGATGACAACAACTAAGTATTTCTATTGTACTCATGTAATAAAAGTATCCAGAGTGATGTACGGCATAAGCATAAAAACGATATAATATAACCAGTGAAAATGCAAGTACAACAATATCTAAAAGCAGCAACAAAATGCAACCATCACTTCAAACAAAGCAATAAAAAAAATCTAGAAGCAGCAAGATTAAAACATATTGTCCATTAAAAGAAGCAACAATAAAACTAGGTGCTACATGTTTAAAGCCTGTCAAAATAAAAGTAATCTTTAATTTCTGGCAAAAGAGACACAAGAAGGACCCTGATGAATTTCAGCTGGAAGGGCATTCCAGAGTTGCAGCACCACCATGAAGAAGGCCCTGTCTCTCATGTTCACTTGCCAATTCACCCAAGACAGCACAGAGCATCACCTCTGACATTGGTCTCAATCCCCTGCCAGACCTATACAGGAGCAAGTGGTCCTTAAAGTAACCTGGCATTAACCCATTTAGGACTTAAAAGGTTAGAGATAGGAATGTGCGAATCAGCAAAATTCCAGCATGCCGAAGTTCTCCAAATTCCATCTCAAAGTTTGTCTAGTCCATAGCAGATTGTGAACTTTGCTTTTTCCTTTTTGCAAAATAATAATAATAATAATAAAAATAATAATGCCGTGCATATTTCCCAAAATGTATGCATCAATTGTGTACATCTTAAAAATGCATGTATTGTTCTCCAATTCATTAAAGTATACTTGTACTCATTTTTGAAATGCATACATCTTTACATGCATATTTTTCAAATGTATGAATGCTGTCAAATGCATTGATTTAGGTCCATAAATTATTCTGCATGCTTGGAAATGTACAGACCTCGACCGCAGATTGCATCCAAGTTTGTGTTTGGTCCAGAAGGTGTGAACTGGGTAAATCTTGATAAAAAATGAAATGGATTTCTCATATATCCCGAACTGGAACTAGTACTCTGAATAGAGCCTGGAAGCAAACAGAAAGCCAATAGAGTTGATGAAAGATTGGAGTTACATGCTCGGACCTGTGAATGCCAGACAAAAGTCTGGCTGCCTCATTTTGGTCCAACGGAAGCTTCCAGGATGTCTTAAAAGGAAGCCACATACAGAGTGCATTACAAGAACTGAGTCTGGAAGTAAGTGAAACATGGATGATTAAAGTCATGTCCTCCAGGCAAGGCTGCAGTTGGAACATCAGCTGCAGCTGGTAAAAGGCACTCCTAGCAACTGCCACCACCTGGGCATCCAGGAAATGTAGTGTATCTGCTCCTTTAAGGGGAGTGCAGTCCCATTCAGCCAGGCTGAACCACCTCATCTAGATCACAAGGAATTCCCATAAGGGAGGACATGAAAAAGGTGTATAAAATTATGCATGGTTTAGAGAAGGTGGATAGGGAGATGTTTCCCCCCTCTTTCATAATTCTAGAACCCAGGGCTATCTAATGAAGCTGAATGATGGGAGATTTAGAACTGCCAAAAGTAACTACTTCTTTACACAGTGCATAGTTAAACTTTGAAATTTGTAACCACATGATATGGCATTGGCCACCAACACTGGTGGATTTAAAAGAGGATTGCACAAATTCATAGAGGATGCTATCAATGACTGCTAGTCATGAAGACTATATATTACCTCCAGGATTAGAGGCAGCATGTATCTAAATACCAGTTGTTGGGAATCTATAGCAGGAGGCAGCTATTACTGGCTGAGGAATGCTGCGAGTTTTCTGTATAAACTTGCATAGGATTGTTCCTGTAGAGATGCATAGTTCCTATGAAGTGTTTCATGGTTCTTTAACATGATGTAATTATTTCGATCATAGAATCTCTCTAAGACTTCAAGCCCAACTGTCTGAAACTGTAAAACATGTATCTAATGTTCCTCAATGAAGGTATATCTTCATCTGTCCATGTCTACATCTTTTTTATTACTGTATTTATAAAGCTGCCACATAAGAGAGGTTGTCTAAGTGACTCACAAAATAAATACAACATTAAAATACAATAACAAAATAATAGAAAAACTATTAAACCTAAAGTACAATTAAATTATGGATTTATATCATTCACATTCAGCCACTTTGCAAATGAAGCTGACATTGGGTTCCTTTAGTTAAGAGGACCATGCATTGCTAGAGTCCCATTTTGCAAATGAATGACTGAAGCTTGCAGAGGTAAAGTCCCTGACTCCAATGGCAATGCCTCTAGTTTCTGCAATCATTCAACATTTTTGCATTTCTAGACCATCTTGTTTTGTTCACTGGCAATCGATTGCTACTGAATACATAAGGCAGTACTAATTACATTGACAGCTCCTTCCCAAAATATGAATACAAGATCTGTGACATATGGTTGTTCATTTAGAGAGCAATTTGCAATGATCCCTCTTTGCATTATGTATATTTTCATTGTGAAAAACATATTTTGCATAACAGCAGGCAGGCCATTTAGTCCTAAACTATGATAATTTGTAGTAATGAGGCATTTTTCAAAGGAAGAAAACTAAGGTAGAAGTGACTTATGCAGAAGGCAACAAAACTTGGTTGATTCCAGTTCAGTCTTCTCCAGGAGCAGGTATGCATTGTAGTGGCAATATTTTCTTGTCCATTTATAAGTGGTTATATTATGGGTACATACTCTTCAGTTACACGGGATAGATAAATAGCACTTCTATTACATGATTCAAGTTGACTTTGAACAGGAATATAATTCAAAACTTTGAACATAAGTGGTGGATTTGTGTAATTTATAAAATGGTAGGTAATGTGATCATTTATGTCTGTACAGTACTCTGCTCAAGGTTTGTTGACCACTACTAGTTTACTATTCTGTAAAATCTACTTTTCCTTAAGCAAAAACTAAGCTAGAGTGGTAAGAGATCCTTATGAGTACCAGGTCCATACATTACATGTGCCAACTCTACTATCGCATAGTGGCCTTGTGAGAAGATGCTGATTAAAAGCTATGTCTGGCAATCAATCTCCTCAAGTCCCCCCATATTTTCTTAGACTGATATACTGAGTACCCATTAAAAACCATCTGGGCCAATCTTTCTGGTTTTATTATGATAATGATATTTTTAATCCATCCAATAACACACATTCTCTGGGCAGATCACAAAAAATACAATACAAAAGACAACAAATAGTACAGCATATAGACCACAAAAGCACATAAAAACTAAAATGCCTGGGAGAAAAGAAAGGTCTTCACCTAGTGCTGAAAAGATTACAGCATATGTGCCAGGTGAGCCTCCTTGGTGAAAGCATTCCATAAATGGGACACCAGAACAGAGAAGGGCCTCTTTCTTGTAGTCACCATCTAACCTCCTTTGTAAGGGACACCCAATGGCCCTCTAAAGATGACCTAAGAGTCCAAGCAGATACACATGGGTTTAGATCAGGGTTGAGCAACTGTGTTCCTCCAAATGTTTTGGACTACAACTCCCATTAGCATTAGCCACAATAGCTAATAGCGAGGGATGATGAGAATTATAGTTCAAAATATCTGGAGGGCCAGAAGTTACCTAGCCGTTTTAGATATTCAAGTCGAATACTTTTAGGGCCCTTAAAGTTGACACCAAACTGCTGTCTATATTTGGGGAAAGCCACAGGATAGCTGTGGATCTGTGCTGCATCAGTTAGATGACGCAAGCGCAGCTTTGCAGCCACTGCAGGGCTTCCCCACGATGCTGCGATTTGAAAAAAGTCAGGGATTCAATGTCAATACAGTGCTTCCATTGTCTGGTGTCACTCTGGGACCAATCCAGGGTCAACTTGGTGGTGGTGCCTGGTAGAAGGTGACAAGCGATTGGCCTGGTCCTGCCCCCACTGCCTTCATCCCTGCATGCCATTGGAATTGCTCTCCAGAGCTTGTCTGAAATTGAATTCAGCCCTTGGGCTGAAAGAGGTTTCCCACCCTTGGTCAACACCAACACTTTGAATTGGATTTGGAAACTGACTGGAAGCCAGCTCAGATGACAAAGCACTGGCATCACATTATCGTATCAACTTGTTTCACTTGATAGCATATCAGCTCTAATTTGAACTAATGAATGTTTCCAAGCCATCTTCAAAGGTTGCCCCATGTACCACACATTGCAGTAATCCAACGAACAGGTCACCAGAGCATGGATAACTATTGCCAAACAAAACACCTCTGTCCTGCAGAGAGGATCACACCTGGACAAATCTCAGAAATGCATGCCAGGTTGGCAAACATATCTTTAGAATCATAGATTGCTGATTTGTTATTCCTTCTTTCACGTAATAATGTTATTTACCACGTCAAGATGATTTATTTACAACTAAAGTACTTGGTAATGCACTAAATAGCACAGGTTGCTGTGTAAGGACACATTCAGAAGAACATGCAGAAGCAAGATGATGGTGGAAAAGCTATATGACAATCTATCATTTATTTAGGAGAGGGTTAGTAAAATACAACACCAGCAGTGAAATCCTATGTCTCCTACTCAGAAGTCAGCATTGTTGAGTTTAATGGAATTGAATCCCAGGCAAGTGTGTATAGAATTAAGAACATAAGAAGAGCCGTGCTGGGTCAGACCAAGGATCCATCTAGTCCAGCATTCTGTTCACACAGTGGCCAACCAGCTGTTGACCAGGGCCGGATCTACACGTCGTCCTCGATGCGCCCTCCCTGCGCCACAAGCCACTTTGGAGCGCTGCACTTCGTCTAGTGTGACTCAAGCCTCGGACGCTCTGCTCGTGCTCTCGCTGCTGCCGCCGCCCTTTCATCCCGGCCGGTCCCAGGGAGGGAGGAGGGAGGGTTGTAAACAAAAGCTAGCAATTGGAAATCCCTCTCCCAATAGTTGGCTTTTGTTCACAATCCTCCCCCCTCCCTCCTCCCTCCCTGGGACCGGCCTGGATGAAAGGGTGGCGGCCGCAGCGATGCTGGTGCGGGCAGAGCCTCCGAGGCTTGAGCCACACTAGGTGGGGAGAAGCATTCCAAAGCGGCTTGTGGCGCAGGGAGGGCGCATCGAGGATGACGTGCAGATCCTGCCCAGGAAGCCACAAGCAGGACACTGTGCAATAGCACCCACCCACCTATGTTCCTCAGCAACTGGTGTATGTAGGCTTACTGCTTCTGATACTGGATTCCCATTGAGTTCAATGGGGCTTCAGGTAGGTTGGTATAGGATTGTAGCCCTTCCTGAAAGTAAGCCCCACCAAACCTTTCTGAATATACATGCATAACATTGTGCAGCTATCCATACTCACTTGTGGGAATCCTATGTACACTCACATGAAAAGAAACCCCATTATACTTAATGTGACATACTCTGAGGTTGCATGCATAGGACTCAGCTCTGGATATATATATATATATATATATATATATATGTTTGAGATCAAAAGTACCATGCACAGTAATCTGAATTTGGAAAAGAACACTTTTGGCTCTTGTGGATGGCCTACACAGATATGTAAGGCTCTCCAGACAGTCGTTCTCCATGAGTAGAGGGGGATGGATGTGACAAAGGAAGGGACAGGGACAGAGCACTCACTCTCCTTGTGTGTTTACCTATTCAGGTATAGAACACCTGCATACAGCTCATATCTATATTTTATTATACAACTAAAAACCCTGCCAGTTTAAGACTAGTGTTAAGGCTATCTCATTTTGGCTCAAGCTCCAAAAAGCCAGGCAATTGGAAGCTAAGGCTGATGCCTTAACTGACAGGTCCTGTGATGAGTAATAATGTTGTACAATCTCACAAGTTGTGTGTGCTTACAATTTACCCTCCATGCACTCAAACCTTTTCTTGATCATTCAGGCCCAAACCCAGATGATGGAGTACCTGGGACAAGCAAAGATGTCCCCATTGTCCTGTTTTTATATTACCTTATGAAGCATCCGAGTCTTACTGCTTTTCTAGAGCAATCCTATGCCACTTTGCTATTTACATGAGTAGCTGATAGGGTGTGTTAAACAGTGAGAAGGAGTAGTAATGCTAGATGCTTCATAAGGCAATACTGGACTTAGACAATGGAGGCATGTTTGCCAATCAAGTAAATGTGTGGGTATATGGAGGGAAAATTGATCACTGAATTTCCTTGTATTTTGAAAAAGATAAAATGGAGAGTAGGAGGACCATGTAAGCTGCCTTGGGTTCCTTGCAAGAGGAAAAATAGGTGGGATATAAATGCAATAATAATAATTGGATTATTAATACTTTACTAATGCTAATCATGGTTTCTTTCAAGAAGAAGGATTCTAAAACCTTGGGAAGAACGTCTTTCACTCTGCAGAGAGTCACCCTCCACATGTACAAAGTGATATGAATGGTGAGAGTGTGCATCCCCGCTTCCCTTCCTCATGTGAAGAGCTTATACTCAACGAGAATGACTGAACAGGGCTAGACTGAATTCTCACAACCATCTTAATGAGTATACATAGAGTGAGAATACACATTCATTGCAAGATGTAAATAAATATACCTCTAGAGACATGATACTTGCAGGTACTTTCCCAACACTCAGAAAGTGCTGCATTTCTTCTTTTAGAAAGGTGGTGTGAGGCCCTGATCTTTCTGCTCCCCCCACCTGTGCATTCCATTCCCACCCCTTCCAAATTCTCTGAGGGTCAAACTGCATGTTACTTTAATGGTGTAGCTTTTTTTCCTTCTTTTTTACATAAAAGTAAACTTGGGACTTCATACGGATCAGGACCCTAGAGAGGTGGGTAGGCCTTGCCCATAGAATGCTGTATAATTCCTCTGTAGTACTGGCAGCATTCTAGCTTCAGAGTGAAATGGAGCATGCTTGTCAAAACCTTACCAACAGTTGCCAGTTTAAGCTTTCATGGGACAGAAAAACCTTAATAACATTTGAAGTGCTGCTCAGCACTTCACCAAACCTCACCAAACCAATGAAAGGCACATCTCCTTGACAAATCAAAATAGGGTGCATCAGTAGTGTTCACCAAAATTTGAAAGAAATATATAATATGCTGAGCAGTAACTTGGAGTAAAAAGTACAAATGTGTCGTTTTTCAGCACTTGTTAACTTGCTGCACTGTGGCAATTTTTATCTAATTGGTTTGACAGCTTGCACAGTTTTAGACCTCATCAGGTAGATCACAGATACTAAGCAGTGTGCTTTTGCTGCAAGCCATCAATGAAACATATCTAAATTCCTTTTTAAAATGTGCTCACAGTGAAAAGCACAATGACATAGTGTTTGCTTCACTTTTTTAGCAAGCATTCAGGCTTGATTCACTGAAGAACTGTGGTGTTATAGCTATGCACATGATGATAAGTCAAACGTCTAGTTGGTATAGGAACCCAAACACTTCAGCAGCCAAATGCCTTCCCCATCTGTTGTCCTTCTGACCCGAAAATGTTTTGTAATAGAATTCGGTTTCTTTGACTCCTTGATCACAGTTGATTATCAGAGATTTTATGCAAAACTATTACTATACTATGGTATAAGTTTTAAGAAGAAGAGATTTTAACTGAGTTTTGGGTTCTGAAATAATTTATATCAGGTCAGGAACAGTAGGATTCACAGAAAACCAAGAAAGAAATGCTAAAGCAATAATAAAAGTAAGGGTAGCAGGGCAGTGGAACTGAAACTTGCCCAGACATTCGTTAGCAGCAAGCTATGAATTATAATTAAATAATGTTCATGAAAAGAAGGGGGGAAACCCCAATATTTGTTTTTAGCAGAGGAGGACTACTCGGTCAGGGTTGGCTGTTCTAGTTTTATATTATGCCTGAGATTACTTCAGTAGGCTGACCATATGAACAGGAGGACAGGGCTTCTTTGGCCCCCTCCACAAGGATGCGCTTTTGCGCCCGGTTCCGCGATTATGCGCATTATCGCGGAGGCGCTTTTATTCCTAATCCCTCTGCACCGGAGGCGGCGAGAGGCGGCAAAGCGCATTAATTCATGTCCAAAAAGCGCTTTACAAGCAGTTAATGCGCGTAATCGCTTGTTCACACCGCGAAAATGCGCTTTAACGGCCGGAGCAAAATAAAAGTCGCTATTTAACGCGCGTTCGAAAATGCGCATTATCGGGGAGATAACGCGCCTGTACGCCCGTTTTGCGCTCCGTGCTTGTGGAGGTAAATTTTTTAATGAGCCTTCAAGGCTCATTAAACGTCTCGTGTGGAGGAGGCCTCAATCTTTAACAGTTGTATTGAAAAAGGAATTTCAGCAGGTGCCACTTGTATGCATACAGACCTGGTGAAATTCCCTCTTCATCACAACAGTGAAAGCTGCAGGAATATAGCTAGAGTGACTAGATACAAAAGAGGGCAGGGCTCCTGCAGCTTGAACTGTTTTGATGAAAAGGGAATTTAACAGGTGCTGCATGAATACAAATGACACCTGCTAAAATTCCCTTTTCTAGGCAACTGTTAAAGATACATGAGCCCTGACCTGGATTTTATCTGGTCATCCTAACTTCAGTAAAATCCATTCTTTTTGAGAAGAAACAACAATATCAACAACAAGAACTCCATGAATCCAATTTAACTTCCATTGCTTTGATGGTTAATGAAATGCATTTGAATGCTTACATTCTCAATTTATTTCTCTCCCAAATATGAATTGTGTGAATTTTCATAAATTCTTTAAAAAATAAACTGAAAATAAAATTCTCACCTAGCTGCACCAGCCAAATTAAATGGGTACAACTTTGCAAATTTTGGTAAATTCTGATCAAAGTTGGAGTGAAACACAATTCTCAGCCATCCCTAGATGAAAGTGAGCCTAGTCACCAAGCAGTCACTATGTGTCAGATTTCATGGATCCACTGTGCTCCTTATTTTTTCATTCTTCTGTGAATGGATATTAAAAGCTAACCTTCCCCAAAGTAAAAGAGGATGTATTGGGGAGACAAAGTACAGACAATCTATTATTGAGTGAAAGCATGGGCCTGTTCAGCCATGGTTAGGCCACTAACCCTTTGGCAGCAAATGGTCAGTGAGTATGTTTAACCCATGGTTATGTAGCCACCATGGTTAGGAATGGTTCATGCAATACACTAAGCCAGAATGTTTAGCTCAAAATACTAAACCACTGTGGCTTAGCGTATCATCTGAACAGGGTTAATGAGTGTTTGGTAGATGGACAGGCTACACTACGTTTTTTTTTAAAAAAGCAAGTAAAGTAGTCCCACTCCTGAAATATTTCACCTATCTCCTCCATCAACCATCCCTGAAGACCCCACCCCATTTAGGCAGTCATTTCAGCCTCAGGAAAATATTGGCTGCTCTGACTGGAGGTGGCTATCCAGAGTGTCCAAGATCTTTCACAACATTTGCTACCTAATCCTTCTTAACAGGGACCTCCTACATGCAAATACATTCTCTATTACTGAGCTATGGTTTCAGCTGAATGTCATACATTCCAAATATATTTCAGTTACACTTATTTTCAAGTTGTTAGGTTTGGAGTGTGAAGTCTGAAGATCACTAAACAGGAAATCCAACTTTAATCAAAAAGAAATATAGAAATGCTGTCACCATCTCTTTTATTTTATTTTATTTACCCCTGCTCTTTATAGGCTATTCCCATAAGACAATGAGTGACTTGCAGAGTAAAACAATAAAAATAAATCACATTACAACAAAATACAATAAAATGTAGCAAATAAAATACACCAATTAAGATAAAAACAGCAAAATTAGAAGCAGGATGCAGAGAATGTTTTAAAAAGAAAGAGCTTAAACAATATTAAGTACTACATTATAATTAAAAAGGTCTTCAGGAAGTGGGGGGAATGAGATTTTCTTGGCACTGAAAATACATTAAAGTAAGCACCAAACAGTTCTGGTGATGCCAGTGAAGATGGTAAAGTACTAGCATAATATGTTCACAAACTTCAGTCCCAATTTGAACCCTTGCAGCTATGCTTCTATGTTCTGAAGCTTCTGGACTGCTTTTGAAGGCAGCCCCACATACAATGCAGTGCAGCAATCCAAACCGTAGATTACCAGGGCATGGATCACTGAAGCCAGGCTATCCTTGCCCCACTAGTCATAGCTGGTGTATCAACCTCATGTGGTAGATGGTTACTTATGTCTGTAGTGATAGAGATGAAACAATGAGCAACCCCAAACTACAAACTTGGTTTGTGAAGCATCGAGGGGAGTGCATCCACCTCCAGAACAGATTGAATACCACTTATGTGGGCAGACAAACCATCCATGACAGTACTTCCACCTTGTCTGGATCAAGCTTCAGTTTATGGAGTCTCATCCAGTCAATCACTCCAGCCAGGCACTGGAGCACTTTCAGCACTTTCAGCACTTTCACTGCCATACCTAGGTTTGTTGCTAAAGAGAAATAGAGTTGGCTGACACCACACTCTAAATCCCTGGATCACTTCGCTCAGTTCATGTAAAACAGCATGAGGGATAGGATAGTCCTCTGTGGGAACTTGAAGCCTAAATGCCATGGAGTTGAGCAGAAATCCCCTAGCGACACCTTTGGGATATTCATGCCCATGTATAAGTGGGACCATGGAATGCCACCCATATTCAACTTGGACAGCTTCCCCAGAAGGACACCATAGTTGATGGTATTAAAATCCACTGAACAGGTCCTAGAGGATCAACAGGGCCATACTCCCCATTTCTCTCCTGCAAAGGTCTCCCCATAAAGCAATCAAAAGAGTTTTAGTACCAAAACCAGGCCTCAACCCTGACTGAAATGGATCTAGAAAATCAGATCCATCTAAGAGCAACTAGAATTGGCCAGCAACCATTCAATGAAGTATCTTTCCCAGAAAGGGAATGGAAAAATTCTAGTAGCTGTACTACCACCTCTGTTAAGGAGGCTGGGACCACCTCCTCTCTTAACAAGGAATTTATCACCTCCTGGACCCAATCAGTCATCTTGCCCCTGCTAGATGTAATAAACCGTGAAGGGCAAGAGTTCAATATGGAAGTGGTTGGCTGGACTTGGCCAAGTACCTTGTCCACATCCTGAAGCCCTAGAAATTAAAAGTCATTCAACAAAATAGACCTTGACAGTGTCCTAGACAACATCTCCTGATGGATCTGCATTAGTTATGATATCCAAATCATGGAAGATTTGAGCAACACTGTTTGCAAAGTATCTTGCAAACACATCACAGAATACTATCAAAGGTTCTATTAGATCTCCTACTGGGTCAAATCATAAAAAAAAAACCCAATACCCTGAATACTCAGAAAAGCTCTGCTGGGTGACACTGTGGGAATGCAATGGTGGTAGAGAAAAATGGTTTCTTTGCCACCATCACTTCCACAGTGTAGGAGTGATAATGAGTTCTTACTTCATTCTATTGTTAGCTATGGAAACAAGAATAGCATGAGATATACATTATTCATTAGGTTTGTGTCATTTTTGTAGTGGGGTCTGTGAGTCTTTTTCAGCAACACTGCATGCAGAAATATAGTGATGGTGAATATTTTCCTATCGTTGCATTTCCATTATAGGAAATAATAAGCACCTGTCAAAACTGTGCCTGCCATGCAGCTGGTAAAGGCCCAGTAGCCCTAGAAAAAAGAAGGCAATCCTACCCTTCTCCAAGTTAATCTATTGACAAATGCATGCTAGTTATGTATCAAGTCAACTGAAAAGTGTCTGTTTGTTTGATAGAATTTCTCAGTTTGGATGCATTTTTTTAAAATAAATCCATCAGGAGGAAGGAAACCATGAGAAAAAACACACAGACATAATATAATGAAAATGGGGGGGGGGGGAATGGGGATGATTCATCCAGTAAAACTGAATGAAATGCCTCACAGAAATGTATTTGTGTCTGTGGCCCCAGAATCAAGGGGGAATGAGGTTTCTGTACTGTAGCAATTCTTGCATTGTTTTTAGAATACTATTTTAGTTTGGTTTTGTTGTTATATTTCAATTCTGTACACTGCCTTGGGTATGTCTTTGGCATAGAAAGGTGGGATAAAAAATATTAAAGTAATTAATCAGATCCATGCTGAAAGAAGGGAGCAGTACACCAGAATGCTTGCATGACATGGCTAGGGTGACCATATGGAAAGGAAGTCAGAGCTCCTATATCTTTAACAGTTGTATAGAAAAGGGAATTTCAGCAGGTGTCCTTTGTATGCATGCAGCACCTGGTGAAGTTCCCTCTTCATCACAACAGTTAAAGCTGCAGGAGACCTGCCCTCTTGACCAAATACAAAAGCCTGCTGAAATTCCCTTTTCTATACAACTGTTAAAGATACAGGAACCTTGTCCTCCTTTTCATATGGTCACCCTAGCTAAGTGTATTTATTGATGAAGTGATAGACAATAGTTTCTTTCATTTTACATTGGTCCCTTACTTCCCCAATCTGTGTCTTACATCTGGATGACACAAGGCTTCCTAGGGTCATGGACCTGAATACCATGGGCCTCTCAGAGGCCAGGCTACAGGGACTCACACATTCTGGGGTGGGGTTTTTTGTATGTAACTAAGGCTAATATTCAGTAGTAAACAAGACAGCATGTAGAACCCCAAGCCTAACCACACAATGTAATCAGCATCCTACAATAGCAGGGGAAAGAAGCCTACTACCTGGCTATGGGTGTATCTGTGATGTAAAGGGCAGCTGCATGTTAAACCAGCAGAATGATGCAGCAGTGCTGGAAGCCCTTTCTCAGAAGCTGTTATTCCGGCTGCAGTTGCTGCTAATTCATTATCTCTCACAGCCAGAATGGTTTAATATTTCAATATCAGTTAAAAGTGAACAGAAATGTTAATCAATAGTAGTCCAACTCAGTTTTCATCCAAACCATCATAGCAGACCACTGGAAAGAAGTTATGGAGACTGTGGAGGTAGCACACAAGTGAGATTGCAAAGAAATATATATCATAACAGAACAGGGAAATTCTGGCAATTCATAACAATGGGTGCAGCATCTTTACCATGTTGACTTCCTCATGCATTTTAGCATTTCCAATACATTTATGTTATGTCTCTGTGTTAGAGGTTGTCTATGCACACCCAAAGCCCCGCAGTGGCTACAAATCTGCACTGTGTCAGTTATATGATGCAGCCACAGATTTGCAGCCACTGCAGGGCTTTCCCTTGAAACTCTGACGGAAAAAAAGTCAGGGACTTACCCCAACTTTTTTCTCTGGAGCATGACAAGTATGGAGTACCCTCTGTCTAGCCTCACTCCAGAGTCATGATGGAGGTGAAGCCAGGTGGCCTGGGCAGAGGACCGGGGGTGGGCTTGGTGCCAGAAACCCTGTGCTTTCACTGCAGCATCAGGATTAGCCAGCCACCCCTGCAGCAGCGAAAGTGTGGGATTTGAGCTCATTGCAATGGCAACTCGCTACCATATAGACAGCCCCTTAATCTAGCTACCACAGCTATATATAGTGGAGGTTGGAATGAACATGCCCTCCCCCTCAAGATCATGTCACTGCTTTAATTTCTGTAAGATTATTTCCCCACTATATCCCATCATGCATTGGTGCTGATATCTACAGTCCTGGGAGCAGAAAAGGAGCTTATCTCAAAGTACTGCTGGCTGATAGTATACTCCACTTTGCCAGTCCTCCTAGTATCAAGAAAATAACATAGTGTGATCATGTGAGAGTCATGCAAAGTAAAATGGGATTCACCCTAAGCAGCAACTTCGGAATCATTGGGAAGTTCACAATCTAAGCTCAAATAAAGAATCTTGTGTACTTAGCAGTACAATTAATAACATCTCCCACTAGGTTTCCCACTGAATTCTAGAACAATAATTTCAGGTGAGCAGGGGCAAACTCATAAATCTCTTCAGGTAACAGTGTACTGATAACAGTGAATAAGCAACAACATGTTCTAAAGTGCTCCCATATCTGGAAGACATGGAGAAACAAGGGATTTGGAAAGCTTGTGTCTTGATGTAGTGGATCAACACCAGTGGACCATGTGCAGTGGGGGGGGGGGGGTTGAAGAAAGGCAAGAGTTGGAACACTAAAGTTATGACATTCTACTCTAGTGGAATGTACAGTGTAATTCTATAAATGTTTACTTTGAAATAAGACCCCATTGTGTTCAGTGGTATTAATTCCTACTAAGTATGCACAGCATTGCAGTCATAGAGTAATTTGAGAAAAGTGTTCTCTACCTGGGATTCAAATTTGTTATAATGTGTTAACAATGGCTAGTGGTCCATAGAAATTAATTAGACCTACTGAATATCCGAGCAATGCAATGATCCTTATTGTGTTTCAGGTTTCCATTGTGGTTTGGCCAAATTCTCCTATCAATGCAAGAATCAAAAGTCTTTGTGTTCTAGTCACTGTGACATATTTTATGACGACATGTTGCTTTCATATGTGAAGAAACCCCACAGTCTCATTGGTAAAACCCATTGTGATGTCATTGGTCCTCCTTATGAGATCAGAAAGAATGTTTTACACCACAGGACCAATGCAAACTGTGAGACAGTTGCTATGTAGACATAAAAAAGCAAGCACTGCTTTCTAGGACCAAAGGTGGTGAGGGGAATCCCTGTATCTTGACAGGCCATGCCTGGCAAATGCTGTGCATGCTGCTTGACATGTCCATGTTGCCCAGGTTGTCAATGCTGCATTTGCTGCTCACGGTGGCGACATGCCTTGTTTAGCAAACACTCAAAGAAATGCTGTAAGTGTTGGCGTTTCGTGTGCACTGATGAACGGAACTGTGACTGCTGGTACTGCCCACATGTTGAAGATGCAAGGTGCCAGTGGTGTCACTGCTCATGCGCAGAGAACCCTAATTGCCGCTGCTGCTGCTGCTCCTGTGCCAATAACAGACACTGCAAGTGTTTGTGTTGTACAGATGAGAACAATGACTGTCAATGCTATGAAAGCAGATGCTGCAATTACCTCGCCTTTTTACCATACAGGCACCGGTATAGAGCCAAACTGTAAGTGTCATCAAACGATGATTTTATTAATTTGTTGCATTGTTTTCTTGTACAACATCTTTATTGCTCTGTGACCATAATAAATCAAATTCATTCATTCAATCATCAGACTATTATTTCTTTTAGGATCATAAGAAGCTGCTTTATACTAGGTCTTCTTGACTGGCAGCTCCTCTCCAAGCTTTTGGGCCTGCTATGTGATCTTTAAATGATGATGATGATGATGATGATGATGATGATGATATACTGGGAATGTTGAGAGCTGAACCTGGGGTCTTCAGCATGCAAAGCAAGTGCTATATGCCTGAAGGAGCCATGATCCCTTCAAGTTGCCACAGTACCAGTGTTACTCTACGTCCATACAGTTTATTGTTTATTATGGATGTGTATCGTATCATTCCGATGTTCTATAATGATCCGATAGAAATACCTCTGATAATTATTGGATCCGAAAATTTTTGGTCCGATTATATCAGATTTTTTTCGGATTATTGGACCGCCATATAAATAAACCTATAACTTCTGTATTTTAAAAGTTAGAGACTTGAAACTTGGTCACAGTGCTTATGGAATATCCTTAAGTACGTGTATGAAATTTCAGAACAATCCTTCCACCCCTGTATTTTATATGAACTTTTGAAAGATCGTGCAACTTTTGACAGCTCTGAATGACAGCCAAAGCCACATGCATTCAGAGCTGTCAAAAAGTTACACGATCTTTCAAAAATTCATATAAAATACAGGGGTGGAGGGCTTGTTCTGAAATTTCATACACATACTTAGGCATATCACATAAGCACTGTGGGCCACTTTCAAGTCTCTAACTTAAAAAATAGGTGTAACTTTTTTATTTTAAAAGACAGAGACATGAAACTTGTTGGACTTTGCAGATGGTATGTTGCTAGTCCTGGCTCCCCAAGTTGCATGACTCTGTCTTTTAAAATAAAAAAGTTATAGGGGGTCCCCCAAAAGCCCCACCCCCTGTAACTTCGTAATTTTAAAAGTTTGAAACTTGAAAATTTTCCCCAGTGCAGCTTGTCTATTGCTAGTCATGTGTATTAAATTTTAGAACAATTGCTCAAACCCTTGATTTTATATGATTTTTTTTAAAAGGTTGTTCTAGTTGACAGCTGGTTGACCGGGCCTCCCAATTGCTTTCAAAGTACCACGATGGTTAAAAAATTAATATAAAATACAGGGTTGGAGAGATTGTTCTGAAATTTGGCACATATGTGTAGCGACATGTGCTAGACATGTGTGCCAAATTTCAGATCAATCCTTCCAACCCTGTATTTTATATTAATTTTTTAAACTTCATGCACCTTTTTTGACAGATTTCTGAATGCACATGGCAAGCTGTCATTCTGAGCTGTCAAAAGTTGCACGATCTTTCAAAAATTCATATAAAATACACGGTTGGAGGGATTGTTCTGAAATTTCATACACATACTTAGGCATATTCCATAAACACTATGACCAAGTTTCAAGTATCTAACTTTTAAAATACAGAAGTTAGAGTTAAAATACAGAAGCTTTTTGAGACATTTCTGTCTCAAAAAGCAACTCTATAGGGCAAAATACTCCAAATTAAATATTGGAAATCCGATAATTACTGGATATCTGATCCGATTCAATACAGAATACCTATGATTTTATCGGATCTGAATTTTTTTTCTACCAGAATTTCCAATAACAATATGATACGATAATTTTGGCTGTGCACATCCCTATTGTTTACATCAACAATTCTGAGAACCTCAGAAGGGTGGGTAGGAAGAGAAGGGTAAAGGAAAGACTGGAGCAGCAACTGGAAGGTGTAAAGAGATTGCAATGACAAAAATCTGCTTTGTGAAGGGAAACAGATAAAAACCCCCCACACACATTAGATTCTAATAAAAGGGAAATGCTAATTGCAAAGAAAGAATACTAAGGCAAGCTGGCAGGTAAAAGAGAAATGTGTTTTTCACACTGTTCAGTAGTGGATGATGCCCATGTGGACTGGTGGGGCAGTTGAAGCCAACTAGATCATGTTGGGCCAGATCTACACCAAGCAGGATATTAAACTTTGAAACCAGTTTGAAAACTGTATATGGAATGTGTTACGGGCCCCAACAGTTGTCAATATTGTTATAAACTGTTATAAACCATTATAAATTACTAGTGTTAGATCCTGCCAAGGTTTCTGTAAATCCTAAGCACACTTAAGTGCATTCCTTGAACTCACGTTTGTCTGCTCCACTTGCTCCATAAAGCAAATGGATCACCATTTTGGAATAGGAATTTGGAATAGAAACTGGATCGAGGCCATAGTGAAGCCAGGAGGGTATCAATGTTTCTCCCTTCTCAGTTCCTGGCTACTTAAGTTGCACAAGCTCCTATACAAGATCTTGGCAACTACTGCAGACAACAAGCTCAACAAGCCATTAACCTGCATAATAGATTACTAATAGATTATGCATTGATTATACTGCAGGAGCAAATGTGGGAAAGCAGTTCAAGTCAACTATAATAAGCACCTAATTTTCATTTAGCACTTCAGCTTTGGGAAGACAAGTTTAGAGGAGGCTTCTTATTTACATCTAAAATAATGCACCTTTATTGGTCTTTTCCAGAAATTATAGTAAGGTGATTATTACTAATTATAGCTTTTGGCATCATCATAAAGTGAAATATATCAAGATTATAGAGCTGCTATTTCAGTGTTTGTAGTTTTAGTAAGATGGAACTGGGATGTCTAATCCCATTGCTTTTGCTTTTAGCTGATATAGACATGTCAGAGGGTGTGTCGACTGCACTGGGACAGTTGTACCTTTGTGTAATCCCATTCTTTTCCATGGTGTATCGACATTCAACATTTTATCATGAGTAACAGGGTCTGTCTCAATGTATAACTGACTCAACAAACAAATGTATTAATATTTCCACCACAGTATAGAAATGTTTTTCTAAGCTAATTCCAAATTCAAATGGTCTGAATATGACTTTATTAAGGATCTCAGGAGAACTTGAATTGTATCTAGAGCTGGATGCCTTTCATTTAATTTTAGTTTTTTTAGTTGAATCTGGGGGGAGGGGGGAACTGAAGGGGAGGGGGGAACAATTCTGGGTGAGTCCAAAACCATTCACAGGGGGAGAGGAGAGAACATATAAAACTTGAAACTTGAGGGGGCTTCTTATTTCCCCATTTTTTCATTCTCTTTCTTTCTTTTTCAATAAATCTGTTTTCTTTTCTCCTTTTTTAAAAGCCATCAGCTTTGCAAGTGGCATGGCAGCAGCAACAGAACTCTGGCCACCCTCACAGTTCACATTCCCTAAACCAATAACTAGGAAGTGATCCCTTAAACATACAGTAACATCACTGTACAGAATTGTTCCATGCAACACACTCCACCCCCCCCCCCCCGTATTTTCTTGTCCTCCCACCTCCATTTGTTTTACAAATTCAGCTGATCTGGTGGTTTGCAGTTCCACCTTGGCTAAGAGCACACCTCTGCTGTATTTGGTATCTTTGCAGAATCTTATTGCTTCTGTTGGCCATTTGCTTCTACTCTGTCAAGATGTCTCACAAACCCAAGCACTCCTTCAACATCTGCTGGGAACTCATTGTCTAAAGAGTAATAAGCACTATGCCATGATCCAGATGTTTATGTTTCTCATATGGTAGTTCCTGCAATATATTCTGTAATAGTAACTGATCAACATGCCTCTTTATCACTGGGCCATTCACTTCCACCACATAAGTTTCTGTGCCCAACTCTCTTTTTACAATGCCATTCTCCCACTTCTACCTTCCCATATCATTTTGGAATAAAACCTAGTGACCCAGATCAAAAACATGGACACCCTACTTAGCTGAGTTCTGATCATTTAAATCTGTAGTCAATTCTGGTCTAAGCAAATCAAAATCTATGTGCAATGAATTACTTTAAAAAGTTCTGCAGAACTTTTCAGAGTTGTAGCTTGCAGATTAGATTAACACGTGAGTTAACACAAAGAAATCAAAACAATGTACTGGGCTGGATCCAGACTTGGTCAAACTTAGAGTAGATTCACTGAAATCAATGGGCATCTTCTTTTCACCTCCCCCCCAAACCAATTAGGAGGGAAAACAGTGCTCATATTCAATTTGAAATACAGGGTAAGGTGACAAACAAACTAGAGAATGAGCTGGCTGGGCAGAGTCTGGAAAGCCAGAGATTGGGGTGCTTGGGACACCATCATGGGATTCCAAGCAATTGGCCACTCTTGAAGATTTCCCCAAATCCATCACCTGAGAGACTTGTCTCAGTGTGCATCTTAATATGCCTCTTTACAGAGCTGGCTCTGCCTCCTGCCAAGCCATTAAAAAGATTATGTGGGTTGGGAACTGGATATTGGTAAACTTCTAACTAGAGTATTATGGTGGTATTATAAGCTCCACAGATGTTCAGCCTTCTTGTCATGCCATCAATAAAGGAACCCATCCAGAGGAAGAGCTAAAGTCTCCAGAAACCAAGGGCAGCCCAGATCAGTCACTGTCATCAGACCAGGAGGAGCCTGAGCCTATGGGGAGATGGTTGCAGGTCCATCCCTGCCAAGGGGAGAGGCAGAGGCTGAAAAACACCCTGGCCCCCAGGAGTGTTGTCACCTCAAACAACAGTCCAGCAGTTCTTCCATGAGAAGGAGTGCTCACCTACAAAGAAGGGTTCCTCAGGGGAAAGTGACTCATGATTAGGGATCTGACCATACAGCTTAAATGGACTGCAGCTGAGGCCTGGGTGAGGCTCAGCAGGCTCTGGTGTTTCACTGTTTCACTGTTTGCCTAGCCAGTGCTGGAAACAATACTGTTCTTTTAGCACTAGTCTCCTCTACCTCACTATGTGATTGATCCTCTGCTGGCTATCTTGACCATTCTTGCCTTAACCTAAACCCCAATGGATGGAAACCTGTATGCTTGAACACTTACCTGCTGTGTAAGTTTGCTTTTCAGTTAGCCCGTTCACTCAGAGGCAATAAGCTTTATTCACCAGGGGTGTGCAGCAGATCGGGTCCGATCCATGATCCCTACCTGATCCAGGCAAAATCGAATAAAATATCCGATTCCAATCCTCGCAGCTGGATCGTCCGATCTGACCCGATACAGATTGGAAAGGAATGGAGGATCGGACCTCGGACCTCGGACCTCTTTCCCCTCCCCCCACTCATGCTCCTTACCTGCTGCCTCCTCGCTGCTGTCCACTGCCACCCACTGCTTCCATACTATTGAGAAGCAGGCCTTGCAGCCTGTTCCACAATAGAGCACCGGCGCACCAGGTGACGTCATCACTTGGTGCGTCCTCGCTCTACTATGGAACAGGCTGCAAGGCCTGTTTCTCAGTAGTACGGAAGCAGCGGGTGGCAGTGCATGGCAGCGAGGAGGCAGCAGGTAAGGAGCATGAGTGGGGGGAGGGGGAGGGAGGGGGAGGTCCCCTGTTACCTGCCGGCATCCCGCGCAGCCCTTCACTAGTTCCGTACCACTGAGAAACAGGCTGCAAGGCCTGCTTATCAGTAGTATGGAAGCAGCAGAGGGCAGCACGGGATGCCGGCAAGTAAAGAGTGGGAGTGGGAGGGAAGGACAGGACCCCACTTACCTGCCGGGGCATCCATTTCCATCCGCTTCCATCTGCTGTTCCAATCTACTGTGAAACAGTCTTTGCGGCCTAGTTCTCAGTAGAGTGCCAGGTGATGAAGTCATCACCTGGTGCTCTACTGAGAACTAGGCCACGAAGCCTGTTTTTCAGTAGATTGGAACAGCAGATGGAAGCGGATGGAAGTGGGTGCCCCAGCAGGTAAGGAGCGCATGTGGGGGGAAGGGACAGGGAGGGAGGGAGGGAGGGAGAGTTAGGTCCCCACTCACCCGCCCCCATGTTTTCACCATAGGCTTGCATTGGGGAAAAGCTTTGCAAAAACACCTAAAATGGCGTCCGATCCAAAAATCGGACGTCCGATCCAAAAATCGGACGTCCAATTTTCAGATCAGAATCGGTTCCGAAACGAACCGGGATGCCTCCGATCCGAGGCATCGGTTGTGGTTCCAATTCCAATCCGATTTTTTGGGTCCATGCACACCCCTATTATTCACTGTTGTTAAAGGCATGGTTTTAAAGTGTCTTCTGAACAGGGCCACCATCTGCTGTAGCCAATGCAGTACACCTCTGTTACTTTGGGCAATACAAGCAACAGGTGCTGCCAATCATCTGACATATGGTCAAAGCATTCCTTTCAAATTTTAATTTGTGCAATTAGTTTCTACCATGCAAAGGAGAACCAATTCCCTTACTCACCACTAGCTTAAGTAGCTGGTGTGTGTTTGTATGTTTAATCAGCATATACCACCCAATCAGTCAGCTTCTCTGGTATCTTCATCAGCCCTCAACTATTATGTTTCATCTGTACTGCTTAGTTAGGCTGACCATATGAAAAGGAGGACAGGGCTCATGTAACTTTAACAGTTGTAGAGAAAAGGGAATTTCAGCCAGTGTCATTTGTATGCAATTAGTTCCTGGTGAAATTCCCTTTTCATCACAACAGTTAAAGTTGCAGGCACTATACTAGAATGACCATATACAAAAGAAGGCAGGGCCCCTGCAACTTTAATTGTTGTGATGAAGAGGGAATTCCGCCAGGAACTAATTGCATACAAATGACACTGGCTGAAATTCCCTTTTCTCTACAACTGTTAAAGTTACATGAGCCCTGTCCTCCTTTTCATATGGTCAGCGTAGCTTAGTGACACATCGGGGGGGGGGGGGGGGAGGAGAACCCTTGCTTATGCATTGTCCCAGGAAGCACTGACCATCCGTCCTGTATCTATTTCCATCTGAATCACCCAAGTTATTTACTTTCAATGTGATGGTTCGTGGTTTGTGGCTTTGTGGTTATTCAATCTCAACCACATACAGTGCAGAGTGAAACTAAACAGCATCCAATCTGTCAGCACAAGAATCACTGATGACTGAATCTGGGTCCTTCACAGCTACATATTGCGAGGTGTAGGGTGCAAATAACGAGTCGAGACAAGAAAGTTGGGTATAAAATGGGCCACTTTTATTCAAGATCTGCAGAAGGGAGTAAAACCTATGCGGGCATCCTCTCTTGGCCTCTTCCAGGCCAAATCTTAGGAATGGGCGAACAATTCTCTGACCTCGAGGTGGCAGCACACGTTCGCCACCCCTTGGTCTTAACCCATATGGGGTTGGGAAGCCTTCCTTTGTCACAACACCCGTGCCGCAGGGCTCCGAATGTGTGAGTAGAGTTGGCCTCAAAGGTAAACCTTATTCCCATGATCTGGTGCCGCGGGGCTCCCAGATGTGGGCCTCAGGTATTACCCTTTACCTCAACGGTTCCTGAGAATGTTCACCATTTGAAAATGCCCCTAAGGATGCCCGCACCTACCACCAAATTAAAGTGACCAAATTGATACAAATCCACCTATTTACTACTCCCCAGCTGTCTTACAGTATGAAGTAGGCGAAAAAACTCCTAGCCAAATTAGGATAAGAGTAAAAAATTCTTACTTGGCCTCCTAATGACAACCGGCTAGCCCATACTGTTTACAGGGAGGGGAGGGAGGGAGCTTCGCAGAGATGAAGAGGGCGGGCAGGCCCATTAGCCGGCTATTTAAGCCACTCGGCTCTGCCCCGCCCAGTTGCACCATATGGATGCTCCAATCAGCAGCATCCACCTTGGCTCTTCTCCCCCCCCCCACCCGCAAATATCATCCCACGCCCAATTGGGCTGGGGATTTCACTTTCACTTGCAGTTGGTGGCCACTATTGCTCCTTAGTTATCTTGTGATAAAATATTATGTGCACAGGCATCATGTCTCCTTTCCCCACAATTATGCCACTGAAAATGGATGAAGACACATTTTCCAGGCTGGTGTGGCATTGCCATATTTTTCAACATTTCTTTTTCCACTGAGTTTTTTTTAGCAATATCTATAAGTTGTTTTGAAACTAAAGAAAGTTCTTGCTGCTTCAAACATCAGTGCAACCACTATTGACCCGTCTAGCTGGATGTCCTTCTTCTGTACCATATCTAATAGTTTCTCTCTCAACTCCAAATTCCTACAACAAATTGATCTTTTTGAATTTCCTTCAGTCCCCCTTCCAGCCCATTAAAATGTCACATAGCTGATAGGTTCTTCAAACCTGCAAGAAATTTTGAATTTTTCTCCCTTTCATTTAATTTTGTAAGTAGGATTCATATTGTTTCACTAGGAAACTATTAGTAGATCTACAATGAACCTTCAATGTTTTAACTATGTCTTTATTTTCACCAGCCCCAGTTCTTGTGAATAAACTAAATTCTTCAGCAAAGCAAAAGATACTTTCCCTACTGAAGTAACCCTTTATGACCATACATAGAAATAAAGAGGCAACATACAAAAGGCTGGGTAAACTAGGGCCACAAATTTATTGAATCAACAGTGATGAAAGCTGTGCCATTGATAATGCTAAACTCTTGAGGGTGAGCTACCTTGGCCCAAGGCTGGAGATAGCCTAGCTGCCATTCCCACTGTTCGGCCCCTCTTGGACCACTGCTCTTGTGACGCCCTGCCTGCACCCGTGACACTCACCAGGCTACACAACAGGGCTGTCCATGCCACTCGCACTCAGGGCTTACTTCAATCCCATCTGTGTTAATGACATGTTTGAGGGTTTAGGCTTACTGCTGCTGCTCCTGTCCCGCCTTTACTCTTTTAGGCCCCACAGCTCCACAGCCCAGCACCCTAGCCCTCAAATCTCCCTTCATTCTATCCTCTGCCACCAGTACCTTCCTCAGGTACACTTCCAATGATCACATCAGTTCATAGAATTAAATGTAATTTATTAATAAGATGATTGTTCAGGTAGCAGAAGCTTGATGGTTTCCTTAGTTTAGCAGCATATTGGTTACAGGTACAATGCTTAATAGTTTCAGTCAGTAATTTCTCTTCATAACATGTTTCAAATATAAACTTCCAAGTTCTACGTTTCTCCTGCTTACTCTACCCTCTCTAAGCTTTATTATTCCACCAAAATAATAAAACACATTGGCCTTTCTTAGCTTCTAATCTATTCAACAACAACTTCCCTCTCTCTGTCTCTCGTCAGCCAAATATATACATATATTTAGATCTATATAGATATAGATATAGATCTATCTATCTATCATCTATCTAGATATAGATATATAGACACTATTCTCTAACTCCTCCCACTCTTACACAGCTAGCCAATCCAGGCACCATCCAATCAGCACTCACACATGAACTCCCCCCCCCCCCTTATATTTACTCAGCTGCAACATAATTGTGAATCTATTTAACTTTTTTCTTGGAACTTTTGGCATTTTATAAACAATTACTTACAACTTTTTATATACAATGATCTCTAAAGTAGCCGAACCACATTTCCCTCCCCTTTAAAATAAAGCGGAGTATGCCTCTTTAGTCCTGAGGGGCATACGTAGCGCCCAAAGTCCAGGGTGTGTGTTCTTGCACTTAAACTGAGTTCTTTGTTCTATAGTCAGTGCTCTGGGGCACACACTGAGTTCAAAGTTCACCAGAACACACTGAAACTTGTCTTTTCTGCCGTCTTCTTATCTGGGAGTGTCGCTGTCGCTGGTCTTCTCTCCGTCGCATGTGGTTCCTCCGCTACCACATCGGGAAAATCTATCGGCAATAACATGGTCTTTGCCTCTCACATGCTGGTACTCTTGTAGCAGCCATGACCATCATTGCAGCATCTCGTCTGTGCTTCTCGCAGTCTCTCGCCAAATCACTGTTCGATGGTCAATCTTGTCAGCTAATCTTCTCTTCATACAGGGTCTCAAGTGGTTCTGCATCTAAATGAAAGCTAAATACGTTTTTAGGCTGGATGGATAGGCTTTTTTACTGCTTATTGGCCTTCTACTTGGAAAGACAATAGGATAGCAAGTCCTATTTTTTCTTTACAGCACTGCTTCAAATTTGGACTCTGCTGCATCAGTAGCTACCCAGAAGAACTGGATGAAGTCACAGGGGCTGCTTTTGCCTGGCTCTGGGTAATAATTAGGATCCTCTTAGTTCCAGCTCCTATCACATCTCTACCCAACAGTACTGGTTCCTCTTGCTCATCATTTATGCCTACTGTGAATTCCCCCTCTTGGCCTCTCCACATGATTTTAACTTTAGCCAAGGAAATTTCTTCTGGCTTCTTATTTATACTCTTTATCTGGACTGTTTGGTGAGGCAAAAGATGTTCTTCTTCCACCAGATGTTTATTAACTGTGTCAGCACTGGATATCACAGAACTCTGTGCTTGCTGTCTTAGAGACTCTAGGCTGGTGTCTGCCTGCAGTTTTTGTTTATACTCGATAGGATCAGAAAGTGGTGTCTCTGCCCTAGGAGCAAGTTCCTCTCCCACTCCTGTGGTTGCCTCGGAAGCCGAGTCTCTCAGCTCTTCAGCTTGACTGGTTTTTTGTTCTAGGCTTGAAGAAATCAAATTTAACTGTCTTGGTGGTGTTTCTGAAGAGAAACTATGGTATACCTCAGCCTGCTCTCTTCCCACCAAGTTAGGAATGTACTCCACAAACTCTTTTTGAGGTATATCTCAACTCTCATCAGTCTTCTCAACAGTGGCTAAAAACACCTCAGGATCCTCTCTTGAGTTAAAAGCTATGAAGTCTTTAGGTGTCACTCTGGTCACTCTGGTTACTTTCTCTATTTCAGCTTTTTAAATCTTCTCTTGTTTTTCCCGCCAAATCTCATCTGCCTTAAAACATTCTGTCTCTAGTTTTAGTCTTTCTGATTTTATTTTATAAAAGAGCACTGTTTTTCTCTATCCTCCAATTCTTTTTATAATCTGTCTGCCTCAGCCTTTCTTTGTCTTTCTCTGTCTTCTAATTCTAACATTTAAATCTTATTCTGTTCTCTCAGAATCTCTATATAAGCAGGGTCACTAACATTTACCATAGGATTTCTATCACATTCCCCCTCAATAGTGTCAGGTATTTGGTGTTTGATTAGTGTTACTTTTAATTCTTCTGAGGTCTTTCCTTCATACTCAAGCTTAAAAGCTTTGCACCTCTCAACTAGTGCATCCTTTTTTAAAGCCAAGATTTTTGCCATTTTCTGAGGAAAATTGTATACACTTTCTTGTTAATTCTTTTTGTTATTGTCTCTCCTGAGACCTGGGGCGGATCTACACTGCTGCTTTAAAGTGCTTTAAAGCACTTTATAACAGTAATGACAACTGTTTTGGAGTGTGTCCTGGGCCCCAACAGTTGTCACTACTTCTTTAAAGCACTGACAACTGACAACTGTTGGGGCCCAGGACACACTCCAAAAAAGTTGTCACTATTGTTATAAAGCGCTTTAAAGCGCTTTAAAACAGCAGTGTAGATCCTGCCCTGGTGTGTATTCTCTACTGGTTTTGTGATTTCTGTCAGAACACCACGTGTAAACTGTTCTGGACCTCCACAGACCTCTCAGTTAAAGCCAACACTTGTGATGTGCACAGGGTTTTCTCAGCTTGCACTGGAATTTTTCGTATCTCACCACTACCACCACTTGTGATGCTCTGCCTGTACCCGTGACACTCACCGGGCTATACAACAGGGCTGTCCACACTACTCGCACTCAGGGCTTACTTCAACCCCCCCCCCCCCGTGCTTATGACATGTTTGAGGGTTTAGGCTTACTTAGGGTGACCAGATTTTAAAAATAAAAATCCCGGTCCCCCCCGCCCCCCCCCACCCAAAACAACCCCCCCACCAAGCCACCCCCCCAAAAAAAAAACCAGCCTGGACCTACCGCCGGGTTCCTCCTTCGCCCGCGCGGCCGCGCGGGGTCCACCTTCGCCCGCATGGCTGCGCCGGGTTCCTCCTATGCCCGCGCGGCCACGCGGGGTCCTCCTTCGCCGCCCGCGCGGCCACGCCGGGTTCCTACTTCGCCGCCCGCGCGGCTGCGCGGGGTCCTCCTTCGCCCGCGCGGGGCCCTCCTTCGCCCGCGCAGCCACGCCGGGTTCCTCCTTCAGCCGCGCGGGGTCCTCCTTCGCCGCCCGCGCGGCCGTGCGGGGTCCTCCATCGCCGCCCGCGCGGAAGAGGCGGGAGAGGGCCGGATCCGGAAGTGACGGTTACGCCACTTCCGGATCCGGCCCTCTCCTGCCTCTTCCGCGCGGCCTCTGGCCTTACAAGCCCGGCGGCGAAGGCGGCGGAGGAGCCCGGGAAGCGGCCGCCCCAGCAGGTAAGTGCCCCCCTTCGTGCTTACCAGCTGGGGCGGCCGCTTCCCGGGCTCCTCCACCACCTTTGCCGCCGCTCCTTGCTTGCTGCCACCGCTGCGTGACCCCCCGCCACCCCGGTTTGCCGCCCCGCCCCCCGGTTGGGCTGGTTTGCCCCTGGATTCCTGGTTAGGACCGGGAAATCCCGAGCCACCTGGTCAGCCTAGGCTTACTGCTGCTGCTCCTGTCCCACCTTTACTCTTTTAGGCCCCACAGCTCTACAGCCCAGCACTCTAGCCCTCAAATCCCCCTTCGTTCTCTCCGCTGCCACCAATACCTTCCTCAGGTACACTTCCAATGATCACATCAGTTCATATAATTAAATGTAATTTATTAACAAGATGATAGTTCAGGTAGCAGAAGCTTGATGGTTTCCTTAGTTTAGCAGCATATTGGTTACAGGCACAACGCTTAATAGTTTTAGTCAGTAATTTCTCTTCATAACATGTTTCAAATATAAACTTCCAAGTTCTACGTTTCTCCTGCTTACTCTACCCACTCTAAGCTACACTACACTCTTTCCCACCATCTAGTTCCAGCAAAATAAGACAACACGTTGGCCCTTCTTAGCTTCTAATCTGGTCAACAACGACTTCCCTCTCTCTGTCTCTCATCAGCCATATATATATATAGAGAGAGAGAGAGAGAGAGAGACACTATTCTCTAACTCCTCCCACTCTCACACAGCTAGCCAATCCAGGCACTCCCCCTCCACCATCCAATCAGCACTCACACATGAACTCCCCCCCCTTATACTTACTCAGCTGCAACATAACTGTGAGTGTATTTTACTTTTTTCTTGGAACTTTTGGCATTTTATAAACAATTACTTACAACTTTTTATATACAACGACCTCTAAAGTAGCTGAACATCACAGCTCCCCACATCCCAAGATTGCAGATGCATGACCCATTCAGGGCCCAAAGGGGGCTCCTTTCCTTGCCCCAAGTCCCCAAATCTGAGAAGGCAGGTCTCAGGAACCCCTTTTTACCCTAAAGACATCTCCAGGTGCTCACCGATGACTCATTCACAATTTCTCTTGCCAGCACCGTCTGTCCTACTATGACCAACAATCTCTTGAAAGCATGACCACCCCTATTCAGCCAAATATTGCCCTGGTGGTTAGTACAGAGTAGACACACACACATACACACCCCTGGCCAATATGTCTATTTGGCAATAAATAAATAAATAAATAAACAAACCCCATCTGTGACTAGCATTGCCTGCACAAAATCATATCCCAGAGTGGGAGTCAACGACATAGGAAATGCATGGAGACTGAGGTGGGGGTGCAGTGCAAGCTGCAGGTTTTTGAGAGCCCTTGGGCAAGACACCCTCAATAGCCTCCCCTCCCTCTGTGAGTCTGCCTTCTTATTGCCATTGTCACCAGCCCCTATTGCTCCTCTTCTTTATCATTGCTCGACAGACAGAGAGCCAGCAAGTAAGAAAGCAGTGGTGTCTACTCTGTGTCCTTCTCATGGTCACGTTGCTCCTGGATGAGAAGCAGGGGAACAAGCAGGTTGCAATGGTGAAGAAGAGGAGCATGTCAGGAAGGTTTTTGTTAGTGGCTGTTTGACTCTAAGCAGGAGCTCAACCATGCCTATGCTTAATGTTGGCCCTTGGAGCTTACATAACCCTATACCATAGGGCACACCAATACAATATACAGACTCACACCAGTCACATACATCATCACCTGTGTGGCATGTAAAGGCATCATCACACCAGTCACATACCTCATCACTCTTCTGACTTCAGCTGCAAAGTCTCCTCTGTGAGTGTTCATAGCTTGGGGTTGGAATCAAGTTTCTTGTCCTCTTCTTCAATACCATTCACTGGGGGGGATTCTTGCCTCTGAATATTTTCTTTTCCTTAAGCTGAAAGCCTTCCATGCTTCCATAAGTCCCTGCTAGCCCTACACTTCCAACTCACTCAATTTCTCTCAGTTGAATTACCAGGAAGTGGTATTTTAAAGATAACGCAACTCTATTTACAGAACTATTCCACCCACCGCACACATCATCTCAAGGATCCTAGAAGAGCTATATTTTCGAGAGTCACTGGCACCTGGAACACTGCAATAACAACTTTCCTGATGCCACAGGGAGAAAACCTCCAGCAAAACCTTCCTTCTTCTACTGCCAACACTGTTAATAATGTAAATTGGGGTTACTGGGAGACGAGATGGCAAAAGTCAGGGAAGAAAGAAAAACCAAGAACTCTGACTTGGATTAAGTCTAAGCCAGAGAGGAATTTGGGGGCATTTGTTTTGGCTACATTCATATTACAAACTAGGTAACTACAAACATTGGTGGCATTGCAAGCTATAACTCAGAAGTCTTTTAATATATATATATATATATATTTTATACCCAGACGCAGAATGGAAGGCGATGCATCTGTAATTTCATTGGAGAAGGAACCATCAGGACATGCTTTTATTGATCAGCTTATTTGCCCTGTGTGCCAACGGTTGTTTCTCCGCCCATTCATGTTGCCATGTAATCACTGCATTTGCGATGAGTGTATAATGAAGACCCAACTTAGGTCTGAGGTCACAGAAAACTTCTACATCATCACATGCCCAACTTGCAAGAAAGCACACTGCCTCCCATTTGCTAAGAAAATACAGCTGAGGATGAATTACCTAAGAGCCAGATTGGCTAGGGCATATATGCGTCGATATGGTTTCCTAAGGTGGAGGTTTGACAGAAGCCATGCACCAGTCTATTGCCAAATTTGCGACCAGCGTCGCAAGGCCACCAAGAGATGTGTGACGTGTCAACTGAATTACTGTAACATTTGCTTGAGGAATTTGCATCAGGATGTCTCCTATCAAAATCATGTCTATGCCAAAATTGGTGATGAAGTCTGGGAAGAAAGAAACTGCATGATACATGCTGATTCATTGCTCTCCAAATACTGCCTTGATGACCATGAACTAATTTGTGAATATTGCGCTGATGCACATCACACTGATCATGATACAGCTACTTTGCCAGTCGCATGTTCGAAAATGTCTGGTGCATTATTCAATTCTATTGCAAAGTTTAAAAAAGGTTCCTGTTTATATTTTAATAATTTCCTTTCTGTTTGATCTGTTATACTTCCAAAGTGCAACGCTAAACACATCAGTGCTTTAAGATTGAAGAGTCCATCAACAGAAATGGCAACAATTTGGTGGATTCTGAACACAGGAGAAGAAGCTATTCAGTAGCGTGGTCCAGTAACATCTGGATTCAAACGTTTAGGCTCTTTTAACATGTATCAATAACTCATCAATTTAAAAACCAATGGGCTGATGGGGACAAGGGGTTGAACTGTCTGCAGCACACCCACTTCTTCTGCTTTTATTCTGCAATCCACAATCAGCTCCATTGTAGATTGTGGAGAGTGATGTATGAACAAAACATCATTGGTTAACTGCTGGGTTGTTTAGCCCCTAAAGTCTAGGTTCACATGTCACACTCTACAAGCTGCAAAGGAGCTAATTGTGGGTTGTGGAGTAAAAGCTCATGCACATCAACCCATTAGTATTAATTGATTTATTACATTTTTCTACTGCCCAGCAGTTGAAGCTCTATTGACAACCAAATGACAGCTGATGGGTTGTCACTACATGTGAACCCGGCCTTAAGGAGCCAGGGTGCTTCAACTACTCATAGAACACACTTTCATTATCTTGAGGTATCAAAGGACCATCTGTTAACACAAGAGTGGGCTACATGTTGCATCCCCCACTCTTGCCAAAAGTTGGCAGTGTGGCAGCAAAGTAATCAGTGGTTTGCCGCTGAATTTTGGTGGTGTGATGTGATGGAGGATAAAAAAGGCCAAATGTTGCTGTAAAACAAGCTAAATTTGGTCCGTTTCAGCCTCCATTGTGCCTTGCTGCCATCAGCAAAGCTGCCACCCTTTCCTAACAATTAGCTTCCATGAATCAACCCTTATAGCTTTAATTGTAAGCTATAGGATGGCAGCCATCTAAACAGTGGATGCAAAATAGTTTCTCTAGAGAAAACAACCACACTACACTCTTGAGTTCGGTACTTGTGTTCTCCTTTCTCACTTCCTTGTTATGTTGAAAGGGTAGGAACTCCACTCAGGAGCAGCCAAAGCCAGCCCACTCCATATCTCCCTTTCTTGGCTGTTGCTACCAGGTGGGGCAGGGACAGTAGCCTGGTGACCACATTTTTTTGACTTCGTTATCAATAGCAGCCAAAGGAAATGGTAGAGCCCTGCAATTAAACATGCTACACCCCAACTTCCTTGCACTGCAGTGGGACTTAAAACAAATATTAGTTTGTATGTACATTTATATTTTTATCTGTAAAACTACCAAATGAGTGGTAAATGAAATGTTGGGATATCTGTATCTCCCATGACCTTCTGAAACTGTAAATGCAACCATGAGGGGTCAGATTGGGGCAATACTGCCAGAAGAGGGTTAACGCTCTCTCCCCATGACTTTCCTCTGATTTAGTCTCTCCCCAAGCTGCTGTTGGTTCCATGTACATGTTATCTTACTTACAGGGCAAATGGCACATCTATGTAGAGCTGTGCACAAATGTCCTCTTGAAAGTCTCCACCCTATTTGTGGGCAGAGAAATTGTGGGGTATCAAATTTCTCCATGGGGAGGAGAAATTCCCCGACAGTCTCTCAGGGGTGGAAGCTCACCATTTGCAGTGGCAATAGAGTGGCCACTTACAAATTGATCCAAAGGAGAACTGTATCACCCAAAAAGGACAAAAGAGGTCAGTGATTTGCACAAAATTTGCATGTGCTTATATATATATATATATATATATATATATATATGCAAATGTACAAATAAATGTTATAATTTAATATATATCTATATCTATATATAGATATATATGTAAATGTACAAATAAATGTTATAATTTAAATAGAAATATAGTACCTATCTCCACAGTGTGGAAGACTGTGACCTGTCTGTTCAACCTGCTGTTCTGATGTTAACTGTTGATAGACAACAGTTCTTATGGTTCATTATCTTTAAACCAGAAGTGAATAGGACAGCTTTTTATGCAGAGGACACTTTCAAATAGAGGATGGTCCTCTGGCATCCCTTCAAATAGAGGACTGCCCTCTGCTAGAGGTCATCCTAAGTTTTAGTAGCAAAGCTTCTTTCTTCCTTCCTTCCCCTAAGTGTTTCTTTCCCTGCCATTGCAAGGGGTTGCAGCAGCCTGGATACTATTGTGTATTGTGCTCTACAAAACCCTGGATCTTTGTGTGCATGGAAAATGGTGGCCAACACAAAAATCAGTGGAGGAGAATATTCGGGGGGGGGGGGAATCTGCAAAGTGGCCTTCTATTTCTATGGTGACAGGAATATTTTGGCTCAGCTCTATCTTCAGGAAGGGGATTTATATAGGTGGGAAAAAGAGCAAGGGAGAGTGTTAAGGACCATTCCTCCCTTCCCACGGCTCTTACTCACTTTAAAAAAAAATTGTGGATCTTTTGATCATGGGTCACCAGCATCACGTTTAGTTTGGTCCTGTGTCTTGCTTGGATTAATGCACCCCTGCCCCCAGAGTAATACTTGAAAATTCAGTTTACAGTGGGTAATGAGATGCTGGTATGTCATAAATTTCCTAGAACTGAATCATAATGAAGCCATATCGTCAATTGAGGTTTACTACCTTGGAATGCAAGAGCTCTATTGGTCTAAATGTGGTTGGCCTACATCTTTTCTGTAGTTTGTGAATAGATAATGTTTCAAAATGACAGTGACATAATGATTATCCTGGTTTCTATGTTGCAGTCCGATATATAATTGATAACGATCTAATGGAGATCCTTGTATTAAAAAACAATTTTAAGTCCTACAAAGACTCGAAAAGGATGGAGATCAGGAACGGTTTCATGAGGTTGCGGAACATACTTCAGGATCGAGAGAAAGCCTTGATGGAGGCAGTAGAAAACCTTGAACTTCAAAAACAGCAGGCACTTTATGAGTTTGCAGAATACACAGCAAAGAAAATCCACCAGATGGACAGCCTCATGCAGTATTCCAAGGAAGCTTTAAAGGAAAACAGCCAACTTGCATTCCTTCAATCTGCAAATTGCCTCATAAATGAAATAGAAGACTCAATGGCTAATATTTACCAACCTAGCCCACGTCTCAGGGAAGACCCTATTAAGCATCTTAAAGTCGACTTTGATGAACTGGCAGCCAACTTAGTTAGCATTTTCCCATCATTTGCAACTACACAATATTATGAAAAACTCAACAAATTCCCTTATCCTTGCAGTTCTGATGTTATGATCCCAAGGCTTGTTTCTAGTGCGCACGTTCCAAACACACTAGGAATGAACCGAAGTCAGTCTTTAGCATCATTTTCTTCACTGGCTGATCGAAATACAATAGACAGTGATATAGGTATAAGACCAAAATCATTACCTCCTTCTAATGTGAGAGATAGTGGCATGTATGCAATTTGGCATGCATCACCGGATGCTGCAAGAAATGGAAAAAACTATGAAACCCGTGGTATTTATTACAATCCAGAATTACTTGAAGAACCTTCTTCTTCCATTCCTGGACTTGTTGTTGTTTACCAAACACTTGTCTATCCCACTGTGGCTAAGGTAAGAATTTTTATAAAATGTGTCTTGCACTCTGATCCTAAATTCCTTGACAGCATTTGGAGATGGCTACCCCAATCCTGATGATGCTGGAAAGTCTTGAGTCTGAAAAAGTTACATGAGTTTTTCTTTTATTTCCTTTCTGTCTTGGAGATCTATCTATTACAGATGTGCATCGTATCGGATCCGATGTCTGATACCAATTAAAATAAGAGGAAATCGGGCATCTGATTCATGATTCCGATTCAGTCCCTTGTAGATCTGTTTTTTTCTGATCAAATTTTTTGTTCTCCAATTTTAATTGGAGAAAATCGGAGCATCGGATGCCATTTTGAGATGATTTTCCCCATAGCCTTCTATTGTTGTAAAGAAATGCATATAACTTTTTTTATTTTTAAAGATAGAAGCATGAAACTTGGTCACATGATAGATGGGTTTGAAGTACCTGTGTGTGATACATTTCAGAAAGATTGGTGCAGGCATTTTGTGGCTATGAATTTTTTACTTCCGAACCAAGAATGCCCATAACTTCTTTATTTTTAAAGATCCACAACATGAAACTTTGCCACATTTCAGGTAGTATGTTGCTACTCATGTGTGTGAAATTTCAGAAACATAGGTGCTTGCCTTTGGTGGCAAGGAATTTTTGAAAAATGTGTAGCAATGGGGGAAAGACAGTCATGCCTTCTACTTTTTTATTTTTAAAGATAGAACCTTGAAACTTGACCACATTAGAGATAACATGTAGTTAGTGATGTGTGAGAAATTTCAGAAACATAGGTTCAAGCGAGTAGTGGAGAAATGAGGAAAGAAACACATTTAACTTTTTATTTTTAAAGATAGAAGCATGAAACTTGGCCACATGGCAATGGGTTTGTCAAACAGCACCCCTCCCCTGCCGTCTTCTCCACTGTCAGCTGTCAAACCCACCATTTTGGAACTTTTGGAACTTTTAAAGTAAAAAATTCATAGCCACAAAATGCCTGCACCTATCTTTCTGAAATTTTGCACACATAAGTACCTCAAACCCATCTGCCATGTGGCCAAGTTTCATGCTTCTATCTTAAAAAATAAAAAAAGTTAAATGTCTTTACAACAATAGAAGGCTATGGGAAAAATCATCCCAAAATGGTGTCCGATTAAAATCGAAGGTCATATTTTCGTATTGGAAACTGATCCAAAGCGATACAAGGGATGTCCAATTTTACCCGATATGAATCAGGTCAAAATCGAAAGTCCCGATACTGATACCGATATGATTTTCCTGGTCCTGCACATCCCTACTATCTATCCCTAAAGCAGCAGTTCCAGAAACGTGGATACATTTCAAAATATTGGGTGGGGAATCTACATCAAACTCTCTTACAAAACTCTCATCATGTTACAAGAAATAAGTTCAAAACCCCATTTTTGAGAAGCCTCTTTGGCTCTTATTTTCCCATAGATTCTTTTCACACCACTCTCACAAACATATAGATGAAGAATCCATGTAGATAGGGTTCCTTCCATTGATGGAAGGGACTCCAATCCAGCAGAGGCTCCTACAGGCGGAAGGGAAGGAGAAATGATTTTTGATGATTTTCCCCTTTCACCTATGCCCCCAACCAGTGAAGCTTTTCAAGGTGCACAGGGAGATGCAGGGGGGAGACAGCAAAAATCATCTCTTGCCTCATAACTTATACTGATACATCTCATGAGCAAAATCCATGGGAAGTTTGGATACAATCCAAGTTTATGTTCCTCCTGTGCATTCTGATCAAATCAGACGTTATACTTCAAGTTCCCCTGCTAACTGAGATAAACTAGAGGCATGAGATAAGTTGTGAGTCTGTCAGGTAGGAGATTCTCAGTCATGGTGCCAAAATTGTGGAATCCCTTCTACAGTAAAGCAGCCCTGGCTTCTCATGTGTATTTCACAGTCAGGTGAATTTGTGGCTCTTTATGGAGGCTTATGGGGAAGGAACACCAAAAGAGAGCAATGACTTCCACCATCACCAAAATTTACACCCCATTCCCATAAAGTTGTCCGTGGGCTTCAGGTCTCCTTATCTCACCCCCAACCCAAAGAACCACAAAAATGAGTTCTCTGTTAAGCAAGCCAACTGTCTGGGTTTTTCTGGGCTTTTTTTGGAGGGGAAAACCCAGTCCTGGGGGGAGCATTTTGTACTGTGTGTTAGATGAAAATGTGCCCCCCCCCACATCCACCTTCCCAATATTCCGGTGTCAAAATGGGGTGGGGAGAGGTTTCAAGGATTTTGCTGGGGAAAGGAAAAATACTGGTTGCAGTGGCAAAAACACCCAAAAACAAAACACAGAAAGGCTGCTGCTGCTGCTGCTCTTGTTGTAAAGCAACATTGAAAGGCAAGTGGGTGGTGAATATCAAAATGAAAGACATATACCTCTGAATAACAGATACTACTGAGAAGACAACCTGAAATATTGTTGTCTCTATGCCTTGCTTGCAAGCTTCTTAGGTTCAAAGCACAAAATACATTAATTGTGCAGCATGTAGCTTGATGCTTATCTATCTCCTTCCCCCTTTTTTATTCTTGAGTACGTGTGTGCAGATCTAGTTTGGATCAGGGCGAAAATCCCCCAGACAGGGGTAACAAAAGAGAAAAAGCCTCCATTGATTCCAGTGGAGACGTCTTTCTTTCTTAAAACCTGTGTGCGAGAGGAGGGGATTGTAGGAAGCAAACACTGGGAAGTAGGGAAGGTTTAATCATATATTCTTGATTTGCAGTGGTCCCAATCTAAAGCAGAGCCACACACACTTACTGAAGTGAAGAAACACACAGTTAATCCTCAGTCTACATACTCCACAATTAACACAATATATAGTTTGTTCCATACTTTTAAACATTTACAGAGAGCAGGCACTGAAATGGTGGACAGTGTTTAAAATACCTATATTGCATAGGGATTCCAGCATACAAAGATTTTGAAAAATCCACAAGTATTTATTGCTCAAACAAACATAAAACTAGAAACCTTACTTGTTTGTGATATTAATGCTGTCAGCTCATAACATGGAAATTTCTTCAGTGTTATATGTATCTCTGTTCTTCTTAGATTTACTGGACGTGTCCTACAGAAGAAGTAGAGAGCTTTGAGGTTGCTTATTATGAAGTAGTTGATGAAGGGGCACCTGAAAATTTAATCCAGCCACAACTTGTAGGAGTACTGACGGGGATTGTACAACAGAATCTGGAAATACATAATCTGACCCCTAATACAGAATATCTCTTTAAAGTTCGAGCTGTCAATGACAACGGAGCAGGCGAATGGAGTGACATTTGTAAGGTACAATCTCTTCCCTCTCATATATGCTTTTCTGCTGAGTTGAGACTACATATAGAAAGGCAGCATCATGATTTAAAATATGATATTCTTCTCTCCATATATTATTTTGCTGGTAGAATAAGTCACTGTTAGATCCTCCTGCCCCTCCCTCGCATTTCTATCATATTGACTCCACAGTCATTAGGGTTTGTTTGTACAGTACCATTCTTTATATACTGTATGCGCTCTAAAGTTTGGGGCCATAAAATGGAAAAGGAAAATGGCATTAAAATATTTCTGGTGCTGGAGAAATCAAGGGTCAAGAGTTTCAAAATCCACTACATGTAATTAGGTAGCTGAATGAGTCTCTGAAATTCCAAAAGGGATGGGTTCTTCTGTTGAGGAAAATTTTTCTTAAGATGAATAAAAGGACTGGACAGTTGCAAAGTGTCCAGAGGACTGACTATAGCACCTGATATCAATTAACAGGGGAATGGTTTTTTCTATCTGCTACTGAAAAGGTCAGAGAGATAGTGGGGTTTTCCCTGGGAGTTTTTTCTACTGATTTGTGCATAGTCATTGGCTCGATTCAGACGGCACGATAGTCAATAGTGGGGTAATAATCAACTTTACAGTTGTTCATCTAGGAGGTACTCCCCCCACAACATGGTAATAAATAATCAACTGTGGTGTGGATGAGGATCAGCACTAAGTTGACTATGGCAGCATTCGGATAACACAATAGTCAAAACAACTGAAGATTGTTTCCCTCACACCAGTTGTTTATTGTGCCTGTACTTGCCGTAGGCTCTGCCCTGGCATATCGATGCCCATGTGCCTTATTGCCCATTTTTGTGCTCCCTGCTGAATAAAGTTTTCTAAACCACCCCACTCTTGCTTCCTTTCCTGTATTTGCGGGTGGCTGCTCTGGGAGGGAGGTGGGAGGGGGCTGGGGGCTGGGGGAGGTGGGTGGCCCTTGCGGCTGCCAGGTCTCCCGTATAGGGTGGATGGTGGTGGCTCCCTGGGGCATGGGTGCCAATGTTTAGGGTGCGATGCTGGGTGCGACTGTTGTATTGGTGCTGCTGTTCCTCCTGGCTGCCTCTTTGCGTGCGGCTGCTGAGTTCCGCCCACTGACTGAGGCAGCCAATGGGGTTCGGGAGGCGTGTCCTGCATCGGCTTCAATGGCGGCGCCCATGGTTTTCGGCCGCAATGCCTTCTGGGATACCTGCTGGAGGACTAACGGAGTTTGGTAGGTGGGGAAAATGGTGGCTGAGCTGTCAGTCAGAGCCGAGTAGGCAATCTGCAACCGGGGTGGTAGCCGATTCCTTGCAGCCCCTGCTGCAGCGTGTTGTCTGTAGATCACTGCCTTTCTCAACAACCGTCAGTAGGTGAGTCAACAACCGAGGCTCAGCGTGTCATCCGAATTGAGCCATTGTCTATTCAACTGTATATATATCTGTAAATATCTGATGGAGAATGAGGCTGGTTGTATGAGGATATGAGGTTGGACGGTGATGTTATTGGATGTGGAAATCTTCCTGGAAACCCATATTGTTTTTGATGACCAAAACTGCTGTACATATATACTGAAGGAAATACTGGAACCTCAGTAAAAGCTTATACTAAACACAAACTGCTGGTGTGTGAGTATTCTTGGTGAATGGATCTCTGGAACATGCTTACTCTGATGTAAGTGAACCGGGAGCGCTTCTCTCCTGGACATCTTCTGCTAAGATGCCAATCTAAATCAGAGAAGAGCTCAGCTCCTCCCTCTCCCATTCCTGCAATGAGCCTCAAGCCCTCAAACCTCCAACTCCCATCTCCATCCACCTGTGAGTCTCCAACCCACTTCCTCTAACCACTTCCTCCAACCCACTTCCTCCAATCCACCTGCGAGTCTTCAACCTATTTCCTATTTTCTCAGTGGTGGGAGGTGGGAGGTTGGATTCTCTCTCTCTCTCTCTCTCTCTCTCCCCCCCCCCCTCTCTCTTACACACACACATTCTGTCTTCCCTCTTTTACATTTAGCACAGGAGGGAGGTGGGAGAAGAAAGCCAATTCTAGCACCCAGGTGACCTAAGAATAGTTAGGAACCTAGAAGTGTTCTCTCTCTTACAGAACCTCCCATTTTTCACTGTTGACAGTTCCTGATGAGAAGCTCTTTAAAGCTTTAAATAAAACTGAACACATTTATTTGTAGCAGTGTTCACTTCCTCATATCAAAGAGGTTCCCAATGAGACAATTCAAGGTCTTTCTTAATGTGAGAGCTTCATTAATGAATACGGATGTCTGTTGCTGGGAAATTGAGTTCTTTTTGAGCTTACTGGATTTCTAGAGCACCACAATTCGGCTTGACTCCACCCCTGGATATATTCCTCCAACATCACCACTAATGAATGCATTTGTGCAGCATATTCCTTGACCCCTTCCCATTCTCCCTCTGCAATATGATTTAGTTTATGTTTCAAGAGGATAGAAAACAGGAGATAACCAAACTGAAAGAGCTTTAGGGAATGGCTGCAGAGTGAGAGGGAAAATTCCCACTCCGCATTTGCAGAGTGGGTTCCCTTCAATGAAGATTGGTAGAAAGAGTACAGGCAGATCTGGAATTAGGAATAAGGCAGTGGATGCTGGTGGCTCCAATGTCAGTGGGGTTATGAATGTGCTCTGCATTTTAATCAGAACACTAAAGGAGCTATCCAAGGTGCTAAACCCTTTTTTGGGAGACAGGGTTCCCAGAGCGGATCAACAGCCCTACCGACAGTGCAGCCACTAGCCTCCATTGTGATTAGACCTAATCATCCATGCATCTGAGAGCAAAACATGGCCAGTAACTTATTGGTCTTTTCTTTTTTTTTTTAAGAAAGAAAGAAAAGGAGAGGGGCAATGCTTTAAATGAAATGGAATCCTGAAGAATTTTAATACTGGGGCAGAATTTTCTACAGAATTTCTCAACTGCAGAAAAGGAAAACAGAACTTCGAATTACAGTCCTCAAGCAGGCTGTGGAACAACACGTTTGTTCTGTTGACATATTCAGCTCTTCTGTATTGTATTCTTCCTTTCTTCCCCTTCCTTAAGGGACATGCTGGGATATGACATTGATTTGCATCCTGTCAATCTAGAATTAATATTTATGAAAAACACAAACTTAACATCTGTCATGCTGATGTATTTCCATAGCAAATGAAAAAGACAGTGAGTTTCACATGCACCCTGGTACTCATAACTCCCCAAACTTGAAGACTTACAAGTATCCAGTGCAGGATGGATAAAGGATGGAGGGGATCCTCTCCTCCATGTTCTGTCTACCCTGCAGTTGTTGCCAGATGCTTTATTTTGAGCATCTATCCGGGGAGCTTCAGAGTGGGAGGGGGGAGGCCACACATCACATAGGAAGAAGTTTAAAGAAGCTTCCACTATCTTTTCCAATTCCACCCCCAGAAACACCCCTTTTTCACTCTCTCCATGCTTAGTTTTATGAGTACGGAGAGGCAACCACCATGGTTCACTCTGTGCTGGCTGCGAGGGGGCAGGGAGTGTGGTTTCTTGGTTCCCATCTCAGAGTGCTGTTTCAGAGCCAGAAAACTGAAAAATCTTATGTCCCCCTCCAGATGCTGTCTAGGGAGACATAGGATTGCTCCCTAAGAGATTTTTTTTAAAAATAAAGTAATACAAACTCCTTCAGCATGAATTAGGAATATTTTAATTGCAAAAACGATGGTGTAGAGAGATACTTTTCAAAAGAATCTCACTGATATGGAAATGAAATAATAATGAACAATATTACACAGGAAGCAAAAGGTATTTTATTTAGGAAAAAAACCTTAAAATATAATATTTTTCAACTTAGTAAATTGTTCACTGTTATTGACTATGAACTACCAAGCCATTTCATAAATTCCTAGACCTGAAAACACACTGCTGAAATCAAGTGAATTATTAATTAACATAAACAATATTTTTGATAGTTTTTCATTCTCCTTCAAACTTCAATACATACTGAGCTGCCTCCTTCATATACTTTTATTAGCTAGCTGTCCTGGCAGCTAGAACATTCACCATGGTATTTACTCTAAAAATGCCCCAAATCTCTGAAACATATTGAGTTTTGACCTACCTACCTTTGTCAGTCTTTCATTATTATTCATTTTGGTTGCCATGCTGAAGGGGGAAAATATTTTATTCTGCACATGTCTTTTCCAAGGGGGTACAATGCCACTGTAGTCCTTACTGGTATTATATTGAATTCGCTGCAGGATCTAATTTTTGCTTTCCTAGAACCTTGAAATTCACTTGAGCTAGACCCTTGTGCAAAAGACCTATACTTATAATTAAAGAATTATGAGCTCAGGAATTTGTTCTGAGTGCCAGAACTGAAGGCAGTTCACAGTCCTTCTACATAAAAAACAAAAACAAACACCCATTCCTGGTTATCCCAGGTTTTCTTCATTTCAGATATATAATTTAGGCTGGGGCAGGGGGAGAGACACTTTCTTGATACTCTTGTTAAATAATAGAAATTGTGCCGACCTACAGAAACCCTTGCCAATCAACTCTAAGACCCAAGCAAAACATTCTTGAAATCATGCATAGCTCAGCTATGTATGATTGGTTTATTTACTCCCAATTAAGCACACAAGGTCCTGATTTTTATTAAGACCATGGTGCTCCAGGAAGGGGGGGCACTTAAAAAAGAAAGAAAAAGAAAACAATGCTTTTATTGATACCCAAAGAGCCATATTTTCTGATAATCTCCCAAGGGGGGAGGGTGGAATTGCAGGACAAAAATGGAAGGGGAAGGCTAATACTCCTCCCTGAGAACCGTAGTCCTGATCTGAATTGGAGTCATGCACTCTGGAGTAAATATGATTACAAGAATGTTTAGTTTGGCCCTAAGTCATCCAGAAATCTACGAAGAGAACTAGATTATCTTCTCCCCATTCTTGAACTACAGCATGCAGGTAGTATATCAGGACAAAGAAACCCAGTTTTCCCAAGAGTTACTGCAATTCCCAATGGACACTAAATATTTTTATTCTGGTCACTACAAACAGGTAGTGAGGGGAGAGGGCAGGGGAAAAGATCTTCCTCTTTCCCTTTGTTCTTTACATGCTAATTGTTTAAAGGAAAGGGAGTTTGAATTTTGGAGATAGGATGTTTGGGCATCCTGCATTGGCTGTAGCACAAGGTCAAGTAATTTCCGTGACCGAGGTTCCAGCAGACAAGCTTTAACTCCAGGCAAATGCAGAAGTAGTCCAGATAACAGGCACAGGGTCAAAGCACAGGCAATCAGTCCAATATAGAGTTAGGCAAAGCAAGAGTGGTCAAATAGGCAAAGGGTCAAATACAGTTAGGCAGTCCGATACATACATAATCCGGTAGCAGAATCATGCAGAAGTCCAGGGTCGAAGCACGGAGGTTCTAGAACAAGGCAGGATCAGGAAACCAGGAGACAAGATAAGCTGGTAAGACATTGTTTCCAGCAACCAGCAGGCACTCACTGCTGGCCTTTATTCATAAAGGCTGCTGAGCCCCATCCAGGCTCAGGTGCTGTCCATCAGAGCTCTCTGGCCAGAGCCCTAATCAGAAGGAGTTGCTTTCTCCCGAGGAGACTGTTTTTGCAAACGATCACTCCTTCTAACAGGAGGCCTAGTGGCTTGTCGCTTGAAGCGACAGCACTCCTGGGGATCAGGGGGTTGCTCAGCTTCTGTCCCAGAGTCAGCATCACCTCCCCGTCAGGGAAGGACCTGGAGCTGTCTCCCCTGAAGGCCCAGGCTCTTCCTGGTCTGGTGCCAGTACAAGATGTGGTATCTCCTTGGTTTCTGGGGGCTCTGCTTCCTCCTCTGAGGAGGATTCCTCTAGCAGGGGCAAGACATTGGGAGAGAAAGGGATCATGGGTGTGGGCATGTTAGCAATTTCTGATTGGTTCAGAAATTATCTAGTCTATTTCCCCAGGTTTTATGGGGGCAGGGATATAGATGAGATGTGATCTTGGGTGAGCAGAAGAGTTTGTTCATCCCTAATTCCCATATCATTGGGTAGGGCATGGAATTTCTCCAAATCATTTCCCAATGACACAGGTTTGTTAAAGAAAACAGCTTGGATTGATAATTCTAGCCTAAGCTAAAATGAGTACATATCCTAAATATATATTGAGATCAGTTTGAAATTTCCTATAAATTCCTTTCCATGAAATAGAAAGAACTACCACAGAAAATACACTATTGGTTTTCAGTTATGAAATTCCCATGCTTATATTTGGATTATATTACACAGAAGTATTCAGTAGTGGTTTTAATCGGTATTGAAGTGTTGGGGCACATTATGGATTCTGTATGCTGCTTTTCTAGCATAATGTCCCACTTTTTATTCCATATTATCCAAAATACTGCAATAGATGTCATTGTGTGTGCTACCAGGTCTAAATGTGCAAGAGGGATATAGCATCACCATGATGGGATCATACTTCTCGGCCTTTTGGTTAAGATCAAATGTGGGATCGTACTGATACATGAGGTGTAGATTTGGACAGATTGAAATCCAATGAATGAGACTTGTAGGTGTACTGTTGAAATACCCCACCTCAGATGTCTCTGCTGTTCTTGGATAGTTATAAGATAGAAACCACAGTGGGAGATGCATCATCTAATGAGGTTGAGGGTCTGCAAATAGGTGTGGGAGCAAATAAGGTATTGCCAGAAGACCCTTTGAAATCCCTTCCACACACACTGTATTTAGCAGCTAAGGCCTAATACAATCACTATGTTTGGCCTATTTACCCTTAGATTTCTTCACTAATAGCTCCCGTGGAACACATGCCATTATCTTAATTAAGCACGCCAATACATTATTTCCTAATCTGTCTCCTGAGATATCTACCACATGCAGTTACTATTTGTGTTACTAAAACTCACCAAGGACTGCCTTTTTGTTTCCCACAAGGTGGTGACTCCAGAGATGCGTGGGAAAATCAAAGGCAGATGGGGACTCCTGCGAAATGTTCAGGCTGCTTTCCAAAGACATTCCTGAAGTACAAATCAACCAACCTTTTTTAAAAAGAGAAAACACAGAAGTAAGCGACTGGAGGAAAAGCAATTATATTTTCTCATATTCCTTTTCTTTTTTTTAACTAAAGCTAGCTTGCAAGCTGAGATCTGAGAGTAAACACTTCAGAATAAAGATCTCCAGCAAATTAAAGCCTCAGCCCCTGTTTTTATTTTATTTGTTCTGGGCACTCCACAGAAACCAGAGAAAAACATTGAACTGTACATGAAATACCTAATGAAAAATCCCTGAAGTCAACTCTGTGGTGTAGCAACCCATCAAAAGAATATAGCAAAACATTTTTGTTGCTGGTACTTTCTAAGGGCCTACTCCTGATCTTGCCAATGCAAAGCTATGCACGCCCTGCAATATATTTCATATGAATTGGATGTACTGTGTGAAAATTACCTCCCAGATAAGACACTTAAGTAGGATGTGTTTAGGGATGTGCAAAACATAAGCTTGCCGAAGTTTTCTGAATTCCATCTCGAAACACATTCTGACTTGAGTCCATATCAGATTATGAGCTTTGTTTATTTATTTTTCTTTTTAAATGAAAATCTGGTCATAATTTGGTGTGTATTTTTCCAAATGTCTACGATCGTGTGCATCTTTGAAACATATACATTCTTCTCCCATTGATTAAAGCATATTTGTACACATTGTTTCCCCCCCAAAACTACAAATTTAATGCACATTTCCCAAATGTACATTTACTGTTGAATGCATTCTTGGGGTCCATGAAGCACATTGCAAGCTTGGAAATGTATGGATTTTGACCACAGATTGCATCCAAGTCTGTGTTTAGTCTGGAAGATGCAAACTGGGTGATTCCTGATAAAAAATGAACTAAAATGAATTTGCCATACATCCCCAATTATACTTTTAGACTTGAAGTTCACAAGAACCGCGTTAACTCCTCTGAATTCACACTCAGACCTTCAGTAGAGTCTTGTTCCAATTCTGGCCAGAACTGGAGGACCAAACCCAGAAAAAAGGCAAGCAGGTAGTTTGCATCTATGGGGTTTGGAAGCATCATGTTACAAATACAAACACATGCAGTGCAACCACATGAAGCTCCATCTTTCAAGAAGAGGATCATATAAGTACTTGGCAAAATTTTATAGAGTGCATTTGATGAGATTACATTATTTATGAGATTACCAGCCCATAGAAGAGCTATGTACAAATGGCCTCTGAACTTCTCCTCCCTATTTATGGGCAGAGAAATTGGCATTGGGGAACATTTCTCCATTAGCAATGACAATAGCATGGCTTCTGTCTTTTCCCTCCTAACTTTTTTTTCAACTGTGCCGGTAGCCTGACCACCCTTTTGCATCCAGAACTAGTGTCATTCCAGGGTATTGTGAGAGGAAAATGGTGGCCAGGCAAAATAATTTTTGGAGAATATTCTGCAAAGAGGCCTGTTACTATGGGGGCAAGAAAAAGAAAAATCTCAGGAATTTTCTAAGAAAAAGTCAAGCTGAGAAATTCCAGCTCAACTCTATTCCAGAGAAGAGTCCAAGCTAGTTGGCCTCAGTCACATGACTTCATTAAGTGTCCCTGGGTCATATTTCATACATCACTGGGATAACAACTCCCTTAGGTAAGTAGTCTGAGGGTAAGGCAAGGACACCAAATTCCACATCACAACTAGACAGACTTCAGACAGAAGAGAGAATATTTTCTTCACAAAGGAAAGGGTTAACAAAATTACATGCTCAAGGAAGGGATATTGCAAATGTTTGGAAGCACTCTGGCCCAGGTAGCAAAACTGATTTAAACAAAAGGTGGCTACCCTATCCATGGGCCTCTTCTAAGTGACAGTATAACCTTTTCTTGTCCTGTTTCTCAGTTCCTGAGAGGGAATCTACACGTAAGCTTGAAACGTTTCAAAATGTTGATTAAAACGTGAATTGCAATGTTTAAAACGTGAATTGCAATGTTTTAAAACATGACAGGCCACATTAAGTTGAACTTACATTTTAGTTGATCCGTTCTCTGGTCTTCACTGTGGTTGAGTAGGTCACACTGAGGCTTTTCTTTGTCTCTTCCTGTAACATACTTTCATTGTTCCTTACTTTCCACGCCCACTTCCTCCTTAGCCCCCCTTCCTTTCCCTTCCTTCGGCTATGGGGCGGTATACAAATGTAATAAATAAATAAATAAATAAAGAATTGTAACTGAAAGTGCATGCGTGGGAATTCGACTGGTTATGGCAACTTTAAAATGATACTGATAGACACATGTTTCTTCCTACAATGATTTATTTGAAGAAAATAACAGAATATATCTAGGATAATCGTAGTAAACAACTGCTATACAATGTTAAAGTAAGTGTGTCATGTGGCCCAATGAGTGTTTGAAATCCTTTCCTAACATAGCAAAGCTACAGTGTAGATTCCTTCTGTTTCAGCCACTGCTGCTCATCTTCTGTATAGCCTGGAGATCTGACTGAGTCGACCTGAATAGTTCCACCTAGCTGTATTTATGAACAAGAAACTATTACCTCACACAGACTTTTGTAGGACTCTTGGCAGATAGAGAAGCTCAGTCATCAGTCAGAAGCCTAGCAAATATAATTCCAAGCTGTATTATCACCCTTTCTGAAAGGAAATGTGTAAGGGATTTCCCTCACCTTTTGAGACTAGGGTTTGGAGAAAATCTTATTCAGTTCATATTTTGATATGAATTTATCAAAAATTCACACTTCCCAAATCAATTAGGGGCAGTATCTATTAATTATTCAGATTTTGTTATTCCCTTTCAGACTTTGCCAGTTCAACACAGCAAGGTCTGAACTGATGTGAGTGTGCCCAGTGTACTCAGAGACATAGGAAGTAGGCCCAGCAGGCCCAGACCATCCCTTTAGCCACTTTAAGCCCTCATGTTCAGGGCTTTTGGTATCCCATTTCTGAAGTTTGGGCCTGATGAAGCCAGCAAACAAGGAGAGCACAGACCCTATTTCACCACATGGAGCCCTAGAAAATAAATATCCATGCATTTTTGTAGGTATATTTGTTTTGGGGATAGGTTTTGTATGGAGAACTGCATCAAAAAATCCAGAGAAGTGCAATACCAAAGGATAACTGCATTTCTGGTGTCCTCCTTAATTACTGTTTTTATCAAGGGGCTAGTGAAACTTTAATACATCCTGTCACATACCCTATCTTTTCCTGGACAATCCTTAGAGCCTCTGTTGACAATTTCCCTTGAGGATTCAAATATTTAAATTACTCAGCGGGTGTGTGTGTGCGGGTGTGTGGACCTTAGGGGGGAAACAGGCTGGATGGTAAGGTATAACACCTCTCCTCCCACCTATGCATGATGATCTAAATCGGAATTGGTGCTCCACACACTTGCACTAGAGTTAAAAAAAAAGAATGTTAGGATCTCTTAGCATGAATTTCTGACTGAACTTCTTTTTTTTAAGTCATGAACTAATGTGGAAATGTGACAGGACAACCTGCAATATGTTGTTTTATTATTTATATGTTTTAACATGGTGTTTTATTATTTTTGTCTTGTATTGTTCAGTTCAGAATCAGTTTAGATATGGAGAAAGATATACATGTTGTAAAAAAACCCCATTTCATTGAGTTCCTTTTTTTAATCAAAAAACATCAAAATTCACAAATGTATTCATAAAGTGGATGGAAAGAACTTGAGTATTTTTTTTTAAAAAATCTATCTGAATGTGGGAGAAAGTGAAATGGACAGACTCATCCATCCATATACCTAATCCGATGTCAACTGATGTGCTAAGGGCTGATGCTCAAAGGCAGTTCCCATAGCTTTGCTGCCCACCCAGCAGATTGACTTTTCCATATAGCCTCCATCTGTGGGCATAGGCCTATAAGTCCTTTCAATGATGGCTGGGGAACCTAAGCAACCCCACCACCTAGCCCTGTAGCCTTGGTATTATAAAGAAAACACATCTTTTCATATTAGCCTGCCTTCAGTTCATCTCTTCTATCTCCACCCCAGCTTGTCTTTTTCTTTAAAAAAAATAAATAGAAAAGATGTGTTAAATTCTTTACACACAGTTCAGGAACTGTCTTCTGCGAGCACAGCTAAATCCCATGGCAATTGGTTGTCGGCAGCCCAATTTATTGCACTCCTTTCCTCAATAAACAGTCAAGGCAAAGCATGGAACAATTTTTCTTATCTATTGCTAGCTGCTCAATTTCAGTGGGGGTGGCTGCACTGCCTCATCACTGGTGCGTATGCTTTTTCTTCTTATTTTTGCAGCATTCCCTGAAATTGAAATTTTGAGCTGTTTATAAATAAATAAAAAACCCAGCAAGATATTTGCATAATTACTTTTCAAGGTAATGAGTGAGACAAGAGGCCAAAACATAGACATTGAATATCTTCTGAGCAGTCTGTGCTGCTAAATAAACACACAACTCATGTAAGTACTGAGCTGTAGGGCAGTCTGAGAAGTACATAATTTATTTAGGGGACAATGAGCAATCTATTTGAGTTAGACGTCACACCAAAGGGAACATGTGAAAGACATATAGGTAATTGAATATTAGATGAAGCATTATTGCAATTCAGAAATGTTTGTCTCCTGGAATTTCTATAGCCAGCCACATCATTAAGGAAGGTCTCAATGTATAACAAAGGTGTTTATCATATCAGATGCGCTCCAAAGATGTGAGTTTATTGGCCTGAACAATAGGCCCGAATGAAGCTATCCAGTTTGAATGGAAGTAATCAAGCACTTTGTGGTATGTTCAGGCTATCATTCTCACAAGCCTTCTTTAGAGACAATACCTTTGATTCATTTGACCTGAACTGACTGAATTTAGTTACCTCTTTTTGCCATCTCTTCTCATGAATGGGAGCCCCTTTTTGAGCTTATCCTATGATTTTAAAGTGGTTATGTGTTCATCTTCCTTGCAAAAGGAATATAATATACACATACATATATATCTTTTTCAGTCATCCCTCAATGAGACAGTTGCACTAGTTCCCACTTTGGGCTTTATACTGAAGGTTTGAAAAGAGGACATGCAAATGTTACGCCCTTACCAGTCTCAGCCCTCATGTGTGCAAATCAAACACAACAGCCACAGTATAGGACAAAGGCTGCAGTCCTAAATGCATTTACTATGAAATAAGCCACATTGACCTTGGGAGAACTTGCTTCTCAGAAGCAGGCTTAGGAGCAGGCTAATTATCTGCTGGCTTTGTAGTCATGCTGTTCTTTACCACCTATACTGATTCATGTGTGAAGGTATTATTTTCAGCAAAAAACAGGACACAAAAACAGCAGTCATGTGTCAATGAAGCTGGGAGTAAGCCCCATTGAACTCAATTGGACCTACTTCTGAGAAGGCATGTGTACCACGGATGGTGGACCTCCAGCTCATGGGCCTGATCCAACTTGCAAAGGTTCCTCTTTTGTGCCACAAGCCCCCGTGGCTTCTACCAGGGGATAGTGTTTGAAAGCCATGCCCTGCTTCTTGGAGGAATCAGCACTGTTATCTTCAATCACCGTTCAGAGATAACAGATAGTGTTTTATGAACTCGGCCTGCGTCTGCCCCACAAGCACTTGCCCCCGTCAGTCGCACGGTCCACCAAAATGAGCCAGGCTACATGAGCCTCTGCCGAGTGATTGAGAGACTCACGAGCCCTTGACAACCAACCACCCTTTCTTCCCTCCATGCTAATGGCAGCTGCCATTGGTGCAAAATGGGGAAATTTCTGGAGTGTCTGGAAATTGCGCATTCCCCCCCCCATGCTAATCTCCCCCTCTGGAGATCATTTGTTCCCCTCCCCACTGCACTAATGTGGGGCCTTAAAGGCCCTATTGATGCAAGGGTAAGCCTTTCAGGCTCCTACTAGCACCGGGGGAGGGGGTGCGATTTCTGGAGGCTCCAGAAATTGTGTGTTCCCCCCACACACACACACTAATAGGGCTCTAAAGGACCTATTGATGTGAGGGTAAACCTTTACTCTCGTATCAATAGGGCCTTTAAGGCCCCCATTGGCGCAGGTGGGGAGGGAAACATGTGATTTCCGGAGGGGAAAAATAGCTCCATTAGCTTGGAGGGGGAAATGCACAATTTCCCAACCCTCCAGAAATCATGCATTTCCTCCTTTTGCATCAATGGTGGCTGCCATTAGCATGAAGACGGGAAAGTGCTTGGGAGCAGATTTGTGTCACTGCCGGGTGTGTCCTGTTGGGTCCATGAGGGCCAGACGTGGGGGGGCTGCCCCCACGGACCCAACCGGATGTTCGCAACATCCCTAAGCAAAGATGTGAGCAGGCCAGCTGGAAACATGGCTGGCATTGAGAGGAGTTGCTCCTCCCAGTGCTATCAAAGACTGTTCACACAGTGTGAATAAGACTTTAGGCTGGTTCAGACACCCATGCACTCCCTTCACCACTTTTCTCCTCCCTTTTCTCATGCACAAGAGTTCAATATTTCTGGGAATTCTTAAAATACCACTTCCTGTTGCATTTGAACCAGGAAACTATGGTTTAATCTGAGACTACAGACCCAAGCTTCTCAAACTAGGAGTTGTGATCATGGCAAAGTATGGTAAATTGAGATTGTTACTTCTGAACAAGGACTGTGACAATGCAGTTACTTTATGTTGCACTTTGTTTTGATTGATAATAATGTTTGGGCTAAAAATGAGTGTCTAGATCAGGATGGGAAACTTTTCTGTTGAGTGCCACAGTTCTTGAGGGTAATCTGTCAGGGCCAATGAGGTAATGGCCAAAATGGTGTGAGGTCATGGCCATAATGGAGAGGATCACCCATTTTGCTCCTGTTCTGTCCCCTTTCTCTCTCCCTGACCCTCCTTCCCTTTCTGTCCATCTTCCTCCCCTCCCAGCTGCTGAGGGCAGAGAGATTATTATTGCCAGACATCTAAACTGATTGCCTGCAGAGAACTTTTGAAATTAGGCCAAAGGCTACATGATGCATCCCACCCTAGCATAGATACAAACAATTAATATTAACCATGAGTTGGAAATCAAAGTATGAACTCATTTTGAAATCTTCAAATAACTGCATGTTTCTTTGTTAATTGTTAGTTAATTTTAATTAATTCTTCATTGGCACACATAACTGAAAATGGAAGGAAGGGTATAATTTGAACAGGACAGTGGAGAGGGAGGGAAGTCATTAACTAGAGGAGGAGGAAAGAGGGAGTGTGTGTGATCTCCTGAAGAGCTGTCCACATATGTTAACCTTGCTTAAGAGACCAGCATATGTTATGTCTGTACTAGACTATTGTCGATAGTGGCACCAAAGCCATTAGTATTTTTAAATGAAACTTTCCTTTGTGTTGAACCACTAAAAGGAAAACCTAACAAAGCCACCTATAATAATTTGAATGAACTAAGGATGTGAGCTTGTTTCTGCGATATACTCCCTTGACGCCTGCAAAAATAAGTGACACTCTCCTGAGATTATTCACAGAGAATCAACACCAAATCCATTCCAGACTTCAATTATTTTTCTTCAGAAAGCCATACCCAAGGATCAAATATAAAACCATATTTTAAATATCTCATTGGTTTGAAACCAGCTATTCAAGAGAAAGTACAGTGAAGATTCCTACCACAGTGGTGTACATTGCTTTAAAAAGTTGTGTTTTAGATTCAACAATGCTGTAGTCCTGAAACTACTTACTCACTTCTAGTCCCCGATTTCACGATATGTGGTTTTAGGGTTGAAAATGCAGGTTGCTTACCTGTAACTGTAGTTCTTCGAGTGGTCATCTGTGCATTCACACATTATGGGCTCGCGCGCCGGCGCTGAGCCTCGTTCAGGAAACTTCCAAAGCCTAGACTTTTGGCAGGAACCCCTCCCCCCACCATCCTATTGCGCATGCTTGGGTTCCCGCCTACCTCAGTTCTATGAGACCAAATTGCCTTGCGAACGAGATAGAAATAACTACAAAAAGAATTATATAAAAAAGACTATGTGCATGCACAATGGAGACTCTCTTGACCAGGTAGTTTACAGCGAGGCCAAGAGGGGATGGTGGGTGGGTTGTGTGAATACACAGATGACCACTCGAAGAACTACAGTTATAGGTAAGCAACCTGCATTTCTTCTTCGTGGTCTCTGTGCATCACACATTATGGGCGAGTAATCAGCAAAAGAACCTTACTGGAGGAGGGTAGGCTCGCTGGAACATCATTGCAGGATTGAAGAGAGGACAGCACGACCAAAGGAAGAGTCTTTCCTGGCTCTAACATCCAACTTATAATGTGTAATAAACGTGGAGGTATTAGACCAAGTAGCAGCTCTGCATAAGTTGGGAATTGACACCCCACGGTCCAGCGCAGTAGAGGTGGGTAGCGCCCTAGTAGAATGTGCCTTCAAAGAGACTGGAGGCTCTTTCCCTGCAATTTAGTAAGCTAATGAGATAGTTAGCACAATCCAACTAGCAAACCTTTGTGCAGAAACAGGCTGCCCTTTATGCCTTCCTCCATAACATACGAACAAGCAATCAGATTTACGAAACACAGCTGATCTAGATTTATAAAAGTCTAAAGCTTGCCTCACGTCCAAGGAGTGGAGCTTGGAGCTCCATGGATCTGAGGACGCCTGAAAAAAGGTCGGCAACACGATGTCCTGATTAACATGAAAACTGGACACAACTTTTGGGAGAAAAGACGGGTCAGGTGTCAGAACTACCTTATCTCAAAAAAATTGAGTATAAGGAGGGCTAATAACAAGAGTGCAAAGTTTGGAGGCTCTCCTTGCAGAAATAATGGCAACTAAAAACACAACTTTAATGGTTAATAGTCTTAAGTCAATTGTAGCCAATGGTTCAAATGGCTTAGCAGTCAAAGCTGTCAGGACGACAGAAAGGCTCCATTGAGGAACAATGGGACGAAGCGGGGGGCGAATATTGTGTAGACCCTTGAGAAAGCATTTTGACAATGGATGGGTAAAAATAGAGAAATTGTTGACTAAATCATGGTGAGCAAAGATGGCTGCTAGATAAACCTTAATTGATGATGCCTGTAGTCCAGCTTCATGGAGAGAATGTAGAAAAATGAGACTATCCTGGATGGGACAAGACTTAGGTTCAAGACCTTTGGCAGTAATGAAGGTAACAAACTTATTCCATTTCCTCTTATAAGAGGCTGTCGTGGAGGGCTTTTTTGCCTCTCGCAGGATGGCTTGTACTGGAAGCGGTAGATTTAAGTCTTGCCATCTGGCCGGATTCTCCATGCCGTCAGTTATAGTTATTGGACGTCTGGGTGAAGGATTAGGCCGTGGTCCTTGGAAATCAGGTCCGGATGGAGTGGAAGGTGCCATATCTCTCCCCTGGCTAAATTGAAGAGTGGGGTGAACCACGGTTGTCGCGGCCACCACGGGGCTATCAGCATCGCGTCCACCTTGGCAATCAATGGAAGTTGGGGGAAAACGTAAAGAAGGCCCTTCCCCCAATTTACGCTGAATGCATCTTCTAGCGATGACTGCCCTATTCTGGCTCTCGAGCAGAACACGTCGCAGACGGCATTCTCTGGCATGGCAAACAAGTCCATGACTGGTACTCCCCAACAAGCAAACAGGAGATGTAACACTGGAGGAGCCAGTTCCCACTTGTGGTTGTCCTGAAATTGGTGACTGTTGTCTGTCCCTGCTATGTGGATGGCAGATAGACAGATCCCATGCTCGATCGCCCAGTAAAAGATGTCCAGGGTCAGTTGGAGAAGGGTGAGTGACCGGGTTCCACGGGGCTATCAGCATCGCGTCCACCTTGGCAATCAATGGAAGTTGGGGGAAAACGTAAAGAAGGCTCTTCCCCCAATTTACGCTGAATGCATCTTCTAGCGATGACTGCCCTATTCTGGCTCTCGAGCAGAACACGTCGCAGACGGCATTCTCTGGCATGGCAAACAAGTCCATGACTGGTACTCCCCAACAAGCAAACAGGAGATGTAACACTGGAGGAGCCAGTTCCCACTCGTGGTTGTCCTGAAATTGGTGACTGAGAATATTGGCCTGAATGTTGTCTGTCCCTGCTATGTGGATGGCAGATAGACAGATCCCATGCTCGATCGCCCAGTAAAAGATGTCCAGGGTCAGTTGGAGAAGGGTGAGTGACCGGGTTCCACTCTCTTTGTTGATGTACCAAATGACAGGGGTGATGTCCGACACAATTTGGACATGTCGGTCCTAGAGGTACGTCTTGAAGGCACATAGAGCTTTCAGCACTGCTAGCAGTTCTAGCTTGTTGATATGGAACATCTGTTCGATAGACAGCCACTTTCCCTGGATTGCTATGTGGACGCAATGCACGCCCCACCCCAACAGAGACGCGTCTGTGGTCAGCGTGTGCGTCAGCCCAGAATCCACAAAGGGGAGACCGTTCAGCAGGTTGTGTTGAATTGTCCACCATCTGAGAGTCAAATGGAGGGCCACAGGCATGATTAGCTTGACCTTGTGTGGGTTCATGGACTGGTCGTAGTTGGACAGGAGGAACTGTTGCAAAGGTCTCATTCGTAACCGTGCCCAACAGACCACATATACTGATGAGGCCATGAGGCCCAACAGTCTCTGTAAGGTGAATGCGCTGATCTGCTTCGACTCCAGAGTACACAGAGCGAGGTGTTGGATTGCGTCTGCATGCTTCTGCGGAAGGAAGGCTTTCCCCCGAGGGGAATCCAGGAGGACTCTGATGAATTCGATAGTTTGGGTAGGTGTGAACACAGACTTTTCCGTATTTATTTGCAGGCCCAAAGTCTCTAGGAGGTCTATTGTCAGCGACACATCTCGTGTCGTCTGAAGTCGAGACGGGGACACTATCAGCCAATCATCTAAGTATGGGTAGAGCTCTATACCCTTTGTCCTTAAGAAGGCACAGACTGCTCCCATGCTCTTGGTAAAAACTCTGGGAGCTGTTTTTAGACGGAAGGGAAGGACCGAAAATTGATAGGGGGACGTGCCTACCATGAACCTGAGAAACTTTCGGTGAGACGCGTGGATTGCGATATGAAAATAGGCGTCCTTCAGATCTATGAGGGTAAACCAACGATTTCTTTTTAACAGAGGAAGAATAGAAGCCAACGTAATCATACAGAATTTTTGGTCAGAATGAATTTGTTGAGGGCTCTCAGATCAATGATGGGACGAAGGCCCCCATCCCGCTTGGGTACTGTAAAGTAACAGGAGTAAAAACCTCTCGCTAGGTCTGAGTGATGAACCAGGGTGATAGCTCTCTTTTGTAGGAGGTTGCTCACTTCTTGGAGCAACGCCTCTGATGGTGGAGTGACCTTGACCTTGCCTGTGGAAGGATGCGAGTTGAATTCTATGTGATAACCGTTTTTTACTATATTTAAAACCCACTTGTCCATTGTGATCTCCCTCCAGGAGTCGTGAAACATCTGTAGACGTTTTTCAAAGTTGAGAGTTGGAAGGAGAGTGGCAGGTACAGAGTCAAAGGTGCTGCTTTTGCGAAGAGTCATGCTTACCGCGTTGCTGATGGAAACGGCTTTGCTGGTACTGCTTTTTTGGTGGATAAGAAGGCTGAGATGCTGGGGCCTGGTATCGTTGTTGACGGCCTTGAAATTGTCTTGAAGGGTATGGTTGTTGGCTGAACCATCTACGTGTACCGTAGGACTGTGAAGTAGAGGTCGGATAGAACCCCATCTTTTTGGCTGTAGTTTTTGCTTTCTGAATGGTGTCCATGGTAGTGTCTGTTGATGAATGGAACAGACCTTCACCATCAAAGGGAAGATCCTCTATCTGAGCTTTTGATTCTTGTGGCAGGTTGGACGAGTGAAGCCAGGCGTGCCTCCGAAGAGCGACTGCACCGATCATGACCTTAGAGATGCAGTCCATCTGTTGTCTGAAGGTTGTCAACTCTTGCTTGGCCAAACGAATAGCTTCCATTTGAAACACTTGAGCCAACTTTCTCTGCTCATCTGGTAGGTGCGTAGTGAGCAAGGACATCTTGTCCCAGAGGAACAGCTGGTACCTGGCCATCATCGCCTGGTAGTTGGCCACCTTCATTGACAGAGCAGTTGAGGAGTAGATTCGTCGCCCAAACATATCCAACTTCCTGCCTGCTTTATCTGTGGGGGCGGAATGAGATCTTGTAGATTTACCTTGTGCAGACTCCACGATTACAGAATTTGGCTTCGGATGAACAAATAAGAACCCAGCATCCTTTTCTTGAATCTTGTAGAGGGAATCCAAACGCTTAGAGACGGGGCCCATGGTGGATGGGTTCTTCCATGAGTCCTGAGCAGTTTGCAACAGAGTGGGAATGAGTGGCAGAGCAAGAGGAGCCGATGAATCGGTATACATGACATCATAAATAGAGTCAATGCATTTTTCCACCGGTTGGTGGTGCTCTACTCCCAAGGGTTGTGCCATGCGGAGCATCTGTTCTGTAAAACTCCCAAGTTCTACCGATGGTGAAACACGTTTCTCCATTCCCACCGCTTCTTCAGGCGATGGTACCGAAGGAGGAGCAGAGACCGCAGAGGATGAATCCGATGCATAAACAGATAGAGGGGAAGACTGAGTAGGGACGTCCACCATCTGTGTCGGTATCGGCGGAGGTGTCAGTACCGGAGGATTCGGTGGAGGAGCCGAAATCGTGGCCGATGGAGGCCTTCTGGGACGAAGTGGAGGCACACAGAAATTGTCATCCTGTAACTGCTGCCCTGTATATGGTTCAAAGACGTACTGGTACCAATTGGAGCTAAGATCCGGTGCGCGGTACCGAGAGAACGCATCCAGTTGATTCAATTGTGAAGCCGAAGAGCAGACCGAGCAATATGAGTAACGATCCAATTCGTGGGAAGGAGTAGGCGAGCGCGACTGATAGCGACGGTCCTCGGAGCCGCATCTCAATTCTGGAGCCGGTGATGGTATCGAGCACGGGGAGAATGACACGAGAGGAGTTGGTAGTGGTGCTGAGTCAAGTAGTTCTCTCTCCAGTATCGGCGATGGGGGCAACTCCATCGGTCTCATGGGACTCGATCCCAATGGTAAAGTCGAGACCCGGTCGTCATGGAGTGAAGTCAGCGGCCGGTGTCGACTCGGTATCGAGACCGAAGGCGAGGGTGATGGTATCGGCCATGCCATCGGTACCGGAGATCTCATCGGTACCGAGGCGGGTCCCGATGGCAGCGGAACCGAAGGGCTCAATAGAGTAGCCGCACAAATTTTTACGAGTTTTTTTTTGGTTTTTCGTTGTGTTTAGTCTTTGATTTCTTCTTGCGTTGAGCCTCCTCCTGAGGTTTGGGATCCTTCCTTGGCTTTTTCGCCTTAACTCCGTCCCCAGAGGGAGCAGGCCTGGCTGAAGTCGGGCGACTTATGGGCTGAGCCCCGCATTCCCGAGACTCCGTGGAGCTGGAGGCCATCGTAGCAGGGAGGGCACGAGAAGGTGGGTCGACTGCCTCCAAAGCCTTCTTCCAAAGTAGGCCTCTCAACCTGTCCGCCCTGTTCTGTCGCGCTTGGCGGGAGAAGCTCATACAATGAGCGTAAGACTCAACGACATGCAATTCCCCCAGGCAGAGGACACATAGGGAATGTCCATCGGACAATGTAAGCTTGGCCCTACACCGGGTGCAGGTCTTAAACAGGGCTGACTGCGCCATACGCTAACGGTGAAAAATACTATAAGCAAAACTAAAAATCTTTTTTTAAAAATAAACTGACTACACTAACAGTAACGAAAATAAGGAAAAAGTCTAAGCTAAAACAATACAATAAGAAGAGAATACGAACTACGTTCGAAGAGAAGTCTCCCATGAGGCAATCAGCACAGTGGTTGAAAAAGAACTGAGGTAGGCAGGAACCCCGGCATGCACCATAGGATGGTGGGGGGAGGGGTTCTCGCCAAAAGTCTAGGCTTCGGAAGTTTTCCAAACAAGGCTCGGCGCCGGCACGTGAGCCCATAATGTGTGATGCACAGAGACCACGAAGAAGAACATATGGATGTTTCTTCTACTGTGAACTGGGCATACGAAATGGGAGAATATTTCTCAAGTGTCTCAAACTCATAAAATGCAAGTACACATTTAGGAGATTATTATTCACAACCACAAATCCCTAGAATTTATACACTCCATGTTAGTTGCTATTGTGAGGGAAAATAAGTGAACTCCATTAAAATGATTGATGAGTTTTCTAGGGGAGCCAGAGACAAACAGGATTTTCCTATAAAGGACGTTTTTTAAAAAATGTGCTTATGTAAAACACTTAAGATGGTGTGTTAAAGATTTTTTTCTTTAATATAAGAAAGCATATGATTAAAGTATTGATTCTAGGATTTAAAAATGTTGGTTTACGAGAAAAGTTAAAGTCTGTCAAGGATGTTTTTGAGATTAAGATGCCTACCTCACCTCCTATACCACCTAAGTAATAAACATAGTGGGTTTGATCCAAAAGTTTCCTTCCTCCACAAAAGGAGTCTTCCTTCCATTGTAGAAATGGAAACTTTGATCTAACCCATGTTTATGTTCATCTTTCAGGAACATACTTGAATGATTAAAATGAAGTATTTAAATTTCACAATGCTTTATATATATGATGGATTTTCACCAACCCAGTTATAGGCAATGCCCTAAAGAATCTAAGCAAGCAAGATAAGAAATGGAGATAAGACTATTAGTCTTGATAGCTGCATAGTTTCTGTGTTGCTATATATGAGTTGCTGGGAAGCTGGGAAGCAAGAGCAGAAGAAGGCCAGTGCTGCCAAACTGTGCTGGTGGGCTTCCTGGGGGCATCTGGCTGGCAGCGGAAGCTTTGATGTCAAGGAGCAGTGAATCCGCTCTGGGTTTCAGTCAGAACTCTAAAGGAGCTATTCAAGGTGGTGAATTCTATCCCCAAAATATGTTCAGCACTTTGGATAGCTCCTTTAGAGCACTGACTAGTTCTGATTGGCACTCAGAGTGGATTCAAAACCCCATGACAGCTCTGCAACTTGAATTAACTTATGTTTCTAATGATAAAATCTTGCCCATAGTGGAAATTATTAAGGCATCTCTTACAGTGACTCTGAGGTGTGTTTAGCAGTCATCTGAATGCCCCTATCTTCCTTATGGGCAGGAAAAGAGAAATAAGCAATCTATAATATATGATACTTTTTAAAATATATATGCAAGTAATGGAGGCATCCCTGTTATTCACTTCTCTTCCATGATGAGATTCATACTATCTATAATAGTTGCAAGCTGTTTTAAAAATTGTTTCATTAATTTTTCTCTTCAGTGCCCTAATTATTTTATAGATATTTTGAAACACCTACAGTCGTTTTCCTGTAATAGGATATCTGAGGTTAAATAAAGTATCACATAACATTGCTGCCATAACTTTTATAGCTCTGTACTTATGCATGCTTTAAAAAATACTAGAAATTATCTTCTCTTGAAAGACTCATAGAGCAGAAAAAGTATAAATTAATATTCCATTATTATGATTTCGTGCAATATTTAATGCAAACACAATATAGATTAAAATCCTAGAGGTGCAAATGGTATACTGTCTAAACATCTATAAAGTATTTTGCCAATTTATTTTTGGATTGATTTATGTTTTGTTCCTTTTGCTTGCTCTGTCATCTGCTAAATAGAGATTAGCAAACCTCTGTAATTTCTGCAGCGCTTCTGGCTATGAATGAAGGAGAAGACTCTCAATGCCAGCTAGTCCAGATGGCTATATGCTGTCTCCAGTAAAAGAGGCTGTATGCCTATGTACAGCAGTTCCTGGGGAGCAGGAGCAGGATGGTGCTGTTGCAATCATGCCCTACTTGTGGTTTTCCCATGGGCAGCTGGTTGGCCATTGTGTAGACAGAATGCTGGACTAGATGGACCTTTGGTCTGATCCAGCATGGCTTTTCTTATGTTCTTATTTTCATAATGACTTAACATCACTGTTCAGTATGTGACTTTTTCCCAATTCAAGGGCCTTTCTTTTTAGTGGCTTGGAAGCCACCTGTAGCAGGTGGGCTGCTCTGATAACATCAAAAGGGTTTTGTGCTGGTAATGGCAACACTGAAGCCTGGGCAAGGAGCAAACTAGTGGGACGAGGTCCCCTCTTAGGTCTGCCTTTATGTCCCACCCCCAAGAAACCAACAGGCACAACTGATTGGCTTCCCAGGCAGGGCCTAGGCTATAACATGGCCAGATGGCATCCCTAGAGTGCCCACTGCTTGGTCACATCTGAAGTACATCTCATCCTCTTGCTAACCCACCTCCCATATGTGCACAGAACTGGGGCTCCCTGTAAATGGAGGAACCCTTCGTTTAAAAAACCCAGTGAGTTGTTTGTCTGCTGTGTTTCTGGCTATGAGTTACTTAACCTCAGCTCTCAATATCTGACATTAAATTGATTCAGGGTCCCTTCTTCTCTAGTGGTGAAAGCCACTGCAACACCTGACCATATTACACTGCTCTTTTAGCATCTGCTCTCATAGCATTGGGCTCCTCTCATGGAGGATTCTCAAATCTTGATTACCACAGCAACCTGTGAATAACAGGGCCTTCAAGTCTGTGATGGAAATGCCTTTTTATTGCTGTTATACTTTCTTAACCCCATCCTCCCTCCTTTAAGGCATGCTGACATATGCACATATGCTGGACTGTAACCCCTAGGAAATTACCCTAGATTAGGGTGACCAGATAAAATCCAGGCTAGGGCTCATGTAACTTTAACAGTTGTAGAGAAAAGGGGATTTCAGCCAGTGTCATTTGTATGCAATTAGTTCCTGGTGAAATTCCCTCTTCATCACAACAGTTAAAGTTGCAGGGGCCCTGCCTTCTTTTGTATATGCTCACTCTAGTATAGTGCATGCACCTTTAACTGTTGTGATGACGAGGGAATTTCACCAGGAACTAATTCCATACAAAAGACACTGGCTGAAATTCCCTTTTCTCTACAACTGTTAAAGTTACATGAGCCCTGACCTGGATTTTATCTGGTCAGCCTAGGAATAGGGGATGTGTTGTCCTCCATATGTATAGATATAGATGCACCTTGGGGAGGTAGTATTCAATTGGAAAGTGGTCATCTGTGGTAAAACATTTCTGTTTCTTGACCTTAAAGACCATCCATCTCTCTGTAGATTTTTTTTTATTCCACAAGGAATCTGAGTTGGGAAAATTTTAGCATATTAAATAAAGGCTAGCCTAAAAAAAATTGGTCCAAACTCACCAGACCTCAGGACCCGTGCAAACATTGTCTGGGGCTGAAACTAGTATCTTAAATGTGTTCAGTCTCTAGAAGCTATACCCTCTCCCTTTTCTGGGATCCATTTCTGGTATGAGACCCTTCAGTCTGATGTTCATATACTTTTAAGATGTGTCCCACTCATGGGCAATTCTGTCCACCTGTCATTGAGATGCGAGTATTATGGAAACTTGACCTACCAACTAAGAGCCCATCTACACACGCACAATAACACACTTCGAAAACATTTTGAAAACTGTATATGGACCCAACAGTTCTTAAAACTGTGATAAACTGTTTTAACCCGTTTTAAACCATTTTAAAGCAGTAGTGTAGATAGGTTGTAAGTCTCAGAGCTAGCTCTGCAACAATACCAGCCACTGCATGTCAGTGGTAGATTTCATTTCATTTCATTTATTACATTACTATACTGCTCAATAGCCAAAGCTCTCTGGCTGGTTTACTTAAAAAAAAATACAGCATTGTGCATAATTTGAAAACAATTTAGCTTCAAGCATACAAACAGACAGCAGTCTCAAATACACAGGCATATATCCAAACAATATCCCATGACCTGATTAAAAACCTTTCATATGCTGCCAGATGACTTAAGTAGAGTTTTAAGTCTTAACCTGGTGCCAGACAGGCCTTGCTGGGGAGTTCATTCTATAATTGGGGAGCTCTCACCCTTGTTGCCACCCTCTTAGACACCCTCAGAGAGGGCAACTGGAGGACGGCCTTAAGATGTTGAGCATAGTGTATGGTTATGAGATGAGAGTACTACTGATGAGTAACTATTTCTCACTCTCTCTGACTAGCTTATTTTTCAAATTTGAACGGGTGTAGATTCACCAGATCAGGAGAGAATACAATGGCATTAAAGGACAGATCTCACTCAGTGAGATACCAAGTGTTTTGGAATTCAAGAATTAATGTATGGGTAATGGGCTCTGAAACTTCTTTCAAGCTAGACAACACGATTATAGATCATAGAATCATAAAATAGTACAGTTGGAAGGGGCCTATAAGGCCATCGAGTCCAACCCCCTGCTGAATGCAGGAACCCACCTTAAAGCATACCTGAGAGATGGCTGTCCAGCTGCCTCTTGAATGCCTCTAGTGTGGGAGAGTCTGCAACCTCCCTAGGTAATTGGACTGTTCTAGCAGTCAGAAAGTTTTTCCTGATGTCCAGCTGGAATCTGGCTTCCTGTAACTTGAGCCCATTATTCTGTGTCCAGCACTCTGGGATGATCAAGAAGAGATCCTGGCCCTCCTCTGTGTGACAACCTTCAGTCTAAAAGATTAACAAGCTTTAGCTAAGATGAGGCAGATTATAAAAATACTTAAATACAAACTTATTATAATCACTAAAAGAATAATGAAGATAGTAGGAAGCATATTGTTAACATAGTAAAACCTAGAGCCTATCTACACACGCAGGATAAAACACTTTGAAAATGTTTTGAAAACTGTATATGGAGTGTGTTCTGGGCCCCAACAGTTCTCAAAACTGTTATAAACAGTTTTAAACCATTTTAAACCATTTTAAAGCAGTAGTGTAGTTCAGCTCCTAGGTTCCTCTCAATCAAACTGATCAGACTCTGGCCTTTTATAACCCAATGACCTCATTCTTAGTTTTGGATCTGCTCATACCATTATTCCTTCAATATAGCTAAGCCTGCCACTGATACCAGTAACACTCAGATGAAGGTATCTCTGATAGGTTAAGTTATGTGCTGCTTCCAGCACTTGACCAACCTATTCATGGCAGCCTTCTTTTATTTCTAAGAATATATACTATTACTCATAGTTATCTCACAATACATACATATAGAACTAGTCACACCTACAAGATACAATAAATGTGTATCTATTCTACACACTAAAATGCATATTCTGCTACAGGTAGATTCATGCCAGAATGAGTTAGATAGAGTTCACTTTTTATTTTGAGATTGCCTGCTTATAATACCTTGCTTACTCCTGTGTTTTTATCAGTAATATTTTTGTCTCATTTTGAAATGCTCTGACAGGTAAATTTGCAGTTCAAATCTACTCAGGAGCCTTACTGAATGGAAACATCATTGACCTGGTGAGGAGAGGAGAAGACAAGGGTGCTAACAGTAGAATGAAGAACTGATGTGCCAAGATAGATTAAAGTAGTTCAAGACCTCCCAAAAATACACCCTTTGGGATAGCTTGCTGAAGGACATTCTGGCTTCAGGGTAGTAATAAGACTGTCAGGAGCTGTCAGTTGTATGTTTGCATCAGAAGATGATGCTGGGTAATGAAGTGATATTCCATGAGAACCAATTTACACATTACACACAAAATAAGATGCCTTTGCTTCTGAAGTACTTGTTTACTATATGCAATCAGCAATAAAAAAACCAGCATGCAGTATGATTTGGGACAGTTCTAAATTGTACCATCTCTGTCTATGTAATATGTGGATCAGCCTTATGAATTGTGCCTCAATTTAAAGTTTCTTATGATTTCTCTATACAATAGTTTGAACTGGTTAGGTTTGCAGACAAATAGAATGCTGTTAATTTTAACTCAGAAAATTCTGATGACCTTTACCTAGGGAAGCTGAAGATTTTCTCAGTCCACATTTTAAAGTGAATGGACATCATCTGCATCTCCCAAACTAATGAGTGCATCAGAACATAGCTATCCTTTGGATTTTACACCTGAATTTTGTGATGCAGTTCTCCACTCAAACAATATACCAAAATGTGTATTTTAGGATGAAATATGTTTTAAAATGCATATTTTGTGACAAAATGAGTGAAAAATACATATTTCACTATGACTTTTTGTGCAGATTTTTTTTTTAAAAAAAGCCTCTTGTTGCATATTCATTCATTATTTTAAATCACAGATCAATGCAGAAAAAGGATGGTACAGTCTTATGACACATGTGAACCAGACTGAAAATAGACTGATCTGTCCAACACTAATTTTATGACAGGGTGAGTTGTACTATAGTATTAGGATTTTCAGCTTTAACACATTGATCTTAAGAATATGTACTTAGAAATCAGTTCCTTTGATTTTTCTTTAGAACATATTTTAATTAATTTTAAAAAAGGTGCATACAATACCTTCAATCTAATGCATGATTATATACTGCACCAAATCTATTGCACCAAATTTTGGTTGTTCCAGTGCTCGATAAAGAGAATTTACTTCTCTATAGCTACAGCTGTTCTCTGTCTTCCTTCCTTCATTTTAACCATTGTAACATATTCATATTCATGGCATATTTGTTCCTTCCTTCTTTTATAGATGGTTCACCCATCAATCTCCAATATTTTGCATACAGAAACCTTGTTTCTGTGATGGTATATGAAATCATTTTCCTCTTTGATTTCAATGTGAAATCAAAGAGGGAAATGACCTTCTCTCAAATAAATGTATTTAGGATTGCAGACTTAGCTGAATAGTACTAAACTGGAAGTAAGAAGCAAAATAGAAATATGTAAGAAACATGAGCTGTGATACTCAAACAATTTAGCCAGAAATACCCTAGGGTACATGCTTTGAACATTGCAGCAATACACTGAACATAAGCTTTTAAGAAAATTTCAGATAGAGAGATGGAAGCAAAGACAGCAAATATTGCTCTCCGCATTTTCCTACAATGTATTATTAACACTGCAGAATTCAAAAGCTATGAATACAGTAGAAAGAAACAAACCTCACTGATTCTTATGGGTTGCATCCAGTTGTGTCTATCTGCCAGTGAAATGGCATTCGCTAGCATAATAGTTTTCCTCTCCACCTACTCTGTAACTCCCCCATCTGCTCCAGAGCAGATTTTGGGATGGGGGGAAGTGCTGGACAGAAGAGGGAAAAGGAAAGTTCAGTTGCAAGGCCAGAAGTCTACTCACTCAATGCTGGATGTCACCCCATAGTATTATATAGCAGAAGCACACATCTATGTTACAAAGGGAAGCAATGAGAAATTTTCAAACATCTTCCTATGTTAACAAGCCAAGGTAATTTCAGTTCTAAACACATAGGTGCCATCTTTCAAAATCCCAAGACTTAAATCTTAAGGCTTATTCTTACACACCTTTGAACCCTCTTGAAAATAACCTGTCGTGCCCAGAGCTCAAACCAGTAAGCTTGAGAGCTGGAAGGCACTAAATCAATAAGAGATAGAAGAATTCCAGGCAGTTCAAGATGTAATAATAATAATAATAACAATAATTATTATTTATAACCTTCCTCTCCCTCCAGATCGAGGCAGGGAACAACAACAATATAAAACACAAGAATCACAAAACAGTTAAAAAATTTAAAAACAAGAAAAAATACATCATTAAAAACATCTTAAAATTCATCTGGATAGGCCTGCCGGAAGAGAGCAGTTTTCATGACTCTCTTAAATTCATGAAGACTGCTAATTTGTCTAATCTCCTCCGGCAGACCATTCCACAGTCTGGGAGCGATGGAAGAGAAAGTCCTCTGGGTAACACTCGTCAGCCTACTTCTGGCTGATTTGAGTAAGTTCTTCCCAGAGGACCTAAGTGTGTGGGGCAGATTGTATGGGAGAAGGCGATCCCGCAGGTAACCTGGACCCAAACCATGTACTGCTAATACCGACCTCCATCACTCTGATTTTTTTCCCCTTGTTTCCCTCCATGTTTTTTTTTTACCAGCTCGTCAAGTTTATGATCCCTTTCACCTGAATAGCTGCACTTTTGCTCCTTCACTCCTTTGCTCTTCCACTCCACTCCACTCCACTCCACCCCTCCCCTTCTCTTTCTCTCTCCAGTCAGGTCTTGGCAGATGAGTACTTCAACCAGACCGCCTTCTTGCTGGGCAAAAATGGAACAACCCTTTAGTTTCGCTCTTTGGGGGCATTGAGGAAGTACAATCCTGTCTCTGCAGAGATTCAGGTGTTGTATGATTTTAAAAAACACTTTCAAGCCTGGGATGCAAGGTTTGGGTTTGATACTGAAGTTTGGAGCTGGCTGCTGGGAGAGATCGCTTTTCCCTGCCTGGACCTGATGCAATTTATTCAAGCCCCCAGTTCCTTTAAAACTACACAGAGGCTTAGGGCACATTAGATGCACTTAGGGAAAATAATCCAGGCTTTTAGCATTCTAGGAAAGGCTGGGGAAGAGGTGGGGTGTCAGCAGGACAGGCACGGCATCATGTGAGTACCACACTGCAAATCCACACACCAGGCATGGCAAGAGTGCACTAAATTGCTAGTGTGATGGAGGTCACCATATCCCAGAATCCTTCTTGTATTGTGATTGGGATCCAATCTAACTCCACTGCTGATGATCTCAGATCCATTACATTTCCCCAGTCTGATTGATGATGAGAAGGCCAGTAGGCTATCTCTCTGCACCGCCTGTCTCAAGCATTGGTTGGTACTTGGACTTGGGTGTCTGGCATAAACAACTACATTAAGATAGGCCTCTGAAGAAGTTAAAATAGTCTCTTCTTACAGTTTTGAATTCTACTGTCTGCTAAATTTTCAGTATGCAAATATGATTGTTTCTCTACTTTTAATTTCACACAACTGTTCATCTTTTCTTTGACATTCCAGTAAAGATTATATCCTTTACCTTCAAAAGTATTCCTGCTTATCTTTTTTTATATTCTCCTCCTCAGATGTCATTCTTCAGGTTCTTTGTTGTTGGTATCTCTGCCTCTATTTCATGTCTTCATATCTTTTCTCATATTGCTCCTTATCTATGGAACTCTTTACCAGACTATATTCAGCCAATTGATTCTCATCTTCTTTAAAAGAAACAACAAACACTTTGAGAATCTTATTTAATCTGGGATGTCTTTATTTCTTTTTGGCCTTAATTTTTATTTCTGTTAAACTAGATTGTGTAAGCCCAATGCACAGGGGGCATCTTTTTGTGTGTTTATACAGAAATTGCCTCTGATACTGGAGGTAGCCTTCAGAAGAAGTAGCCACCAATAGCCTTATCTTCCATGAATTTGTCAAATCTCCTTTTAAAGCCATCCAGATTGGTGGCCATCACTGAGAAAGTGAATTCCACTACTTCGTTTAATTTGATCAGAATCTCCCACCAATCCGCTTCATGGGAAGACCTCGAGTTTATTATTATGAGACAGGGACAAAAATGTCTCCCTATCCACTTACTCCACTCCATGTATAATTTTGTTCACCTCTATCATGTCTCCCCTTACTCACCCATTCACTCCCCTTACTCACCCATTCGCTAAACTAAACAGTCCCAGATGTTGTGACCTTTTCTCATAGGGGAGTTGCTCCAGCCCCTTGGTCATTTTAGTTGCCTCTTCCTGCACTATTTCCAAGTCTACAATATCCTTTTATAGGTGCAGTGACAACAACTGTACACAGTATTCCAAGTGCAGTTGCACCACAGATTTGTATAAGGAGAGTATGATCTTGCTAGTTTATTATTATTATTATTATTATTATTATTATTTGTTTTCTAATTATGTCTACCATGGAATTTGTCTTTTTCACAGCAGCTGCACATTGGGTCAACATTTTCATTGAGCTGTCCACCACAACCCTTGGATCTCTTCCTTGGTCAGTTAAAGCTAGTCAGATCCCATCAGCATATATATAAGATGGGAGTTTTAGCCCATGTTCCACTTTATACTTTCTTACATTGAAACACATTTGCCATTTTGATGCCTGTTCTCCCAGTTTGGAGATATCCTTTTAGAGCCTTTCACAAGCCCTTTTTAATTTAACCACCATAAATAATTTGGTGAAATCTGTAAACTAAATCTAGATCATTTATGAAAAATTTGAAAGCAACTTGATCCAATATAAATACCTGTGAGACCCACTGTTTATAATCCTCCATTGGGAGAATTTACCATTTATTTCTACTCTCTGCCTTCTGTTCTTTAACCACTGTAGGGGGATTTTTCAGGTGACTTTTATTTATGGGACACTGAATACAGGTTGCAGTCCTTGCATCTATGCTCCCTAAATTCTCCACTCCAGTAGGTGAAAAGGAGAATATGAAGACAGACACTCAGAATTATTGATTTTACCCATACTCACAAGCTCAATGAAACTGTTATTGCTTTAAAACATTTTTTAAAACAATTTAAGGAAGTTTAAATTAAACAAACACACAAACCTCTCCATTCAGCAAAGCAAATTAAAGGAATATACTCACAAGTCTGGCAGATTTCTTGAAAACATAGACAAACATAGACAAACATCCATACAGACTCTGTGAAGGAGTTCTACTCCACAGAGGGACTTCCATTTCTCCCAGGCAACCAAGGAGTTACTGAGGCCTACGTGTTAAGCTCAGAGCAACATCCTGGATGTCATCCTGAGGGAAAGGAAAGACCCCATGGTTTCTGCTATGTAGACTTAAAGAAACTTTACAAAGACAAAGACCTCCCTCTCAATTTATTCTGAAATGGCTAAACCAATTGGTCCATGTCATAATGTAAACTATCCTCTTCTCAGAATATACTTCCCTCCTCCTGATGTAGTAGGTTACAACAATGAAAGATCAAATTCCCTTTTCTTTGTGGTCAACTATCTGGTTCTCATGGACACAGGGATTTTCTAACCACAACTTCACCTGTTCTTAACCCTAGACCTTTCACTAAGTTCCCTTAAAAGGAATATATAAGGTTGATATAAGTCACAAATTTATATGATTAAGATCTTTGCATAATACCATGTCACACGTCTTCATGAGTAATGTCCTTAAGCAACATAGTTGTCACAAGTCCTTATGAGAGTAACACCTTTGAGCAACTTCAAATCATATTTCCACATCATTCTCTATCTGATCTTATATAAATTGAAGCACCCAACCCCTGATAACAGTGTTCCATGTGTGTTTGCCTACTTGCCCCTTTGTCCCCCACCCCAGCATTCAATAACCTCCCCCATGCCCCCCTGTGCCCCAGCACTATAATAATACAGAACAGCAAACAATAAAAAGTTCCTACACCACTTACTGATCCATAAGAGGACCTCCCCTCTTACTCCATGACTGCTAAGTTTGTTCAGGAGTCTTTGGCGAGAGACTTTGTCAAGAGCCTTTTGGATATCTATAAAATATGTCTACCAGATCCCCTCTGTGCACATGTTTTTTGACATTCTCAAAGAACACTAAAAAGTTGTCGTGGCAGGACTTGCTTTTGCAGAAGCCATGTTGATCCTTTTTTAACAGGGCTTGTCCTTCTATATGCTTACTAATTTTATTTTTAAGAATGCTTTCAACCAATTAACCTACAACAGAGTTAAGCTAACCTGCCTGTAATTTCCTGGATCCCCTCCATTCTCCTTTTTTTAAAAATGGGGTTACATTGTCATTCTCCAACCCTCTGGTACAGAGGTTGATCTCTGCTTTGAAACATCAGTTCTGGTACAGGTATCTGTCCTACATCTTCTGCAGTGAAGACAGATGAAAAGACGTCATTCAGCTTCACAATCTCCTTATCTTCATTTAATACTCTTCTGACTCTGTTGTTATCCAAGAAGCCAACTGCCTCCCTAGCTGGTTTCCTGCTTCTGATATATTTAATTTTTTATTGTTGTCCTTGATATTGTTAGTGATATGCTCCTCAAAATGCTTTTTTGCATCTCTTATTGTCTGCTTGCATCTCCTTTGTGCAAGTTTGTGCTCCTTTTTGTTCTCCTGATTTAGGCAAGACTTCAATTTTCTGAAGAAAGCCTTCTTTTTTCTACACCTTTCTTCCTGGTGACCTCTTGGACTTGGTGTTAACCTTCCTAACCTGTCGTATACATTCAAGTTGAGGTTCTGTTATTGTGATTTTCAGTAACTCCGAGCATTTTGAAGGGATTTAACCTTCTTGACTTCCTTTTTACCAGTTACCTCATTTTAGAGAAGTTTCCTCTTTTGAAATTAAATATGACTGTTGGATTTCCTTGGCAATTTCCCCCCTCCCCATAAAGTAGTAGTAGTAGTAGTAGTAGTAGTTAGTAGTAGCAGCAGTAATGATCATATTAATATTCACTCATATTCACAAGCTGAATATGGATCTGCAATGTGTTGTGGCTGCAAAAAAGGCAAATGTAATTTTAGGTGCCATTAATAGAAATATAGTTTCAAAATTACAGGAGTACAGTGCACAATACATGCAAAATTCTGTATTTAGTTCTGGACACCAGACTTTAAAGATTCAGATAAAGCAGAATGAGTTCAGAGAAGGGCAACAAAGATGACCAGGAGATTAGAAACTTAGTCCTACAAGTAAAGGTTGAAGGAACTGGATATATGTTTAGCCTTGAGAAGAGTTCATGGGGGGGAGGGTATATTTTCAAGTATCTAAAGGTGGCCCTCACAGAGAAGAGGGCCACAATTTGTTTTCTGTCATCCAAGATTGTAGAGTATGAAATGATGAGCTTTGTTATAAGGCAGGTTTTGGTTGAATATCAGGAAAAACTTCCTGATGTTCAGAGCAATCAAACAATGGAACCAACTTCCTGGGTAGGTGGTGAACTCTCCATCCCTAGAGGTATACAAGCAGAGACTAAACAGACATCTCTCAGGAATACTTTAAACTGGATTCCTGCATGGAGCAGAAGGTTGGAATCAATAGCCCGCTCCAACTCTGTGATTCTATCATTCTATCAATATGGCAACATTTTCAGCTCTGTCTCCTAATGCAGCACTCAAAACCATGGTGGTTCTCTTCCTCCTAGAAATGCTTGAGAAATTTGATCTTTGTTAATTCTGATATGTACCTCCCAGGCTAATGCGCAGATTGGAACTTAGTTATCCAACAGCTTTCAAATTTCTTGAATGTTCACACAACTCTCTTCTCAAACATTACCAAATACTTTAGAAATATGCATTTTGAGAGAATATTTAGGATCCTCTATTTCAAAATAAATTATGTTAAATGTTTTAAAATATGTACAGTATTTAAATGTAATATTTTGTGCTGATCTTTTAAATGAAATGCCGATTTATGCAGAAGTGAGAAAGCACATGTTTATGGATGAACACATGTTTAAGTGACCAGAAATAGGCTGCCTTGTCCATCCCTAGTTGTCTTTTTGCCCTGCAAAACCAGTTCTGTTTGTCTTAGGAATGTGCAAATTAGCAAAACCTGCGCTAGCCATAGTTCTCCAAATCTCATTTTGAAGTTCGTTCCAACTCAAGTCCATCTCAGATTGTGATCTTTGGTTTGTTTTTGTTTTGTTTTTACATGAAAACCGTGTGTATTTTCCTATGTACTTTTCCAGATGTACTCATCAACTGTGCACATCTTTGAAATTTACACACTCTTCTCCCATTGTTCAAAGTGTATTTGTGTGCCTTTTTCAAAAGTATGCATTTTATGTGCATTTTTTGAATGTATGCATGCTGCATTTTTTGTCAGCTAATCACATTGCAAGCTCAGAAATGTACAGACTTCAGATTGTGTCTAAGTCCATGTTTGGTCTGGAAGGTACAAACTGGATAAATTCTGATAAAAAATGAACTCAAAAGAATTTCCCATACATCTCCAATTATACTCTTAGTCTTAAAGTTTGCAAGAACATCATTTATTGCTCTGACCTTACACTCCAGGGCCACTGATGTTTGCAGCTGCCCTGATGCAGGAGGCATTGTTAGCTCTTTAAAAAAAGTTCTTGAATACAATACATATTTTATGCTCTGCTGTTGGACCCAGCACAACATAGAACTAGGGATGTGCATGATTTCTGTTCCTGTTCACAAACCATGCAAACATGGCCCATTCACAACTCCAAATGTGAATGCAAGCAGGAAACACAATTCTTGGGAAATGTTTGAATTTCTGAAAGATGCATTTGGATTTTAAAGTGCATACATGTTCAAATCTGCAGTTCCTCAAGTGCACATTCCCCCTCACTGACAAATCCACATTTTCATGCTTTAGCCTATAAGAGGAAATGCACATTTTTGAACAGGAAAAAGGTGTACCCTTAAAAATGTGATTTTTTTTCATGTATTTTTCCTGATTGGAAAAAAAAGACATTTGCATTTGTGAGCATGAATGAGATGAGCTAAACTTTGAGGAAGTTTTTTTGCTGCATTTTTTCTTGTGTATTGTTGTGAATTACTCAGAGAGCTTCAGTTTTGGGGCAGTATAGAGATGATGATGATGATATAGAGAACCTCAATGAACGTGAACATCACATGTTCACCCATTCCTGCATAGCACTGAGCCTTTCATGAGCTAAATCAATTTTAGGAGTGGTATGGATTGCCTGTGTCTCATCTTCCTGTGGATTCACCCGAACAGATTGACTGCTTTTATGTATTGTGTGAGTCTTCAGGGGCTGTGAAAGGCTATAGATTAGATATCTCTGCATATCACTGAGCAAGCAGTCCATGAGGAATTCAATCTGAAAACAAATGTCTTTTGCTTTCGGGCTGCTAAGAGAACCTTCCTTCAGTAGTCGGAAAGGGAAAACAAAAATCATATAATGAGATTTCCTGCCCTTAATATGTTCACTAGGACCTAGAATGGTAATTTGGGAAGTGCTGAAGAGACAGAATTATTTGAAAAGTCAATGTTAATTTCACAAAGTTGGTTCCCCCCATACAAAATTCAAATAACAATTTGCTAGTTACTGTAAATCTAAATCTATTTCCCCCCAAAATACAATATCTTCAACTTATTCTGTTATTCATTATAGGCCTTGAACTCCTAGAAAAGCTTGTAGAACAGTCATATTCATACAGTTCCTATGTAAAAATATTGTTCTTAAAGCACATCGGTACAGCATTTGAAAAAAGCTAATTTGTATTGGGCACTGATTTCAGAATAGCAGTTTGGAGTCCTCATCCCAGAGCCTCACAATGCTCAGGTTTTGTACAGAACTCTTGTGTACAGTAGGGGAGAGGAGTCCAACTTTATTTTCCACATGCTTGCCTTCCTCAGAAAAGTGCTTTGGAGAGCAAGATGGCTGCCACATTCCTTGGGACAGCCTTTCTAACCTGATGCCCTCCCGGCATTTTGGACTGCAACTGCCATCATCACCAGCCACACTACAAGTGGACTGGGATTTGCAATCCAACATGCATAGAGGGCATCAGGTTAGGAAAGGTTGCCTTAGGGTGCCTCTTCACGAGAGGTTTAATGCTCTTTGAAGTCTCATTAAAAATTTTACCTCCACACCAGCGGAGCGCAAATGGGGCGTAGAGGCGCGTTATCTCTCAGATTATGCGCATTATCGAATGTGCATTAAATCACGAGTTTTATTTTGCTCCGTCCGTTAAAGCGCATTTTGACTGTGTGAATATGTGCTTATGCACATTAACTACTTGTAAACTGCATTTTGGACATCCTTTAATGCGTTTCGCCGCCTCTCGCCGCCTCCCGTGCAGAGGGATTAGGCGTAAATGCGTTTCTGCAATTATGCGCATAATCGGCTAACCAGGCGCAAAAGCGAATCCTTGTAGAGGGGGCCTTAGTGATTTCCCCTTCTCACTGACCTCAAGTATGTGTTCTGCCAATCATATCTAAACTGAAGAACTACAGGGTTTCTCCTCTGCTGTTTTTCTTTGGCTGCCTTTTTCACCTCTAATCCATACACTGGTGCTGTAAAAATATCTGCTGGTTGGCAAGAATATATGTGCTCTATGTGGGGCTGCCTTTGAAAAGTGTTTGGAAACTTCAGGTGATTCAGAATGTTGCATCTAGACTGCCGATTGGAGCAGGCTATGGGGAGCATGTGACTTCCTTGTTCCAAAAGCTTCATTGGCTGCCAGTCTGTTTCTAGGCACAATTCAAAATGCTGGCTATGACTCAGAAAGCCCTATATGGTTTCATACCAGGCTACTTGACGAAAGGTCACATTCTCCTGTATCAGCCTGCCCAGTTTTAAGATCTTCACTTGTTCCTGCTGCCATTTGGTGGTCTTCTTGCTGGATCTTCTTGGTGGTCACTCCCAGGCTTTGGGATGCAGGGTTGGCTCCCTCTCTGCTGTCCTTCTGCCAACAGGAAAATACATTTTATTCAGATGGGCCTTTTGCATGTAAGCAGCTCTGCTGCTGTGTTCAACTGGTTGGGTCCTGTGAGAATTTCTGTTGTTGTTGTGTTTTACATTGATTTGTTTTTATGTTATCATTTAATTTTTTTGTTTTAACCTTCATTGTTAATACCTGCCTTGCACACCATTTTTAGTGGAATGGTGGGATATACAGTAAAATAAATAAATAAATGGGTTTTTGGACTGCAACTCTCCTTTGCTTAACAAAACATCCCTGCTTGCAGTGACAATAGTAGCAGGAAAAAACTACCCTGCTTACCTTTCTTACCATACACTCTCTACTTTTGCTTCAGAATCACCACCCACCATTTTTATGCACCTACAAGACATATTATTTTATTTATTTATTTATTTATTTTATTGCATTTTTATACCGCCCCATAGCCGAAGCTCTCTGGGCGGTTCACAAAAATTAAAACCATGAAATCATTTTAAAAATATAAAACAAGCCACAATCTAAAAACACAAAATAACATACAATATAAAAACACAACCAAAATAAAACCAAGCAGCAGGAATTCATACAGATTAAAATACAAATTTAAAACAGCAAGGATTAAAATTGAGTTAATTTAACTGTTAAAATACTGGGAGAATACAAAGGTCTTCACCTGGCGACAAAAAGTGTACAAAGTAGGTGCCAGGCGAACCTCTCTGGGGAGCTTGTTCCACAGCCGGGGTGCCACAGCGGAGAAAGCCCTCCTCCTAGTGGCCACCTGCCTCACTTCCTTTGGCAGGGGCTCACGGAGAAGGACCCCTGTAGATGATCTTAGGGTCCAGGCAGGTACATATGGGAGGAGGCATTCCTTTAGATAACCTTAGGCTGACCATCTGAAAAGGAGGACAGGGCTCCTGTAACTTTAACAGTTGTAGAGAAAAGGGAATTTTAGCCAGTGTCATTTGTATGCAATTAGTTCCTGGTGAAATTCCCTCTTCATCACAACAGTTAAAGTTGCAGGCACTATACTAGAGTGACCTTATACAAAAGAAGGCAGGGCCCCTGCAACTTTAACTGTTGTGATGAAGAGGGAATTTCACCAGGAACTAATTGCATACAAATGACACTGGCTGAAATTCCCTTTTCTCTACAACTGTTAAAGTTACAGGAGCCCTGTCCTCCTTTTCAGATGGTCAGCCTAGATAACCTGGCCCCAAGCCATTTAGGGCTTTAAATGTTAGTACCAGCACTTTGAATTGGGCCCGGACCTGGATCGGCAGCCAGTGAAGTTGGAAAAGGACTGGCGTAATATGGTCTCGTTGGCCAGTCCCCGTTAACAATCTGGCTGCCCTGTTTTGTACCAGCTGAAGTTTCCGGACCGTTTTCAAAGGCAGCCCCATGTATAATGCATTGCAGTAATCCAAACGAGAGGTTATGAGAGCATGGATAACTGTAGCTAGGCTATCTCTGTCCAGATAAGGGCGCAGTTGGTATATCAGCCTAAGCTGGTAAAAGGTGCTCTTTGCCACCGAGTTCACCTGTGCTTCAAGTGACAGTTCTGGATCCAAGAGCACCCCCAAACTACGGACCTGATCCTTTAGGGGGAGTGCAACCCCCTCCAGAACAGGGTGAACATCACCTCGCCGGACAGACGAACCACCCGCTAACAGTACCTCCGTCTTGTCTGGATTGAGTCTCAATTTGTTAGCCCTCATCCAGTCCATTACCGTGCTCAGGCACTGATTGAGAACAGCCACTGCCTCACCTGGGTTTGTTGAAAAGGAGAGGTAGAGCTGGGTGTCATCCGCACATTGGTGACATCTCAGCCCACATCTCCGGATAGCCTCTCCCAGCGGCTTCATGTGTATGTTAAACAGCATAGGGGATAAAATAGAGCCCTGTGGAACCCCATGTCTTAAATGCCACAGCACAGAGCAATAATCCCCCAGCACCACCTTCTGAAAACGGCCATCTAAGTAGGAACGGAACCACTGCAGCGCAGTGCCTCCAACTCCCAGCACAGACAACCTATCCAAAAGGATACCATGGTCGATGGTATTGAAAGCCGCTGCGAGGTCCAAGAGAACCAACAGGGTCGCACTCCCCCTGTCCCTCTCCCGGCAAAGGTCATCCCACAGGGCGACCAAGGCAGTTTCTGTTCCAAAACCAGGCCTGAAACCCGATTGAAATGGATCTAGATAATCCGTTTCATTCAAGAGTGTCTGGAGTTGTCCTGCAACCACCTGCTCAAGCACCTTGCCCAGGAAAGGAATGTTTGCCACCGGCCTATAGTTGTTAACATCTTCCAGGTCCAAGTTAGGCTTTTTCAGGAGTGGTCTAATTACCACCTCTTTTAACGAGGCCAACACCACTCCCTCTCTCAAGGAGGCATTTACAACCTCCTGGACCCAGCCGGCATGACTGAATAACCATTTTCTCTTATCCATTCGTAATATAACCACCTTGAAGCCCCTCACTGCAAGGTATCTGTCGAAAACATCCCAGCAGGATAATTCAGAATGTAAACACAAGTAAACAGCAACCTACTCCTTAGCTTGAAGGCTGCCTCTTTCCTTTCCAACCCAGTAGGGGATGAATGTAAACACCACTAATTGGAGAAGGTAAAAGTGCCAAGGATTTGCAAGCAGAACAGGTGACAATTACCTTGGTGATAATTGAAGGCTAATTATTTTGAGCCTGCAACTGGTCACCAGGTGGCTTGTGCTACTCAAAAGGCAGCCACAAGATAGCATGAGGAACATTGCTGTGTTGTTCTAGCTGAAAGCGCTGGGAGGATAGACCAAAGCAAATGATTTCCATGTTTGTTTCTGTTATAATTTTGGCTATATCTATCATGAAGGGCAGGGAACAATAATCTCTGGGCTGGTTTGGAAATAATACTAAATCAGGGGTGGCCACGTTCTGGCTCTCCAGATGTTTTGGCCTACAGCTCCCATAAACCCTAGACAGCATGGTGCCAGAGGCAAAAGCAGCCGGGCAGTCACTTATAAGCACAGTCTTTTACTTTACCTAGGCTGACCATATGAAAAGGAGGACAGAGCTCATGTAACTTTAACAGTTGTAGAGAAAAGGGAACTTCAGCCAGTGTCATTTGTATGCAATTAGTCCCTGGTGAAATTCCCTCTTCATCACAACAGTTAACGTTGCAGGGGCCCTGCCTTCTTTTGTAAATGGTTAGTATAGTGCCTACAACTTTAACTGTTATGATAAAGAGGGAATTTCACCAGGAACCAATTGCATACAAATGACACTGGCTGAAATTCCCTTGTCTATACAACTGTTAAAGTTACATGAGCCCTGTCCTCCTTTTCATATGGTTAGCCTACTTTACCTCTCCCTGTCCCTCTCTCTCTCTCTCTCTCATACACAAACATACACACACACATACACTATACGTTTTGAATTTCTATGACTCTATTCAGATGACATGCAGCCATAATGGTTAAGCATTTCGAGCTAAACATTATGGCTTAGTATAGGCTGACCAGATAAAATCCAGGTCAGGGCTCATGTAACTTTAACAGTTGTAGAGAAAAGGGAATTTCAGCCAGTGTCATTTGTATGCAATTAGTTCCTGGTGAAATTCCCTCATCACACCAGTTAAAGGTGCAGGGGCCCTGCCTTCTTTTGTATATGGTCACTCTAGTATAGTGCCTGCAACTTTAACTGTTGTGATGAAGAGGGAATTTCACCAGGAACTAATTGCATACAAATGACACTGGATGAAATTCCCTTTTCTCTACAACTGTTAAAGTTACATGAGCCCTGACCTGGATTTTATCTGATCACCCTAGCTTAGTATGTCATGTGAGCCATTCTTAACTATGGTGGCTACATAACCACAGTTTAAACACGCTCACTAACCATTGTGAGTGGACAAAGGAATCAGAAATAAATACACGGACACCAGAGGTTGGATTAACTAGGGCCTCTTTATTTAACAACGGTAATAGCATCCTTCCTGGATCTGTGCGTGAACGTGCGGGAATCAGCACAACTCTACCTTCAGGCAACTAGCCTGCAAAAATAATAAAGGGCGAGCCACTCAGTTGGTCATAGTGGCCGGGCTAAAACCCGCACCTCTTTTACAACTACACTTAAGTGTTTGGGGAGACCAATCTGCGTCACCTCCCACGCAGGGCTGCACAGTCCTGTGTAAGTGAGGCAAACGGTCCCCAAAGGCAATCCATATCCTGACTTGGAGCTGCGAAACCCGTTGAGGATCAGGCCCTCTGGGTTGCCCTTCATCATCAACGATGCCAAAAGTGCTCACCAACCCTATTCTTACCTTTCAAATTCCCACACCCCCGTCACGGAGGGAGCCAAGCCTCTGCTTCAGCTCCCTACCCACCTGTTCTGAAAAATTCAAACAGGCCCATGCACAGATCCTGCAGGAAAATGTAATTTCCTGCATCAGAAAGGTGCACCCCATCAGCCCTATAAAGTTCACCTCTGGAGTAAATAATGGCAGGGTGCAGAATAACATCTATCCTGCCAGCAAAGACCATCTCCCAGTTCTCTCTCTTAATTGCCCTATTTAAACTATAGGCATCCCAGCCCTCGCACCCATGGTGCTTGGGTAACATGCAAGATCACACCCTCCAGGTGTCAGGCCACCAATGCTAAATAGTGTGTATGTACAAATATCTGGCCATCCAGATATCCTCCAGGTCTGCCCTAGCCTGTAGAGTTGGGGACTTCCGTTCCAGGAACCCCATCGTAACCCCCCCAGGTGGGTACCACACCTGCGGTGGCGCAAAACCAACCAGACTGGACTATATTATGGAGGAAATGCCACCACAGCATGCCTTGCCTGCCACCCCCTGGGTGGAGGCCAACTGACCGAGCCCATCTGCGTGCCAACAGATGTTTGCGTCACTCTACAGCTGGCCCAGATGCCACACTGTGTCTGCAGATTAGGACCCCCACAGGCTGTGGTCTCCTCCACCAATCTGTCAAAGGAACACAAATATCGACATTGAACTTCAGTAATTGTACTCATCTTCATTCCAGAATGTACTCTTATGCCTGTCCAAGACTGCCATCTCTCTATGGGCCAGATCTTGGCATCTACCCGCCCCGCTGTAGGAGCGGCAGTCCTGTGCCAGTGGTTTTCCAAATGAATAGTTCCATAGGCCCAATGTCTGATGGGGCTTCATGGCTACCATCAAAATGGTACCAGATAAGGGGAAGCCCCCTCCTGTGATCGAGTAGGAACCATGTTCTTTCCCCCATAGGGCAGAGTAGGGTCAAAACTACAAATGGGAATATACCCTCACTCAAGACAGCACCTCTAGCCAGGTTCAATAAGCCTGATATCTGAAGGGTCTATATGGCTGCTGTATAATGGTGCCAGTTATAGTGCAGCCTCTACTTGTAATAAAACAGAAACCTCAAGTTCCTTGCCCCGGAGAGTGAAGTAGAAAGTTGGACTGCTCATGGGCATATCCTTATATTCGAAGCCACCATCGGCATTACCATGTTGCCTCCACTCCTCTGGCCAGGTGCAGGACAGCTCTGTGATTGACTGAGCATCAGAAAATTTAAAGGCCCTAACAGCTCCCCAGATAATCCTGCCTGCTCTTCCAGCATCCTTCAGGCATGGGATCTGCCATGCTTCCAGCAAACCTCTGTCCCCATGTCAGCAAAGGGTGGGCCAGCCAGCTTACCTCATAATGTTCATGTAGATAGCTCCCTGTGATGTTGTATCACCCAGAATTCTAGCAGTGAGTCACTTAGGATGGGCCAAAAGGCCTGAGGCTTCTCTCTCAGCTCTAAAAAAGGCTGAATTCCATACCTGCTCACAGGTAGAATACCCGTGTGCCAGGGGCCACATGCCACATGGCTTCTGTCTCTTGCCTCTCCCAGAACCTAAAGCACACCAGACATTGGATCTTAGTACTGTCTGGTCACAAGGGCCAACTTCAAGAACCTGGACATCTGGCTGTGTGACAAGGTGTCACCGACTTCTTTATTCATCCCAGGAATATGATGTGCCAAATTGAGTTTGAGGGCAACCAGGACTCATGGCCCTGACCAGCCCCATTCCTGAGGTTCCTTAGATGATAAAGAGGCAACTGCATGAACAGTGGGCAGTTGTCTGGCCAAGATGAAAAGACGCTAGTAAGAATTTGACCCCAAGCCCAATAAAAGGGAAAGAGCTCTGTGAATGACAAACCTCGATATCCCAGCTTCTATCCCTAAATGCGTATGCAACAATAAGGGAAACTGATGCCATTATGGCATTGTATAAACATCTGCTAAAGGCCCGACCAGTGCTAATACCCAGCAAGGATCAAACATGCCCACCAGGGGGAATTCTTAGGTACTAACCCATGAGAACACTTTAAGATCAGCAAAGGGAGATAAGGAATGAACCTAGAACATGGCTGGCCTTTACATCTTTAACTTAGTTCTGGGCCTGGTGCTCCATAGGGATGCAGTCTTGGTTCTAGGCCAAACTGTGTGGGGGGACCAGAACAAAGGATTCATCTTCCTTATATGGGTAACTGGCAGAAGTAAGGGCCAGGCATCAGCTTAATTGGGCAGGAACGCTTTTGACAAAGGGGGCCAGGCTATCAAGCTTGCACTCCGAATGTGGCTCCCTGGGTCCCTTAGCCCCTTTAACCTGGGGGGCATCCTGAGGATGGATGTGGGTTGTAGCACCTGGAAGATACAAGGCGGAGATTGCACAGATATCTGGTGCAAGTATCCGAGATCAAAACTCCCCGCAAAGCAGGCGGAAGAACCACCTCCCTGGTGTGAGCCCACCTGGCAGAGGACCAGCTAGGCAGGACAGAATAAACCCTGCTTGCACACACTCTTAGGATTGACCAGGTGGGCATCATGAATTCAAGCCAGACTCAGACCCCTTCATGTCCCTTTAATTCAGAATTGAAAGCCACCCTGTGTCTAAAGGCCAAATGATATCTCAGACATACAGGCACAAGGTATTCTGATTAGCACCTGTTACTATCTCTTTGTCCGGGTGCTTTTACTGGGCTATACGTAGCCAGCAAGCCAATTCACTCAAGCCACCATGATCTTCTTTCTCTTAACTCTTCTCCTGTTCTAAATCCTTATCATTGTGTTCATCCACCCTAAACATATGGGAAATACACCCAATACATCCACACATTCCCGTTCAGAACTTCTCTTTGGTGGCAGGCAATAAGTGATAACCAAAGGGGGTAGATACTGCTCACACAGTATTGCAGGGCCCTTGGCCAAAGCATAGGGATCAACACTGGAGGGTGACATCCCAGATTCCATGTCTGTCTGGATTGTATGCAACACCACAGCTGAAGGATTGACTGCCCAGCAGCGACTGTTGCGAGAGCCTAAGGTTTATGGGAGACTGACAACATATGCTGACAGACTATTGGGCATACTGCCAATCTGGATTTCTGCTGGGAGCTCTCACCCTATTGAGCTCCTCAGAACCAACGGACCAGAAGAAATTGTAAGCCAGCCCCATGCCCGAACAGGTGATCTCCACGCTCCCACTGTGTGCCAAACTGGTCAACCTGCTGTGTGTGGTGTAACTCACTGTGAACCATGCTGTCATAGGTTGAAGGGGATCCTGGACTTGAATATCTTCCTGTGCTGATTTTCTTGCAGGGGATCAAGGTAGATGCTTGGCTTGATGGCCTGTCTACCTTAAACGCTGTTACCTGAGCTGAAATGGAAACTCAATCCTGACTTGATTATAAGCCTGCCCACTTGATGACCACATGTTTGAACCTGGGGCTTTGCAGCCCCACTTACCATTCAAACTGGCTTACTGTCGACACTGAATGGCAACAGCAGCTCTGAGGGTCCCAGGCTGGAAGCCCTCCCCACCTCACGTGGAGAACCTGGGGACCGGATCCGGGGCCCTCTGCATGCAAAGCATGTGCTCTATCACATTGAGCTATGGCCCCTAAATGCCAGGGATCAAATTGGGACCTTCTGCAAGCAAAACAGGTGAATTGCCACTGTGCTAGAATCTTACCTAAACTTATTAATACATTTATTTTATTCAGATCCCAGCCTTCTTCTACCAATTGGTCTCCTCTCCAGGCACCGATCATACCCAGACCGGCTTAGCTTTATTAAAGTGGCTGCCTCAAATGCATTCCTACCGTGCCCTGGGGCTGCTATCAGACCAGTTGCTAATCCTTTAAAGATTGGAATATGCCCTCCATCTCACGGGCTGAGGGAATTAAAAGGCATCCCACCCAGATAGGGAGTACACAAGCCAATAAAACAGGGAGCTCTTTGGGCATGAGGATCTGTACAACTGGGTTTATATAAGGTACACAGGAAGCTACCATATTCTGAGATGGACCCCTAGTCCATCTAGCCCAGTACTGTCAAAACTGACTGGCAGTGGCTATCTGGGGCTTCAGGCAGAATTCCTAAACTGCTAGGCTGACCATATGAAAAGGAGGACAGGGCTCCTGTATCTTTAACAGTTGCAGAGAAAAGGGAATTTCAGCCAGTGTCATTTGTATGCAATGAGTTCCTGGTGAAATTCCCTCTTCATCACAACCCACCATTTTTATGCACCTACAAGACATATTATTTTATTTATTTATTTTATTGCATTTTTATACCGCCCCATAGCCGAAGCTCTCTGGGCGGTTCACAAAAATTAAAACCATGAAATCATTTTAAAAATATAAAACAAGCCACAATCTAAAAACACAAAATAACATACAATATAAAAACACAACCAAAATAAAACCAAGCAGCAGGAATTCATACAGATTAAAATACAAATTTAAAACAGCAAGGATTAAAATTGAGTTAATTTAACTGTTAAAATACTGGGAGAATAAAAAGGTCTTCACCTGGCGACAAAAAGAGTACAAAGTAGGTGCCAGGCGAACCTCTCTGGAGAGCTCATTCCACAGCCGGGGTGCCACAGCGGAGAAAGCCCTCCTCCTAGGGCCACCTGCCTCACTTCCTTTGGCAGGGGCTCACGGAGAAGGAACCCTGTAGATGATCTTAGGGTCCGGGCAGGTACATATGGGAGGTGGCGTTCCTTTAGATAACCTTAGGCTGACCATCTGAAAAGGAGGACAGGGCTCCTGTAACTTTAACAGTTGTAGAGAAAAGGGAATTTTAGCCAGTGTCATTTGTATGCAATGAGTTCCTGGTGAAATTCCCTCTTCATCACAACAGTTAAAGTTGCAGGCACTATACTAGAGTGACCAGATACACAAGAGGTCAGGGCCCCTGCAGCTTTAACTGTTGTAATGAAGAAGGAATTTCACCAGGTACAAATTGTATATAAATGATGCCGGCTGAAATTGCCTTTTCTCTACAACTCTTAAAGTTACATGAGCCCTGTCCTCCTTTTCATCTGGTCAGCCTATTCACTGCCCTATCTGGAGAAGCCAGGGATTGAACCTGGGATCTTCTGAATGCAAAGCAGGGGCTCTATCACACTGAACTACATTCCCCTCCTCATTTTTGCGGGCAGGCATTGAGACTTGCACTTACTTTTCCCCCCACAAGCCTTTCTTGGGGGGGGGGGGGGAGATTGTGCGATTGCTCATCTGCAATAAAATGGCTAGCAAATAGCCAAATCCAGAAGCCAACCGTGGCCTCGCCCAGGCCTCGTATGTTGTTTCATAGGTTTAAAGACATATAGGCAGAGCTGCCTTATACCGAGTCAGATGATTAGTCCACCTAGTTCAGTATTAATTAACTGGCCGGGGCTCTCCAACATCTTAGGCAGAAGGTTTTGCCCACCTCTAGCTGGAAGTGCCGGGGAATGAACCTGGAACTTTCCTCATGCAAGGTAACTGCTCTGCCAATGAGCTATGGGCCCCTCAAAAGCTGCTTTCATGGGTCTCCTTCTTTAGGCAGCCACCCATCCAAACACTGACCCAGCTTGATCCAGACGTCTGCTATACCGAAACCGGGCCCAGAACAGGAGAGAGGCCTAACTGCGGCCTACCAATCTCCAGGGCTGCTAAAGTAGAGGCCAGCCGACTACAGGCCTGGCCATATCCCAGGCACACCAGCCGCTTCTGCCCCTCAACGTCACACTGGATGCCAAGGGTTAAAAATTAATAATAATTAGGAATGATCTCGCCAGATCATGCTTCCCCAAGCTGGCTTCCGCGGGCGCACACCACTGCTCCTTGAGCGAGGGTGGGGAGGGAATAGCAATCCGGGTGCTGCAATCTAAACTGCCAAAGAAGGGGCGCAAAAGAAAGCCCCCCACAGCACCTCCCCCTACTGGATGAGACAATTCCCTCCACTTGAGCCGTGGGGATTCCCAACCACGCCGAAACTCCAAACCTTTTGGGGTGGAGAAATTTCCCAGACCCATATCCTAGGGTGACCAGATTTTGGAAAGCAAAATCCAGGTCCAAAATGGCCACCCCACCAAAGCAGCCCCCCCGAACATAAAATAAAAAAATTAAAAAGGCCGCCTACCATGCGGCCAACAAGCAGACACCCCTGCCACCCCCCACTGGAAACAACCACCACCACCACCAAGCCACCCGCCCCCCAAAAAAACCCAGCCCGGACCTACCGGGTCCTCCGCTGCCACCCCCGATCTCCTCCACTGCCACGTGACCCCCTGCAGCCCCCTCACCCTTCTTGCCCTGCTCCTGGGCTCCCTGGAGGTACCTGAGGAACAGCAGCAGCACGCAAAGGAGGAGGAAGAGCCTGCTTTAAAATGCCCGTGCTGCTCCCTGGCCTCCGCAGGAAACAAGTGCTCTGCGTTAGGGAGGGAGTGTCAACAAATTCCTTGTCTGGTGGCTAAAGCAGTTAGCCACCAGACAAGGAATTTGTTGATGCTCCCTAACACTGAGCACTTCTTTCTTGCCGAGGCAGGAGCAGCGGGCAGGAAAGAAGTGCTCAGCATTAGGGAGCGTCAACAAATTCCTTGTCTGGTGGCTAAAGCAGTTAGCTTTAGCCACCAGACAAGGAATTTGTTGACGCTCCCTAATGCTGAGCACTTGTTTCTTGCAGAGGCAAGGGAGCAGCATGGGCATTTTAGGGCGGGAGGAGAGCTGATCCTTTCCCCGGTTTGCCCCCGCAGTCCCCCTGTTGGCCCGGATTGCCCCAGTTTTCCCGGTTAGGACCGGGAAATCCAGGGCGATCTGGTCACCCTACCATATCCAACCAAACGTGCAGTCGCGAGCACAAAGCCTCATGGCTGCACATGCTCTCCTCGCTCAGCCGATGTCTCTCTTCTCTGGGTCCAAAATGAAAAAGTCCGTGTCCTGGGCGAGCCAAAGCTATATAGCCTTAGATTTTGCCCCTCCGCCTAAGCGGCTTTTACTGTGCACATTCTCATACACGTGAGTATTTCTTCCCACCGTTTCTAACCGCCCACAACCAACGCCTCCCACCCAATCCATGCTGGCTGGATAGGGAAGTGGCTTTTGCTGCAAAAGGGTTAGCAGCCTATCCATGGCTTAGCATGTTGTCTGAACAGAACCTATGTGTTTTTTAAAATGACACTATTTTTTTTTAAAAAAAAATCTTATTGTTAACTGCTTTGAGAATACTTGTGCGGAAAAGCGAAAGATAAATGTCATAAATAAATCTGGCACAGATGCCATTCATTCCATTGGGTTAGTACAATGGAGCGTGCCCTTTGGCTTCAGAAGGACATTGACTAAGCATTGCCATACTTGTTTTTGGTTTGATTTATGACACCAATTGGAAGGCACCTGATGAGTTTTAATAACACATATTTTATTCATTCTGGGATCTAAAAGATTAAGCCAATGAAGAGGAGCTATCCAGGAACAATTACCAAATGATAAATCACTTTAGTTCGTAGTATTTCATGAATGTGAAAGGAAGGTTTAAATTAAAATGTCATACCATGGTTGTGTGAACAGGACGCTCGTCATCAATCATCAAAAATAATTGCATTTTCGTGGGAGCAGAAAAGTGAATAGTGCTATGTTTACACATATTTTACAGTTATCTTCTACTTAATAATGAAAATGTATGGTCTGTAGTAGTGCTGAGCTGAAATGGGGATGTATCTTATGACAGTTTTGCCTCTTCCCACCCACGAATCATCCCATTTTCATCAATGTTTTGTTCTTCTGTGAAAGAGGCTATGAAAATGTTTGTGACAGGGGTTTCTTGAGGTCCACAATATATGGCTGACACAGATTGGGATGGGAAAAATAATCGTTCACTTTACACTTTAATGTGAACTTACCGAATTTTGAACTAATACTCAGTTATGCTTTGAAATTTGTACTTCGATGAATTTTGCAGTAGAGTTCTCCAATAAAAAATGCATACAAAAATCTGTATATTAGGGGAAAGTGCACCCAACGGTGCATAAATTAATGAAAATAATCTTCCAAACTGCATCAGAAAAATGCATGCAAAAATGTGCATATTGGGCAAAACTGTGTACAAAAATGTAAGTAATAGGAGAAATATACACAAAAATGTTTATGTGAACTTTAAAAAATCCTCAAAGTTTGGTATTAATTGAATTTTAAGATTGGAAAAATTGGACACCGAGAGAAACTGCAATTGATAGGTTCTTCCATCCTGAGGAGCAGGTCACCACACCTGTTCCTGCCCTTCACCTTGCTAATTTGGAAGATTTGGCCAAGCAGCAGCCAAGGAAGCCTCCCAGAAAACGGTGGTGGTGTGCTCACCACTTTGTCCCTGCATGGCCAAGGCATTCCAATCAGTATCAACCTGGGATCTGTGGAAGGAGCAGGGATTTTCACACAACTGCCAGGACAATCCCTGCCTACCTCAGTTACTGCAAGGCTTTCAGGAAGACTCAGCTTCTCATGCTAGCCAGATGGTAGCAGCTGACATGTGATTGTGAACATGGCAAGCAAAAATTTGGAAGCCATGTCAGGGAATATGTATCTGTTTCTGGGGCAGCCAGAGGTTGCAGCAGTGTAGTCCTTTGTAGCTGAAGAGCTGGGAGAGAATATGGATGCGGATGCACATTTAGATATGCATCAAAATACACATCCCATTGAACGATATGCAATGCAGATGGATGCCATCCACATCCAAATGCAAATAGCCATGTTTTGCTAAACTAGTTATACATAATTGTTATCCAAAGAAGCAGCAACCATGTCACAGTGATATATAAGAATAGAGATGTGCATTGTATCAGATACAATATCCGATTCCGATTAAAATTTGAGGATATTGGACATCCAATACCGATTCCGATACAAAAATTAGGAAATCTGTTTTTTTCCGATCCAATATTTTTGTATCCGATTTTTATTGAAAAAAAAACGGAAAATCGGATGCCATTTTGAATGCTTTTTCCCCAAAGCCTATAACATTTTTATTTTTAAAGATAGAAGGATGAAACTTGGCCACATTGCAGGTGGGTTAGAGTTACTTCTTTGTGAGAAATTTCAGAAACATAGCTCCAGGCATTTTGTGGCTATGCCTATAACTTTTTATTTTTAAAGATCCATGCATGAAACTTTGCCACATTGCAGATGATATGTTGGGACTCGTGTGTGAAATTTCAGAACCATAGGTGCTTGCCTTTGGTGGCAATTTTTGAAAAATGGGTAGCAGTAGGGTAAAGACAGTTACCCTTCAACTTTTTTATTTTTAAAGATCAAAAAATGAAACTTATCCACATTAAAAGCAGCACTTTGGTTGACATGCATGAGAAATTTCAGAAGCAGAGCTTCAAGCGTGTAGTGGCAAGGTATTTTGGGAGAAATGAGGAGAGAAACCCATTTAGCTTTTTTTATTTTTAAAGATAGAAGCATGAATTTTGCCCACATGGCAGATGGGATACTTATCTGTGAGAAATTTCAGAAAGATAGGTCCAGGCATTTTGTGGCTACCACCCACCCCTGCAGGGGTGGCGGACCTATTAAGATGGTCCGCCCTCGAAGGCAGATGGAGCCTTTTGGATTCCAGAAGGCCTTGGAGAGATCTATGGCTGGTATCGTCGACGATCCTGTAGAAGCCCTGGTCAATAGATGAAATCAAGACCTAACTAGGGCTATCGACACGATCACCCCCAAACATCCTCTCTGACCCACTTCTAATCAGGCGCCCGATCTCAGGGAGTTGAAGCGGAAAGGACAACGACTGGAGCACCGATGGCAGAAAACTCAACTTATATCCGATAAGACAGGACATAGAGAACATCTTCGTTCCTATGCTATGGGATGGTATTGCTATGGGGTGGCAATACGTGCAGTGAAGAAAGCTTTCTTCTCTGCACACATTGCATCTGCGAATTTGCGTCCAGCAGAACTGTTCAGGGTGGTGAGGGGTCTAACCTGGGCACCCTCCCCCCCTGAACCCGATTTTAGAGCCTTCAGTAGTTTGCTGTGATGCCTTTAACGATCATTTCACAGATAAAATCTCTCGGATAAGAGCTGACTTAGATGCTGTCATTATAGCAGAAGCTGACAATGGAATGTCCAGCAACTCCACGAGTAGAATTACACTGGATCAGTTTCATTTGGTGAGTACCGAGGACATGGACAAGCTGCTTGGTCGAGTGAGGAGGACGACTTGCCCTCTCGATCCCTGTCCTTCTTGGCTGGTTCTCCCAGGGAGGAGATGCAGTTAGATCACAATCACAATATATTATTAATGCATCTCTCAGGGAGGGGAGTTTTCCATCATGTTTAAAAGAAGCGGTAGTACGGCCGCTTCTAAAGAAGCACTCCCTGGATCCCCTGGACTTTAATAACTACAGGCCAGTATCAAATCTTCCATTTTTGGGCAAGGTGATCGAGAGGGCAGTTCCCTTCCAACTGCAAGCAGTTTTGGATGATACAGATTTTCTGGACCCATTTCAAACTGGCTTCAGAGCAGGATATGGAGTTGAGACTGCTATGGTCGCCTTAGTGGATGATCTACGCTTAAGTATTGACAGGGGGAGTGTGTCCCTGTTGGTACTCCTGGACCTCTCAGCGGCTTTCGATACCATCGACCATGGTATCCTTCTGGAACACCTGAGGGAATTGGGACTCGGGGGCACTGTGCTTCAGTGGTTCCGGTCCTACCTCTCGGGCAGGTTCCAAATGGTGATGCTTGGGGATAGTTGCTCTTCAAAGAAGGAGCAGCTATGTGGTGTACCACAAGGTGCCATCCTATCCCCAATGCTGTTTAACATCTACATGAAACCGCTGGGAGAGATCATCCGGAAGCATGGGGCGGGGTGCTATCAATATGCTGATGACACCCAAATATATTTCTCTATGCCTTTGACAACAGCGTCAGCTAAGGATAGTGTGTCTCCTCTGAATGAATGCTTTGAGGCGGTAATGGGCTGGATGAGGAAAAACAAACTGAAGCTGAATCCAGACAAGATGGAGGTGCTTACTGTCAAGGGCCACAACCTGGGGTTGGAGGTGTGTCAACCAGTTCTGGATGGGGTTACACTCCCCCTGAAAGGCTGTGTTCACAGCTTGGGGGTGTTCCTGGATCAGTCGCTCCAAATGACAGCTCAGATAGATGCGACGGCCAGGAGTGCCTACTATCAGCTTTGGCTGATATGCCAGCTGCGCCCCTTCCTAGAGTTGGAAGACCTAAAATCAGTAGTGCACGCGCTGGTAACTTCGAGGCTCGACTTCTGCAATGCGCTGTACATAGGGCTACCTCTGTGCCTAGTCGGGAAACTTCAACTAGTTCAAAATATGGCAGCCAGGTTGGTCACCGGTACATCTAGGGGTGACCACATTACACCAGTTTTAAAATCTCGTCACTGGCTGCCAATCAGTTTCCGGGCAAAGTACAAAGTGTTGGTTATTACCTTTAAAGCCCTACATGGTTTGGGTCCAGGTTACCTATGGGATCGCCTTCTCCCATACAATCTGCTCCGCACGCTCAGGTCCTCTGGGAAGAATTTACTACAGTCAACAAGAACTAGACTGACAACCGTTACCCAGAGGACCTTCTCTTCTGCCGCTCCCAGATTGTGGAATGACCTGCCGGGAGAGATTCACCAGCTCACCAGTCTTCAAGAATTTAAAAGATATATAAAGACTGATCTCTTCCGGCAGGCCTACCCAGATGAATTTTAAAGTGTTTTATTGGTATTTTAATGATGTATTGGTTTTCTGTGCTTTCAATCAGTTTTGTATTTTATGTTTAATGCTGTTCCCCGCCTCGATCCATTGGGAGAGGCGGGTAATAAATAAATATATTATTATTATTATTATTATTATTATTATTATTATTAAAGTTCCATAAATTCAAAAACAGAGGTTTTGACAGCTAACGGGGGCGGGGGGGGTATGGGGTTGTGGTTTGACATAAATTGCAAAGTATTGTTCTGACTGACAGTGGATCTCATACCTGACATCTCTGTTACAAGACTCTATACTCGAGAGGGAGATCCATTCTTCCTGGAAGGCTAAGGACTGAATCTGTAACGGACATGTCCAAAGAATAAAACACACAAGTCCCAGATTCAACCCCTGGCTATAACCAAGCAGTAGATCGGATCTGGACTTGTCTCTGACATCTTTCATATTTTGAGATGTCTTGTGGATCTGTACATTGTACCAGGACTAGTTGAATCCACAGCAAAATATGGATGAAACTAATAATCTCATATGGACTATTGCAATGTCCTGTACATATTGTCTTTGGAAACCTTCTAGGAGCTGTTATTTTGGCAGCCCTATTATGGCAGCCTTCTTATTTTCCAAGATGGGATGATAGGACTATATAAACATTTAAAGAGCATAATTAGTAGGCTCTTTCTTGTTGCATAATTAAATTACTGCTTAGGACTGGGCCTAATAATGTATATACACTGTAGTGTCAATTGATTTCCTTCTAGGTATAATTCAAAGTACTGGTTCCAAAATGGCCCTAAATAGCCTTGGTCCAGGACACCTTAGGGAGCATCTTCTTCCAGATAAGCATCATCTGATTAGATCAAATGAGGCATGTCCTGTTCAGCAGATTTTAGAGCTGAAGCTAGGAATATGTGAGAAATTCACTACTAAGTTGAGTTTTTTTTTAAATAGATTTACCCAATTCACACCTTCCAGACATGAATCCAGATGCCAACACAATTCGCAGTTAGAAATTCATGCTTTTTGTGTGTGCTCCAATTTTTTATTTTTTATTTTTAAATGTGTTCGACAACATGTGCACATTTGAAAAATGCACAAAGACAGTTCCAAAATGTGCACAAACATGCTTTCATCACTGGGTGCATGCTTCCAAATACATGTACATTTAAAAAAGTGTACATTAATGTGTACATTAATATGTATATTATAAAAATGCAAGCCAATTTCTATACATTTTTATTTTTTAAAAAATGCAAATAACAGGTTCATCTTGAAATGGGATGGAACAAGTGTGATCTCCAAAAACTTTGGTGAAGCCAAGACTGACAGATTCATCAACCCTTAGCTGAAGCTGGTAGTTAGGAGGGGCAGAGATTTCCCCATGGTGAGCACCCATCTTTTGCAACTCTCTCCATAAATAGATCCCTTCAGCAAAGGGGTGTCAAACATCTTTGAGAGCCATTGTGGTGTAGTGGCTAAAGTGTTGGACTGGGAGTTGGGAGATCTGGGTTCTAGTCCTTACTCGGCCATGGAAGCTCACTGGGTGTCTTTGGGCCAGTCCCAGACTCTCAGCCCAGCCTACCATACAGGGTTGTTGTTGTAAGGATAAAATAGAGAGGAGGAGGATTATATACACTGCCTTGGATTCCTTGGAGGAAAAAATGTGGGATATAAATGCAATATTAAAATAAATAAATCTTTCAACCCAAAAGCCAAATTCAATTTCAGAGAAATTCTCAGTGGCTACATTCCACTTGTGGATAGAACAATGGTGATAGGACCAAAATTACAAAACATGCCACCATTTTTTACCTTAAAGCTCTCACCATCAGTAACTAAGCCATAGGAGAGACATTTAAGCTTTTCAACATGAGCTTTTAATCTGTCACGTTACCAAGGCTTCTGATTCCAGATTCTTTCTTAAGATCAGCTCATTCACATTGCCATCGTCCTGTCCCCCCCCTCCAGATTTTATTTCTCTGTCTTTCTATGTGTTCCATTACACTAGGTGGTGCTGGGGTATATCAGAATTACATAAATACGCCAGAATTTCATGCCGCCACTCACAGAAATACCAGATTTTCCTCACTGGAAAAATAAAACCCTTGCTATAATGGTTGTAAAACATGGGCGAGGCTCTGGAGTATGAAGATGTTGTGTACTGCAAACTACAATGACTGACAAATTGTGAACACACAATAAGTGCCTTGTGCAGAAAGGCTCTTAGAATGGGGGGAAATGTGCAAAAGTCAGGAAAACATGAAACTATCCGTAATAGAAAGGGGCTGGGGCCAGAAGTATGGGCATAGCAATCTGGGGAATTCCAGAGGGCTGGACTGGGATTCCTGCTGGGGCAAATTTGGCCTGTAGGCCTGCAGTTCGACACCCCTGTCTTTTGCCCATCTACTATTGTTAGACACGTGGTAAAGAACTTTTTATTTTAGAAAATCTTTCGATGATTTGCTAGTACTACTCATTGTTATTGCTGTCTGTTGCTAGTTTATTGCTATGTAGCTTTAGTTTGGATTTTACATAACTGATATTTTAAAATTATTGCTTTGTGGCATGAGTTGCCTTGAGGGCCTGGAATAGGTGAAAAATCAGGATATTAATTCAATAATCTTGATCAGAAGAGCATCAATGTCTTGCAGAACTGCCCTGAGAACATTGGCCATTGGATGGTATAGAAACGTAATAAATAAAATAAAAATAAAGGAATTCCAGAAAACCAAAGAGATGTGGTTCTCTTCACTTTGTGCAGATTTATAGAACGTAATGCTGGAAAATTAATACCAGCCTGCTCTATCTTCCTCCTTTAATCTTAAATAGTCACTCCACACAATCAAAGCATGCTGCCTTATACTGTCTCCAGACGATTCGCAGTCCAGAGTTTCAGACAGAGGTGCTGGAGATGGAACCTGGGACATTTCTCAGAAAAGGATATAATCTACTACTGAGCTATAATCCTTCCCTGTTCCCCATCTGTAATGCAATAACTGCAGTTAACAAATCAGATCAACACATTGTATGAATGGACCTAAGATAGAGATGCAAGACTTTTCTTTTTAAACATAACATTATCCTACATACTGATTCCAATTCCTCTCAGAAATCTGTGCCCTAATCCCAAGGTCCTCAAACCAGATTTTTCACTTGTATTTCTCCTTTATATAAATTGTCACACAAAATATCTTGCTGCAAAGTTCCGTGCTGTTAGACTATAAATCATTTAGGTTTTCTCACCCACTTGTATTTCCCTTAATTAATCATGAAAGCTGAACTTCCATATCATAATTGTCTTGGCAATCAGTTACCCTCTATGTGTCCTATCAGGCGATTGTTGTGTGCCTCAAAATAAGATCTTCAAAGCCCCATTTCACGACTTCCTCAGTCTTTGAAAGTATGATTCTGAGAAAATAACTTGTGCCCCAGAGCTTTAGAAAAACCTGACCCTCAAGGGCTTTGTTTTGTTTCTCTATTGATCCTAATTAACTTTGCACTGAATTGCAAATGTTATTATGGGTGCAACTATATTTCTGCCAAACTTGTTTCAATGGCCTTAATAGACATGTACTGTTCATATCTTTCTTCAAATGAATATGTAAATAGGGTACAATAGGAAAAATACTTCTCAGTTTTAGCTGCAAAGGATTTTAAAAGTGACAGTTATATAAGGGGAAGGAACTAATGAGTCATGACAAAGGATGCCATTCTAAAAACAGCAATAACTCTCATGCTCTGAAGCATGTCACACAGGCTGTGGTAACAAGCTAATCCTTGCAGCTAGATATAAAATAATGAAGTTTTTATGAGGGAGAAGCAATGATCATTCTTATTTGTTTTCCGGTGCTTTAGAAGATTTCTTCTCATTTCTACATTCTCTCTAGTAATAGTCCTAAAGTGATAACTCATTTCACGTAATTAAGCTAAGTATTCATCCTACGTGGAGGTTGTGTGAAAAAATTATGTAATAATATTTATCCTAGCATGACATTAGTGAGTTCTACCAATAAATATATTTTTTAAAAAAAATATTACAGCCTATTGGCCAGTAGTACATAATTTAAAAATACATAATAAAGGACTAGTATTAAAACACTTGAAATAGGAAACATTGGTGAGCTGAACATAGGGCTCACCCCTTAAAAAGTAAAATACATTACAATAAATATATGAGTAAACAACAGTGTGAGGCTTTTCACCTACTTAATACTAGACAGATTAAGATGCCAAAAGTATACTATTTATGGTGAGTTGGCATAAGGACCCATAAGATGTTATACAACCATTAGGGCTCTGCAGCCAATTGTGCAATGGAGGAACTTGGCTACTTGCAGGGTCATATACTTGTTGAGCCCTGCAGGAGGATACTCACCAGGGTTCCTTTTGAGTTACCAGATAAGGCACGTGTAATCGGCTTCTCTCATTGCGGTATAAAAACAACAGTCAAATAGAACATGTTCAACCGTTTCAACCTCTGAGTTGTTACACGGACAGTATCTGGCACCAGCTGGGATTTTATTATATCTGCCCTCCAGAAGTTTGGAGGGGAGAGTATTAAATCAAGCAAGTGAAAAGGCTCTCCTGTATTTAGGCACCGTTAACCAGCCCAAATATGCCATTCCGTCTTTGCCTGCAGGGTCTGATAAGCCTAAAGCGGATGGAGAACATGGACCATGGGCCAACCCCCGCAGCTCCTGAAGGTCCGTATCCAGCAGCCTTTGTCTGAAGGCCCGTGGAGCAGAGCCCAGATTCATGTATAAGAGAAAAAAGGGGGATAACCCCAGGGAATTGGTTTTTTGTGCTATTACATTAATCCAGGGGGATTCGAATGTGTCTAACAAGACCTGAGATACCAAGGAGTTTGTAGTCGAGTCATGGTATAGTCTAAGCCAATATTGGATTGAGAGAGTCTATGCCCTACACTTCAGAGAACACAGACCTGCCTCCAGGTTGAGTACCACCCCGGACACACACTTTGGGACACCAAACAGCAACCTTAAGTATGATGCTTGAAGGCTCTCGAGGGTACCCTTAAATGTGGGAAACCAAATTGGGGCCCCAAATAGAATCTGTGAAACCATTTTGGCTTTGTAAACCCTGGTAGCTGCTGGAATAAATTTGCCGCCCTTTTGATGGAAAAAGCGACATAGTGCCCCCATAGTTTGTTCTGCTCTTTCTTTTATAGATTTACTGTGCACATGCCATTTGAGATTTTCCTGAAACCAGATCCCCAGGTATTTGTAGGAATTAACTTGATTGATTTTGTTTCCACCCATTGTCCAGGAAAACCTTACTTTTCTTTTGGCAAAGACCAGGACTTTAGATTTTGAGTAATTAATGGTTAGCCTGTTTTTATCATAGTAATCTGCAAACCCTGTGAGTAGTCTTTTAAGACCAAGTCGGGTCTGGGACAGCAGGACCGCATCGTCCGCATAGAGGAGTATGCATACCTTGGACTGCCCGATTTTGGGGGGATGAGATTGAATTGGGGACAGCGAAAAAGGGAGGTCTGCCAAATAGAGGTTGAACAGGGATGGCGCAAGAACACATCCCTGCCTAACTCCCTGGGATAGGACAAATTCGTTGGTAAAGTGTCCCTGTCTACTACATAAAACTTGGGCAGAGGTATTGTAGTATAGTGACTGGATCAGGAATAATAGCCTGCTCTCGATAGAGAGCTGCTCCAATTACCAATAAATATTGAAGGGATTGATGCTCCACCAGAGTCTTATTGGGTTCTTTGGAGTAAATAGTCATGTTTTGCTCAGGTCTGAATGAACGCATGTAGTGAGCTGTCATTCTGATGTGTCAGAACGGAAACAATCTTTAAAAAATTCATATAAAATCAAGGGTTGGAGGGATCGATCTCAAATTTGTCACATATGTGACAAATTTGAGATCGATCCCTCCAACCCTCAATTTTATATGAATTTATTAAAGATCGTTTCAGTTCTGACAGATCAGAATGACAGCTCGCTACGTGCGTTCATTCAGACCTGTCAGAATGGAAACGATCTTTAAAAAATTCATATAAAATCGAGGGTTGGAGGGATCGATCTCAAATTTCATACACATACTTAGGCATACCCCTTAAGCACCGTGACCAAGTTTCAAGCCTCTAACTTTTAAAATACAGAAGTTATAGGTATATTTATATGGCAGTCCGATAAAACGATAAAATCGCCCGAAAATTATCATCTCCGATGATTATCGTAGGTTTTTCTATCGTATTGTCATCATTAAACACATGCACGATAATGACCTTATCGTATTGTTATCATACATTTTAACGATATGATACACATCCCTATTAGCTACTACTCCTGATGGCTATTTGCTACTTCCATTATTGGAGAAAATATGCCTCTGCACACCAGTTGCCAGGGAATACAACTAGGGGGATGCTATTGAAATCATATCCTACTTGTGGGTTTCCCACAAATGGCTGGTTGGGCACCATGTGAACTAGGGTGACCATATGAAATGGAGGACAGGGCTCCTGTATCTTAACAGTTGTACAGGAAAGGGAATTTCAGCAGGTGTTGTTTGTATGCATGCAGCACCTGGTGAAATTCCCTCTTCATCACAACAGTTAAAGCTGCAGGAGCCCTGCCTTCTTGACCAGATACAAAAGAGGGCAGGACTCATGCAGCTTGTTGTGATGAAGAAAGAATTTCACCAGGTGCTGCAGGCATACAAATGACACCTGCTGAAATTCCCTTTCCTGTGCAACTGTTAAAGATACAGGAGCCCTGTCCTCCTTTCCATATGGTCACCCCACGTGAACAGAGCACTGGACTAAATGGACCCCTGTTCTAATCCAGCATTATTCATCTTATGTTCTTATAGCCAGGAGCCAAGCAACAGGTGTGATGCAGATACTATCAGATGCTTTATATATTATGGAGATCTATTGTAATATGTGCTGCTGAAAATTTTATAAAATTATGCTACAGGAGAGTGATGTGTAGAATCAGCAAAGTTTATTTAATGTTGTGTAGCTCAAACAACAAATGATCACAAAATAGCTGCTTCCCTGGTTTTCATTTTTTCTGCTGGTATTCCTCCAAACTATTTCTGTCCATGCATCCACTGACAGAACCCTATCTTCCATGAACTACCTACTAACAAAATAGTCCCTACTATCATTTCATCCCCCCATTAGTTAAAGAACATTTTAAGCAATGGACTGTCCTCTACTGATTTAAAATCCAGGGGATTAACTGAATTGAAGGTAGGCCCACTATTTACCCTAATACTGTAGAGTAGGTACCTAAATACTGATTGAAGAACAACTTCTAGACCCAGGTTGAGATAAATACATGCAGGATATTAACTGGCTCTTGCTATAGGATAGAAATAGTTCTAAAAGCTCCAAATGTAACAACAATAATAAATAACATGAGTTGTGATATGCAATGAGAGCCGCTGAAAAGCCAGAATTGGATAAAGGTGACAGTATCTAATTGTTTTATTCCACAGAAATGCTTTTAAAGGATACTTGTACATTCTTAGCTGTGTTATACAAACTGAACTGAGATATTTATGCTGGCTTCAGTTCCACCCAAATCCTATTATGCAAGCCTCTATGAACTTACATATTTTTCATTTAGCTGTGTAGGGCCTTTTTAATAAACAGACCTGTAAAAACCTTCAAAATGAAGGTTCTAAGCTTCTAAGCTTCTTATTCATGGTGTGAATATTATAGTTTTCTTTTCTTACTGTTAGATAACAAAAACAGCAAAATCAGTATTCACCACAAATTCAGGTGGTGGCCAAATTATTTCACATAAATTATACAATCGAGTGACATTCAAATCAACAGGAGCTCACCATTTAATAGAGTGTTGCTTGCACTTATGAAGGGCTGAGAAAAATATAAAACAAATAATTAATATTGGTATAAAATATTTCCTTTCATTAAAAGAATCAGGAATTTCTAACACCAATAAAAAAGTCTAAAAACTGAACTCTTCAGCTAAATTTATTTGTTCACTATCAAATGTGGTTACAAGACCAAACATTTCATTGCAGTCATACTCACAGATCAAAGAGACAAGGCACATGTTTGTTGAGGTTTATCAGGGCAACAACTTTATTTAATGCAATGTAGGTTAAGGGATCTGCAATGGGCAAATAGCCCAACTTAAATAACGTTCTCCTAGGGTAGTGCACGGACCCCTCAACCTGCTTTGGAGCCTGATTTGAAGCTTCAGATTCAGGCCCAATCTGTTTTGGACTGATTCAGACCCAATCCAATTTGGAGAAGAAAAATGCAAAACTCCAAATTATTCTGATTTTAATGTTCCCAGTGATTTGGATTGGAAAATAGAAATGGCAATAGCCTTTTATTTTTTATGACATGGAATCTGGAGACCTGGCAGCCCGTATAGAGATGATTGAACCCACCAAATTTCAGACACTTAGGTCCAGTGGGTTTTGTGCTAGCCACAGGTAAAATTTGCTTTTTTAAAAGAAAATCTGTTCAAGCAAAGAGCTATATATTTTTTGGTACTTCCACATAAGTGCATGGAATTTGACAGCATGGCAACCTCCATGGAGGTGACTGATCCTGCCAAATTTCAGACAGTTAGGTCCAGTGCCTTTTGTGTTAGCATGCATACATTTTCCTTTTCTCAAAAACTAAAGCGTAATGTAAAAAAAAATGTCAACTCACACAGGAAGTTAAAGATCCGTGTTTATGGAGACAATTAGGGGGTCACTATCCCTAATTTCTGGTGTAGTTTTTTTAAAAAAGTGCAAAATAACCCCTCTCCCCCTCATACTTTCCTTATGTCTGTCCTGAATCTGCAACTATTCAGCTTCACTGGATAACCTGAGATTCTTTTCATTATGGGAAGAAAAAAGTTAAACCTCCCTTTGGTTGCAGTACTTATTATCTGAACTCAGTCACTCTGACATCACAGTGAACTTAGTAGAGCTTATTGCATTGCTCCATTTTTCTAATCTATATAATTTTTATATACCTTCCTCCTTATTTGCCTTTATTCTAAATTAAATAGCACAAACATTGAAGCCTTTCCTTATAGAGGAGTTATTCCACCCACCCACCCTGATCATTTTGGCATCCCTTTTCCCCATTTGTAAAAGGAAGAGCAAGATGAAACAAACATTTTTTCATAGTCTTCCTATGATCATTTGATGTACACAAGGGAAAACAAGCAACAGGCAAACAAGAAATAAGCATTTGCCACAGATAAAAATAAGCAATAGGCTTTTGCCACAGGTAAAAGTTTTCCAGTGTTTCTTTAAGAAATAAATAAATAAATAAATAAAGGCTCCGGCTGCTGCTGCTGCTACTAAAGAACAGGACACACTATTTGGACGGGGGCAAACCAGCCTGGCTACTGGTTCTGCTAGTTCCACCAGGACCTCATCCACATCCACCTCTCCCCCTGCCAAGAGCAGAACCATGGGTGGTGGTGATAGACGCTGAAGGAATTTCAACTTGGAGAAAGTAATGTCTCCTTAAGGTGTCTGTGTGTCTGCATTTGTCTCTGTGTAATGGAAGGGGTTAACTTTACTACCTGTCAGGATTAATTAATGGCTATGCCATAAAGAGGACAAAGAGAAGAGTTTTGAAGCCAATGAAACATCGAGTGTGGTCAGCGTGACTGGCACATAGCCAATTAGATGAAGTAGATCCTATAACTTACTCATATATGCATATCTTATCTATGCACTTGAAATATAATCCCTTGAGCACAAACCTATTATGGTCAGTGTTATTAGACTGTAGAGGTGTTTGACCAATGAAAATGTTTTTTACTTCTGTGATCAAAGTTTATATAAGTGTGTGAAATCCTTTGTTCGCTGGACTCTTGATTTGCTGCGGCCGAGGTCCCTTTCACTGCAGTGAAATCATTAAAAGGTTAAATTGAATTCTCCAGTCTCTGGGTCTTTATTGGGTAAGAGATCCCAGAGGCTATAAACCTCCTTCCCGTTGAGGGACAACAAATTGGCGAGCCAGCCAGGAGGCGAAGTGCAGCCTGGCCCTGATCCATACTCGCGCGGTGCCCTTTCCAGGAGCGACAATCGTGGCCTGCGCGCCCTGGAATGTTTTTATCCGGGGGCCACATTCTCTCTCTGGTTCGGGCGATGCAGTGGAGCGGAGCAGGAACACGCTGGGAGAATTAATTTAACCAGAAGAGGGAAGAGGGAAGCCTTCGAAACTGGTGAGTGTCCCATTCATTTTGGAGTAAGACAAGCAACTGTAACAGATTTCACTGTGTTGATGCTATAGGGAAAAGGACGGGTTTGAGTCCCCCCTTCTTCACCTTTAACCGGGCTGTGGGAAAGAGCCGGAGCAGAGCAGGAAACCGCGTAGACGCTGGAGGCAGAGGAGGGGGCACTGGTTCGAGTCCGGGGTTGCCCCTCCCATTAGTAGAGGGAAAGATACAGTCTCCAGCCGAGCGGCGGTTGCAAGTGGGAAAGGAAGCAAACAATGGGAACTTCTCAATCGAAGGCTCCCCTCACGACACCCCTCGGTTGTGTGTTAAAAAAAATTGGACTATATTTGGAGTGCTCCTATGTCAAAAAAAGCAGATGAATTTTTTGTGTACAAAGGTCTGGCCGAAATACCATTTGCCAGAGGGAAAAGTTTGGCCAGTCCATGGCAGTTTGAATTATGATGTGATTTTGCAATTGAGTCTGTATTGTGAGAGGGAGGAAAAATGGTGTGAGCTCCCATACGTTTGAGCTTTTATCTCTTTGTTCCAAAATGAATCAGCCCAGAAATCATGTGGGCTGAAAGGGGGGTCTGGATTACTGACTTTGCAAAATGCGGGGAGGGTAGAGAAGGAGAAAAAGCATTTGGTCGTGCAGCAAGAAGAAGAAGATGTAACTTTTTTAATGCCTCCACCCACCGCCCCCGCTCCTCTCCCTCCCCCTCCCCTCTCTCGTCCAGCTTCTCCTCCCCCTTGTGGTAATCATGTGAACCCTGCGTCACAGAAGTTGGAGCAGATGAGAGACGCGCAGCTCTCTGAGCCGGCTGCTGTCTCCCCATCTTCTCCAACTTCAGGATTAACGGATGAGTTAATGATGAATTTGGAAGGGTTGCAAAGAATTGCACGTGAGTTAGGGGAGGCTCTGACTCCCAAGAAAGAGGCTTGGAATAGGATGACTCAAAGATTGGGAGATGCACGCCTTGTTTCAGCTGGTGTCAGAAGTAAAGACACTGAGAAGAATGTAGTGCTGGTTCCTTTAAGACAGGCCGTAGGTCCAACAGGAGAAGCACTTTTTCTTCATGTTCCTTTCTCCACAAATGATTTTCTCAAATTGGAAAATGTCTGTTGGCCCCTTTCGCCAAAATCCCCATGGAATGGAACAGCTGTTTAGCACGATATTTCTCACGCATGAGCCAAATTGGCCAGACGTGCAGGCTTTGTTAACAGCGCTACTCGCACCAGAGGAGAAGAGGCTGGTTTTGGAGAAAGCGCGCGCTATAAGTTTGGTCCGCCACCCACAGGGAAATCAAAATGATTTGTGCCCGAGGGAGAATCCAAACTGGGACCCCAATGACCAAGTCGGTCAAGAGAGGCTTAATAATTATAGAGGACTGATATTGGCTGCACTTAAAGAGGCAATCCCAAAGCAGAAAAATCTGTCCAAGCTATATGAAGTACGCCAGGGGCCAGAAGAGGATCCATCTGCCTTTTATGAGAGATTGTGTGACACAGCCAGGCGGTGGACGGACTTAGATCCAGAACAACAGGAGAACCATAGGCTTTTTGTAACGCTTTTTGTGGGATAGGCCAGTCAGGACATTAGACGAAAACTGCAAAAATTGGAAGGTGTGGCAGGCATGAACATAAGTCAAGTCATAGAAGTGGCTTATAAGGTCTTTTCCAATAGAGAGCAGGCAAAAAGTGAGAAAGAAGATAAGCAGGTGAAAATGCAAGCATCCCTTTTAGCAGTTGCCCTTGTTGAACAGAGAGGAAGAGGAAGAGGCAGAGGGGCGTCTCGTGCGCGGAGAGGAAGAGGACGGAATGTCAGATTAGGGCGCGATGAGAACGAAAGGAAGAGAATGTCATGGCTTTGAACGAGTCTGATCAGGAATGACTGGAAAAGAAAGAGAATGAGAAACGAATATATGCCTCCGCCCGTGAGCCCTTGGTCAGAATGCAAGTGGGCCAAGAGCTTATAGATTTCTTATTGGACTGTGGTGCTACACATTCTGTGCTGACTAACTTTAAAGGACCTTTGTCTAAAGTAAAAGTTCCCATCATAGGAGCTACTGGAAGGCGAATGCTTCGCCCATTTGCAGCCCCAATGGAGTGTAAAATTGGAGGGACCACACTCTCCCATTCATTTCTGTATGTGCCTGAATGCCCCCTACCATTGTTTGGGAGAGACTTGCTGTGTAAACTGCAGGCTCAACTGAGTTTCTCAGGGGACAGGATCACCATGAGACTGCCCCCAGAGGAAGCCTGGAAGGCTCAGCTGCATTTGTTGATGGAGCCAGTAGAGGGAGAAAATGCTTGGCAGTGCACTCAGATGAGCCCTTCATCAAAGCAAGCGGAAAGTGATCCTATTCCTTCAGATGTCCTTGATGCAGTCATGCCGTGGGTTTGGGATGAGAAAAGGCCAGGAAGGGCGAAGTGGGCCACCCCAGTCAAGGTGGTGCTGGAACCAGGAGCCATCCCGCCAAGAATACCCCAATACCCCCTCAAGCTAGAGGCCACTGCAGGCAGAGAAGGAGTGCTGGAATGGACAGCAGAATGTCGAAAGGGCTTTGATGACCTCAAGGGGGCCCTGATGACAGCTCCTGCTCTTGGCCTACCAGATGTGGAGAAGCCATTCCAACTTTATGTACATGAACGCCAAGGGGTGGCATCTGGAGTTTTGACTCAGCTGCTGGGAAGCTGGAAGAGACCGGTGGCTTACTTCTCCAAGCAATTGGATGCACCCAGTCGAGGATGGCCAGCATGCTTGAAGGCCGTGGCCGCAACGGCAATGTTGGTGAGAGAAGCTCAGAAGCTCACCTTGGGACAGACAATGGTTGTGTATACTCCCCATGCAGTGATGGCTGTGATGGATGCCAAAGGAGGAAATTGGCTCTCACCCAGTCGCATGGCCAGATACCAGGTCATCCTTCTGGATCAAGGGGCTGTTAACCTGCAGGTCTCCAATAGCTTGAACCCAGCTACATTGTTGCCCTTGGAACAAGAAGAGGGAACGCAGCATGATTGTATCCAAACTATAGAGAGCATGTATGCCAGTCGGCCGGACCTCAAAGACACCCCGCTACCCAACGCGGAATTGGAATATTATACTGATGGAAGTAGTTTTATGGAAGAGGGAATAAGAAAATCAGGGTATGCGGTGGTTACGTTGTGGGACACCGTGGAAGCAAGAGCCTTGCCCGCCAATACATCAGCACAAAAGGCAGAGCTAATAGCTCTGACAAGAGCTCTTCAACTAGCAGAAGGGAAGACAGCTTCAATATTCACCGACTCCAAATTCGCCTTTGCAACATTGCATGCCCATGGAGCGATATGGAAGGAGAGAGGATTGCTGACTGCCAACAACAGTCCCGTGAAGCATGGGACCGAGATTCTGAATTTGCTTGAGGCCGTCAATAGACCAACGCAAGTGGCAGTGGTGCATTGTAGAGCCCATCAGAAAGGTGACGGTGAAGTCATCAGAGGGAATCGAAGAGCCGATGCAGCAGCCAAGAAAGCAGCTCGAGAAGGAACTATAGACACCGCAGTGCTGGCTCTTGTACCTCAGTTGAAGTTGCCAAGAGAACCTCCAAAGTACAGTGCCAAAGAGAATCAATTGGCAGAGAAACTAAGAGCAAGAGAGAAGAAGGATGGATGGTGGATGCTGCCGGAAGGACAAGTGTTGGTGCCACAATGGACCCTCAGCCACGTAATCCAGGGATATCAACAGAGTACTCATTTGGGGCCAGACGCCATGACCCAAGGACTTCAAAGAGTCATGGTGGGACCCAAGATGCGAAAGATGGCCGAACAGATAGTTCGGAGATGTTCTGTTTGTTGTGCTAACAACCCCAAGATTGCCCCAAGGCCCCCTCCAGGGACTGGGAAGCATGGACTTTTAGCAGGGGAATCTTGGCAAGTAGATTTCTCAGAGGTCCCCAGACAAGGACATTTCAAATACCTGTTGGTATTGGTGGACACTTTGACAGCTTGGACTGAAGCATTTCCTTGTCGAACGAACCAGGCCAAAGAAGTGGTTCGCGTAATGCTCAAGGAGGTGGTCCCACGGTTTGGGATACCAGAGGGTTTGGCCTCCGATAGAGGACCCCATTTTGTTTCAGCAGTGACTCAGGGGGTTGCTAAGGCGTTGGGAATACAATGGGACCTCCACACGGCTTGGAGGCCACAATTTAGTGGACAGGTTGAAAGAATGAATCAGACTCTAAAAAGGCAATTAGCGAAAATTTGCCAAGAGACTCATTTGAAATGGCCAGAGGCTTTGCCTCTTGCCCTACTCAGAGTTCGCATTGCCCCTAGAGCCAAATTGGGAGTGAGCCCATTTGAATTGATGTATGGGAAGCCCTATCCTAAGAATCCAGTGGTGACGCATGGGAGTCAAATGCATGTAAGGGGGGAGGCATGGATAAAGGGTTATTTGCAGTCTCTCTCTGGTGTTTTGTCTTCTCTCCACAGATATATCCACGAACGGCTTCCTTTGCCTCTGGACACGCCGGTCCATAAGTTTCGGGTCGGAGACCAGGTCCTAATCCGATCGTGGAAGGATGAGCCGTGAGAGCCAAAGTGGAAGGGGCCGCATAGTGTCATCCTCACTACCCATTCAGCCGTGAAGGTTGAAGGCGTGAAACCGTGGATCCACTATACTCGAGTAAAGGCAGCCCCGGAGGAGACAAAGGAGAAAGAAGTTGCAGCGAAGGTCACACCAGAGGCTGACTCAGACGGACAACGTTGGAAAGCTCAACCTATAGAAGGACTAAGGTTTCTGTTTAAAAGGCAAAAGAATGTGGAAAGTAATTGTTCTCCTGGGCCTAATAGGAGGAGGGCCGTGGGTTCAGAAGTCTGTAATAGGTCAAAATGAATTGATTAAGAAGTTTGAAGCAAATGATAATGTGTAGGTACATATAGCCAAATATATAGTGAACACAACATACTTTTGTTTGAAAAGAGGGAACTCAGCACAAGATGTCCTTGCCTCATGTATGATAGGAGTTCCCACACCTGTGAAACGTTCTAAGCTATTTCTTCAGTATAAGACCAACCTCAACAAACCTGCTACGTTTGGAGATTTTGCACATTGGAAACCAGGGGTGACCCAGCTCAATGGAGAGATGTTTCACATCCAAGTTTTAAAGGTAACGTCACTCGGTAACACGGAGTGCGTTCGATTTGTGGGTTGTACCAAAGATTGTGCAGAGGTTGCCAAAAAGGGAAATCCGCCACTGTGGTGCTTTGAAGTTACTGATTACCCATCTTGCCATGCTTACAGAGTCTTGCCTCCAGGATGGTTTTTACTTTGTGGGAGACAAGCCTATTCATACATTCCTGCTAATTCCACTGGGGGGCCTTGTACCATTGGTAGGCTGGCGGTGTGGTTGCCTAAGAAACCCCAATCTAGTCTCCAGAGGGTGACATCGTCTCCTCGCCAAAAGAGAAGAGTTGTTTTGGATGAGACATGCAATAGTAACGTGGATTTGTTGAGCAAAGCTGAAACCGTATCTTTGGCTGTATCCCTAGTGGGTGTTCCAGGTTTAGCAGTGGCTGATAGTGTGGAAGTGAATCAAGTGGCTTGTGCTCTAGCCAAGGGTTTGAATTATACATCACAAGCCATGGCAGCTCTTAACAGTGAAATCCAAGAGTTGCGAACAGCTACATTGCAAAATCGAGCAGCTATTGATTATCTTTTACTAAGACACAACCATGGGTGCGAAGAATTTGAAGGGATGTGTTGTTTTAACTTGTCTGACCAGTCAGAATTGGTGGAATCAAGAGTGAGAAAATTGCATGACATTGTTGCCAATATAACACAAGATCAAGGGCTGGATCTCTCAGGGCTAACCTCATGGTTGACTTCATGGCTTCCTAACTTTTCATGGTTAAAGCAGGCATTTCTTTTTCTCATAATTTTAGTGTGCATCTTTCTTGTAGTTTGTTGCGGAATACAATGTGTGCCTTTATGTTGTAATGTTTTCAAGAATGTGTTGCCAACTTCATCTAATCGTGTAATGCTTGTGAAGTCAACAGACCCGGATCCGATCCGAAGGAGCCGAGAGGAGGTGAAGAAATTCCTTGAGATGCGCAGTATGGTCGAGGGGCATAAGTCTGTTTTGTAACCAGACATATTCTCGACAGGGGGGATTTGATAGACGCTGAAGGAATTTCAACTTGGAGAAAGTAATGTCTCCTTAAGGTGTCTGTGTGTCTGCATTTGTCTCTGTGTAATGGAAGGGGTTAACTTTACTACCTGTCAGGATTAATTAATGGCTATGCCATAAAGAGGACAAAGAGAAGAGTTTTGAAGCCAATGAAACATCGAGTGTGGTCAGCGTGACTGGCACATAGCCAATTAGATGAAGTAGATCCTATAACTTACTCATATATGCATATCTTATCTATGCACTTGAAATATAATCCCTTGAGCACAAACCTATTATGGTCAGTGTTATTAGACTGTAGAGGTGTTTGACCAATGAAAATGTTTTTTACTTCTGTGATCAAAGTTTATATAAGTGTGTGAAATCCTTTGTTCGCTGGACTCTTGATTTGCTGCGGCCGAGGTCCCTTTCACTGCAGTGAAATCATTAAAAGGTTAAATTGAATTCTCCAGTCTCTGGGTCTTTATTGGGTAAGAGATCCCAGAGGCTATAAACCTCCTTCCCGTTGAGGGACAACAGTGGTACCCCTAAGATGCTTCATATGTGTATTTTGTGTAATGCTTTGCCCCACGGTCTATACTGCATTGTGTATGTACTGCTTTGGCCACACACTGCTGTACTCACACAGTGTACACACACACACACACACACACACACACACACACACACGACCAAAAGAAAAGCAGATACAAAAAGAAAACTACCTACACAAGCTGGGGGGGGGGGGGGAGGGAAATAACACTAACACTATCTATCTAAAGCAAAACAGAAGAGAAACAGTGTTTTTAAAAAACTAAAGCCTTTATCACACAGGCGGTTTGATCCACACCCGCAGCAATGTTGATCCAATTCTTTCACAGGGCATCGTCTCCCTCATGCAGCTCACGCGCCCCAAGTGCTCTGTTTCCCATTTCACTTTCGAAGTATCCCTGAAAGGGGATTGTCCGTTTGCTCCCCTTCTCCACAGGCTTAGCTGAGGAATCAGAGCAAAACCGACCACGTGTGATCAAAAGGCTACACTTGCCTAGGAAACGGAGGGGGAACCTGCATAAGCAAAATGGGTACGTGTGATAAAGCTCTAAGAATATAAATGAAGAGGTGGAAAATGGGAAGGGAAGGAATAGTAATTGAGAAGGGTGTGGGAGAGCCAAAGAACAAGCAGGAAACAAACTAAAGCAATTAGGGGGGAGAGAGAGAGAGAGTAGAAGAAGGATTTAAGGGAAAGGGAAGACTAAGAAATGAAATTGAGAAGGGCTGGCTAGGTACTGTGGGAACAACAAACAAGTAAAGCTGTACTAGCACAATCCAATAATAAAGAACTCTCCTCCTTCTACCAACTCTCTCACACACTGGGAAGTGAAAGCAGAACCTCCTGTTATATACAATCCCTCCTCCAACGTGTAATTGGAGACTGCTGGGTTCAAAGTTCAGCCCTTATTGGCACCTCGAGATGTCACTTGCAAGGGCTCAGTTCCCCCTCCCAACTACTCCTCTCCCCCTCTCTAAAGGTAAGCAAATTGTTACATTTCCCAGACAGGCTATCTGCCCTTCAGAATTGTCTGGATTGATCTGAAGTGATCTGGATTGATCCAGCCCACGTTGGACTGATCCAGATTCAGTCCAAATCACCCTGCTTCAGTTTTGAATTCAGATCCGGAACCAATGAAGTGTGCAGCCCTACTTCTTCCCTTCAGTGTGGGTTCTCTATCAGGCTGTGATAGATTAATTTCTCTTCTACCACCCCAATCCTTGGGGGCCTATTACCAGATTTAGGACCAGTGTAGGCTGGTGGCTCTGATTTTGGTGAGGCCAAAACCAGCCAACTCTAAAGGTGGTATCCACGGTAATGATCCCTTTCCCCCAAATAGGCTCAGCACGTTGGATAGCTTCTTTAGAATCTTGGTTTAGAGTCTGTCTCAGATAGCTCCTTAGAGTCCGACTGCTCAGGACCAATAGCTATCATTTGACCTATACAAAGCCCTTCACAGCCCACTCCTATAAGTGCTGAGGAGGGACTGCCCACTCCAGACCCCCAGTCTTCATGACTTTGTTTGGGTGAATCAGGCAAACTCCAAGTGGCGTACTTTTCTCAGCCCCTTGCAGCCTCATAGCCCTGAAATGTGCATGTCCAAGGAAGCCTCCCTTGACAAAACATGCAATTCTACTCCTGTCCTTCTCACAAAGCACAGCTTTACCCCTGCCATGTATCATCTGAACTCATATCATACTTTATGAAGAATAACATGAGCTAGACTCTCTCCACCCCATCAATCCCATTTCCTCTTATTAACCAAAGTGAATCTATATATTACAATTCCCTCTTGAACGATTATCTTCCTCCAATATCATTTACCTCCAACAGCTATTTTAATGCTTTCTTATCCCCAACAAGAAATGAGTAAAAAGAATTGCCAATAAAACTGTTTGTACCGGGGTACAAACAGACAATGACTTTATACCCCAACAACCCAGATGTCTTATTCCACCCAAAAGGCAAAAGCACACAGAATGACTATAGAAAAGAGAAAGAGGGCTGGGCCACTTCCATAGTCCAAATGGTGTCAGTTCTTCCAGTAATATTGGAACCAATACCAAGAGATGAAAAGCTATGTCAGGGTTTGCCTCACCATTAAGCAGAGTGAGACAGCCACCTCAGGCTGCAGATTTTGGGTGGAAAGCAATTTTTTTAGCTGTTGTTGTTTTTGTTGTTGTTGTTGTTATTGTATTTTTAATGCCAAGAAGAGGTAAGACGTACTTATGAGGTTTTCTGCCTCAGGTGCACCTTGACTGGGGAATACCAGGGGAAAGGATGTCATTTGCTATTCTGTCTCAGACACCAAAATGTCTTAGGCCAGCTCTGACCTATGTGGAGACTATACTTGTTCTCTCTCTCTCTCTCTCTCTCTCTCTCTTTTCTCCAGATTCAACATGACTATAGCCCTTCACAAATAAAGATGTTCATTTTCCTCCCAAAGCTTTTACACATGCACATATATTGTCCTTTAAAACAACAGATCCAGACTTACTAAACTGGTTTCTAGGCGCTTTAACAGAAACCAAATCAATATTAGTTCTCCTTCGCTACTCAATAATCTACTTGTAACTGTATCACATGCATTCAGCAGCAATTAAGCCTAAAACAACATCCACTGAAGCTGAACTGTAAGTTGGTACAGAGCTGAAGGTGTGGAGTTGACTCAATGGACTGTAAGTGTAATATATCTGGGAGTGTACCCCCCCCCCCCAAAAGCTACCATGTATGTGCCAGAATTATGGAGGATGAAGAACCTTGCATCTTTTGAAATACATTCCAAAGCTTTCTAAAACATCCATCCACATCAGTGGTGACTACATCAAAAGCATTTTATAGATTAATCTGAGGGCTAAAGTTTGTGCTTCCCTTTCAGATTAGAATGTCTCTCCTGTGTTCCCTGTTGGAGGAAAAGGTGGAAAGATGAGATCCATCTTAACATATGTTTATTGAATCACCTCTGGGAGACACAGCATGAGAGAAGGGTTGTCTTTTAGAATTTAAGAAAGCTATAAAGACGAGTTTCTTCCAGCAGGCATATCCAGTGGAATGTTTTTATGATGTTTTATTGCTATTTTAATAATATGCACCATGTTTTTAATCAGTTTTATGTATTTTATCATATTTTATATTTACTGCTGTTTCCTGCCTTGGTCCAAACAGAGAGGTGGGTAATAAATATTTATTATTATTGTTATTGTTATTGTTATTGTCTGGCTGTCTGACGGATTGACAGTGAATAGGCTAGAGAAGGGTTTTGTTGATGTGATGCTAACAACCTTAGCTGAAGCCCCTGGATGGATTTATAATTTGGCAATTTTTTAGCTTATTGATCTCCACATCAACAGAACAGCTCAGGCGAGGCTCGACCTCTTGAGACTGTCCAACTGCTGTGTGTGGATGCCGTCAGTGATTAGTCTGCTATTTTAGTCTCACAGATTGAGTTTTATATAGTGGTGGAAATGATTAGCTTTGTCAGAGGGTGTCTCTGGCATAAGAAATTGGCTGTGCTGCATTTAACAAATCTGTTTTGACTTCAGAATTTTATAAATGGAGGAAGTCAGCATTAAGGAGGAACAGTTTACTAATTTTCTAGCCGATTCCGCAGGGGGAATTTTACAGGCTATATGCATAGTACAGTTTTAGATTAATTTAATTTGGTGAATTACTGTTCCCAAACCAGGATTCAAATGAAATAGCTTTTCTATAACTGTAGACTTTGAAAAATAGTCATACACACATATACATACCCACATTTCTTTGGCCCTTTTGGGGAACTAAACTAATGCCACAAAACATGGTGGGTAATTAATTTTGTGCTTAGGCTGATAGCTAGGACATAACCATGGATGGCTGCTTATTAGAATGAACAATAACATTGAGGGAAAAGGTTCAATTGAACCTACATTCAGAAGTGTAGCTAATTAATTTGCTGAAACAAATTCAGCTTTTTTAAAAACACATTCTCTTCAACAGTATTTAAAAAACAAAAGATACTCATGATTATTTAATGCAAATACTTAGGTGATGATCTGGTCTCATTATGGATCTAGCACCCACAAAAAGGAAATTCTGGTAGGGTTCAACAGTGTGCCATTTCTTGCTGCTTCCCTTGGCAGTGTAGTGGGTCATGATGGGGAATCTTATGTAAACCAGCCAGAGAGCTTCGGCTATGGGGTGGTATACAAATGCAACAACAACAACAACAACAACAACAATAATAATAATAGGTTTGTTCCACCTCTCTCATCTTCACCCAGACCATGGGGTTCATCAGACAAGCATTTTATCGCATGCTCACTACTGCCCATTCACAGTTGCATCTCTCTCCTTCTTGCCTTTTTTGCATCACAAAATGAACTCCTTTTAATCTGACATTTTGGGGGGGGGGGACAGAATGCGCCGCCATTTCCTGCTGTGTGCAGGGAAAGTGGTGTGATAAAAGTGGCCTCGTGGTCGTTGTTTACTTCCTCTTTCTTCTCCAGGAAGAATGGGGAAGTATTGTGGGACAGGAGTGGGGGTGGAGAAGCGAATACAAGTAATCTGTTGTTTGTATTTCATATAGAGAAAAGGTAGAATGAGGCAATGCAAACCTTCCATTTGACATAAATTTCTTGTTTTGCTGCCTGTATGTATGTGCACTGTATTGGTAGGAAGGAAAACTGGATTCTATTTAAATTCTTATGGGAGTTTCCCATATAAAGGGTCTGCAACCATTGTAGAACTGGATCATTCATCAGAAGATTAAAGTTCAGAATCACTTTTTCAGACATTTTAGATTAATCTAAGATGTGCATTTCTATACTGGCCCCTTTCTGGTCTACCAGAAGACGTTACAACTTTTAAAGACATACCTTTTTACACAGGCTTTCCCTGGTTTTTAATGCAGCTTGTTTTATACTGCCTTTTTAACTTTTTGGTGTTTAAATTTATATTGTTCTTATGGTTTTTAACTGTACACGGCCCAGAGAGCTTCAGCTGATGGGCAGTATAAAGATGTAATAAATAAATTAAATAAATAAATAAATAAATAAAATATTGTGCAAGTATTTCTGAACTACTTCATTTGTGTCATCAGATTTGCAATAACTGATTAGGTTTCCTATCCTCTTTAAAATATCAGTAATTAAGGTATATCAAAAGGCCTTGGGATCGGATCATATCATACCATGTCTCTCTTCCTATGTGATATAGCTAAGAATATAAAGATGACTTGAGGCAGAGTTCTGTTTTTTTTTAAGTGGATTGGTTTTGTTTTTTGAGATAGAATGTATTTTCTGATGGAATTTTTTTCCTCTACAGGGCTCCTGATTTATAGAATTATATTAAGGAAATTGTGAGAAATGAATGTAGTCTAAACAAAACTGTTTGTGGATAGTTGATGTTATTAATAAGGCCTAATCCACACCAAGCAGGATATAGCAGTATGCAAGTGGTATATAAAGGTCAGGAGCCACACCAAGCAGAATATAGCACTATGAAAGTGGTATGAAAGCGGTATACGGTATGTGTCAATGGGCCCCAACAGTTGTCAGTGCACTTCAATACTGATATAAAGCAGTAGTGTGGCTCCTGCCTTTTGTATACCACTTTCATACTGCTTTCATAGTGCAATATCCTGCTTGGTGTGGATTAGGCCTTTTTTTTTTTTTGGAGATTCCCAGTTTTTCAGCTGATTCTAAAGTAATGCTTTGCAGAAGTTATTATACAGGCTCTTCATATGATAGAGTTTCAGAGAAGTTGAATGCGTTTTAAATTATTACTATTACAAATGATCAATTTCTAATAAATGACAGTGATCTTCTGATACTTTCTGAAATTGATGAGCTGATGTCCATTGTAAAGGCATTAAATGGAAGCAAGCCCTTCAACTAGTTCTAGCAGGATTATTTTCACATAGTGTTTTTGGGATCAGAATGAAAATGCAACCAAATTGTGTCAGGATGATACAAGTTTTCTGTTAGATGACATTACCATGCAATTACAAACTGACTACACATCTCGACCACAGATCTACTCAATGCACAGCCTAAAATCCTGAGTTAATCAACTGGCTTCCAACTAGAGCAATGTAAACATTACTGGCACTGGCACTGGTACTAGTATACTTTGCTTAATGCAGTGGCTCAGGAATACTGACCATTAAGCCCAGCTCACAAGTATGCTGAGTGTAAATATGCATCATAGATTATTTCCGATGCCGAGCACAGGAAATGGGCTAAGTAGTATACCTGCACAACTTTCCTTGGACATGGAGTGATTGAAGTTGGAATTAACACCGCAGTAGTTACTTGGATGGTAGGCAGGCACACAGGGCAGATGACAGTGATCCATTTTCCCTTTACATAGCTTTTTCAAACAAGGTGCAGGGACTTTTCCCTTTGGGTTGCCTGTGTCTGTGGATAGAGGCAATCCCAAGAAGCCTTTAGTGGATCCTCAGATACACAGAATTGTTGCTAAACAACATAAACATGTTTGGTGGCTATTACCAGGTTTTCAGCTGATTCTGTAGTAGCACTTGAAGGTTCAATGAATGGCACACCACCCTTAAAGTACAGAACTTGTCAGATTATTTGCAAACATTGGAAGTTCAAGTTATCCCATGACAGTGATAATTTGTGAGAGCTTCTGGCATGCAGGAATGTTGAGACAATCTGGCCAGTTAGCAGCCAAGAACCTGTCAAGTACTGACCAAGATGGTCCCGTGACTGTTGTGCCTCACAATACTCCACCCTGCCATACGTCACTGGCTGGTAGTCTTTTCTTACATACCACACTTCTTTTTGAACTACCATTGACCAAGAAATAGATGTTTTATATTGCCCATACGTAGTGCATTATCTCTTTTTGCATCAGATCAGGTACTGCCTACATTTGAGAATTATGTAAAAGGTTAAAGTACACACACACACACACACAAAACTACTTTCAAAGGATTATCCCCAAACCCACCAATCTGTGGTTGAAGATTACCATCAGAGTATACTAGGTTAAGTGTCAATAACACAGCCAGGAATCTCACCCAATATATTGTTGATATAGAGAATATTGAATGACGATCAGCTTAATCAAATGCTATCTTTACTGGTAAGCAGATGGGCTGTGCAGTAAAGTACATGAGGGGAAGTATCCCTAAAAAAATTCTAAGCTGTCCTTGAATTCAGATAAACATAAATTTAAGGACTAGATTTAGAAAACTGTTCTTGAAGTACTGGTGACAGCAATTTTATTTACAGTTCAATTCTATGCATTCCCACTCAGAAGTAAGCCTCACGTGAGTTTAATAGGTTTTATAGAATTGTAGCCTTAGCCTTGTAAATTAGCTGCATCACATACTACACTTTGACAATTTTCTAATACAACCCAAGGGAAAGTAATTAGAGTGGATATTGCTACCAGTTGTTCACATCGCTAAATCATACTTTACAGCTTTGAGCAAAAATGATTTGTCATAATTTCCTTGACATGCCAACTGCAATGCATAGTGTTCCTCATTTTAAAAAGCAGGTTTTATTTTCTTTCAAGTATTTGTCTTTCTTTTAACTGTTCCTGCTAATATTGCTGAGTCTACAGATGAATCAACATTTATTGGCAGAGATTCTGCAATTCAAATCAGAAATCGTGGTCATTTTAAATATGTAAAAGAATATTTCATTTTGAAACACTAAACATTTTTGAAATCCATACTAATTTTAGGAATCAATTGATGGGCTATTTTTTCAGCATATTGAAATCTAAAAATAAAAAACTTTTGCAGTGTCATAACTGATTTTTTAACCTTTTCATTAGCTTTAAACCAATATATGGAATTAATGTAAACTTTAATCCAATTCATGTTTGTTTATTTAAAGATTGTATTATGCATTCAAACAACCAAGTAATTTCTACTATAAATGCATATTGAATATTATAAATTGATTCTGTTTAAATAATTGTAACATCGCTATAGTTTTCATAAGCTGCATTTATTTAATGTCTTTTATATTTTTGATGACTGATGAGCATTCTTTGACCAAAACATTAAATATTTTGAAAGCAGTAGCAGATTACATGTTCGGAATATATCTAAATATTAAATCCAGTAACATTGTACTGTCTTTTCTCTCATTATCTTGTTTATTCTGTTTGCATAGCAATAGAATGTTTGAGAACCCAATTCTGCTGAGTAAATTGGAAAACAATGGCTATGTCTACACCATGCTGTTATCCCGGGGTCGTCTCGAGGTTGTCCCTGTGTGTGCAAATGACGCACAGGGGATCACGGGATCAACCAGGGATGACTAAAGAGTTTCCATGGGATTACTGGAATCAGGGATATCCTGGTTTTTTCGCAGTTCTGGGACAATACAGAGGACTGCAGGTGGTGTAGCGCAGGCTCCTGGGTCCTCAAACGGGCATGGAGTTGTGCGAGGTGGCTCCATTCACATGGCGGTGGAGTGGGGACAGCAATTTCACCATCCCTGGGATGGGGGGGGTTGGGCACCAAGTTTGATGTGGGGGGGGTCACTTACTGTTTTGCTGGATTGGATTTGGACCGCAGCTCTTCTACAAAAAAAAAAAAAAAAAAAGCACCCACGATGTCCCTCTTCCCTTCTGGGAGGTCACGCAGCCATCTAGAAGCTGGGGGAGGATTGCAGAAGCAGGTAAGTCTGCAATCCTCACCCCTACCTCACACTACATCCTTAGGTGTAGATGAGCCCAGGGTCTCCCTTTTGACTTTTGTTTCCAAAATCATCACATTATATTCATAATAGCTCGCCAGGAAATTAATGAGTCTATATTAGCCATTAAGAAGTACTTTAATAGCAAGCTGATTTCATCTTGAACATTTGAAGTAAAATGTGGATGCTTCTGCTCAAGTAAGACATCCAGAGAATGTCTTACTTGAGCAGGAAACAAAACGTGCCACCTGGCGATCTACTGAGAACTAGGCCACAAAGCCTGTTTCTCAGTAGATTGGAACAGCGGATGGCAGCAGACAGCAGCGGGCACCCCAGCAGGTAAATGCCCCCCCCCACTCATGCTCTTTACCTGCCAGCATCCCGCTCTGCCATCCGCTGCTTCCGTACAACTGATAAGCAGGCCTTGCAGCCTATTTGTATTAAAGCAGCAGATGGCAGCGCGGGATGCCGGCAGGTAATGGGGGACCTCCCCCTCCCTCCCACCTCTCCCCACTTGCACTCCTTACCTGCTGCCTCCTCGCTGCCGTCCACTGCCGCCTGCTGCTTCAGTACTACTGAGAAACAGGCCTTGAGGCCTGTTCCACAATAGAGCGAGGGCGCGCCGAGTGATGACATCACCCGTCGCGCCATTGCTCTATTGTGGAACAGGCCGCAAAGCCTGCTTCTCAGTAGTATGGAAGCAGCGGGCGGCAGTGGACGGCAGCGAGGAGGCAGCAGGTAAAGAACACAAGTGGGGGGAGGAGGTCCAACGTCCAATCCTCCAATCTTTTCCAATCTGGATCAGGTCCTTTTAGATTGGATCGGATGAGATCGGACATTCCAGCTGCGGGGGATCGCAATCAGATAATTTTATCCGATTTCAGCTGGATCAGGTCCAGATTGTGGATCCCTAGTGTATTCTCCTCTAAGTATGAATACGTCTGGATCTGAAGTATGGGTCTATTCTAAGAGCCTATCTACACTACTGCTTTAAAATGGTTTACAACAGTTTAGAATGGTTTATAACTGGTTTAAAATTGTTATTAACCATTTTAAAGCAGTAGTGTAGATAGGCTCTAAGTATGCCTAAGTCTGGATCCAACTCTTACTCATTGATCATCTAGGGGTGATATTTGTGTACAAGCAGGTATTCCTCTTAGCTGAAGGAAGTGATAGGACATGAAAACAGTTTCTGTACAAATCAGTTCTTCCTGATCTACTTACATTCTTGAACCCCCCCCCCTTTGAAAATCAGTGATAGTGCTGATCAGGAAGAAGCCTATGTATGGGGTTACATACAGAATCTTTCTTTATTTCTCTAGCTTCACCAAACAACTGGTTGGTGTTATTGCTGCTGGTTGTTGTTATTTAGGGTGACCAGACGTCCTGATCCCACCGGACAAGTCCGGAATAAGGGGGCCAAATTTGAATCCGGGGGGAAATTTCAGAATATCCCCCAAAGTCCAGAAAATTGGGCCTCACCTGTGCCATCTACATCTTGTTCTTAGCCGGCACTACTGCGCCGGCCAAGAACAAGGCCTAGATCGGCTGGGGAAGAGGCCGGAACGATGTGCGCCCCCACTTCTGGGTACGCGTCATTCCGGCCTCCTCCCCTGCGCCATCCGGGGCTTGTAATTGGCTAGCGCTGTTGCACTGGCCAAGAACAAGCCCCGGATGGCGCAGGGGAGGTGGCCGGAATGACGCGCGCCCGCACTTCCGGGTACGCATCGTTCCGGCCTCCTCCCCTGCGCCATCCGGGGCTTGTTCTAGCCGGCGCCGGACGGCAGCGGACTTCCCTGTAAAGTAAGCAGGGGGCGGGGGGCAGGGGGGCGCACGGTGCGCTTACCTTGCAGGGACGTCCACTCCCGTCCGGCACGGGTCGAGAGCGGACGTCCCTGCAAGGTAAGCAGGGAGCAGGGGGGGAGGGGGGTGCATGGCGCGCTTACCTTGCAGGGATGTCCGCTCCCAACCGGCGCCGGCTGCTACTGTGAGCGGGCTTCGCGGCCTGCTCCAGAGTGGTGCACTAGGTGATGACATCATCACCCGGCGCTCTACTGTGGGACAGGCTGCAAAGCCTGTCTCTCAGTAGATTTGAGCACCGGAGGGAAGCGGACACCCCTTGCAGGTAAGGAGTGCGAGGCAGGAGGAGGAGCCCCCCCCACTTACCTGCATGGGTGTCCGCTTCCCTCCGGTGCTCAAATCTACTGAGAGACAGGCTTTGCGGCCTGTCCCTCAGTAGAGCTCCGGGTGATGACATCATCACCTGGCGCTCTTCTGAGGGACAGGCCGCGAAGCCTGTTTCTCAGCAGATTCGAGCACCGGAGGGAAGCGGATGCCCCTGCAGGTAAGGAGCACGAGGCAGGAGGAGGAGGCCCCTCCACTTACCTGCATGGGTGGCTGCGAGGCGGGTGGGCGGCGCGAGGCGGGCGGGTGTGCGGGTGCGGCCGGCCGGCCGGTGCGAGGCGGCCGGGCGTGGGTGGCCGGGCGGTGCGAAGCAGGCGGGTGGCGTGAGGCGGCGCAAGGCAGGCGGGCGCGAGGCGGGCGGCGCAGGCGCGTGGTGGGGGGTTGTTTTGGGTGGGTAGGGTGGCGGGGGGGTGACCGGGATTTTGGTTCCCAAAATCTGGTCACCCTATGTTATTGTTCCTAGATCAGGGCCATAATACATGTCATGTGATGTTGGTATATTGCACTTTCTACTCTCTGTATTTGATAGGGGTGTAAATCAGATATGGCCTTATCCAGAACCAAATCAAGAATGATTCAGGCCAATTCTGGGGATGTCCAAATCAGTGTCAGGGTCTTCTAAAACAAACCAAATCTGAACACTCCTGAATATTCTGAATTTAAAGGGACAGGGACACTGACAGCATATCTCTAAAAAGTGATACATTTCTCCTCACACTCTCCATATAAGAAAAACACCAGGGTGAGGAGATTGTGGGGGAGGGATATGGGGGGGGGGTTGGTGTTTTGATTGGTAACTCTAATCACAGTGAATGTTTTTATTTCCAATCCCAGTGCTTTGGGGGAGAGTTGTTGAGGGAATATATTGTAACTCTTTGCTAGTTCTCCTTCCCAGGAGCAGGAATGGTAAAAGAGGTTGACAGAATCTGTAGGATTTGAGAAGGTGTAGTATAGGGTGCTTCCTTGGATAATGCAGCATGTTCAAATTATTCTGCCTGTGCCACTGTATGCTCCACATCCATAGCTATGGACATGCTGGTTGGGAATGACTGGTACTCTTGTGCAACACATCTAGAGGGAACTAGATTGGAGAAGACTGTTGTAGAATGTATAGTATAGCAAATGTACAGGGCCCTTTCCAAGCCACATTAAAGCTCTCTCCTTTTTTGATCAAAATCTTGTTTGAACAGGTACATAATGTAAGATGTGTGTGCTGTTCTTCAATCTCTTTAATACATGATTAAAGCTGCTTTTATTAAAAGGAAGGTCAACCTAAGTAACTTTGCCTACTTTTTATGATTCCATGCAGGAGTCATAGCCATTTTTCTCAGTATTATTTGTACATGTATTTTCTTATATATGGGTTGTTTAGTTTTCCAAAAGGTAATTTAAAGTGAAGAGCTCTTCAAAATTTTAATGGAGTCTAAAATATGATGGATTACCATATTTATCACAACATCTAAGAGCACAAGAAGCCTTTCAATGCTAACTTCAGAAAACATTAGCTAAATAATTACTGCTATTTTAGTAATTTAAAGGGCCACACAAAATATCAGTTTAAATTTTCTTTCTTTTCCCAAGTGAGCTAGTTCTTTCTCTCTCAACATTATGTGTACTAAAATTATATTCTGTAAAAGCAGATGCCACTTTTGAACTAATTCATAGCCAATTACTATTCCTATTTCTTCTTAATGGGCTGCTTGGCAATTTTTGGAATGTCAAATTTATCCAGTTAAAGGAATGGAAGTCTAGATAAGGAGGTGAGCATAGGTGCTGGCTGGGTAATTGCTATGCATTAAGGCAAAAAATGTTCAATGTAAACATTACATTACAAAAAGAGCAGTGCATTATATCTAAATTTATTCATGCAACGTTGGTGTTTGACTTGGCTTTATCAATAATGACCTTATTTGGATGTTTAAGAATTCTGTTTTGATAAAAAGGAAAAAACAGGAAAATAGTTCTATGAATAATTTGGGCTTGACCTCAACTTTGCATTATACATATAAAGTAGTGACATGAAAGAAAGTAGATCAGCGTTAAAAATAATCTATTTAATGCCATATTGATGAAGTGATCTAACTTTCTAATTGATCTGGTTTTTCATTACACACTTTATGTAGCTCAAGATTGATTAAGTGATAATTACATTTGATGTAGAAGCTATGAACAGGAACGAATGGAGCATCAGATGAAAAATGATGAGATTGCAGGTAGAATCATTGACTGATTCATGCCACATTTATCTTAAAGTTCCCCATTTTTAAAACTATTACTATTTCAATTAGAAAATCATAATATTTGGGGAGTTTCAAAACCACCTTCAATTTCAGTCCCATGCAACAGGGGTATATATAAACAGATTTTTGAAATGTCATGAAATTGTTCAGTTTTAGTTCTCTAACAGAGCAATCCTATACATTCTTACTTCCAGATAAGTGTGTATAGGATTGCAACCTAAATGAATTAAAATGGAACTGTGGTTTATTAACAACAACTAAATTTGGGATCAGATGTAGAGTCCCTGTTAAGAAGATGAATATTTAAACATTTGAAAGATTCATTGTTTGACACAGTATGCTTTTATATCCTGCAAACTGGCCTGTAAACGTGAGACTGGCACAATGTTCATAACCTGGCATCACTGTTGGCAAAAGCCATGAGTGGAATGTGCTATACTGGAGTCTCTTTCTTTCTGGACAGGGGAGGAGAAAAAGCAATTAGGCAAAATTTCCAAATGTTATGTTAGAAACACATATTTGTTAAGACTGATGCCTGTTCTGTTCAAGCAAACATTATATAGAAAAGATGGCTATTTCATGGTGAAGACTCATTTGGGATCACATTTCTTTGTTAATTGCCAAGAGAGCTTTGGCTATTGGGTGGGATAGAAATATTATAAAATAAAATATAATAAATGAATGAAATAGTAATGCTACATTGCATGCAACCCATTGGAAAAATTGGCATGCATTTGAAAAGACATGGACTGTAGCCCTGTTCAGGTATTCATTATGAGGAGAAGTCAGGGATGCATTTGTCCTTGCCACTTCTGTTGCATTCTGTCACCTGGCCCTGTCATACTCCATGCATTGCAGGGTGAAAGACTAGAGTGTAGGATCTCCATACAATTAAAAAAATCCTGATCTCCAAGCACAGGCTATTTGCAGCAGACTATCACCCTCCAATGCATGGTTGGCGGTAGAGTCAGGCTATGGCGACAAGGGACATGACGGGGGCAGGACCAGCAAGCATGTCCCCACTCTCCTCCTCACATAGTTCTAATTGCATTGAGGCTAGAACATCTGAAGAAGGCTCTTGAAGAGGGTTTTGAAACGGCAATGCCTACAGCTTCATGAGTGGAGTTCTGCCACTCTGGAATGGTTGTCTCCAATCTCTCTCTCTCTCTCTCTCTCTCTCTCTCTCTTTCTTCACTGAGGATTTCAATTAAAGAAGAAGAGGAAGAATGGAATTGGCAGTTATTTTCCAAAACCTGCTCTAAGAGACGATTAAGAGATCATGGTATTCATCATGTACCAGACACCTTATTGATCACACCTCTTGCTAGTGTTTCTCCTCACAATAGCTCTGTGAAATGAGGACAGCCTGAGATATCATCATCATCATCATCATCATCATCAACAACAACAACAACATCATCATCTTGTCTATACCACCCCATAGCCAATGCTCTCTGGGTGGTTTACAACAATTCATAAAAATACAAAGTATAACATAATAAAAATAGTCTAAAATTAGTCTAACATAGTCTAAAATAGTCTAACATAGAAAAATTGAAACAATGTAAACAGCTAAAAACAATGTAAACAAACAATGTTTTTCCTAATAGACCTTTTTCTAAAACAGCACACACAGGTGTCACATCATATACCATTAAATGCCTGGGAGTAGAGGGTGGTCTTTACCTGGCCCTGAAAGGATGACAGTGTCGGCACCAGGCAGGCCTTCATAGGGAGCTCATTCTAGGGGGTGTGCATGCCAAAAAATATTGTTGTTTATCGTTATCGTCATTTCGGACCAAAAAATTATCATCTTCATTCATATTGTAGGTGAACCGTATTGTCTTCACGATAATTATCAAGAAAACATGATATTTTTTTGCAGCCCTATTTTTAAAGAAAAATGCCAATAACTACTGAATTTTAAAAGTTAGGGGCTTGAAACGTGGTCACAGTGCTTATGGGGTATGCCTAAGTACGTGTATGAAATTTGAGATCGATCGCTCCAACCCTCGATTTTATATGAATTTATTAAAGATTGTTTCAGTTTTGACAGATCAGAATGACAGCTCACCACGTGCGTTCATTCAGACCTGTCAGAATGGAAACGATCTTTAATAAATTCATATAAAATTGAGGGTTGGAGGGATTGATCTCAAATTTCATACACATACTTAGGCATACCCCATAAGCACTGTGACCAAGTTTCAAGCCTCTAACTTTTTAAATACAGAAGTTATAGGCATATTTATACGGCAGTCCAATAAAACGATAAAATCGCCTGAAAATTATCGTCTCCGATTATTGTAAGTTTTTGTATCGTATCATTATCGTTAAACACATGCACGATAATGACCTTATTGTATTGTTATTGTACATTTTAACAATACGATACACATCAGTAGCTCATTCCATACTCGGGAGAACCACCACTGAGAAGACCCTTTCCCTTGTTGCCACCTTCCAAGCCTCCCATGGAGATGGCAATTGGGGGGGGGGGACAGATATTATTTATTATTTATTATTTATTACATTTATATATCGCCCCATAGCCAAAGCTCTCTGGTGGTTTACAAAAACTAAAAACTTTGTACATGAAAAATCAATATACAAAGTTTAAAAACATAAAAACAGACAACATATAACAACAACATACATTTAAAACAGCTGCGAACTCTCATCCAGGCCTAAATATAGTTCTGCGGTCAATTTAAAAAGTCAGTATATGCTGTTAAATGCCTGGGAGAAGAGGAAAGTCTTGACCTGTCACCGAAAAGATAACAATGTTGATCACAGGTGGGGAGATCACAGGTGGCGCCAACACTGTTATCTTTTCGGCACCAGGTCAAGACTTTCCTCTTCTCTCAGGCATTTGGCAATATCTGAGGAGCCTGGGTTTGTTTTGTTTTTGTAGCTTTTTGAAGTGTTGTAGTGGTTTTTAAATGTACAGATTGTGTGTATGTTGTATGTTTTTGCTGTTTTAATTTTTGCATATTGTTTTTAATTGTTTTTAATCCTATGTAAACCACCCAGAGAGCTTCGGCTATGGGGCGGTATACAAATGTAATAAATAAATAAATAAATTCTGTCAGGTATTGCAGTCGCAAGCCATGTAAGGCTTGGGACTGAATCCTAACAAGATGGAGACACAATGGGTGAGTAGTTCTCAGGTATGGGAATTGGGAGCTGGGGAGTTTGCCTGTTCTAGACAAGGTTGCACTTCCTTAGAAAGAATAAGTACATAATTTGGGGGTGCTCCTCCATTCAACATTGTCATTGTCATTTGTGGTAAGGAGTGCCTATGACCAATATCAGCTACTCCCTTTCCTGGACAGGAATAGCCTGGCTACTGTAGTCCATACATTGGTAATCTCACATTTAGATTATTACTGCAATGCACTTTATGTGGGGTACTCTTGTACTGTTCCACAAGCTACAGCTACTGCAGAATGAGGGTGCTGAGTGGAGGGTCTGGCCATGTACATATTACACCTGTGTTAAAGTAACTGCACTGGCTACCTATTAGCTACTGAGCAAAGTGCAAGGTCTTGCTTTTAGCATACAAACCCTGAGGAGCTTGGGACCAGGCTATCTGGCTGATTGGAGAAGGCAATCAGCATTAAGGCATTAAGATAATCACGGGAGACCTTGTTGGTGGTGCCACAACCTGCAGACTGTCCTCTCACAGCAACCAGGAAGCGAGCCTTCTCTGTAGTGGCACATACCTTATGGAATGACATCCCTACTGCTATATGGAATACTGTAACTTGCTTTAGGGGCCAACGAAAAACCCATTTTTTCACCCAAGCCTTCCCTGAGTGAATGTGTTGCCCATATCACGGCTGCACCCAAATGTTTTGTGGTTCAATATATGAATGCATGTTGAGCAGTTCAAACCACTGGGATCCATATAGACCATCATTATGAAATTACTACAAACTGTTATCTTTTGGACAAATCATCATCTGTTTCATTTTCTGCTTGTACAACTAATATAGCAAAAAGTACTCTCTGGAGTTTTGTGGGCCATGATAAAAAAGACACAAACACACAGCTCAGTAAAGAAGAGAGATTTAGATTTTTTATGAGGATTATTGTTGTAAAATATAAACTCTTTAAACTTGTCTAAGCCAGTTGACGCATACAGATTTCGCAAATAGTTCTAGCCAGAACTTTCACCTCCTTGAACCTGAGCTGTTCAGCTAATGAAGCTTAAAAACTATGTCTGTTCAGTTATATCCCAGAAGAATTTATGAACTCTACCAAATCTGAGAGGTATTTGCCAGGCCAAGGAAGAAAGAAAGCAATTTTTCAAATATCACCTCACAGAAACAAGCTTATTCTTGCTCTATCTAAAATAAAGGATATTTAAAAACATATTAATAACATTTAAAATCTTCCAATGCTTACAGACATTACAATAGATATTTAAAAAGACAATTCTACCTACAATCATGTTGCAAATCTCAGAAATACCTTCTCCAAATGAATAGCAATATTCCAGCACAAACCTCTGCATCTTCTGTGGAGATTCTACATTAACACAAAATGAACATAGTATGGGTATGTTCTATACCACCCAGAGAACTTCAGCTAGTGGGTGGTATAGAAATGAAATTAAATCAACCAATCAATCAATCAATCAATAATACAGTTTAGTCAGGAGCTGGCACTGGCCTTAGTTGTCTCTGAGTGAAGTCAAGAGTTTCCTGTTGCTATTCTTTTCTTGGGCATTTCTACATTAGGCTTTTATCCCACACCTTTACTGAGGCTCCTGGTTCCGGATTCTTTGATTGGCTCCTTTACGCATGCTTTTGTTGTTGTTGTTGAGGTTTTCGTTCTCTGCCTTTCTAATATATGTTTCATTATACAACCACTAGATGGTGATGTTGTACAGTGTAATTGTGCAATTACATGAGACTCTCATTCCATCATTTCTAAATAATACTGGGGTGGGGGTGGGGACTGTTATACTGGTTGCAAAGCATGGGAAAGGACCTGGAGGATGATGGCATCATGTAAAGGACCCACAAACTATTGTGAGTGATCAATCATGAGCACACAAGAAAAACCTCCTTTAGAAAGGCTCTTAATATGTGAAACAATAAAGTTCTTCCTGACTATGCCTTTCATGACACTAGTCTCCCATTTTTGTGCTGCTATTGTTATAGAAAGAGGTGAGTAGATATTTCTCATACTATTAACCCAGATTTCAGAGCTTCTCCAGGAAATTTCAACATAGGTCAGTGAAGTTCAGGAAAATTCACATGACTAATCAAATGAACAACAACAACAAAAAAAAAAAACACCTTGTGCTGTCTTCACCTCACCCAACATCTCAAAATGGTTGTGTGAGGGCCAAAACAGACATTGCTTTAAATCTATATTCATTAAACAAAAAAACTATGGTTTACAAAACCAACGTTAAGGCTTTACAATTTCCAACCAATCACCAAAAAGCAGGGAAATTGGGAGTTAAGGCTCCCAAGCCTTAACGCCACATCCTCCCTAAGGAAGCAGAAAGTGCAAGTGAAATTCTCATTCTCCCAAAGCAGATAAACCATGAGGACAGGGTGGAGAATATGATATGCAGAGGTGATTGTGGGGTTGTGGAAAACTGATCACGAACAACTTAGGGCCACCTACTTCTCTTTTTTTGTTTAGAGCAGCCCTTCCCCAACCTGGTGCCCTCCAAAGGTGTTGGACTACAACTCCCATCATTGCAAGTCAGTATGTCCCATGATCAGGAATGCTGGGACTTTTCATCTCATGCTGTTCCATACCCTTACCAAATACAGGGTTTGCCCAATACTTTTCTCTCACATACATCTTGCATTTAGCAGCATGACTGATAACAAAAGGGGAGCTATTTGTTGCAAATGTAGAACCAGAGCATGTGCCAGGCACTTTCAACTTTTGGTCAATATCCTGCCCTTCAAAGAACCAATGTTTTCTTAAAATGTGTTTAAACAAAATATACTGTTCAGTCCCCACAATCCCTCCACAGTACATCATCTCATCAAAGCGACAGAGAAGCAGGAAAGGTTTAGTTTGGCTGTCTTGAACTCCTTTCAGATGAGATTAGTTTGCAGTCCTGTACCACTTGGGGGTAAGCCATAGTGAATTCAGGGACACTGACTTCTGAGAAGCCATGTATAAGATTCAAGTGTAAACCAACCTTCTCCAGCCTGGTGCTCTCCAGATGCGTTGCACTATAACTCCCATGTTATGTGTTATGGGGAAGAGAAAAATCCTATCAAATTCCTTTATTACAGTCGACAGACCAAAGGCATCACAGATATTGTTAACTACATAGGGAATCGTGAATATAAAAGCGTTATTAAAAAAAAATACAAAAACTTTTATTCTAAAATACTCTAAAATAATCAGGCTGATATTAAAGCTCTTGTTTGTATTGCCAAATTCAAAAACTTGGCCACCTGTTCTGTTATTGCCTTTGACGAACCTTGTAGTAACAGGTTTAAGAGGTGTTCAGGTGATCTTCCTGGGAAGGCGTGTATAATAGGCCAGATTAAATCAGCTCTGGCCTGGCGATAGTATTCACAAGACGGCGTTTCCTCCAGGCTGAGCTGAGCAGTTTCTAGTCCTGCACCGTCACTCTGTCCTAGAAGAAGCCCCGGATCGCCCAGGGGAGGGGCTGGAGGAAGTGTGCTGAGGAGGGGTGACAGTCTGCCTCGCCCACCCAGGGGGAAATTTCCTTGGCGCCGCCCCAAGCGCGCTGGCTCCAGGGCTGGTTTGGGGGGGGGACGATGGGACACCTGAGCTGGGCACCCTCACTTACTCCTGCGAGGCGACGAGGGGCAGCAGCAGCAGCGGCGGAGCGAGCGAGCGAGCGACATGAGCCCAGGTGAGTGTTGCCTGCGAGGGGCTTGGCGTGGCAGTGCTTTGAACAAGTAGGAGGGGGAGTGCTCCAGATCCAGCCAACCATTTTCCCAGAGGTTTGCCCCCAGGGCCCGGTCAGCCCAGATCGCCCCAGTTTTCCCGGTTAGGACCGGGAAACCCCTGGCGATCTGGTCACCCTGAACTACAGTGAAGGAGGAAGTAGACCCTGCCACTCCATTAATTAATAAGGCTGTCCTAAGGTAAGGAGAGCTGTGCACAAATAGTTGCAAGTCCTCAGTTCAATTTTCAGTTTCGGTTTCAGGGGACTCTTTAATCTTTTTACTTTAAACTGCTCCCCTTCCCTCAGTCTTTCACCAATCTTCTTGAAATTTTCAGGTAATGTAAAACCAACTTTTCTTTCTGGCACATGTTAATTTCATGAAGATTGGTGAAAAATTGTTGATTTTATGGCTGTTACAATGACCCCTTCCTTATCACTTTAACATGGTGGAATGTGTTGTTTTTTTTACTGTTGGAGCATTAACAAGGGAATCACTAGTGTGATTCCCTTAATCTAGCAGCTATGTCAGATTTCCATTTTTACTCTAGAGTAGATGCAGTGGGTCTGTTCCAGCTTTTAAAAGTACCCTGCCTCCATGCTAGAGTCCTGATCTGGATGGGGGTGTGAATCTACTTTAGAGTAAAAAATAAAAGCTGAAGCTGCTAGATACAGATTTAAACTAAGTCTATTTTGGCTCTGAATCTGTCAAAAAAATTGATTAAGTGAAGTCAAACACAAGTGCTCTAAAGGCCTAGGTCATTTCTAAGACTAGTTAGTCTTCAAAACAGTATTGAAATAATATGATGACAAATGAAATATTTATTATATGATAAAGTTATTCAGTGTTTCTCAGTATGACTCTTCTGGCCTGATGTAGGTACAGTAACATTTGGCACTATATCATTTATAGAATGCCTGAAAAGCAGAAGCTATTCAAGTCTGTCAACAGCTACAGCCTACTTCAAAGCTTGGCCTTACCAGCAGGAGTTTATTTGCTGCATGTAAAATGGACTGGCAATATATATTGGGAGAAGCTGCTGTTCCTTAGGCAATATTAAAAATCAGTAGATGAAGAAGTAGCAAAATTAATAAAATGTAACAAGAGGAAGACAGGTGAGATTTTCTGTTGGGTAAGCAGAGAATCTCAGTTCAAGTTCTTTATGAGTTTCTTTCTTCTTTAAGCAAAAAATGAAACTTCACCAATAAGAAACTAGAGCTATAAAACCTCCATTTCCAGAGAAATGCCATTGGTCTTTTTCAAAGTTATTTTAATTTCACTTGAAATTAAGTGTTCACCGTGGCAGCGTCCTCAAAATTGTTGGAGTGAAAATTAGAACATTTCTTGCTACCCTCATTTTTGAGTAAAATTCCACAGGATGACAAAGAACTAACAGTTAGTGTATCTTGATAGGAGGAAGGGGAAAGAGAGAGTTATGCTTTGCTGTTTGGAACAAAAGATGAGCAACTTTGTTGGCAACATCTAAAATGTGCCCCATAGATCAAGAAGGAAAATGCAAACCTATCAGAAACTTATATGCTTGCATATAGGCAAAGATATATCTGCATTTTGGGGGAAACCCACAGGTATCAGCTCCCTACTCTTTTCCCCTTTCCATATATATATGTCTACTACCAACTGGACAGATACTGGGCAGTGGTCCCACATACAGGGTTGTCCATGTTTTGTAAATTGTGCGGTATTGTTCATTCCAGAATCTGTTCACAGACTGATTTGATTTTTTTCTGGTTATGTAGGAAAATACGTAAATAATTCCATAAGAAAGTTTGCAACAATTCACTATGTAGAGCCCAGAGATATTTTAGAAAATAAAAATGGTAGGTGGCTGCAGCCCAGAGCTTTGCTTTGAAGCCTGCTCAGCTTCCAGTGGAAAACAAAGACATAAGCTGGGGCATACTAGAGCGCTAGAGGCGGAAGCCTCTTGGGAGATTAAAAGGGTGGTGAGGAATAAGGGTGGAGTTTTGCTTGTACTCTGTGTGTGTGTGTGTGTGTGTGTGTGTGTGTCTGATTACCTTTTTAATGTGAATTGTGCTTTAGCTGTTCTTTGTTTGTTTGGATGTAGCATCATATACTTTCATAAGGCCTCCCCAAAGCTGCAACTGGCTCTATTCTCATTGAAGGCTGGTGATCCCAATTTTGATGGGGCTTTGAATCATTCTAGGTTTCAATCAGAACCAGCCAGAACTCCAAAGGAGTTATGTAAGGAGCTAAACATATTTTGAGGGTTGGGTTCAGCATGTTGGATAGTTTTTTTGGAGTTCTGGCTGGTTCTTACCAAAACCCAGAATGGATTCACAGCCCCATCAAAATCCAAGCCACCAGCCTTCACTCCATATCTAGCCATGCAGTCAAGAACTTGTAATGTTGCACTTTGTCAGACCATTCAGTCTGTTAAAAGGCTTGAAAAAATATGTATGTGCATGCACCCAATATTAGATTCAGAGTCAATCAACACATTGCCTTTGCTGCATAGTTGTGACCTTAAGTGCAAGAATTTGTATTTATAAATTGCCAACATGTGGGCCCAGATCCAGATTCGTAGCCTAGAGGACTAGGGGAGGTTTTAAACCATTGTCCCTGCTACAGCTCAAAATTATATCCAGTGGCCTGCATCTGTAATCTGCATTGCTCAAAAAGCCAATCAATTTCTTTCCACAGATCCTTTTGTTGTGATGCAAATTGCAGGTGCCGTGTGTTTGTGTTTGTGTATGTGTTTATCTGTATTGGGATGCCAGTGTGGGAAAAGGCTTAAAGATACCCTACCCACCCACCCACCCCCGGCTGATCTAGATAGGGGAGCCCATACTGGCAACTTGTAAAAAAAACCACCCAAAACAAAAGCCCATTCAGTCAAGGCCAGGAGTATGCATCAAAGGTAACGTGTAGTTTGGTTCAAATTCTTGCAGTATTATTTCGTCTCTTCGGCCATTATAAACTTTTCCAAACACTCCACATATCAATAAGCATCCTTTTATAAGTGGTAACACAAGGCCCTATCAGCAATGTGGAATTCTCGTGAAGGAAGCATTTGAGTGGGACAATGTGTTCCTAGGGAAAGCAATGGTGGTATGAGAAGGTATCATATCATTGGCGTTGCCCACCTGGTAACACGTATTATGTCTGAACATGAACACAATGCAGAATTAAAATGTGTTCAGGGCTACATTAGGAGTCAAGCAATTGTAAGCATGTAGCCTAAGGCAGCAGCATTGGACTCTGCTGGCCACCTTGACCCACTTTGGTCATTTCATGAAAGGTGTTCCTGTAACATGATTTAAACTCAAGTTTGGTTTTACCTCCATGCTTTCTAAAGTTTCCCTCTGAGGCAAAAAGCCAGTGTTACTTCATCCATGTGTGTAGAGAATGCCTATCTGTAAAGTGACCTTTGAATGTTTTCCTATTAATTGGTTGATGTGTAACCTCTACAGGATGAAAAGTGCTAGACAAATATTAGGGCTATGGACAAGGTGAGGATACCGAACGATACACCTGGATCTTTTGCAAAATGGAATATTTTTGTTACTATTATCTTTGCTTCAGTAATGTAATAAATGTATGTGGTAGCCCGAGCATGAAATTGCTAAGGGCAACAGACATTAACAAATCAGCAAAGCAGGTGCCTGGAGGAAATAACTAAGCTGAACTTGCCTATCTTGAAATATCTCTTTCATCACTGGCAGAGTACCTGGTTACTTCAAGTGCTTGGAGTGCAGGGGGAAATGCAACACTAAATTGTTTTGGGGTTATTGACCAGACGAGCTGCTTGGCAGGAGAACTTCATTTATAAGCACAAAGATGCGCAGGAAGGTACTCAGAGGCAGTGCTCATTTTCACTCTTCATGGGACCATGGGAAAGACATTGTCACATTGCCGGATCATTTATTTGTGTGGTGTCTACTATCATTTTCTTCACTCACTGAGCCAGAGGGAAAACGTTTGCTTTAAATGGACCTATATATTGCACACAAAGATGCCGTTTTTCCCTGTAGCTGAAACAACTCAATTCCTGTTCCCTGTTCTACCTATATAAATCAAACTGTTCATATGATTACCAGCTCACCCCAAATAAGTTTGTGCTTGTGTGATCCAGGCAACATGGACACGTCAAAATTAATAGTTGTGATTTCTTTTCTCAGTGCCATAATTTATGCCTGGTTCAATGATTTTTCCGTCCTAGGCAAGTTCATTCTAGGCTGTTCTTCTATCCACAAAAATGATTGGATAGGAGAGGAAGATGAAGCAGGTAGCGGATGAATCTGTCATTTTCACTTTCACTTGCATTTCCATTTTTTTAAAAAATCTTTAATGCTTTCCATCTCGAACATAAAGAAATTTGCAAATTCGGGTAAATTGTGATTTAAAATTAACCAAACTGAAATCTCATGCATCTATGGCTCCACCCCAAAATTTCTCCTTCCAAAAGAGAGAAGATAGCAATCACCTGGTCACCACTACTGCTTCCTCCACAAACTAAAAAAAAAATAAAAATCCCTGTGACAACATGGTAACAACTTTCAGAGGGTAGTCATGTAGCAAAAACAACAAAGAGTCTTGTAGTGCCTTAAAAACTAACAAATGTCTTATGGCATCAACTTTCATAGAGTCCAGTTCATCTGATACATGCCGTGTAATCCTCAGCTGACAGTTATATAAAATGGGTGTGGAAATGAAATCAAATGGCAATGTATGTAACAAGATGCAGTCTGTTGTAGCACGGGTCTCACAAAACCAGAATGCATACCAATACGAACAGTGCAAGGAAGGCTGATAGACATTCTTAGTTCATATTATATCTGAGTTGGAATTTCTCAGCAGACATTTTTTGGGCGGGGGGGATCTGAGATTTTTCTTTTTCTCTTCCCTTCCCAAAAAGAAGGCCACTTTATAGAATTTTCCCTGAATATTCTCCAGTAGTTTTTTGTGGCAGCTGCCATTCCCCCCCCCCCCCAACAACAACAGTCTAGAATAATACTAATTCCAGGGCATTATGGAAGATGCAAAATGTTGCCAACATTTTACAGTGGCAGTGGAGAAGAAACTGTAGAGGGAAAGGAAAAAGCTATGCTTCTGCCAGTGGAAATGGTGAGCCCCATCCTTGAGGAACTGAGATCTCCTCCCCCTAGAGAAACTGGGTGAAATAGTCCCTCAAATTTCTCTGCCTACACATATTATGGAGAATTTAGCTCAATCAAAGTCATATGTGGCATTAGAGGAAAGTAGCTAACCAAGAACAGACTGATATGACAATCTTTTTAATCCGCTGCCTTTTGAGCTGTCAGGACTGCCATGCAGTAGAGCCGGTTCTGCTTCTGACACCAGCACATCTATCTTCCATACATGAGAACATCGTATTTTTTTATGCATCATCAAGCACTCAACACCAATGCTGTGTGGAATTTTCATGACATTTCATTTGGGATGCAAACCAGTGTGCTCTTGAGTGGTGCAAAAGCAGAATTACATTTGTTTGTTAGTAACATGCATCTGAGACATATTACATGGGTACTGTGCCAGTTGCATTGGTTACTGGTGCATTTCCAGACCCAGTTCAAAGAGGTGGGTTTGATTTTGAACTGTAATCCCTAGGTAGTTTTGGGCCATGTTAATTAGAAGGATTACTTCACCCACATGAATTTGCCCAAGCACTAAGCTTTAGGGGTGTGCACGGACCCCCCGGATCGGAACAGGACCCGGATCGGGACATCCAATTTTATCCTGGATCGGATTGGACAAAATCGGAGCCCCCCTGGACTGGATCGAGTCCAATCATGAGCCAAAAATCAGACATCTGATTTTTGGATCGGCCGCCATTTTCCCCCCTCCCCCCAATAGACTTGCATTGGGGGAAAGAAAGCTTTCCCCCAATGCAAGTCTATGAGGAAAAAATGGTGGCAGGTGGGTGAGGGGGGCCTAACTCCCTCCTCCCCACCTGGGGCCATCCACTGAGGACGGCCCCGGCAGGTAAGCCCCCTCCCCCGCGCCCCTTACCCCCCTGGGGCCGTCCGCTTCCATCCGCTGGCTTTGCAGCTTGCCCCTAGGTAGCGCGCCAGGTGATCATCACCTGATCATCATTAGGTGATGATTACCTGGCGTGCTACCTAGGAGCAGGCCATGAAGCCTGCTCGCAGTAACGGCCAGCGGCAGACAGGAGCGGACGGCCTGGAAAGGTAAGCGTGCCACCTGCCCCCTGCCCCCTGCCCCCTGCCCCCTGCTTACCTTTCCTGGCCATCTGCTCCTGTCCACCGCCCCCTGCCCCTGTTGTCCGCTTCCATCGGTGGGTGCCCACTGGTACCCGCTGATGGAAGGGGATAGCCCCGCTAGGGAAGGCTCCCCCCCCGCTGTCCGCTTCCTTCGGCAGGCGTCCGCTGGATGTGCACTGGATCGGATTGGATCGGCCGATCCAGTGGTGAGATCGGAAACTGGATAATTTTATCCGATTTCCCCTGGATCGGATTTGGATCGTGGATCCAATCTGATCCAGTGCACATCCCTACTAAGATTATCATCAGAGACCCTGCTCTAAGATTAAGAAGCCATTTGCTCACAGCTCTAGTATTTTCTCCTGGATCTGTTGTTGAATTCAACCCTGCAATAAAGGTGGACTGATGTCAGAAACCTGGATGATTTATGCTATGCATCCCCATTTTGTAATCTGATGGATTCAGTCATGATGACATGGAAGAACTTCTTTAAAGACAAGCCAATAATCCCCTTTACAATCAATATGTTATTTATCCTGCAGTAGCAAAATTCAAAATCTTTGACTAGCCTCTAGTAAAATTAATCCCTATAGCAGGATGTATTGAGATTGAAATCTTTGTGTGAATCTGTTGTCTATATTTTAATACAAGAGGATAAAAACACTTAGTTTATGTATATTACTCATACAGACAAATTTAATAAATACATCCTGCATCAGAAGGAAACTGGGTCAGCTTGACAGGCTGCAATGCTGCCTATAATTCTTCATTTCCAATCCAGGTTTGGAATGATCTGTTGTAGAACAACGTAAATCCAATCCTTGCTCTCTGAATAATATGTTGATCTATGGTAGCTCAGCTAGAAGCACTAGAAGGGAACAATTAAGAATGCCTTTCAAGGCAGTGATTAAAAATTAATACTAAGCCAGTACTCAAATGGTAAACATGTGAAGACTATTCAATAGAAACCATAAATAATGGACAAAATTAAATCAGTGCAATAAATGCTGACAGGTGCTGGGCTGAGACTTTTCTATGCTATAAACCTGACCCTCCCTTCTTTAGACAACTATGATTATGCAGGACTTTTATCTAATCCTCAGCAAGCAAGTTTTTTTCACTGCAAGAGATGAGCATCTTGGTCTTTCACATTACAACTAAATCCCAATTCACAGGGTACAGATGTTGTCCTATATTATCATGGTGGAGCAGATCCAGATAAAATACATCAATGACCATAGCATGACAACAAAGAATATAGACTGTTGGAAGTAAGGCAGTACTGTTTGCTCTCTAGAGGATTACCTATAGAAACCAAATTTTGGATTCAGGCAGTCAGGCAGTAGCAATACAAAAGGCACTGTGAAGAATTCCCAGATGTCAATTTTTGCATGCTTCTTAAGTTTTCTTTCTTTTTCCACCATTGTGCTCATATGACCATGGATGTTTGTTTCACAATTCAGCCATTGCCTCCTCTAGTTCAAACCAAATGTTTTCATTAAACTGCATCCCATTTTCCCCACTTGGAGTTAATGGGTTGGATCCAGATCTAGTTATATTTAGAGTAGACCCACTGAAAACAATGAGACTTATGTCAATCACGACCATAAGCGTGCGCAGCACATTTCATTAGGTGGTGCCCCCAGGGATTTTTTAAGGTAAACTTGGGAGTAAATTCCATTTAACTAGGGTGACCACATTTGGGAAACCAAAAAGGAGGACATCATAGCTGACCCTCAAGGAGGCGTGCCCATCCCAACATATCCAGCCCCCAAGGATGTGTGCCCATCCTGACATAACTGTCCCCAAGGGTGTGTGACCTTGGTCACACATCTGATTTACTGAACTGTAAACCAGAATCTAAAAGTCAATAAAATATGATATCGTCAAGCATCTCTGAATCCTACAACTAAACCATTACTGTTGTGAAATGCAGTCAGAGCTTGGAAAAAGGGGGAAAGGGACAGAACTACAACATCACCACTTCCCATGTTTATTTTACAAACATGTCTCTCAAAAACAAAAGTGGGTTACATCACCATCAAAGAATACAAATGCTGAGATTTCAGCAGGCATTATGACACACTTCCAATGACATCTTTGCAGCCATAAAGGCTAGAATCCTTTTTAAAAAGAAAAACTCAGATTTTCAGGTGGCTGAACTCTGGGTCCAGCAGTATCACATTCTGCATTTCTGGCTATTACAGAAACAGATCAGATCACCAGTCCAATTGCTAGTCCCCACCAGAGCAAACACATTGAAGCAATGAAACTTAGATAAGTGTGGATTTAACAAGTTCTCATTGATTCACTGTGTCTTTTCTAGTTAGGAGTAGCAATTGGATTTAGGCCTCCAAGTTGTATGCATCCCTCTTGAAGTGTGGTGCCCAAAACTGGATGCAATATTCAAGATGAGGCCTAACCAGTGCCAAATAAAGGGGAGCCAGTACCTCATGTGATTTGGAGGCTATACTCTATTAATGCATCTCAAAATAGCATTTGCTTTTTTTGCAGCCACATCACATCACATCCAGAACATGCAAGTGAAATGATCCAAAGTTATTCCCTTGTCTGAAAAGCTATGTAGGAACATTGAGCAGCTGTAAAAGGCACGGGGGTCATATGTTATACATCATAATGTTGTACATTTTGATATATACATGAAAATACTTGCAGGTAATATATTAAAGAACTGGCAAGAAAGTTCAGAGACTTGGGCACCTGGGTAAGCAGAAATAGGAGCAATAAGCAGAGGTGGAGTCTGAACATCCAAAACACAAAACTCTGTGTCCTTTGAATCCACATTTGTTTGCTCCTGCAGAAACCCATTTTTAAAAAAGCAAAGTGAAGCATATTGGCTGGTAATTAGACTGAGGTTCTGTGTGCAAAGCAGAAAACCACTCCTTTGAGCCTGCAGTTTGAGCCCCCACCTCACCCCTCGCACCTTCATCTTTAGGCATCCTGCTGCTCAGCTGCCAGCAGCCCGCCTGCGCTGCCCGCCACCTGCCCACCCGACCTGCCTGCTACTCGCTCACCTACCCCTCGCTTGCTCGCTCGACTGCCACCCGCTACTCGACCGCCCACATGCCCTGCCCTCTGCCTGCCCACGCTGCCCGTCCGCTCTGCCTTACTTACCCCCAGGCCCACGCTGCTGCTGCTGCTGCCTCCTTCTTTTTTGCCACTCGTACTCAGACCCCGCCTCTCCCACAAGTCTCGCAAGATGGGGATGAAATGTCAGAAGTCTAATCCTGAAGTATCGCGAGACTGGGGGAGAGGAGAGAGCAGGTAAGCTGTGACTGCTCTGTCCCCCCCCCCCGCACCTTTCCCAGTATGAAAGGGTCTCTTAACACTTGAATTAAGAGGCCGTTTCATACTGGGAAAGGTGGGAGGGGGATAGAGCAGGCCGCGTGTTCTCTAGAGGCATGGAGATCACCTAACGCCATTAGCGTGGCTGGGAGAATCCTCCCAGCCACGCTAATGGCGTTAGGTGATCTCTATGCTTTCCGGAGCTCTGGAGAACACGTGGCCTGCTCTGCCCCCTCCTCCACCCCCTCCCACCTTCCCCAGTGTGAAGGGGCCTCTTAATTCAAGCATTAAGAGACCCTTTCATACTGGGAAAGGTGTGGGGGGGTGGAGGGGGCAGAGGAGGCCACACATTGTCCGAAGCTCCGGAAAGTGCGCAGGTGGCCTATGCTATTAGCATGTTAGTCATGCTAATAGTGTAGGCCATCTGTGCACTTTCCAAAGCTTTGGACAATGCATGGCCTGCTTCCCACCCTTCTTTCCATGCCGTACCTTTCCCGGACTTTTCATTAGGTGGTGCCTGGGCACCAGGTGAACCACCTGTGCGCACGCCTATGATCATGACTAATTTAGGTCCTATTGACTTGGTGTGTCTATTCTAGGTATGACTAAATCTTGATCCTCTCTCCCTCCCCCCTCTATGTGTTTAATCAAAACAGATAATATACAAAAACAAAAGGATCTTTTGTAGGCTTTAGCTAAGTAGGCAGAGATGCTTTAAAATAGTTACCTACCCAGCTTGGCAATTTCTCACATTTTACTGTAACAGAGGAGACATTACATATGACATTAAAGATGTTGTTTAATGACACATGCATTGCTGTCAATAGCAGCATGTAGGGGCAATCAATCATGATTTGGACTGTGGTACATGGTAGGGGGATAGGTATCCCATTTCCTCTCACAGTGTGATCCCTGTGAAAATCATACCCTTCCCCAAAGGGAGCTTTCCTACATTACCAAATAGCAGCTGTGGGGGAAAGGCAATTTCTGTTGGGACCACAGTGTAAGAGGTCAGGATTAAACCTCCCACTATATTAACGTATTATCTTAATGCTATGTGCATTGGCTGTGACTCTTCCATCCTTCATTCATAAGACCCACTAAACTTAATCCCATGCATGTTTACTGAGAAAACAAGCCCACTGAGTTCAATGGAATGTAATCCCATGTATGCACAGGATGCAACCAGGTACACACATTCGATAGTCCTATAATGGAGGCACTATGCTCAAGCTCTCACTGTCATCTATTGTTGATGAAACAAAAGTGAATGTGACATCACCAGCAGACAATCCTATAGCATCCTGGAAAATCTGCTGCCACTCATCAAGAATGACATTACACAGTAATATCCCACCCCACTGCCCTATTACACATGCATAGAAGACACCGGAATAACATGATGGTATCAACTTTCCTAATGTATACATAATTCACATACAACACAAAACCATATAGCCAATACCATAGTAACTGTCTTGCATAAGCTGCCAAACTGCTTTTTAACTTTGCATGGAAAACCCAAACACTTTCCAGGAATAGGATTTGAGTTCTGCTTAAGGGACAACACCTTCACATAGGCAATCCCTGCAATACTCTGCACTCTATGTTTATATTGGTGTCTACGTGAGAGGACAGTGGTTGGAGGAGAGCATTCACGAGGATCGAAGTTTAAGGAGGAAACACTGTGAACTGCCTTTTAACTCAGTGAGAATGGGCAAAAAAGGGGGGGGTGAAATGTGAGATGTGGGTTTTGGTTCCACTGTAAGGAGAGGTACATGATGCCTCCAAAAAACAAAGTCAAAATGGCAACAATAATTTTAGTTTGGAGAAGGAAAACACAATGGAATGAGAATCCAACCCTTTTGCTCTAGAAAGTGACATGCTAAGTATAGAGTCTCCAAAGCTGTTCATGATGAGCCTGTTGTTGTCTTCACAAGCTAATGGAAACACTCAGTTTCACTCTTCTACAGAGGAATACAGAGACCTAGCCCAACTCACTTCTGAAATTCATAAGTAGATAAATCCTGGAGATTCACATAACTTTCAGGGGTGGGGGGTAGAGTGAAATAACTGCTACTCCATTTGCAGGTAGCAAATTGGGGGAGGCCATGTTGGTGTTATTTCTGGATAGGTTGACCAGATGTCTGGTTTCCCCGGACAAGTCCGGAAACGGGGTGCCAAAATGGCATCCGGGGGGAAATTCGCGTATTTCTTCTAAAGTCCGGGAATTACATTCTTCCCAGGGGCTATCCCGGGTTTGTCCTTGGCTGGTGGGACAGTGCAGGCCAAGAAAATCCCCAGATCAGACTGGGAGAAGGGCTGGAGGTTGCATTTTGGCGCGTCAAAAAGCCGACTCAGAAGACAGCCTGGGATGCACCGTTGAAAAACTGGAAGTGAATCCTCAACTCTCAAAAGACTTCCATCAAGACCCAACTGATCCCAGATGTCTCACGAGATTGAGACTTCTGGAAAAGGTGGGGTGGGACATGAGTACGTGCACCAAAAGGAAAGAGGACCCCCTGCTACATTGACAGCAGCAGGGCCAGGGGCACCACTGAGCCAAGAAGAATGAAAGGGGAGACTGTATCACACAGAGTATAGCAAAAGCTTCAAAGTACAGCAAAAGTTACAACAGCAGTCAGTGAAGTTAATTTCAGATACATTGAATGTCTCACTTGTTCTTTATTTCAGTGATTTTAACATTAAGATTTGTTTAACATTAAGATTGTTAACCGCCCAGACAGCTTCGGCTATGGGGCAGTATATAAATGTAATAAATAATAATAATAATAATAATAATAATAATAATGTAGAACAGATTTGTCTTAATTGTGTGCTGTAAAATCAAACATGTGAACACGGCTATGTTAGGGTGGGCACGTTCCCTTCAGGCTGGACATGACCCCTGGGGGCCAGACATGTTGGTAGGCATGCCCACTTGGGGGCTGGACATGTTGTCCTCCTTTTTGGTTTCCAAAATATGGTCAGCCTATTTCTGGAGGAAGGGACGAGCTTAACATAGGTTATTTAATCTGCTGGGTGTTTGGCAGCATTACAACAACAGTGCAGCTCTGGCTGTAGTTTCCAGCATCATTTCATCCAAGGCTGTCACTAGCATCCACCAATGTGATCATGGTAGACTCCTCTCTGGAGACATTCCCCTACACCACCAAATTCCCTGGCAGAGCTGCAGCTACCATATACCACTGAATTCCATGACAGAATTAGCAAATGTCCCCTCCAAAATCAGTCAAACTCCAAATCAAGAGTTTGATTGTTTCTGTCTGGAAACATATGAAAAGGAGGGGTAGGGGATTTGAATCTCATTCTTTCTTTCTTTCTCCCTCCCTCTCATAATTATTTTTAATGGTAAAATGTCAGCAAAACAAAACAAAAAAGAGGAAAAGAAAAATGTAAGCGGTCTCAATATAAATCTCTCTCTTTGTACTAAATATTGGTCAGTGTTTTGATATACTTGCATTTTCTTTTCTGTTTCATTTAATATCTGTATGCAATATCAATATGGTTTCTTGAAATATTTTCAATAACCATAATGCTTTTTTATAAAAGATCTACAAAAGGACACTTGACAGCCATCCAGGGAAGAGCTATTAAAGCCTCTCCCCCTCCCCAACAGCACAAATATAGAATTGAATTGAAATAATTATGAGCACGCAAACAGGTTTCAATCAGCAGCAATACGTAAGACTGGAACTGAGCAAAAATCGTAATATGGTAGTCAGGTCCAGTTCCAGAGAGTTGCAGGGTCAGGGATTTGCTACAGCCCCCACAACAGGAAAGTGCCTACCATCTCAACAGCACCACCATTCTCATCTTGCAGAGATGAAATATGAGAAAGAATGTTTAGATTGTATGTCCATGCCTTTCCAGGTTAAGAGGGCCACCATGGGTGTTTAAGGGGCCTCAAATCCTGGAGCTAGTGGCACTAATAGCATTACTCCTGAGGGAAAATATTTCCTTCAGACCCAGCCATATTCAACAGTGTATTTGCAGCTATAAAGGGACTGGACATTTATTCTATTACTTGGCAGAAGGATCTATCAGTCTACCATCTTGGGGTGGGGGTGGGGAAGGGGAGGCCACAGAACCAAAATGACTGATGATAATTCTCTATGTCAGGTCTCTGTAAGTGTACAGATTCATCACTGTTTTGACACAAAACTGCAGTTGAGGAAGAGAGAACTGTGCACATAAGTAGTCCTTTGCGCACATTGCTGCTACGGATGAGCATCTGAATGCACATTCCCTGTCCATGTTTGACATTCATCCAAAGTGATGGAACTTTTCATGTGAATGAGGATGCATGTTTGCCTCCAAGGTTACCAATTGTTATGTGCTGTGACTGCAGCAGGAGTAGGGCATATATTTAGTGAATTTGTATAAAACTTTCAATTGAGAAGACAAAGAGTTACACAGATACTGCAAAATGAGAGCTAGTGTAATAATGCTGTACAAGCCCCTGAGAAGGACAGGCTCCATCCTTATCCATGAAGTTCACTAGGTCATTTTAAACCATTCATTGTCACTCAGGATAATCTACCTCCCAGGATTGTTGTAAGAATAACATGGAGGAGGGAAAGAGAGAGAGAGAGAGAGAGGTCAGAAATGCCACCCTGAACTCTTGGAGAAAGGGCAAAATAAAAGAATTAATCAAAGAAACAAAAGAAACAATGCAAACAAACTGTTTGGAGGCTTTGAAGCAAAAATTAGCAGGACTGGTTTTGTTTATTTGTTTGTTTGTTTTCTATCTATATGCTGAATGTTGAAGGCCTCAGACTTAATCCTACCAACAGGGCTTTCCTAATGCAAAACAGAATACAGCTAGATTGTATTATAAGAGTTTATGTCAGGATCTTAGCCTCACTATACTAAAACCTTTTCTGAAGCATTTCTAAATAAATGCTGTGATATTTTAAATATATAGAGCTTCCGAACTCAAAGGTCAAGTCATCCTCTTATGACTTGTGCATTAGTTTTACCTTAAAATAATTTATTATTACTTCTTGTTCTTTCTTTTCCTTTGAAATTAAAGACAGTGCCAGCAATTCATTGTTTGTGCAGCTGCAACCTAAGCAAGCCTACAGGATTGGGTTGCCTATCTCCTCCTCTGACACATGCTGCAGACTTCTCTTTATATAGCTTTGGAAAGCTATAATAGTTACCATAAAACTGTGAGCAAATTAAACTTCTCCAAAACACCTGCTTCTGCACATTTATAACAGAGCCTCCAACCTTTTATTTATAGCAAGTAAGAAAATAGTCCAGTTCTTGTTGTATGCATATTAGGGAGTTAACAGCATGAGCTCACATATGGTATTCACTTTATTCAACAAATTTCAAAAAGTTGTCCAAAGAAACTTACCTGAGAAAGAATAAAGTTGAGGATTACTGTATGTCAGGATGTTTTCGCTGATGGTGGCCAAAGCCCAGTAGCATGGGTGGCAGGCCTGTCATCAGAGGTCTGTATGATTGGACACCTGCTGATGGCCCCAGGGCTCAGAAGGGCCCACAAAGCCACCCTGCTCAGCCCACCATCACCTCTTGCACAGCATTGCCATCACTAACCAGGGCTACTCACCAGACACTGCTGCCATCATAAGGGGCCCTGCATAGTGCCATTGCTTGCTGTCACCAGTCACTCCCCCTGCAGATGTATGTCTTCATCGGGAGGTGGCTGCACTTTTGGATGGAATAGAACCCACCTGGTGTCAGTCATTGAAGTTTGGGGTATCTAAGATGGGCTGGCCGGCTGGCCAGCCTTACACAAGATGGAGCCAAGTGACCCTATCCTATTCAAAGTGCAGCTGCTGCCCATCAGGTAAATAAGTTGCCAAGGGCCCATTGAAGTCTTCTGCTGGGCATGACTGGTTACCCTGGTCATGGTACCAGTTATGGATGTCTATGTATGATGTTGACATAGAGACCTCCAAACAATCACATAGTAAGTAAGTTTCAAACAATATTTTGTTCCCTGCAAAGTTACCTGACATAGGGAAATATTTTTGACAGCCTCAGTGTGAGGGAGGGAGAATTGCTCTCTGCAATAGTGAATTCAGGTGGTGAGTGTCAAAATACAGCCTCTAAGAAACAAGCATGGTTGGAGAAGCCTAGAGAAGCACAGCCTCCCTTAAAAGAAAAACAACAACAAACAAGGTGCCTCCCCCATAAAATTTAGGCCAATGAGGGTGAACGTGCTCAGTCATTGCCAGGAAAACAAAAGCAGGGACTAGAAAGGGCAGTGCCCAGAGCATGGCTGGCACCCTCAACAGGAGTATTTCTGCTAGAAGCAGATGCCGCTCAGCAATATTTTGTTCCAGGTCCCACTTGAAATGTTAAATTTAAACCTAACTAATTTCTTATGTGCACAAGATGACAAAACACCCCTTGAAGTACCATGGGAGTCTATCTTTATGCTGCAACAGACTAACATAACTATTTTTCTGCACTATTTCCCAGAGTATTATGTTATCATTGTGTCGTTTCTCCCCCTCCCCCACTGCCCCATGATAGTGAATGGAATCAAGAATTAGCTTACACAATCTTGCAAATGCTTCGGTTTGAAAAAATAATTAAGAAACTTTCACTTGGTCCTGATGAGAGGGTTAGTTTCAATTAATCATGTTGTTATTCAGTTAATGATATTCTTACAGATAGATCAATGTTGTCTCGGAGCTGGACCAAAGAACACAAAAGACTTTTTACTGTACCCCTTTCTGACACTGACTGATCATGCAGCAACAATTGTGGGCTTCAGACATTGGACTAATGAGCCACAGTACAAATATTTTGATACCAAAGCCAGACATTCCAGCTCTCTTGCATGCTTTTTGTAAAATATGGATAACAAGTGGAAACTGCAACAAAATATTGTAGTGTGTATATGTCCTGCTCCTAGGAGTAGTGCTTCCATTCAGGGCTCCAGCCAATGTGGAACAGGAACCTGCATGTCCAGAGAAGAGAAAATGCTTCCCCTCCACCCCCTCGCTCCCTGAGGCTTTCCCCTTCTGTGTAAGAAGTAGTAGGTGACATGAATGATGTGGTACCTTGGAGAGTACTGCCAGCCAGAGTAGGCAATACTGGTCTAAATGGGCAATACTGGTGCAGATGGATAAAGAGCAGTGTTGACTTGAGGTTTCTGAGGGCCCTTGGGTCAGGCTCCCTCAATGGGCCTCTTCCCTCAGTGAATCTGCCTTCTCAGCACCATTGTCACCAGCTGCTATTGCTCATCATCTTCTTTGTCATCATTGCTACAACTTACTTGCTCGGCAGGCAGAGAGTCTAGGAGCAAGTAGGCAGTGGCATCTACTGCTTCTCCTTCACACCACCATTGTTATCTGGGTCAGGGTGAGAGGCAGGATAACAAGCAGGTTGCAATGATGAAGAGGAGGAGGAGCAAGTCCAGGGAGCTCTTGTCAGTGGGCCCCAGCTGGGATGTGGACCCTTGGCAGATGCCCAACCTTGATGCCGACCCTGACAAAGAGCCTGACATGCAGTAAGGTGCCTTCCTATTTTCCATACTGTAGGGATCAGGCTTGAGGCTGAAAATGGGCATCTTATAGCTATAAAGCAAGGAAGGGAGTATGGAACAGCAATGGGTGTCCTTTTCCTCCTGTTCCTTACTCCTCAAAAATTCCCTCTATAATGCAGGGAGGATAGGTGATGAAACTCATAGAACGTTTCCCCTCAGCCATAATACACTCCTGCAGGATACTTGCTATACATTATTATGAGCGTCATACTTTCTTCTTCTCTTTCCCGTCCCCCTCCAGTTTCCTTTTTTGTCTCAACTGAAACCTCAACATTCTATACAGTTTGGGAACAGTCACAGGTGCTTCTCAGGCCATTTTTGTTTTTTAGATATTTTAAAAATATTTTTGGTTTTTATATATATATATATATATATATAGTTCATATAATGAGCTCTTTGACTATGTACCATGACCTTTCTTTTGAGTGGCCCCATTTCACTTCCAAAATTAACTGACAGGTGTTCAGCATCCTCATTTCACCATTCGAGGGAATGCTGCTATCCCCCATCAGTATGCATTTTTAATAAAATAAAATTTAATTTGCAAAAAGATCTGCTAGCATTATGTCCTCTCTTTTCACTAGCAATTCATTTCTTGGGCTACGCTCTAGAAATTCATAGCATTGTACAATTGGCAATTAATTTACTTATTTAACTTTGCACCATTTGTGAGAAAAGAGCATTGTTGTATGCTCTTAAATCTTCTGGACTACAGTAGTAGTCCCTAGTTAAAGGAATATTTGCTAATAGAATGCTATGGTTATTGCAACAGCTCTTAACTTGTTATTTCTCCCCCTCCCCCACCACACAATTTTAATTAATTTGCCCTAAGAGATTGCTAACTAAGCAAAAGGAACTTTGTTTGGCTGCTCTATTTGCTCCCTACACTCAGCCATCATTACAACCAACTCAAATGTCTCCCACTTCATAGAGCCTCCTAATTATGAAACAGAATGAATGCATTTCATTAATTCACTAGCCTTTAACTGGATCCCTAAATACCCACTTGATTCATTTTAAAAGGAAACTGAGCCATGTTTTCAATTGGAGCATAGCTCCCATCTGTCTACTCTGTATATGTGCACTGCAAACTAGTTATCACAACCATAGATATAGATCACCCGTGAGCCAACAATGACTAGAGGGACTTTTCTCTCACTGGTCACGCCAGGCTCGCCAGAGTGAATTGGTCTCATGATAAAATGTTTAGATCCCTCATTTATGGAGGGCTCAAAGAATCGGCTTGGACTGAAAACAATCACAGTTTTTAAAATATTTGCTCTTCACTGGAGTGGCGAAGAGGAGTGCTACTGTTTTTCTGCCTATCGTAACACAAGGAGGTAGAGACAAGAAATACAGTGTGGGTGGTGTTTTTCCCCTCATCCAAATTGCAACAGAGCTTAGTTTTATATTTGGTCTTAAAAGTAAGAAATCCAATTCACTGTGTTTAGTATTCCTTTTCATCTTTTATACTGGCTTTTTGTAGTATGGTAGAATCTTCAGAAGCTGCTTTCAGATAGTGTTAGTGTGACATTCCTGCTCCTGGATTATGCCTTTTCCAGCTTCCACCTGTTGAAACTGAAAAACCCCTCAGGATGTCTGTCTCCACTTTGGGCAGTTATCCATATTGACACACAAAGCTTCAGACCTTTTACTCAGGGTCAAAGGAGACACCCAATATGATTAATTGGTTTCCTCTGTGCAATGCAGGAGAAGTAACAAGGAAATATCCTTAAAAACAAACTTACTTGGTAGCGGAATAAAACAAACCAACACATAGGGTTCTGTATTTATAATAACCATTAAAAAAATATTAAACACAAAAAGTTTGATATTATTATTAAGCAATCTATACTTGGTTCTAACCTACCTACCTACTCTACCCCTTTGAAATCCTGTTCCCCAAACCCCTCACTAGATGTACACTCATTCAATCCCTAGTCCCTATCTGAACTGTTAACTATTAGCTCACCCCTTTTAAAACCTCAGAATCCTCACACTCACAAGCCCCTCCCACCTTTCACTCACTCTCTAACATTCTATTAAACCTAACTTACCTGGGTCATATTTAACAATGCAAGCAAATACATGTATAATAATAGGCATATATTATAGCCAGCTTTCCTCTTCTTTTGCAAGTGTACATAGAGTGACTATAGCCCATTTCAGGAAATGGTTATCTACCACCTACCTAGATTAAAATACATGGCACAAGGAATAAAAGGAGTATGGTAGTCGGAGTCTACTACCGACCACCCAATCAATGAGAAGACAAAGATGAAACTTTTGAAAAGCAAATTGCCAGTGTTTCAAGGAAGTGCGATGTAGTATTAATGGGGAACTTCAATGACCCAGATATCTGTTGGGAGACAAATACATATAGGAAATGGAAGGAAGGCCAGGCTACAAAAGAAGAGTACAAAGAAGTAGCACAGAAGTGCCGGAATGGTATCAGGAAGGCTAAAGCTGAGAAGGAACTGAGGCTAGCTAGGGATGCTAAAAGCAATAAAATGCTTTCTTCAGGCATGTGCATAATAAAAGACAGAGGAAAGAAATTGTGGTTTAACTGCTTAATGAGGGTGGCAAATTGATAACAGATGACAAAGAAAAGGCCGAAGTGCTCAATTACTACATTGGCTCAGTCTTCCCCCCAAAGCAGGTCTATGACCCTCCTGGCAAAAATGAAGTACAAACTGAAGGGGCAGGATTGCAGTTTGAGGTTGATAAACAAATGGTCAAGGAACACCTATTTTCTATGAATGAGTTCAAATCTCCAGGGCCCAATAAACTTCATCCTAGAGTAATAAAGGAGCTGGCAGAAGAATTCTTAGAACCACTGTCTATTATCTTTGGGAAATCATGGAAGATGGGTGACATGCCGGATGACTGGAGGAGGGCCAATGTTGTCCCTATCTTCAAAAAGGGCAAAAAGGAGGAACCTAGGAACTACAGACCAGTTAGTCTGACATCAATCCCTGGGAATTTTTTTACAGCAGATTATAAAGAAGTCAATCAGTAAACGCGTTGAAAACAATGCAGTGATTACTAGAAGTCAGCATGGATTTGTCAAGAACAAATCCTGTCAGACCAATCTGATCTCAGATTTTGATCAGGTAACCTCCCTTGTGGACTGTGGGAATGCTGTGGACATAATATATCTTGACTTCAGCAAAGCTTTTGACAAAGTGCCCCATGACATTCTGATTCACAAACTAGCTAAAAGTGGGCTAGATGGAACAACTATTAGGTGGATCCACAGTTGGCTACAGAATCGGACTCAAAGAGTGCTTATCAATGGTACTTTCTCAAACTGGGGGAAGGTAACGAGCTGGGTACCACAGGGCTCAGTCCTGGGGCCTGTGCTCTTCAGCATTTTAAATTAATGACTTAGATGAGGAGTTGCAGGGAATGCTTATCAGATTTGCAGACGACACAAAACTGGGTGGGATAACTAATACCCTAGAACACAGAAACAAATTTCAAAGGGATCTTGATGGGCTGGAGTGCTGGGCTGAAACAACAGAACAAAATTTAATAGGGGTAAATGCCAAGTTCTACACCTAGGAAAAAGAAACCAAATGCACAGTTACAAGATGGGGGATGCTTGGCTCAGCAATATGACAAGCGAGAAGGATCTTGGAATTATTGTAGGTCACAAGCTGAATATGAGCCAACAGTGTGATGTGACTGCAAAAAAATCAAATGCCATTTTGGGTTGCATTAATAGAAGTGTAGCTGCAAAATTACGGGAGGTACTGGTTTCCCTCTATTTGGCACTGGTTAGACCTCATCTTGAGTACTGTGTCCAGTTCTGGGCACCCCTCTTCAAGAAGGATGCAGACAAGCTGGAGCATGTTCAGATGAGGGCAATGACGAGGATCAGGGATCTAGAAACAAAGCCCTATGAGGAGAGATTGAAAGAACTGGGCATGATTAGCCTGGAGAAGAGAAGACTAAGAAGAGACATGATAGCACTCTTCAAATACTTGAAAGGTTGTAACACAGAGGAGGGCCAGGATCTCTTCTTGATCATCCCAGAGTGCAGGACACGGAATAATGGGCTCAAGTTACAGGAAGCCAGATTCCATCTGGACATCAGAAAATACTTCCTGATTGTTAGAGCAGTATGACAATGGAACCAATTACCTAGGGAGGTAGTGGACTCTCCTACACTAGAGGCTTTCAAGAGGCTGCTGGACAGCCATCTGTCAGGTATGCTTTAAAGTGGATTCCTGCATTGAGCAGGGGCTTTGACTTGATGGCCTTCCAACTCTACTATTCTATGATACTGTGATCTGTTTCCCTCTGCACTGTCCCGAACTGTGGCCCTAAATGTGTACACTTACCAACTCCATTTAGTGACATTGTCACATATTTGATTTTCAGAAGCAAAAAGCACTTGTCAGTCCCATTCATATGTATTTTAATCTTTTATAATGACTTTCAGCAGTGCAGATCCTATGCTATAAAGAACTATAGTAGTATAACATTTTAATAACAGGTATAAGTAGGGTAGGAGAAGATGGTTTGATAATTCTGTTTCTTGTTCTTTTTGTGTCTGTTTTTATATTTTCTAATCCATTTTGAGTGACTCCTTTTTGGAGGGGACAAGTGAGGCATCATGTTTTGTATAAATAATAAAAAGTAGCTTTAAGCATGTGCAATTTTCAATTGAAGGATTCATTAAGGGCCAAAGACAGATTATCAATATTTGAGTAGATAGCATATGTAGAAAGAAGCAAATAAAGATTCTCCTTTTATGGCATATTCTTGTTAACTTAGTTTAGCAAGATTGTATGATTGCCACGCCTATCAAATTATTTTTCTTTCTGTTAGCATATTAATTCCCTTGAACAGCTGTGATGTGAAACTTGTTGTGATGAGGACTCTCCTATAACAAAATATAGCCATCATTTTCTTCAATTTATATATTCTCATTCACCAGCAAGCGAAGCAAATCCCAGATTTTTTATGATGATACATCAGCAGCCCTGTTTTAGTGCTCACTGGGAATCAAAACATCAATAGGGTTGTCATGGAAAATATATATATACATAAAATATGCTTGTGGCAAATTTGTTAACCTCATGTTGATGTACAATATGTTGTTTACATTGGCATCAACGTGAGTTGTTTTCCTTTTCTCATAATTATTTAGTGTGAAACTTGAACTACAGGAACTGGTTATGGTCAAACTCCCCTGATCTCAGGAATTGGCTTGGTATGGCTCTCCGGGCACATGTTGATGCAGTCCTCCTTGTGGTTTTACTTTCACTTCTCTTATTGTCAAAAGACACCACCTTTTTTCAGTGCGCTTTCAACTGCTCCTTAAATGTTCATATTTCCATCCAAATGGTTGACACTAATTACAGCTCATGTACAGCTCTGCCCTAATTCCAGTCCAACAATAACTACAATCACATGAGCTAGGGACATACCTTACATTGACCTTCAATCTCTTTAGGTTGGAAAGTTTCCTAGATCTTTGACAGGAATATTATTTGCTTGCTTCCAAGGCTCAGGAACTTCCCTTAGTTTAGGCTGACCAGATAAAATCCAGGTCAGGGCTCATGTAACTTTAACAGTTGTAGAGAAAAGGGAATTTCAGCTAGTGTCATTTGTATGCAATTAGTTCCTGGTGATATTCCCTCTTCATCACAACAGTTAAAGGTGCATGCACTATACTAGAGTGACCATATACAAAAGAAGGCAGGGCCCCTGCAACTTTAACTGTTGTGATGAAGAGGGAATATCACCAGGAACTAATTGCATACAAATGACACTGGCTGAAATTCCCTTTTCTCTACAACTGTTAAAGTTACATGAGCCCTGACCTGGATTTTATCTGGTCAGCCTACCTTAGCTAGCCTAGGCCCACTCCTAATATTTCAGGAACCACATGGTTTTCTACAGCCATACAAATGAAGCTTTTGTGGGACTTTTACATAGTATGTTGTGTTTGAACTGTGATTACTGTCCAGGTCTTAGGTGAAATATGACATTTCAAGGTGCACTCTGAAATTCACTGAAACATGCTTTTGAGTGTTTGTATGTGTGTGTGTGTGTGTGTGTGTGTGTGTAAGCCAAAGAGGCATCCATGTACAAAATCTAGGAAACAAAATGGTAACATTGAACATTTGATAGAAAGAGTAAAGAGGTGGGCTTTTTATTAGAGATTTAAATATGTTAAGAGAAACAGCCAGATGGACATCGGGAGGTAAAACATTTGGATGCTATGGAGTAGCAAGGGGAAGAAGCACAGTGAAATAATTTAGGATGTAATTATATAGGACAAAGCTACCAGAGAGAAATGTGCTACTGAAGGCTCACAGAAAGAGAGAGAATAGATAGTAAGTGGGAGTAATTGCATCAAGACATTGGAAGTCAACAAAAATGTACATATGTGAAGAAAAGAAAACAAATGTAAAAAATCAGGAGTAGCATGCCCATAATGATGAATGGGATAGATTTTTGTGAACTGCCCAGAGAGCTTCAGCTATTGGGCAGTATAGAAATGCAATAAATAAATTAATCTCGATGAAGTATTCAAAACAAAGGAAAGAGGGGAAATTCCATAGATATTACAATGATGAGAAAGGATTAGCAATTGAGTAAATATGTGTAGCCTTCCCCTGGTTTCTTCCAGATGACCACTCACATCATCCATGACCGCTGGGAGTTCCAGTCCAAAACATCTGGCCGGAACCAGGTTTGGGAAGGGCTGGATTTTCTTCTAATGAATGTTCAGCGTATATTAGATCAATTGGAATGATTGTCTGTATACTTCTCCGCCCAATTCAAGTTGCTAGGTTGACCTTTAAAGCCATGTATAACTGGAAACCGAATATCTTAGAAATCATTTGTCTCTGTTCCTAGCGTGGCCAGTGATTCTCAAGCAAAAGTAGGCAAATATGCTGGAAAGCTAAAAACTGGGTGGGTTTTTCTTGTTACTGTAGTGAAAAAGAAGAATTGACAGAAAACAATTGTGTTTATGAACTGAAACATGAAAAATAGTTGAATTATCAAATAGAAAAGACTATGAAAGAAGACTGCTGAAAACTCTGCAATTTCTTTCTTTATCTCTTTCTTCTTCATTTCTTCATTCTTATGACACTTTAAACCTTAAGATGGCTTGAGCACCTGGTCTTTTTGGATAGAATCAATTGTCCCAGTCTTTAGTCTTCCTTATTAGAACTGCATTAAGTTTGCTTAACACTCATAGTTACATCTCTTTTTTTAAAGGTGTTACTAATGCCCACAGTCTTATTTTTTCACTTCATTATGCTGGGCTCCATAATTTGTTCTCAAACATATATGAAATATTGCAAAAACAACATCTGAACCTTTCAATATTATTCAGTCGATATATATGGGAAATGTAGGGCTCCATCACACCTAACTTTCGCCCTGTTTGCCTCTGCGTTTTTTACCTCTGTGTCATACGCTTATCAAGGCTCCATCACACACAGTCCCTTTCATATGGGTTTTCACTTGTTTGCTCTTCCACTCCACCCCACCCTTTCTCCTTCCTCCTCCAGTTCATTGGTTGTGGTACTCTGATGCCTGTGGGCTTTTCTCCCCCGCTCCGGCTTTGTTATCTAGTGATTTACTGATCTAAGGTTTCATCTGGGCTCCCATTTCTGTGAGCAATGGGGGGGGGGGGGGTGGAGCACTAAAAAGTCTGTATGATGACGTGCTGGAGGATGAGAACTGCCCTGCCCTCCCCTTTCGTCAGTAAGACTCCATTACCACATGCCCCCAACAAAGGAAGAAGCGATAGGGGAAAATAATCCAGACTTTCCCCACACCAAAATAAAATGCAACGGGGGGGGGGGAAGGGGTGAGATAAGTGCAGGACAGGGATGACATCATGTGAGTAGTGCATTGCAAAACCACATACCAGGCATGGCGAGTGTGCGATAAATCACTGGTGTGATGGAGCTCGTAATCACAATTGTATAGAATCTAGGAAAAAAACATGTGTATATTTTATAGACAGCAAACACCAATATAACAACTAAAGTAAAGCAAAGAAAATGCATGTTGTTAAAGAAGAATGAAAGTTATTTGTTTTTCCATCACTCATTCTGTTTTGCTTCCTCTAACCCTTATAGTAATTTGCGGTGGTGGCATTTGTCCATCTGAACAGAACATGCTATTAGCAGTAGATCTTTAATCTCTTGGAACAAAGACTCATACTTATGTGTGGCTTCTAGCTTGGGGTTATTTTTTTATATTTTCTAGCTCACAGGGCCAGAATCAAAATGGCTATTCTATGGTTAGATGGCATTACTTGGAGAGGGGATTCTAAGTCATAGCAATATCATTCAAATGTTGAATGCCTAAAGTCACAGAAACCGAATGACATACAAATTATCTGCTGTGATTTGGAACAGCAACATCAATTAAGCAACAGCAAAAATTAATCAATTTAGATCAGCAGGCAATTCCTGGTTTACAAATTGTGTCCCCCATATTCTAGTCTTGGCTTCAGATTCCAGCCTTAGGTATTTTCAGATGCCAAACAGGCTGTTTGAACTCTGTGGACTCAGAAAGCTCCAGGCATTAAAGGTCTAGCCATCATAAACTGTTGTTCCAGTGGTCCAATGTGTCTTTTCACCAAATGTTCAGTAAACGCTATTCAAACTGCAAACACATTTTTATAAAAGGTTGTCCTGGGGACCACCTCAAACTTCCACCTAGAAAAAAAGGTAAAGATTAGAAGAAATCCATATGTAGATGGCCATACGTGAGCATCACATATGTATATATTTTCAGTGCTGCAAGTTTACTGAAGAAACTTTTTTACTCCTCACCATGTCTTCGCTAAGAGGTCAAATGTCATGTTTCCAAGCCCTCCCACCAAGATGCAAGACAATAAAGAGGTCCTCCATGTTATCCTCAAAGCTTTATTCAACACATAAACATGATGGGAGTGTGAATGCTAGGAGCTATCCTCTAAGCTTAATTAGCCTAGCAAAGCTAGGCAGTTGCCTTTCAACTAAAACTGGACAGATTCCCCACAGTCCAACAGGCAAGTTATCACAGAGTGTCTTTTTGGAAAAGCCTCTAATGAGTGGCTACCCTAAGGGGTCACCTCCCACCTCCTCTCAACTCTGCCCTCTTGACCCTGCAGTGATCTCTGGGATCTGTCAACTCTGATGTCCCCTCTGCCTCTGACAGAGGCTGAGTTTCCAGGGGTGGGGGGAGAATGGTCTCTAAGCCTTCAGTAACCTGTCTTGGGAAGAATCGACCCTGAAGAGTCATGGAGAATCTTCCCCTTCCCCAACTTCCTGTCTTGGTTAATATACTTATGGTCTTGCTTCTCCTTCTTCTTCAGATTCTGAGCACAATTCAGCCCTGAAACCCCCTTCCCTACAGTAGGTAGAACAGGCCTGATCCTGACATCAAATATCCATTTTGGCTTGTTTGTTATAATGGATGGTCCAGTAATGTATGTTCTTGTGTACTGTACAGGCATTTACAACTATTTACATCTATATATGAAACAAGCCTCTTGTGAACCCCTCATAATCTCATCAATATAATATATTTTCTTCTAGATGGATCTGAAGGAGGATTAGACAAATTCATGAAGATGGTTATAATGATACACCATGTTGACTGTATGGAGCCTCTATGTTCAGAGGGTCTAGGCCACTGAATAGCAGTTGCTGGGAGCAACAGTGAAGGGAAGCTATTATTTTCATACCATGTTCGTGGGCTTCCCAGAGATATTGGTTGGCCACAATGAGAAGCAAGATGGAAGATTAGATAGGCCTTTGCTCTGAATCAACTGATTTGCAGGCAATGTGATATGTATGAAACAAATGACCACCAGTAGCCCATCCAGTTTATAAATTTATAGATTTAAAAATATAAATTATATATATATATATATATATGTATGTATATATATATATATCACACACACACATACACATACACACACACACACAAACAGATTTTAAAATTTGAAACATCAGCTTCAGTCACAATTCCATTTATAAGCTTATTTGTAGCATACTATTCTTTGTGACTGAACCTGGTGTTTTATAGTGAAATATTCAACACTTTAAAATATTTTTAAAAAATATCTATACATTTAAAAAAATCTATAAAGTTATAAACTGGATGTGCTACTGGTGGTCGTTTGTTTTGCCTTTGCTCTGATCCATCAGGGCTCTCCTTATGTTCTTATGTTAACTACATAGCTCTACATTCAAGAAAATAAGGCTGAATACAGACTATAGTTTCTGTCCAGCAACAAAAATGACTTTTGCAACGACTTTGTCAGTAACGATGCATGAACCATGCATGATAACCATGCATGGACAAGGAGGGGCTTTGGTGCAGGAGAAAAAGAAAACTAATTCCTAATTTCTGATGCAATTCAATACAAATCAATGGAATGGTAGATCTGACCAAAACAGATGGCAAGCAGATCGGCTGGTCATTTTCACTCCTAGGGGAAACGTTAACAAATGGATTTTGAATATGCAGGAGAGTAGCGGCACATATTATTACATTAAATGATTTACAAATCTTGAAACAGTGTTAAAACATTGGGAAAAACTTAAAGACTGCTCCAGTCATGAGGTAGACAGTGAAGGTAGAAGAATAGCATGTTAATCTTCACACCAGTAATGCCAGGGAATTCTATAATAAACACTCACAATAGCTTATATGCATCAATTGCAGCTCTGCTGGAAAGAAATTAGTTTTGGCTTTTCCAGGTACACTTAAAGCAATACAGGAATCTATCAAACTAGTTTGACCAGAGGCAATGACAGGACACACACAAAATGAACATGTTTATAACGGCCAATGACAGCTGTACAATACTGCCTTCAAGCCTCTGAAATGTTATCATCTGTTCACAGCCTAAGTTGTAATGAATAAAACAGAGAGATATAAACTACATGATTTGGAAGATGCAGGCATGTAGCATTTCAAATTGCTTAACTGGCAGGATATCTGATAACATTGTTCTCCATCAGTGTTGAGGGTTAAAAAGTTGTTTTCTCCCTGTTAAGGACATCTTATTAGGGCCTTAAAGATAGAATACCTTCAGAGAGCAACTTACAAAAGTATGTTGATTAAAGGACAAGCTGTCCTTTTACAAGTCTCATAGGAGTTCTTCCCTTCCCTTTTAAAAATGTCAGCTCTTCTTTCTGTCGGGTTTATGGATACTGAAATTCCAGTGAGACTATTTAAGACACCTATCAGGAAATGTTCCTGAATCTGAAATAAAATGATACCCCTTTTACAATGAAAATAGAAGTCATTCAATTCTCTGTCCTTTTGTTTTTAGTATTTATGATAACAAAATAACCATAGTTAGAAGGTAAGGAAGAACGGTATCAGAATAAGTAGTACTGTTATTTAATTGTTCAAGACATACAGCAGGGCAGGGGAAAACATCTAGATATGTCAAACCAAAATGTTACGAAATATGAAGTCCAACAAATTGAAGCATGAGCTAGATCTGGAAAATCATGGAAACCAGGATCCACAATTTATCATAGTCTAATTTGGTTCTTGCTTCTGGTAGTAGTGCCGGTTGCTGATCAAGAGGGATGCCACCTTTTGAGAGAGCTTTGGGAAAACTGGGTGAGGTGCCACTGGGAAGGAGAAACTGAGAAACTTCCCTTCGCTGCTTAGGTATAACACTGTGGCCTTGTCTACACCATGCATATCCCACGGTCATCTCTAGGTTGTCCCTGTGCATCCAAATGATGCATAAAGGATCCTGGGGTCAACTAGGGATGACCAGAGACTTTCCCTGGGATATATGCAGATTTCCTGTTTTTTCCGCAGCCCCAGAACAACCCTGAGGACTGCGGTCAATGTGGCACGGTCTCCCGGGCCCTCAAACAGGCATGGAGCTGCACAGGGTGGCTCCGTGCTCTTGGGGATGGGGTGGGGACATTTTCTCCAGCCCTTGGATGGTGGCACTGAGTTCCCCATTTTGTTTTGTTTTTTAATTACCGTTGTTCAGGATCTAGGCTCACCTTAAAAAAAGACAAAGCTGCGCCTGGCCGGAACGTCACTGTTGGCTTCCAGGAAGATGAGCTGGCGTATGGATGCTGGAGGAGGATCACAGAAGCCGGAAAGCCTGACATCCTTCCCCAGCTATCACAGAAGGCTCATTGGACTAGATGAGCCCTGTGCTTCGAATCTTAACTAAAGCTAGTTTGGGTTTTGCTGTCCCTTGTTGGTGGAATAACACGATGAAGTTTCCAAATTGCTCATTGAAATTATGGAGGTAACAGCCTCACCAGTCATTCATTTGTTTTTATTGCCAACCTGGGGTATATCATAATCATTATTCCTCATAATCATAAACATTACCTCCTTGCAACACACAATGAGTGTCCTGACAGGTGGGTAGTGGCTTGCTATTCCAAATGAGTGGCCAAGGGTTTCTCTTTTAAACACAAAACCAGAAAAGAATCTTTGCCTCTACTTGAATCAGCAGCAAAACTATGTGAGCAGCCTTGTGACATTCCATTCTACTTTCAAAATGCCCCAATGGGAATGATGCCACATCATGCGATAGCACCATTCCAAAGGGGGAGGGGGAGATGATACATGGATAGAATCCTGCCAGCTATATTTTGGGATAGGATTTTCTGACTGAAATTAAATGGAAGTGGAACTAAGTAGGTGTTGGAATCCCAGGTAGCACACACACACAGCACAAGTTAAACACCTACTTCCTCCTCACCTCCTTCTTGCCCCCCAGGACACTCCCTAGCACCCTGAGTGTACATTTTTTTCTGGCAGGGGGCTACCCTGCTTCAAAACAAAGTGTTGGGTTGCAGCCATCCACTATTTACATTTCTAAAGAATACCTCTAGGGCCATGGTGGGCCCCAAGCATTCTTGGAAATGATGATGGCACTGGAGTTTGGCACTTTGCTTTGCAACTTGCCAGGCTCCCAGATAAAAAAATGTGCAAAACAAAAATAATCCTAAAACAACTAACAGAAATATCAGCAGGGTCAAGGAGCATAGCAGGCAACAAGAGAGGGGTTTGTGGGCACCTTGGTGCTCATGCACACTGCATTGATTGATTGATTGATTGATTGATATTACATTTATATACTGCCCCATAGACGAAGCTCTCTGGACAGTTTACAAAGATTAAAAGACCGAACATTAAAAATATGTGAAATTTAAAAACATAAAAACATACAAAACAGCTAACATTTTAAACAATTTAAAACTCCCAACCAGGCCAAAAAATCAGTTAAAAACTCAACATAGCTGTTAAATGCCTGAGAGAAAGAAAAGTTGTGACCTGGCCCCAAAAAGATAACAATGTTGGCACCAGGTGGGCCTCATTGAGGAGATTGTTCCACCAGAGAAAAGGCTTTCCCCCTCGTTGCCATCTTCCGAGCTTCCCTCAGAGTAGGCGCCCAGAGGAGGACCTTGGATGTTGAGCATAATGCATGGGTAGGTTCATGTTGGGAGAGGTGTTCCATCAGATACTGTGGTCCCAAGCCATGTAAGGCTTTATAGGTTGAAACCAGCACCTTGAATTGGGTTCAGAAACGTACAGGCAGTCAATGCAAGGAGGCCAGAATCACTCTTATATGTTCGAACATATGAGTGCCCCACATTTACTTTAAAAACAAATGACCTGTGAGTCTGTAATCCTCATAATGTTAAAAAGGAATTTGGAAACATCAGAGTGCTATTTCACCAACAAGGGACACCGTGTTGAAGACCTCAAAGTTAAGGTATCAATTGAAATTGTAGCCTTTGCTCATGCGAAGAAACTGCATTGATTTCTAGGAAACTAAACATTGCAAAAGTAATCTGTGGAAAGTAAATTGAATTAAAGAGAAATAAGAATGCTATGAATATCATGTTATAGGACAGGTATCACCCAGCCCTGACATTTCTTGAATTGTGTCTTCAGAGGCAGTGGCATTAGATATGTGGATGGGTGCATTACCATTTGTATTTTGCTGTAGTACACTACCATTTTCACTAAAAAGTGAAATTACTGTCAGCCCCTATAGAGCAAAAATAACTTCTTTGTCTGTTGTCTTATAAATTGTCATCATTAGCCCTTTCCGATCTGTCTCTTTGTTTCATTAGATCTGACGTGCATTTCTGACAAAAGTCGGAAGCTAAAATGTTTTCTGAATTCAGCAACCCAGCCTTCCATCTCACCCATCCACCTTTGATTTCTTGATTTCATCTGTCCTGTGACCTAAAGGACCTTTTAGGAATGTATTTGTTCCAAACTTCTCTAAATACCATAGTGCTTGTCTGGGGCCATGTGACTTTTTTTAAAAATGGATTTGAACAGTATCGCCCAGCCTAAACATATGATTGGCAATTTCAGTAAAGTCAACATGCAGTATGGTATCAGGATCATGGTCCATCCAGCCACATCTACATCCACATCCACATCCTCATCTTTGTCATAATAAATGGTTTTCGCATGCATAGACTATGGCTCAATTCGGACGACACGCTAAGCAACGGTGGGTTAATGAAACAACCGTCAGTTGAGTTGATTAACGTGTCATCTGGAGGGAGGCACACAACACACACACAACCCACAGTATGCTAATCGGGAGAATTAAACAACGGAGAGAAACAACAGAGTTGCACGTTGTTTAGGGATTAATCAATTGAGTAATATGTCGTCTGGAGTGGTGCGTGGGTTAAACCCATGCATTGAGTACATTATCGCAAAAGACCAGAGAGATGAGCGGCAAGAGTGGCAGAATGCGGGTGGCCGCTCAGGCACGCTCACAACAGATCCCCGGCATCGCCGCCATAGCAACTGAGAACGCCACCAGGCAGCCGGCATGGAGCGCAACAAGGAGCCAGCTCCTGCGAGCATGCACGACAGGTACCCAGTCAGCTACCCAAATGGAAAGGGAAGTACACCAGAAGGGATCCACAGCAAAGGGGGGAAGGGGGAAACAGAAGAAGCAACAACCTCAGGCACCCAGGAACAAGGGGCAGCCCCCCCCCCACACCAACAGGGAGAACATCAACCCATCCAAAGCAGACCTCCACCGCACTGCCACTTCCGCCCTCGCATCACCCAGAAGGATGAGGGCCGGGGAAGCGGCGACCAGAGAGCCCCCCCATCTGCCCAACATGGCTGGACAGCAAGCAACAGCAATGAACATCCCCAAGTCGCACGAAATGCCAAGGCAAAGGGCACCCATGGGCGACAGCCAGCTACCTGCGGATGTTGTGGAAAACAGCCAGAGGTATGCACAACAATCCCAAGGACATGAAGCCGCCCCGACCAGCAACGACAACAACGCCTACACACAGGGCACATGCACAGGAAGCACAACAGCCCACCAGCACCCACCAACACAAGGGAAAGCCAGCCCAGGGCACAGACCACCGTCAACACCGAAACACACACCCGCCGGCAACATGGAGCCAGAGGGAGAGGGGACCCAGGGCGACCCGGCCGAGGACACCAGCTCTCAAACCCCAGGAGAGGGGAGCAGCCAGGACCACCCGGAAAGATGCAGAGTGCAGCACTGGTCCCACACAGAGATCGGGCACTTCATAGAGCTCTGGGGAAGCCCGGAAGCCAGGAGGATCATGGCCACAGCCAGGCATGATCAGTTCTACCCCTGGCTCGCCAAGCAGATGCAGGAACGGGGACACAGCTGCAGTGGCAAGCAATGTAAGGACAAGCTACACGGACTCAAGAGGAGGTTCAAGGAGATCGCCACCCACAATAAAAGAACCGGCGTCCAGCCACGCACCATGCCCTTCTACGACGAAGTGGCACACCTGCTGTTGGAGCGCCATGATGTCATCCTGGGCCATACGGCAGGCAGCGGGGTCACCACCAATGAGCCACCGCGCACACGACAATGAGCACGGCTGGACCAAGGGGCGCAATGGGAGGAGGCCCCCGCTGCACGGAAACAGTAGCTGCCACCACGGACGGACGCCCCATGCCCAACACCCCCCACCAAGAAGGCCCTGAAGGCAGCAGCCAAACACCCCAAGAAGGCCCTGAAGGCAGCAGCCGAACCCCCCAAGAAGGCCCTGAAGGCAGCAGCCAAACACCCCAAGAAAGCCCTGAAGGCAGCAGCCGAACCCGCCAAGAAGGCCCTGAAGGCAGCAGCCAACCCCCCCCAAGAAGGCAGCGAGGGCATCAGCCGAAGCATGTCCGGCCAAGGGGAAGCCGATGAGCCGTCCCGCGGCATCCCAAAGCCCATCGGTGCTTGCAAGGCCACCACCCGTGCCGCCCAGGACAGCCACCACCTCAAGGAGCATCTCCCCCATGCCAGCCTCCTCCAGCAGCAGCAGCCCCATGGCCTTCCTACGGCTCATCTGTGTGGACATGCAGGTAGCGGATCCTGCACCTGACCCCCTGGTGCCAGAGACCCTGCAAGAGGAGGATGAGCCAGGGCTGTCGTGCCCAAGGAAAACACCCGCAAAGGGGAGTGTGGCCGTCAGCGCAGGGCGAGCGCCATGGCCGGTGCTGGCACCCCGTACGTGGCTGGGTTCCTCGAAACGCAGCACCACGGTGCAGGGTTTCACTTGCAGCATCTTGGATGCCATGACGGAGATGGGGCCAGTGACTCAGGAGGACCAGGTTGAAATGGAGCAGCTCGTAGAACAGCAGTAGGGCGACGTGCTGGAGCCAGAACTGTCACCGTCCGAGGAAGAGCTGCTGGACATCGATATGCAGACCACCAATGACACCTTCGTGGAGATGGAGGCGATGAAGGAGGTGGCGCCTTCAGATGCCGAGCTCGAGGCTGGGGGGCCGTGCTCGAGGAGGAGATCGAGGGGCCTCCACAGCCGGAGGACGAGCCGATGGAGGGAGTGGCCCCCCTGGAGGAGGAGCCGCCGCCACCGCCCGCAGACGAGCACGGTGCAGCAGTGGCCGAAGAAGCCCATCCCCTGACCAACGCGCAGAGGTGTGTCCGGATGCGCAACAGGAGCAGGGCAGACCGGCTGCAGGTGGTGAGGGAGTTGGTCACGGTCACGGAGACAACAGGAGAACGCATCCACGGGCTGTTCGCACGCATGGCAAGTGAGGAGGAGGCCAGGCGCACCAAGGAGCGCATCCTTATTGTGTGAGCTATGCGCACGGCCACTCAAGCCGTGGAAGATTGTGCCCAAGCCACATGGGAGGCGGGGAGGGATGTGCGTCTAGGTGTAGAGTGCCATGTCACTGGGATGACCGAGGCCATGGCGGCCACCGATGCCATCATCAACCGAGGCATGCAGGAGTGCACAGCAGCCATCGACTGCCAAACCGAGGTGCTCGGGGAGCTTGCCCAATCATTCTGGGGCGCCTACCATGGGCCCCCACAGCCCGCACCCTACATGGGGCCGTACGGATACATGCCACCGCCGCCACCGCCGCAGTACTTGCCCCCGCCAATGGCCGCAGCATATCGGGCCCCACATGCGGTGCTGGCAGCAGCAGGTGCCTCAGAGAAGGCAGGGGGTGGCAGGAGGGCAGGAGCAGCGGCGCATAGGCAGCCGGCCAAAGAGGGGCCGTGACATCCCACCAGACTCCGATGAAGAGGGAGATGAGGAGGACGAGCAGGGGGCAGAAAGACCCTCCCAGGATGACATGGCCTAAGCCACGGTTGGCCTATGGGTCCCTAGGCCCATCCGCCATGGGACCATATGGATATGTAGTTGTAGAACTGCCCCCACCCCAAGACACACCAAGGCCCCTTTAAATCCCCGTCCCTCTGGCCGGCGCCTCCCTCAGCCTGTTCTGGACACTCAAGGCCATGTCCATCAGCATCCCTTTGCAACATTGTAGCACACCCTGGATGCCTCTCGTTCCCGGCCCCATCTCCCCTCATTGCAGCCAGCTCCAGTCGAGATGTTCTCTTGTTTTTAAAATTTTTAACTGTTGTGAATTTTTGTGTTTATATTGTTGTTGTTCCCCGCCTCAATCCGGAGGGAGAGGCGAGTTACAAATAAATATTATTATTATATTATTATTATCACCGAGGGGTCCCGCGCAGGCCACATTGTCTGACACCGCAGGGCCCTGCAGTGTGGAGGTTGGTTACAGGGCAGTCGGGCAGGGTGCATTCATGGTGCTGTGGCCTCCGTGTCACTGATGGCAGTCCCCCCTTCTGTTCTCGCCTCCCAGGGAAACTGCGCTCCCTCCACCGTGCCATCCACAGAAGGTGGAGGGCCCAAAAGGCACGGCGTCTCCACACTCTGGAGGTGGCCCTGGGAGAAGTCATACGTCACATTCGACATATGGAATGCAGCATCCAGCGTCACTGCCATCCGATCAACGGCCGGCCATAGGCCTTTCCGCCGGCATGGAGGCCCTCGCCCATCCCCCCTCAGTCATAGCTTAGCCTCATCCTGCTGTGCCGATTACCCTTCGCACACCCCACTCTGGCCGCTTCCTTTCACTCCCCTCTCTTGCAGGTGCGCTTTAGCCTAAATAAATCCTCCTGCCCTCCCATTCCCACTATACCATAGTTGGCAGTCCCATGCTGCAAGCTGTGCCCCACCTCCCTCCTCCCTCCTCCTTCCTGCTCTGACACGCCCACCGCTCCTCCCATCCTGCCCGCCCCCCCTCTGGCCACCCCGGCATTGGTGACTATGTCCTGGAGGGAGCTTGCCACGGCCTGCTTGCAGGGGACGATCCAGGCGGCCACGCAAAACCATGGCGATGGTGACGAGGAGGACTTGTTACGTGCCCGGCTGAGGCGCCTGAGTGGGGCCTTGCCCATGAAGCCAGTGTTCGGATCGGAGTCCCTCCCCTGGCCCCTTGGAGCAGCGGAGGCCGTGCCTTGTCTCCGGGCTGCCATCCTGCTGCTGGCCGAAGGCACGGCCAAGGAAGCCCTGCAATGTGCTCCCCCTCGTCTACATCTTTCCGAGCGCGAGACCGTCCACTGCTGGGTGCTCCCCTGGACGGATGCCATGTGGAAGGAGATGCAGGACTTGGAGGACTGGGACGACGAGCATTTCCGGGGGAGCTTCCGCATGTCCCGTGCGACTTTCGAGGTGCTGGTGGCTGAGGTGACCCTTGTCCTGCAGCGGGAGTGTACAAACATGCGCCCGAGCATTCCAGTTTCCTGTCACCTCGCCCTGACACTGTACAAGCTGGCGTTCAACGTGGGCTACCTGCCGCTGTCGACCATCTTTGGGGTGGGCGTGTCCACCATGTGCGAGATCTTCCATGAGATGGTGAGCATGCTGAACGAGCTGTACCTGGCCGACGTCATTCGGGTCGGGGACGAGAAGGAGAACATGCGTGGCTTCCATACCCTGGGCTTCCCACGGGTGGTGGGGGTGATGGGAGGGGGCTGGTGGGGGGGCTGGGGGATGTGGGTCACCCTCCCGGCTGCCGGGTCTCCCATGTAGGGTGGGTGGGGGTGGCTCCCTGGGGCGTGGGTGCCAACGTTTGGGGTGCAGTGCTGGGTGCGGGATGCGGGTGTTGTATTGGTGCAGCCGTTTCTCCTGGCTGCCTCTTTGCCCGAGGCTTCTCTGTTCCGCCCATTCCTGAGGCGGCCAATGGGGTTTGGGAGGCGTGTCCTGCATCAGCTTCAATGGTGGCACCCATGGATTTCGGCCGTGGTGTGTGCTGGGATACCTGCAGGAGGACTAGCGGAGGTCAGAGCCACGTACACTATTAGCAACCGGGGCATTTGCCGGTTCCGTGCAGCGCCGGCTGTAGTGTGTCGTCTGTGGAGCTCCTCCTCTTTAACGCACCATCAGTACGTTATTTCCCCTCCGTTGCCTAATATGTTGTCTGAATTGAGCCTATGTGTTTACATCCAATAACACACAGTCCTAACCTCTAAAATTGTACATACAACTTTGCAATATGTACACACATACTATGTTTTTATTTCACTTATTGTAGAGGCAAGAGAATGGCTGAATTCGGATGACACAATAAGCAACGAGGGGGGGGGGGCGGTGGCAGGAAACAGTCGTCAGTTATATTGACTATCATGTCATCCAAATGCTGCCATAGTCAACTCAGCGCTGATCCTAATCCACACCACAGTTGATTATTTATTACCATCTTGTGCGGGAAGTACCCCCTAGATGAACAACTGTAAAGTTGATTATTACCCCACTGTTGACTATCGTGTTGTCCGAATTCAGCCAATTGCATTTTGAGTACTGTTGTGCCAAAACCCTCTTTCGATGGGTTGTTGAGAATTTTGGAGAAATTTTTCAGGGTGCAGGGTTTCTGTGCTTACCTTACTCTAAAGAGGTGGCTGTGTGTGTGTGGGGGGCTCTCTGTTTTACCATTCTCCCACGTTCTGTCCTTGCAGCCTCTCTGGTTCCTTGAGCTTCTTGGAAAGCCGCCTAGATGACTTGGCCTAGACTTCCTGCTTTGGGATTTCCCTGTGCTGCTGAAAGCTGAGAGAGGTGTTGTTGTTTTCCTTCTTATAATTTTTCTTGTTGTTGCTGTTAAAAACATTTTAATTACAACAAAGGAAATCTAAAATTCATCTAAACATGCATAGGATTGAGCCATTAATCTGTTTGTCATTCATCATAGCTTCCTGAGCCCTGCATCTATCCTTCTTGCCTAGGGACACCTGTATGATATGCGTCATTTTCATACAAATTGTCAAAATAGAACCATGAAGGGGAAGAAAGTGAAGTATTAATTCCCTCTTCCAAAACACACACACACAATACTCCCCTCTGCATTTATCCTGCTGAAACTGTGCAAGTGTCTTAACTAGGACCACCCTTAAACTGTGTGCAATTTTCATAACAATTCCCCCCCAAAAACATGGAGGGGGTAAGTGTGACGATACCTCACATTTCGGTCTCCTTAAGTATGTCTGGTTTAGGGTGTTTGGAGAGTGTGTGTGGCTGATGATGCTGGGAAAGGGAGGGGGAGGAGTATATATTGTGTGAGGGAGTGTTTTAGATTATCTTATCATCTTATTGTCTTATTGTGTTGGATTGGGTGGAGGGTAGTTAAGTGGAAGATAGCTGTGTGTGTTCTGGTCAGGAGTGTATGAAGTGAAATTAAATAGAATATTTTAAGGATTTAGGATTATTAGTAAGATTATTAGAAGTGTTAAGAATAGGCAGGTGTTAAATTGATTTGAAAGAACTGTAAACCACAATAAACTTTTTCTTTTATTTTTGCTACCGCAAACCATATGTCAGCTTGGCTTTGTAACCTGCTCTATTATCTTATAAAGAAACATATAACATTCCACCTTCAGCCAATATACTCACAGGAGAACCTTTTTCAGAACCTTAATACCCTTTTCCCCTCTGCTATAAGGGAAAAGGTAGTGTTATTTTGCCCTTCCCTCAGGCTTATTCAAGTGGTAGCGCTTGTCTTTGAAACCCCCAAACTGTAATAAAAACGTAAGAATATAAGAAGTGCCATACTTGATCAGACCAAGGGTCAATCTAGTTCAGCACTCTGTTCACACAGTGGCCAACCAGCTGTTGACCATGAACACATCAGCAGGACATGGTGCAACAGCATCCTCCCACCCAAGTTCCCCAGTAACTAGTGTATACAGGCTTGCTGCAGCACATAGCCATCAGGACTGGTAGCCATTGATAGCCTTCTCAAGGAATTTATTCAACTCCATTTTAAAGCCATCCAAATTGGCTTGTGGTAGTGAATTCCACAGTTTAACTATGTGTTGTGTAATAGCTACTCTTGCACAAGCTACTTGCACATATTTGGCTCACTTGATCTCCTCAGAAGATTCAACTGTCCATCCAAATTGTATCCAGTTCTGCTCTCTTAGAGCGTCATCACATGGGGGGGGGGGAATTGTGTTTCCTTACCGTTGTTTCTCTGCCCATGCTTTTGTCCCTCATTACTTCCTCTTTCAAAAGAGGAAGTAAACAACATCCACATGGCTATTCAGTGGACCATTTTGATAGTATTGCTTTTCCTGCACACAGCAGGAGATAGTGGCAAGTTCTGTCTCAAAAAATAAGTGAGATTTACTGGGGTGTTTTTTGTTGTGCAAAGAAGGCTAGAAGGGGCAGGAGGAATGTAGGAGGCAGACGACATCGTGAGAGGGACCTGTAAAAATCCGTGAGAGCCCAGCAACAAGCATGCAATAAAACAGCTCTTAGGGGACCACTGTGCCTCTACATAGCATCCAATTCTGACAATCAGATAAAAGTTATAAACATTTGTTGATTTCTAATAATAGCCAATGGGAAGCATGAAGATTTAGATTGTGAAATCAAGGTTCAGATATAAATTGAAGTGGGCAACCTCCAAATCAGTCCAAGCCAAACTGCTGAATTGGGGTAAGAACTGAATTTTGTAGTCAGTGCATAGCCCAATTTATGTATGTTGTTACATTTTACCAGAAATATCTGTCTCTCTACAATTCAATCCAGACAAAAAAAAATAACTCATAATAGTGTTTAGTTCAGTTTGCACATATTTTCAGCATAGATATCAGCTGATGGTTAAATCTGATTCAGCTCACCATTGATATGCAGTAAGCTCATAATGCAGATAAGGTCTTTGATATCAATCATATGTCTACAAACCCATATAAAAATGCATCTCACTTGACAGTTCTGTTTTATGCATTGTCTGTACTTGGGTAACAAAACACATTATGCAAACTGCCTGCTTGTTCCTCCCCTCCACAAAAAAATATTTGCTTTTAGGAAGTAAAGAAAAGAGTGAGACGCTTATGAATGAGGATTATAAACACCAACTGTCACTCTAAACCGGCTTGCAGAAAATCGTAAGAACATAAGATGAGCCCTACTGGATCAGACCAAAACTCTATCTAGTCCAGCAACCTGTTCCCAACAGTGGGCAGCCAGATGCCTATGGGAAGCCCACATGTAAAACATGAAGGCTTCTACCGTGACTGATATTCAAAGATATGCTACTTCTGATGCTGAATGTAGCTTAAACCAATGGGTTGGATGCAAAGTAGGCAGGATCAACTGCCCCACCCCATTTTTCCCATGGCAGCCCCTCCAGGCCCCTGAAAGTGTGACATATAGAGTCAGGAGACCTTGCTGAATGGGGTGGGTTGTGTGGTAATCCCCCAAAATTGGTCAGGGGGTGCTTTCACTCATTACTGGTAGCCACTGATAACCTTATACTCCTTAAATTTGACTAATCCCCTTGCGGAGTGGAGGTGGTAAATGATAAGATGACACACATAAGTAGGGTTTAAATAGGGCCACATTTATTAAACATCTGCAAAGGGGGGGCTTCCCCGAATTGGGCTAGTCATTCCTGGCCCGTGGATTGGTGCTGGGCTGTCGCCCTCTCATGGGTCCACCCCTTTGGGGTAGGGAGGCCTTCCGGTATCACCCCCCCAGGCTGCATAGCTTCAAGTGGGTGAGAAGGGTTGACTTCAAAGGTAACCCTTATCTCACCAGCTAGGCCTCAGGGCTCAAAGCTGGGAGACTCAGGTATTACCAATCACTACAACAGTGCCATTGAATGCTCACCAGTTTAAACCCCCCTCTGGATGCCCGTTCCTTCCTGCCTATAGCAAATGTGACCAAATTATACAGAAACCAATTAACCTATTTAGTACTCCCATCTGTCTTACAGTGTGGAGTAGGCAAAAAAACTTACGCACAATTCAGAACATGAGTGAAAAATTCCTACTCAGCCCCCCAAAAGGCAACCAGCAAGTTCACACTGCCTACAGGGAGGGAGGGAGGGAGGTAGCTGCGCGAACAAAGAGAGGAGGCAGAGAGGGATAAGGACCCTTTTATGGGTTATTAAACCCCTCCCCACCTCGTGGTGCCATGCATGGCTCGCCAATAGCGAGCACCCATGTCCCGCCACCACCACCCCGACCCGCAAAGGCCTCCCCACGCCCAGGCTGAGCTGGGTGTGGCAGAATTGCACTTCTAAAGCCATAAAAGCTGCTGCCCATCTTGGTCAAACCATTATGGGACACATATGCTTCTTTCCAGTGAGCTTTGGCTATTGGATGGTACAGAAGTGCAATAAATAAATAAATACATCTGTACTATTAAGGATGCAATCCTGTGCACATTTACTGGAGAGTAAAGACCCTTAGGACATAGTGGGATTTCCTTCTGTTATGCATTTGCTGATTTACACAAAGCATATAAAAGAAGGTATCATGAATTAATTTCTTAAATAAATACAGCTACAAATATAAGCTATAAAAATCTTGGGAAATAGTCATAGTCCCTCCTATTGGAAATGATAACTTTAATTGTATAAGATTGTTATATATCAAATTAACCAGTCACATCAGATTAATGGCAAATTCTGTGTCAGGGATACAGAACCTCTTTCAGCCTGAAGGCCAAATTCCGCTTTGGAAAAGCTCTCGGGCGCCACAATCGAGTGGTGGGTGGGGCCAAAGGCAAAAGGGGCGTAGCCAAAACTACCAACAAACACCAGCAGATTTTAGCATAAAGCTCTTACTGCCAATAACTTAAGAGAGGCATTTCAGCCTTTTAGAAATGGGCAAGGGAGGGGAAGTGCACAAAAGCTGGGAAACTTCCAAACTATCAGTGGTTGGGGAAAAGAGGGTGTGGTCATATAAGGATGGTTTGGTTTCGGCCTTTAGGCCTGAGATGATGCACTCCTGGTCTATGTGATGCTAAATATATTTTGGCAATTACTCGGAATGTTTTTTTTTAATGCAAATAGCACCATTGTATATGTGGTGGGATGATAAATAATGAGGATTTTCTCTAATTCCAAAACCAGCTTCAGATGAAGCATTTTCAATAGGACCCCAGCAGGGGTAGAAAGGTTAAACCGCCTCTCTGCCCCTGCTTTGATCCCTATAATTATCAGCCAGATGCTGTTTACATTTTTGAAACTTTTTTTTCAATTTTTTTATTATTGTGAATTTGTGAACAAAACAAAAAACCATAAAGAAAATTAAAAAAAAATATACAGCCACATAATTCAAAAGCCTCAGTTTCAAATATCACAATTTCTAAGTAAGTAAAAAAGAGGGGAAAACAGTAGCATAAATTACACATAAATGTCCGTAAAGGCATTTTTTAAACTTGCACATTACATTCAGACACATTTCAGCTACACTCCTATATCCACTTACTTGGGAGTAAGGGCTATTAAATTTAATGGAATTTACATCTGAACAGACATGTACAGGATTGCACTATTAATATCACAGGTAGTTTGACAAAAAAATGCAGCAGAATTACTGAAAGCTGGACAATAAGCTGGGAAAATAAGACACATGTCAACAAACATTGTTCATGTGTTTGATTTAGTTCAGCATTAACAACTTGCAAAGGTCAATTGAAAAATGCATTTTCTTGAATGTATACATTTTTCTTTTTCTTTTTTTTTAAAGGCAATGAATTATATAGAAAAAATATTGGTTACAAGATGCAGGCAGTGGGAAGATGATTACAACGTAAGAAGTGAGTTAGCATTTTTAAGAAGAAGATGACTGAGTCTTGGGATATGGATGAGGTACCCTAGATTAGAAGTTTGGGGCTAAATTCTGTGTCGAAAATGTGTAGAAAACATATAGAAAATGTCATACAGTGGGGGGAGGCAGGTGGCCTTCAGTGACTTTTTAAAAATGCAGTATTTGTAAAGCATTGAAGTGCAATAACTATTCAAGAGCTATTCAAGGATGGACAAACCTGCCCTAAAGAAACAATAGCAAATTTACTGCTCATGGATAGGGTTGCCATATGTCCCGGAAAACCGGGATTGTCCTGGATTTCAATCAATTCCAAAATGTCCCGGCCGGTTGGTAAGGAATCCCGGATTCAGAGTCTGAGTAATTCAGACCCCCCCCCCCAAAATGGTGCCTTGAGCCTGCTTAGCAGAGCTGCAGCAGCAGAGAAAATTACGGATCCATCTGCCGCCTTTTCCAGAATGCCGCTGCTGCTCCACAGGCTCAGATGAGTCACTCACCATGACTCACTTTTTCACGTAGAAAAAGGAGAACGGCAAAGAAAGGCAGGCTTGCTCTCCTCCTCAGGCTGCATGAGAGTCCCATGCACTGCAGAGGAGTTTGGTAGCTTGGCTGGTTGCAGCAGGAGCTTTGGGGTAAGCACCGGTCAGAGCCCCTGGGCTGTTTATGGGGGAAGGAAAATAGTTTTGTGGGGTGTGTGAAGGAGGGAGTGGGGGGATAAGGGGGGAAGGAGTGGAAAGGAAGGAGGAGAGAAAGAAAAGTCCCTCCGGAAAAAAATCAGGATCAAAACCCCACCTCCTTGGATTTGAGTTGCAAGCCACAAATCTGTTACTTGGAAGTAAATTGCAGTCAATTTAAAATGTCTGGATTTACAGTTGTTACAAAAACTTTACTTTGCAACAAAGCACAAAAGCAGACTTTCATTTTAACTGAATAAAATACAGTAAAGGAGATTTTCATCTGGATTTTAAAAAGAAAAACAAAAAACATATGCATAATGGCACAATCCAGCAATTATTAAACACTTTTAGCTACCTAAATTTATGCATGTTTAATTAGAAGTAATTTCCATGGAACTCACTGGGACTTACTTCTGAGTAGACATGCAGTAAGTCCTATTGTCTGCAGTGGGGCTTGCTTCCAGGTAAATGTGCAGGGGAAAGCAGGCATTTAACATTATTCCATTGAAACCAATGAGATCGCAGAACCTTATGCATGTTTGCTCAAACATAAGCCCCACTGTGTTCAATGAGTCTTACTCCCAGGTAGGCAGCCTTAAAAGTGCTTAGCTTTGGTTGGATCATGGCTTAAGTTTAATTTGGGGTCTGTGTGTGGGGGGGAGGGGGTGTTACCTTTTAAATATGTCTAAGAAAATCAGCATTATTATTGTTACTATTATTTACAATTCATTATGATCTCTTCATCTAGTGGCACCGAACAGTCCATATTCTGATAGAGCCACCACTTGAACACGAAGTAGATGGCTACTTTGGGGTTAAACAATATCTTTTAATATTAATATCCTATGGTAACTACTTGGGTGATTGGGATGGGGGTAAGTCTCCGTATTGAATTCTCCTCTAGCTTTTGAGAACTAGTGGAGAAATGTAATTTAGTGTCATTTTTTTTCTGTTTGATTGCTTAAATTGTTCTTTGCCTATTATTTATTTGCAGGTGCTTAAGTACTTTAGGCTGCAATCCTATACATACTTACCTGGGAATAAGTCCTATTTAACTCAATAGGATTTATTTCTGAGTAGACATGCATAGGATTGCGCTGTTAGATAACTAAAGCTTAGACAGCTTTCTTACTTTCCCTCGACCTTTACATATTGTTCAGTTTTTTAAAAATCCTAGACCCCCCCTTCCCCCCCCCAAAAAAAGTTGTCCTGGTTTTGTGGATCCAGAATATGGCAACCCTACTCATGGATAAAACTAGAGTGGCTGTGCTGTTAGTCTTTGAGAGACTTTCTGTGATCTGCAGGACTTGCTGCTTCATATGCATAGTCTTCTCTAGGGCCCCCTCTACAAGATTTCGGTTTGACGCCCGGTTCCCTGATTATGTGCATCTTCTCTCAATCGCATTTATGCCTAATCACTATACATGGGAGGCGTTGAAGCGCATTACAGGCTGTATGAAAGACATTTAAAAGTTGTTGACATGCTGAGAATCGCATGCAAATGTTGCTGAAAGTAATGCGCTTTGTCCCAGAGAAACTCCCCAAACCGGTTTCCTCTCTTTATTTTCCCCGCCCACCAGAATCTCCCGCCTTTGGTTTCCCAGGTTATCTGAAAGGAAGGAGCTGATTAACATATTCGGCTACCTGTCTTACTGTCTCAGGAGTAAATGTGAATGTGCACACACACACACACACACACACGCCAAACCAGACGGGGATGCTGCTTCGTTCCTTCCCCCTTCTCTTCCCAGCACACACAACTCAGCTCAGGAACCCAGCAAGAAGCGAGGGGAAGTTATGTCCGCTGATGGCTAATTATGCGCTCGTCCGCCCATCCTTCCTACCCCCTTTCCTTCTCATAAAACCACCTCCATCTGGCCCCGTGTCTCCATGTAAAAAATATTTCATCAGGGTACTTCAAAGAAACTTTATTTTTGGTTCACGTTGGGTCACCTCTTCTTGGAGCTTCCATCCAGAGAGACGGAGTTCAAGGAGGAAGTTGCCAGGAGGAGAGAGGAAAGGAAACTAAACGAAAAAGTGGGAGGTTTTCCAAGCGAAGGGGCAGTTCTATGCATGAGATCATGACCACAGTCCAACCCCCTGATCGTTAATGCGCCTCCTCAGAAAGTTGTTTACACAGATATAAGGCGCTCTTACTCCCGCCGTAAATTAAAACTCGCTAATTAACGCGCATTCGATAATGCGAATAATCGGATGTTTAAAGCGCCTCAGCTCCCAATTTGCGCTCATCTCTTGTAGAGGTAAAAATTTTAATCAGCCTTGAAAGAGCTTTAAACCTCTCTTGTAGAGGCAGCCTAGGAGATCCTTTAACCTTCTTTTGTGCTTTTCTGAAGTAGTGCCAGAGAATGTTAGATAATTACAGGGAGAAAATTGAGTTGAGCCATGTGGGACCCAAAAGATAAATGAACTAAAGCTTAGTTCACTATTATAGGATTTTCAAAATAAGCAGTTTGGGAGGAAAATTGTATGGTCTGTTCCTGGCATTGGTTTTCTCTATGCTCTTTTCCAACCCTAGCATTCAGTTTTCTGCATAACTTGGGATAAAAAACGGAGAAAGAAAGTCAGTCAAAGGATATGAAATTATTATTATTATTATTATTATTATTATTGTTATTATTTATTTATTTATATCCTGCCTTTTTCCCAGGACTGGGACTCAAGGCGGTTTACAAAGTTAAAACATGTACAATTAAAACATATAAGTTTACATAAGTTAAAATAGAATTAAACCTACAGTAAAATTAAAAACATTTTAAAAATTTAAATACAGTAACAGATTTTAAAAATAAAACAATAGATTAACATAGGTCCAGTGTATTTTGAAAATAAAAAAGTTTTTGCCTGCCTCCAGAACTGTAGCACGGAGGGAGCTAGTCTGGCTTCCTTAGGAAGGAAATTCCAGAGCCTTGGAGCAGCCACGGAGAAGGTCCTATCCCATGTACCCATCAGGTGTGCCTGGGATGTTGGTGGAAATGAGAGAAGGGCCTCCCCGGAAGTTCTCAGAGCACGGGCAGGCTCATATGGGAGAATACGGTCTTTCAGATCTCACCACAACCTGACAAATTTGCCCCATCGTCCTGTTTCTAACTAGGAGCTATTGCCTGTTCAGAAGAAGGCATATCTTGTAGCTAAGCAGAGCACCTTATGCAGACCTCCGCATGCTCCAACAGACATACAAAGTTATGAGAGACACACCCAGTGGGGGTAACCACACCAGACAAGTATCAGAGAGGAAAATGGACTGTTCCATTACTAGCCCCTTAAGAATACATCGAATACACCACAACTGCAACTCTCGAAAAGTACCATAGCATATCAAAACAAATACAGAGGCCCTTTTTGCTTTGGCATATATGTTCCTGTGAGTATTATGAGTTCTCAGTTCAGTTGCACTTCAAATCTAAGTGTTGTATCCAGAGGCCGGGGACCCTTGAAAGTAAGAATCTGGTTCCAGACAAAACTAAGGAGATTATTTTAGTGTTCCTTCCTTGCAGACAGCCACAGGCAGCCTAATCCTTGCTTTGTCAGTCTAGTATAAATCCTGGGGTGGGTTTTGTGTGCTTAATCCAGAGCATTCAGAAATTCTGGCCTGGCTCAAGGAATGGCTCTCTCAAACACTACACCAAGCTGTAATGTAATCAGGCTCTGGTGGCAGATATTAGCAGACCCTCATTGGCTTGAATTGACAATGTGGATCAATAGGTGTCGTTTTACGCTTCTCTTTTTGCTATTTTTTTCTGCTCCCTGAAATTGAAATCATTCAATTAAGCAGGCTGGGACAGGTTCTCCTGACATTTAAGCTGGCTGAGACAGCGTAGCTCCCTCTTCACTTGCAGAGATATCATTACACTGAGTTCATTTGGCTTAAACCACAAACCCAGGTGTTGTACCTTTTAATGAAGCAATTAAAATGTGTGAAACACTGAACTGCTGCGTGGCACTGTATAAGAGTGGTATTTTTCAGTGTCTCTTCATATCCCTCCTAAATAATACAGCTCATTTTGAATCGCTGATCCAGTTCATTTATTCCAAAGATGACATTTTGAATCATATCATTTTAAACTAATGAAATTGCTTTTGTGTCATGACACAATTGATCATTCAAGAGGTTTAACCAGAAATCTGTTTTAGAATACTTCACTTCTTTCTGTCTGCATTATGGCAACTTATTGGGCCTGTGCAGACGACACTTCAGGAACTGTGGTTATGAAACTATGTTTCCCTGGGGTTAGCACTAACCACAAGCCGTGCTGTCACACAAAACACTTTAAGCCATGGTTAGAGCCACTAACCCTGCTGCAGACAATCCAACTTTGGTTAGTGAGTGAGCAGGGTTAGCAAAACATATTGCATAAGACACCTTAAACCCTGCTGCTTAACCAAAAGCCTTAACCAGCAGTGTTTAAGGTGTCTTCTGAACAGGCCCACTAATTATTGCAGAAAACTGTGGGTGGAACAACTATTTAATTTGGATAGTGCATGTAGTCATACAGTTTCCATTTTCTCCAGTAAGCCTCCTACAAAAAGGCATCCTAACTTTAGGAGGGTAATAATAGTCCACAGAGCTTGTGGAACACTGTCAAGCTTGATTGTATTCTTGATTCATTCGAAGTAAGTCACACTGAATTCAATAGGGCTCAACAATCAACCCAGGATCCTTCATAGCTCTGTTTTCTCACAACATTTAATTAGAAAATTATGGAACTCACAAACCAGAATTTTGTTGATCAGGAAAGTCTGAAGCATGATGTTGTGCCCATAAGATTTTTGTAAGATGTGCATTAATGCCACGGAAGAGAACAATCTGATTTTGCTCCACAGACCAGAACTAGTCCCACGAACAAAGTCCAACGGAAGTTCTCATAAATTGATATCCCCATATCTGATAGTGTTTCCTGAATGATGTCCCAGGAATTCCAGGCAAAGCTAGCCAAGACTGGAATTCTTTTTCAAAAAAATATTTTTTATTGATTTTCATGTAATAAACATAAAGAAAAAAACATAAACACATCACTTATAAATCACATGACTAACATTATTAACCTACCATAATTCAACTAACCAGGGCACCCCCCCCCCCTGGGACCAGCTACTAGGGGTGTGCACACCAAAAAATATTGTTTTTTATCGTTATTGTCATTTTGGACCAAACAAATATCATCTTCATTCATATCGTAGGTGATCCGTATCATCTTCACGATAATTATTGTTAAAAAATGATATTTTTGGCAGAAAGAAAATATGCCTATAACTTCTGTATTTTACAAGTTAGAGGCTTGACACTTGGTCACAGTGCTTATGGGGTATGCCTAAGTATGTGTATGAAATTTGAGATCGATCCCTCCAACCCTCGATTTTATATGTATTTATTAAAGATCATTTCCGTTCTGACAGATCAGAATGACAGCTCGCCAGACCTGTCAGAATGGAAACGATCTTTTAAAAATTCATATAAAATCGGGGGTTCGAGGGATCGATCTCAAATTTCATACACATACTTAGGCATACCCCAGAAGTTTCAAGCCTCTAACTTTTAAAATACAGAAGTTATAGATATATTTATATGGCAGTCTGATAAAACGATAAAATCGCCCGAAAATTATCATCTCCGATGATTATCGTAGGATTTTCTATCGTATCGTCATCGTTAAAAACATGCACGATAATGACCTTATTGTATCGTTATCGTACATTTTAACGATATGATACACATCCCTACCAGCTACTACATTTTTATGTAACATTTTTTAAAAAAAACATTCTTCCAAAATTACATAGATTCATGTGATGGTATACACCCCTTCCCTTTTTTTAATACATAATCCACAAATAATCCCCATATATTTCCAAATTCATTTGTCCTTAATATTCCTCTTTTAACTTTAATATTGCTTGTTAACTTATCATTTATAACAATATCCCACACTTCTTTATACCAATCTTCTATTTGGTAGTTGCCTTGCATTTTCCAATGTCTAGATATTATTAACCTCGCTGCTGTCATTAAGTTCATAATTAAATCTTTAACATTTTGTTCTCCATCTTCTTTGTCATAAATTGATAGTAAAGCTATCCTAGGACATACCTCAAACTTTAAATCTGTTATCCTTTTTACTTCTTCAAATACTTTTAAGCAAAATATTTGTACATGTTTACAAGTCCACCACATATGGAAATACATTCCTATTTCTTGACAACCTCACCAACATAGCTTTGAATGTTTCTTATCAATTTGATTTAATTTTACTGGTGTTAAATACCACCTCCATGCTATTTTATAATAGTTTTCTTTTATTCTTACTGTCATAGTGTTCAAAATACGCAAATTCCACATTTCCCCCCAACTCTGATCATTTATTAGTTCTTTTAAATCTTCTTCCCATAATATTTTCAAATAATTTTGTTTCTCTTCTCCTTCTAACAAAATTTTATAAATTTCACTTACCACCCCTTTAATATTCTTATTTTTATCCTCCTCTTCTCTCATTATAATCATCTTCTCAAATTTTGTATGATTTCAAAGCTCTTTATTATTCTTTTTCCATTTAAAAATCCATTGTTCTAGTTGGATAACTTTAAACCATGCTATTTTCCTTCCTCTCATAAATTCTTCTAATTGTTCTTTAGTACTAATCTTTTCCAACCAATCTTTTATTTTTATAATTCTCTGTTCTCTAAAAACTATTTCTTGTTCCTTCTTTAAAATTCCTGGAAAATCTTCCAGCAACATCACTGGATTCAATGGGGAAATATCTGGTATTAATTTATTTTTATATTTTAACCAAACATCTATAATATTTCTTAACAAGAGATTTTCTATTCTTTCCATCATCTTCTTATTTACTTTAGTAAAAAAAAATACTTCCTAACCTCAATTCTAAATCCTGCCTATCCATCTCTAACCAAATTATTTCATTTGGTCTTGCAATCCCATCTATTACATGTCTCAATTGATTAGCTATATAATAATACTTTAAATTCGGGAGACCTAATCCCCCTTTTTTCTGAGATTTATACGTTCCCTTTATTAATCCTTGCTTTCTTATTACCATTACAAAAAATATTTGTTATAACTTGCCATTTCTTTAACTGTGTTTCTGATATCTTAATTCTAAACAAAAAGTTAAACTTAGGTAAAATTTTCATTTTAATAAGCGCTGTTCTACTGAACCATGAAAGTTTAATCTTCTTCTAATCTTCTATTTTTTTCTTAATCTCCTTATTTAATTTGTTTAAATCCTCTTCTTCTAACTTATCAACATCACTTGTAATATTTACATCTAAATACTTAATCATATTCTTTACCTTAACACTATATTTTTACTAAATTCTGCTTTTCCTCTTTCATATAATTGAATAATATCATTTCTGATTTATCCCAATTAACTTGCAGACCTGATATCTCCCCAAACTCTCTCAGATGTAACTTTATTTCCTCCATTTTTTGTATTGGATTCTCAATTCCTACTAAAGTATCATCAGCAAACAAACTAATTTTAAATTTTTCTTTATTACCTATCACACTAAGATTTTTATCTTTTCTAATCACATTAGCTAAAAGTTCTATAACTATAGCAAACAAAATCGGGGAAAGGGGGCAACCTTGTCTAGTACCTCGGGCTTGAGAGAAGGCTGAGCACAACATCCCAGAACATGCACACAGTCAGATGAGTCAAACAGGTAAAGCCACAACTTCCCACAGCAGCACAATCCAATGTTGAAGTGCTCCTCTTGTAACAATGAGTATGGTTTTCCTAATGTTTGGAATAATAAAATTGCACAATTGGTCTTGTAGGCCTTTTAGTTCAATCTCCTGCTCAGTGCTGGAAACACACAGCTAGACCATCCCCAATAGATGGCTACCCAGCCTCTACTTGAAAACTTCCAAGGCAAGCTTATCACCCTTCTAGGTAATTGGCTGCATTGTTGAGCTGTTTTTACTGTTGAGACGTTCCTCCTAATGTTCAGCCTCCTGCATCTTGTACCCAGCCCATTAGTTCTTGCCCTTCCCTCTGAGTTAGCAGAACACAATGTGAGAGCTCTTCAGCTATTTGAAGAGTGCTGTCATCTCTTTCCTCATTCTTATCTCCTCCAGGCTAAACATGTCCAGTTCCTTCAAACTTTCCTTATGGGACTTGTTTTTCATACATTTGACCTTGTTTGTTGTCCTCCTCTGAATCCATTCCAATTTATTTACATCCTTCTTAAAGTGTGGTTCTTACTTCCAGAGTTTTGGAGTCATTGCACTGGTCATTATTAGCTAAACTGCACTGTGGTTTTGGGTCACAGAATCCAACTTTGTCCCAGTATTTACTAGACACACAATTATTACACACAACTGCTGGTGTAGATGGCCCCTAAGTCACAACAGTGCCTGTTTAATGTGTGCTATCCAAGTGGATATAGAGCATCATCAGACAAACATTTTATCGCACGCTTGTTACTGCCCACTCATGGTGATGCCATCCACCTCCCTTGCATCTCCCACTCCTTCTGGCCTTTGTTCCATCATAAAATATACCCCGGTAACCCCCTTTTTTTAAAAAAATGTTCTGCCATTTCCTGCTGTGTGCAGGAAAAGCCGTGTGAGAAAAACACCCACTGAATTGGTCACTAGGTCATTGTTTACTTCCTCTTTCTTCCCCTGTGTGAAGAAAGAGGAAGTATCATGGGACAGAAGTGGGGAGGAAAGCAATGGTAAAGAAACACAATTTCTCCCTGTCTGATGATGCTCATAGGCAGCCCCAAAAGATGGACAATTGTTCTCTGAAATGTTGAACAACCACTTGCTTGTTTGTCTTTTGGGGTTGGAGTGCCTCCATGTTGTCATTTTAATGTTCTTTGCTGGGACAGAAAGCCTAGGAGAGGCTGCAGTTTTGGCACAGTGGCACACTTTTCCTGTTTAGAGCTCCTTATTTCTAGAATTTTCTTTCATCTGTAATAGAGAGCCCTTAACTGGAAAGAGCAGTGTGGTCCTGTTGCAGCTACCTCTACAGGCGTTAATGGGATGCAGCCAAAAAGAGCATTGTGTTGTTCCTAGAGACACAGCTGCAAATATATATTAGTCATACTCTTTGTAGCCAAAGAAAGAGTGATCTAGCAGCTAAGAGAAGGAAATGATAAACTTAAGCTATTTGCTTACTACTGTGTTTGAGCAACATGTATGAGCAAGTAGTTAGTTGTACCATAGATCCCGAACCAAACACTGGTTTTATTTGGAACTAATTCTTAATTAAAACTTTAATCACTTTTACCTCAAGGGTAGCCTTGTGTTTCTGCTACCTACAGTGCTAAAGCCTTTAACTAAAGAATAAACTCCTAGTAGAAAGTTATGTTTCAATAAATACTACAAGAAACTAGCCCATATGGTTCATTGTGCTATAAGAGAAAGCAATTACAACAGCATTGATAGGATTCCTATAGGTTGAATCAATGTTTTCATTATAAGCTTAATTTTTCAGCAGTTCAAAACTCAGCTATAAAAATGTTCTTCAGGTTAAATTTCCACACTGGGGAATCAACATGAGTGGAAGTTATTTATTTTTTTAAAAAAGTAGTCCTGCCACTTCTGACATTTTTACTTTTCAGAAAACCTAAAAAAGAGGGGACTAATAAAATGGAAAAAATACTTCATGGTACAATCTGCAATATGATCTAATCAAGATAAGGCAGTACGGCCAAGATCTTGTGATACACTGTCACATGCTTTGACTCCACACAGACTAGGATTCAGAGGAAACTGTACCTTTTGATTGAGAACTAATGTGATTCTTTGGGTATGCCCCTACATTCAAATATATAAGGCGTTTACCTTAATGTCCTTTTTCTGAGTATTGTGGAGGCATGAGCCATTATCAGCAATTACAAACTCACACAATGAATATCACATATTTTCTGAAAGGAATTGGCTAAAGAGATGGGCAGAGGTTTTGTTACGCCAGAACTTTATTAACACAACTTGGATGGCCACTTATACATCTCCACAAAAGACGACATGCATCAACCCAAAAAGTCTTCATATAAGTTGCATATGCTAATTGATATGTATAGATGCAAATTTAGACATAATGACAGTAGCTTAAATAGAAATACAATGTATTTCGCAATAGTGGGGCATTCTGTAACCAGGTGACTTGTCAGGGGCCTGCCTGCTCAATCTACTGTTCAGGTGTTTGATGGACAACCTCAAGGCCCCTGCTCTCCTGGTTTCTTATGGTTTCCATTTATCTTTAAATGGAACTTGGACCAGATAGGCCTTCAAATAGAGAAACAGATAGTCTTATAAATAGAGACTTGTTTTTGTTCAAGAGTATTGGGGAACTAATCTATAGAATATTTAGTATAATGGTTAATTTGGCTCTGCCAATATCTTCTCTTCCTGTGAAGTTGCTGTGCAAGGGTAAAGTTTGCCAGTGCTGATCAAATGGCCTTTTCATATGCCATTTATCAGAGAACTTTTGATCACAGTGAAGCAGACAGATCCTGCCTTCCTTGTTCTCCCACACAGGAGCAGCACAATAGCCTGTCCAATTCACACTATTTATGTAATGTTCTATAAGTGGCCCTGACTGTTGTTAAATCAGAGGTCTGCCCCCTGTTGTTGTACATCAGCCGTTTGTATCCAGTTTGTATGAAAGTGGCATTTCTCTAGCTCCTGGGTTGTCTTTTGTGTCAATTGAACAGATAGTTCCATTCTCAAGATAATCAAATCTGCACCAAATCAGTGTTATTTGATTTCCACATAAATCACTTAAATAAAGGATCAGCTGAGTCCACCATTTCTTTTATTTAACCAAAAGCTAATGAAACCACATAGCCTATTTTGTGTGAAACTGCTAAGAGATACACCTGTCAGAGGTCTTTGTTGCACAAACAGGCAAGAAAAAGGTATAGTGTCCTCAGACAAGGGCCTGCAGCCACTGTTCAAACCAAGCGTTGTCAATTTCTTTATTGTCTGGAAGTCCAACCTGCTTGTCTTTTCTTTATCTCATTTCTCAAGTGCCTCTCAAGTGTGGGACCTTACTACTTACATATCAAGATACACAAATGTTAAAACAAAATATAAATGGCCTTTGTCCAAATGCAGATTTTTTTAAAAAAAAATAATAATCCTTTTAGTAGAGTTAACAGGCCAGTGCTTTTACCTGTGCCACCTAGATATATAATGATGATAGCAATCACTGATTTATTTATCCTGAATCACTTCTCCACCTGCTCTTCCTTTAATTCAGGGATGGGGAACCTTCAGCCCAGGGGCCAGATACAACCTATGGAGGGTTCCTGTCCAGCCTATGGAGGGTCCCCTCCTCAGGCCCTGCCCCTTCTTCCCCAGCCAGGAAAAAACTCTTCTCTAGTAGGAGATAAGGGGCTTTCCAACTGAGAATCAGTTATTGCTGATCAGCAACTGGAGATTTTCTCTGCTCCATCCCTCTGTGCTGCATTTACACATTTAAAAAGCCTCCATTGCTACCAATAGAGGCTCTTCACAGCCTAGATGCAGCATGTGTGGCATTTATATGCAATCTCTACTGGGAAGGGTAGGATATTCTTTCCTTCCCAATGCTGCAACCCCTTGAAAAATTACCCTCCCGTGTACAAGCTGTTATCTGGCTTTTTTAAAAGCCTGCATCAGTGCCAATGGCGGCTTTTTAAAAATTGCAGTTCAGGGCCCTCCATTTTGAGGAGGATCACTGCATGTCCATGCTCTGACAAAATGTTCTGGGAGGGGGCACCAAAAAAAGTAGGGTGTGAGTTTATCTGGTTTGCAGAGCTTTTAAAGACAATATTATAAATTGGTTTTTTAAAAAAAAAAATAGGAGGCAGAGAAAATTTAGGGGTGTAGCCCCCCCAACCTCCCCTGGCTATGGGCCTGGATCACTGCTGGGGAGGTAAGGACTACACTTCCCCTCTCCAACACTGTCACAACCCCTCAAAATAATCCTCTTCAGATGAATGTGCATCCATATATTGAATCATATACAACGTGGATCTGACTCCCAACCTCACACTGATGTTGTTTAATATGGAAGATATCTCTGGCTCTCTTAAATATGGAAAAGCTACCTAGAAACTAGAGATGTGAGTAATGTCCAGGCTTGATAGTCTGAGAGGGTTTCCTCAAAGGTATGGTGAGCTTTACAAGCTCTGGTTCCCCCCCCTCTTCTGGCTTGAATTAAAATCTAAGACAGAGAAGAATTGCTCTCCTTGCCATCACTTCTCCCACCCCTTGCCTCCACCACCTCAAATATGCTCCCCCTTTTCCTTTCTTTTCTTCTCTTCCCATCCCTTCCCTAGCAAGCAGTGGTAAGAGCAGCAGAACCAGATGTGGATAGAGAACAGGGAGGTTCCTCCCTCTTTTCTATCTCTGTTGTGTGCTGATTAGGAGCAACCTGGGACACAAGGCCACAGGGGACCATGAGGAATATAGTTCTCAAAATGGCTGTTCCAATTGCAACACATTTATATATTGTGCTCCGAAAATACTTGGTGTTTTCCTGGAACTGTTGGACAGGACATTTTGCACAATGCATCACTTTATTTTATTTTTACAACCACTAGTAATTTGGCAGTTTCGTTGGTTGACCTAGGTTCCAATTCCCTGGTTAGCCCTCTGCCCTTAAATCGCATAACTCTCTCTCTCTCTCTCTGCCTGTATTTCAGACCACTCAGACAAATGACAATGGCAAAATGTGTTTTACCGTTAAAGTTAGAAAATAGAATAATAACACTGAAAATAAAAATAAGAGAGAGGGGGGTATTCCCAAGGGAACTGATCGTAGTTCATTGGGGAATGCTTAGAATAATAATAGCATATCAGAATAAAAACACCAGGGCTTGAAATCTAATTAACGCATCTCCCTAATATCTTGGTGACACATTTTCTGTTGTTCCACTGGAGCAATGGTGGCACCCAGTGGTCAGAACATAGGAGCAGTTCCAAGTAGAAGAAAGGGTTCAGTTCATTCCTACAAAGTCCTTAAGCACTCAGCATTACCAAAATGCAAGGAAGGGCGAAACTGTGTAGCAAATTGTACCACAACTTGGAATGTGCATTTTACTGCCCCGTTTTGTATTTATTAAGATGTTGTAGAGCTTCTCATTCCATAAGCTGTGTTATGTTCATTTGCTTGTTTTTTAAAAAAAGAAACAATGAAGTCAATAAAATTAGGGAAACAATCTTACATTAAAATCTCAGTCTCATAAAAAACTTAACCCTGGTCACCCAAGACCTTCCCAAATTAAAAAAAAATTACATGTTTTAATGAAAATTTCTCAGTAGGCTTTGATGTTTCCAATGATATTTTATACATGGAGTGAAAGTGGTATGCTACATTCTAGGGATGTGCACACCCAAAATTATTGTATCGTATCGTTAGCAGAAATTCCGATATAAAAAAATTTCGGATCCGATCATATTGGGGTGTACCCGGATTTGATTGGAACCGATATCCAATAAATATCAGAAGTTCCGACACGATTACGGTGTTTTCCCCATAGGTTTGCATTGGGGGAAAGAAAGCTTTCCCCAAATGCAAGTCTATGGGGAAAAACACTGGGCTGACACTCCCTCCCTCCCCCCCACTCGCGCTCCCTCCCCCCACTAGTGCTCCTTACCCCCCCCGCTTCCACTTCCATCATCGCCGCCACCACTTACTACTGCTAAACAGGCTTTCCAGCCTGTTCGTCAGTACAGAGCTGCGCCGAGTGATGTTGTCATCACTCAGCGCCTCTCTGTACTGATGAACAGGCCACAAAACCTGTTTAGCAGTACTACGGACCAGCGGCAGTGGTGGGGAAGGCCGAAGGTAAGGAGGGCAAATGGGGGGAAGGGAGGGAGGGGTCCTCAGGGGTCCCCCCTTACCTGTGGCCTTCCCCGCTGCCACCGATGGTCTGTAGTACTGCTAAACAGGCTTTGCGGCAGTTCGTCAGTACAGAGAGGCGATGAGTGACGACGTTATCATTTGGCGCCTCTCTGTACAGAGGAACAGGCTGCAAAGCCTGTTTAGCAGTACTACGGACCAGTGGCGGTGGCAGGGAAGACCACAGGTAAGTAGCGTGAGTTGGGGGAAGGGAGGGAGGAGGGGTCCCTAGGGGTCCCCACTTACCTGCGGCCCTCCCCACTGCCGCCCCATACTACTGCTAAACAGGCTTTGCGGCCTGTTCCTCTGTACAGAGCCATGGCGAGTGATGACAACATCACTCGGTGCTTCTCTGTACTGACGAACAGGCCGGAAAGCCTGTTTAGCAGTAGGACGGAGTGGCGGTGGGGAAGGCAGCAGGTAAGGAGTGCGAGTGGGGGAGGAGAGGGAGGGGTGCCCTGGGGTCCCCCCTTCCCTGCAGCCTTCCCTGCTGCTGTCCGCTGCTTCCGGAATACTGAGAACTAGGCTTTGTGGCCTAGTTCTCAGTGGAGCGATGATGCTCCGGTTGACATCATCACCTGGCACATTGTTGCTCTACAGAGAACTAGGCCGCAAAGCCTAGTTCTCATTAGTTCAGAAGCAGTGGAGGGCAGCGGGGAAGGCTTCAGGCAAGGAGCGCGAGTGGGGGAGGAAGGGAGGGCCAGCCCTAAACTGGAGGTCCGATAATCCAATATGTCCGATAGTTATTGGACATATGAATTTTGGATTTGATCAGATAGGGCCTCCTTAGAAAAGTATCGTTATTGTTAATCGGATGTCCGATAACGACCTTATCGGATCATTATCGGACATTGGAACGATACGATACACATCCCTACTACATTCTAGTTAAATAGCGTTAAAATCATACCTAGAAAATATAAAGAAACTCTTTGGATCAGACTGCTATTTTGTTTTTAACAGCGGGCAAACAGATGACGAGCCTGCCATGAAATTAATAGTTCACTCTTTGTACTTTGTCCTCAGCATGAGGTACTCAGAGTGCATTTAGTTGTCAAGGCTAATATCCATTAATAAATTCTACATGAATTTGTGTAATCAGTATCAAGGCCACCTAAGCTACTACCATCATGTTAGGGTAATGAATTCCAGAAGTTAAGTTATAAGCAATATTGCACCCCATCACTTTGAATTGTGCCCTTTGAATATTTAAATTATCTGTAATTGTGGTATCATTCAGTGATAGATTGAGGGTACAACTTTTCCTACTGGTGGATCCCCATTTTATAAGAGCTCCTCCAAAATGTATCCTGTTACACTACCACCACAGACTAAACTAAGCCCACACAGTCTAGGGTTTCCCAGCAGCTTAATGTAAGGACCCCTCCTGTAAGCCCAGCTCTAGAAATATTAAACAGGAAGGAGTTTTGGACTCACTTTTCCAAAGTTCAAAGGACACAGAACTTAACAAAGAGGTTCATCGGACAAGTGTTTTATCGCACGCTCGCTACTGCCCACTTATGGATGTGCGCATGTGCTTTAGACTATGACATCCACTTCCCGCCCGCCTCCTGCTCCTTCCGCTCATTTTTCCATAGCAAAATAGAGCCCTTTTAATCTGACTTTAAAAAAAAAAAAAATATGGAATGTACCACAATCTCCTGCTGTGTGCAGGAAATGTGGTGTCATAAAAACTAGGGATGTGCACTGGATCGGACCCGATCCACGATCCGAGTCCGGTCCAGTGGGAAATTGGATAAGTTATCCAATTTCCGATCCAACAGCTGGCTCCGCCGATCCAGTCCGAACCGATCCGAAAAGGCTCCGAACCGGTTCGGCGGATCGGCGGATCGGCGGGCACCCACTGGCACCCACCGCCGCTTCCATTGGTGTGCGCCAGCGTGCGCCCGCCGATGAAAGTGGACAGTGGGGGGGAGGAGGGGGGCGCTTACCTTTCCAGCCCGTCCGCTCCCGTCCGGCGCCGGCGGCTACTACCAGCGGGCTCCGCGGCCTGCTCCAGGGTGGCGTGCCAGGTGATGTCATCACCCAGCGTGCTACTCGAGAGCAGGCCGCGGAGCCCGCTGGTAGTAGCCGCTGGCGCCGGACAGGAGCGGACGGGCCGGGAAGGTAAGCAGTGGCAGGGAAGGGGAGGAGGGGGCGCGCGGAGGGGAGGAGGGGGGCCCTTACCTTTCCGGCCCGTCCGCTCCCGTCCGGCGCCGGCGGCTACTACCAGCGGGCTCCACGGCCTGCTCCAGGGTGGTGCGCCGGGTGATCGCCCGGCGCGCTACTCGAGAGCAAGCCGCAAAGCCGCCGGCGCCGGACGGTACGGAACGGCCCGGAAAGGTAAGCAGTGGCGGGGAAGGGGGCTTACCTCCCCCGGAGCCGTCCGCTTCTATTCGCGGGCGCCCGCGGGCCCCAGCGGATGGAAGCGGACGGCCCCGGGGGGGGTAGGGAGCGCGGGGGAGGGGACTTACCTGCCGGGGCCGTCCACAGCGGACGGCCCCGGGGGGGAGGGAGTTAGGCCTCCCTCACCCACCCGCCGCCATTTTTTCCTCATAGACTTGCATTGAAAAAAATGGCGGCCGATCCAAAAATTTACGATTTTTGGATCGGGATCGGACTCGATCTGGTCCGGGGGGCCTCCGATTTTGTCCGAACCGATCCATGACAAAATTGGAGGTCCCGATCTGGGTCCCGATCCGATCCGGGGGGTCCGTGCACACCCCTAATAAAAACAGCCTCTGAATGGGCCACGTGGTCTTTGTTTACTCTCTCTATCCCCTCTGGGAAGAATGAGGAAGTGCGGAGAACCGAAGGTAAGGAATGTGATTTTCCTGTCTGATGACGCTCTTGCGAAATTCCTAAGAGCCCAAGAGATAGGCCATGTCTACACATGCCTTTTTCCCTGGGGTCATCCCTGGGTCATCCCTGAGTGTCCAAATGATGCACAGGGGATCCTGGGAGCAGGCAGGTTGCCCAGTTATCCCGATTTTCCCTGTGGTCCCAGGACGATCCTGAGGACCTCGGGCAGTGTGGGTGCCCATCCCAGCTTCTTCGCTCCTCCCTGTGAGTAGCAGGGGTTGTTAAGGAAATGTTCCCTAACTCTCAAATTGAAGAATCACCAGGAACAGGCAAAGTTCAGTCCGACGGGTTTATTCAAAACAACGTATGAAGGAGAGAGAAGTGGCACATGGGTAGTACCAAAGCTCTCTGAATCACAAAAACAAAACTGTTGCATTTATCTCTGTTACAGGCTTTGATGTCACATACCACTCACCCCCTCCCTCCTGTGATGGATACATGCCAATAAATGTTTCAACTAAACAATTTCCTAAACCATAATAAAACAATATCCGGGGCATTCGATGCCTCAATGAAATTTATTGTTTCCTGATAACCTTCGATCACTGTAACTTGGTGTTATTTGGTTTTCTCTAATGGCCAGTAATTTTCCTTGTGAACAACTGAATTTTTTTACATTGTAGGTGCCATCTTGTCTGTGAGATTGTCTTGAGGGCTATTGAGTCATGTCTAATTTACAGTGTATTCGGAGGAAGGGATTGCAAGGCTTGTTATCAGGAAAGGATGTTTTGGGTTATGTTGTTCAGTGTTTTTCCTCTGAAATGCTAGAATGTGAGGTGTGAACTTTGACTTGGCACAGTGTAAAGTGTCTCTGCTTCACCTAAAACGTTTCTTTGAGGCTTGGGGGGAACCAGAGTTTCAGATTTTGATTTTATATCAATGCCCAGATCAAAAATCTTTATCAGGATCAGCAAGAGGGAAGGAGCTGGTCTGGGGGGGGAGTAGGGTTGGGCCTTTTTTTAAAAAAACTCACTTTTCGGAGGAGCACAATTGCACTCCCACTCCGACTTCTTTAAAAAAAAAAAAAGGCAGGCGTGACATCCCTGTTTGTTTCCGGGATGTTGTGCTTCTGTTTAAACACTGGGGGAGGATTGCAGAGGCAGGTAAGTCCATGATCCGCCCCCTCCCTCCCTCTACACCCTAAGGTGTAGAAAAGGCCATAGTTTAACATCTCTACAGACTTAACAATTGGGGGAAATTTTATTAAGGCATTCAAGCTAAATGTCTCTGTATATAAAGGAATTTGTCTGGAAAAGTGAAGGTGGGGAGAAAAAAGAGAAGGCAACAAGCACACACATTCTTGCAAATAAATTAGTAAAGGGGATCTAATTTAGCTAGTTACATATTACCTGGATAAACAGAATCTTGGATTTCAGAGCATGTGCTGAGTTCCTTGCAGGAAAGAGGATCTGAGAGAACCTTTTTGAGCTCCTGATTTGAACGTTTTCCCAGAGACAAAATGCTGTGGTGATGCTTCACCTGTTATGGGAATTTGAGACCAGTAAAAGCTGGGCTCTTAATGGAGATGGACTGTTGTTATAGCTCTGATGTAAACGGTAGCTAATAAATAATTTATTTAGAAGTTGCTTCCACTTCCTTAATGATTCTAGACTTAGCCAGTTCCAACTAGTTGAAATATTGTTAAAAAAAGAAATGGGGGAAAAAGATTAACATGAGTAGGTGTATTGAAAAATAAAACATGGGCTCTCTTTCTCTGTATTCAGGACTCATTTCAGGGGTGCAAAACTGTAGACACTCAAATGGACATTATTCTGTTCAGAATATAGAATTTTGTCCCATTCTCTGAAATACGTGAAATATTTGTAAGTATTATGGGATGAAATTCTTACTTTCAATTTCACCAATTATGCCATGTAAAATATCAGTTTGGGCTTCTGTGTTATAAAATCTAGGGGTGTGCAGCAGATCGGGTCCGGATCCACGATCTGGACCCGATCAGGGTGAAGTTGGATACAATTATCTGATTCCAATCCCCCACAGCTGGATCATCTGATCTAATCTGATCCGATCCGAAAGGACCCAATCTGGATCGGAAAAGATCAGAGGATCAGACCTCCCACCTCCCCCCACTCACACTCCTTACCTGCTGCCTCCTTGCTGCCATCCACTGCTGCCCACTGCTTCCGTAATACTGAGAAACAGGCCTTGCGGCCTGTTCCACAATAGAGTGCTGGCACGCGGGGTGACATAATGACTCGGCGCACCCTTGCTCTACTGTGGAACAGGCCTCATGGTAGTACTGAAGCAGTGGGCGGCACTGGACAGCAGCGAGGAGGCAGCTGATAAGAAGCACGAGTGGGGGGAGGGGGGAGGGAGGGGGAGGTCCCCCATTACCTGCTGGCATCCCGCGCTGCCATTCACTGCTTCAGTAGTACGGAAGCAGTGGACTGCAGCGCGGGATGATGGCAGGTAAGGAGCGCGAGTAGGGGGAGACGGAGGGCCCCACTTACCTGCCGGAGCGCCCGCTTCCGTCTGCTGCCATCCACTGTTCCAATCTACTGATAAACAGGCTTCGCAGCCTAGTTCTCAGTAGAGCACCAGGTGATGCGCTGTACTGAGAACTAGGCCGCGAAGCCTGTTTATCAGTAGATTGGAACAGCAGACAGCAGCAGATGGAAGCAGGCACCCCGGCAGGTAAGGAGCGCAAGTGGGGGGGAGGGACAGGGAGGGGGGAGGGGGAGTTAGGTCCCCACTCACCCGCCCCCATGTTTTCGCCATAGGCTTGCATTGGGGAATAGCTTTCTTTTCCCCAATGTAAGCCTATGGTGAAAACACCTAAAATGGTGTCCGATCCGAAAACGGGACGTCCGATTTTCGGATTGGAATTGGATCTGAACCGAACCAGGAAGCTTCCAATCCGATCTGAGGCCTCGGTTCCAGTTTCAATTCTGATCCAATTTTTTGGGACCATGCACACCCCTAATAAAAACACATTGTTATTGTACTTGAAAATATAGATGATTTCATATATTTTGATTCGTCCGACATAATAGTGATTTTGAAGTTTGATTTTTTTAAAAAACAAAAGGTCTGTTAAATATCATATCAAAACCAATCTCCACTCCATAATTCATAAAAGACCTTTACTACAAGCCTGATGTGATTTGTGCTTCCCCATCCCACAATTTTAGGTAATCTGTGGCCACCTCTTCACGGTGCCAGGAACACTGCACAGCAGCAGTGCCCACTGGCATACTGCGCAGTGACACTCCTTCCGGTGAGCTACGCAGAAGGGGCACCATGCCGGCTTCTCCTGGGGCCGCCGGGGCCTCCATGCATGCGGCAGCCCAGCAGCAGCTGGAGGGGCGGCTGGGAGCATCGACTCCCTTAATCTAAAGTAAGTCATTTTTTTAAAATGGGAGGAGGACTGTGGAAGAGGTGCAGCGAGCTTATGGCTCGCTGCTCCAACTCCTTCCCTGGCCAGCCCGCTCTGATCTAAAAAAAGTCAGGGTAAATGGCCGACTTTTTTAGAGCGAAGCAAAGGACCTTTGCCCTTAGATGGCTTCGCACTGGCAGCAGCATCATGTAACACAACTGCCGCCAGTGTGAAGCCATATCGACGGAAAGTGTCCATCTAGAGGTACCCTGTGTGTCTTTCTTCCCACACACAGGTCATCCTGGTGAGATACATATTCTCTAGATGTCAAGAGGAAGGGGGGAGGGGGCAGCAAGAAACATAGGACAAGGCACCCCTCCTCTTCCTCAGTGCCATGGCACTGCACTGGTTTAGAATCTCATTCATATTGTAAATATTACACAACTAATAAATTCTGTCTAGGTGCATCATGTACAGGGGTGTTATATATGCTCTGTGAAGATTGTCTGATAGAAAGCTCAAAGCCAGGAACATTGAATGCATAGACATCTGTGAGTGTTTTTCTTTTATTGATTGGACTGAGATATTTTGGCTGGATTTAAGTCCTGACACGTTGCTTGTATGAACTTCACACAATCCCACTAAACATTGTTCTTCTTTCACAGTGCCCATGCAGGAGTGTTGTAATTATTGGCAACATGTAGCCTTTCCCCCCTACTCTTTGTGCAGCTCTCAATAGTCACCAAGTGGTAAATCATCTCTTGCTCTCTGTGCAATATAGGACAATTCCAGCCTTTGAACGTTTTGTTTTTTAAAAAAAGAAAAAAGAAAAAAGCAAGACCAACATGCCATCAAAATAACAGATCTGAACTGAATTTTTGTGACTTCCAATTTTGAGGTACCAACAAAAAAAATCTGAAACTGAATGGATATTTTCAGCTTAACCTAGTTCTAGTCCATGGCATGCATGCATGCATACATACATACATATATATATGCTTATGTAGCAAGAGTGGGTTGGGGTGTGGGAGCAACTATAGTGGAGAAGGAATTTTTCTACACAAGGCATTTATTGTGTGCTCATGATTCTTTACTCATGGTTGTTTTTTATATGAGGTCCTGATTCTCCAGTTAGCTTCTGTTTTTTTTCAAAATGCTTTCTCTGGCTTTTTTGGAATGGGAAATGGGATATTATTTCTGAAAGCACTATTTTTACTTGTGTATTTGCACTATTCTGCTCGATAGCACAGCTCCTCCTAGATATTATGTAATGGAAAAGCAGGGAAGGAAAAGCTCTTTGTGTAGGGCTAGGATGTCAATTTGGCGACAAAAGCTGAAAGTAGATAACAGCGATTCACAGCGTCATGTCGAAAAGCTCTATATGCTTTGCATGCAAAAAGTTCCAAGTTCAATGAGTGACTTCTCCAGTCAAAAGAAGCGGATACCATGACAGGTGATAATGGAGAGCCTGGAGAGTCACAGCCAGGCAATGATAGTACTGGGCTGGGTGGATATTCGTAAACAAATAACCATTGCTCAGTAAGCTAGCTGTTTTGTATCAGTGCTAAAACTGCCTTGGAACATAACAGTTCAATTATTTCTACCAAAGATATATCGTAGATAAGTAATTTTCTACCTTTATAGGATTTTATTTCATGACAAAATGTGTTAATGATAATAGATCTAGAAGGCTACAATCCTAAACACACTTACTAGAGAGTAAACCCTATTGAACTTTTATTCGGAGTAAACATGCTTAGGATTGTACTGTAAATGTCTAATTAAGTCAAGGCTGTGAACTCTTAATGTTAGAGTTTATTTAAGTACATAGAAAACCAGTTCCTGGTTTAGAAAATATTACACAAAAACAATAATTTGTAATTTGCCCACATAGTGGGATAAAATGCATGTATGCTTTTTAAAAAATAAATGGAAAATAACATTTCTTCATTGTTCATAAAAAAAAATCCCTCATTATACATCAACAACTTGAATAAGTAACAAGATGTTGAAGCAATCGAAAATCTAACCATCATAATAAATCTAGGTATTAGAACAATCATAAAGCATGCTAAGTATAATTAGTAATGTTTTATGGATTAGTGACTTAATTATTTGTTTTCAAACATTCAACAATTACGAGTTTAGCAATTACTCTATCAACAATATTCTGACATTAATCATTACACTCAGGCAATTTGTTATATATCTTACTAAAAGCAGACGTGTATGAGCTGCCAACTTTTACATCCCCAGAATTAATGGGAAGAAAGATTTATGAAAGGCTAATTCTGATACGGTGCATTGGGGACAGTACTTGAAACATGGCACAGCTACAACATTGTCAGAGGTCAAGTCTGGGAGGGCCCCAGTTCAATAGAAAAGCACATGGGGTTAGATCCGACACTGGTCATCTTCTAGCAGAATGGAAAATGCTAGTGGAACTGATTTCCCCTTTCTCTTGCAGCCCCATGTGCCCCCTAAATCTGCTTTGGAGGTTTGGGGGCACCACTGGGGCTGATTTTGGAGCACATGTGGGAGTCTGCAGGAGCAAGAAGAGAATGGGGAAGTCCTATTGCACTGGTGGAAGTCCTGTTGTGTGAGTAGATGCCCACTTGTGTGATGTTGGAGCCAACCCTTGCTTTGCAGGTGTAAGTCCCAAAGTTCAATCTATACTGGCTGCTTTTGCATAACATATTAGGCAATGGAGGGTGAAATAGCATACTGACTGTGTGTTAGGTAGGCGGTGCTCCCCAGACGACATGTTGCTACTCCATTGTTGAGCGGCTGAAAGTTCCGGCGTCCATCTTGGTTGCAGCGTCTCCTCCTTCCCACCTCCCTCAGTCCTCCAGCCATATCCCAGCATGCACTGCAAGTTCTGCTGGCTGTATCAGAGCAGCTGGGGGTTTTCGGCTGCTCCAGCCGGCAGAACTCTATGCCCAAATGGAATAGTGCATGGAGAGAGGGGTTTGGTTTCGGATGACACTTAAACGATGGGCTTCAGGCTAAGTCCATTGTTTCTCTCCGTTGCTTAATTGGGCAGAATAGTGTACCGTAAGTTGAGTGTGTGTGGTGTGTAACCCTCCACACTACACGATAAGCAACACAACTGATGATTGCTTTCCCCACCTCTGTTGCCTAATGTGTTGTGCAAAACCAGCCACTGAGTTTAAAGGATCTTAGGGAACAGGGCTAGGAAAGGCCTTTTCCTGGTGCCTTGAATATCTACTCTAAGAGCCTAACTAGATGGAACAGTCATCTGAGTCATATTCAGACAGCTGCTTCCTGTTCCCTAAGTTGGATGTAATGGGTTACAAATGTTGATCTGGAACAAAAGAAAAACTGTTAAAAAGAATATATCCATTAAAAGGAGACACTCATACCACATACCTCAGCATGGTTTAATATGGGTGGCATCAGGACTTAAAGACATGAAAACAACCTGCAGCTGTCCATATCTGCATCTTTGGCTATTATAGATTGTTGACAGGTGCAGAAGCTATTGGAATGGCTCGATTGATTACCCTAGGCTTTCATCCTGAGTAAGGATGCACACAGGGTCTGCAGGAGCAAGAAGAGGATGGGGAAGTCTTCTCAGAGCTTATTCTGCAGACTAGTTGCACTTGTTAAACAAGAAAGTAATTTACAACTGCTGGCAGAACTGTTCTTTTACCAGTTAGACATGGCTGAAAGTCATGGTAAAATCACAGAGAATGCTGGAAGAGCAGTTCAGTAGAATGAAGAGTGAAAAGGCTAGTAGAAAGTGCTTAGTCTGAGAAAGAAAGTTCACACACACAGAAACAAACAGAGACACACATTTCATGAGAGCAGTGATTAATAGCTATTAATGCAGAGATGTCTTAAAAACAGGTTAGGAAGCTTTCCAATAGTATATTCTGACAAGAATTCCAATAAAAAAAGTGTTTAATGGGATAGGAGAATGTTTACAATCCAATCTTCTTGGTGAAAGACAGGAGCCTTTAGTCAATGTTTGGCCTTCAGCAAGATCAATACTTTATTTTAAAAAGACCTCCTCAGTGTCATCCTTTATTAAAGTCTCTCAGAATAACACTGTAGAAATTCCTGTGACATTATTCAGCTAATTAGGTGGGAGACAATATTAAAATGTATCGAACTAAAAGGGTTGATACGGTAAGGAAGTTTGGTCTTCTTTTGGACTTCTTGTATTTAAAATTCTGCAAAGGTACAAAAGTTAATTGCTATGGATGGGAAGGCAGTTCTATGCATGCTGTCATTTTAAAAGCAAGTGTTTTGTATAAAAAAAGAGAAAGATGTATAATAAAAATGGAGAGGCTGAAAAACAAATACTGTGAAATATTTATACATTTCAGAAACTGAAAGAGTTTAATAAACTATACCTGCATGGTTTGAATTAAAACAGCTTTATTTTTGTATTTTTTTTAAATACAGTTCCATGACAATTATTCTAAAATTCTTCACAGTGGATGAAAGAAAATCTATAATTTATGCAAATTATAGAAAGTTGATGAAAACTTTAATGTTTGAATCAGATGGAATAAGAATTACCACTCAGAACAGATATCCAGCTATTCACTCCAAGAGCATTTGTAAACATCAATTAAAAATCATCATATATTTTATTTCAGTTAATTATTCTCTAGTTGATACCATCTGGAAATTATGACCACTTTAATTGGTACCATTCCCCACTCCCATCTACGATGGCCAGTAAGTGGTAATGAATACCTCTTTACCTTGAATACTGAACACAACTGTTTCCTGACATCTAAACATTTTATGTTGGTGTGTGTCTGTGTCTGTGTGCTGAGAGTCATTCAATCATATGAAGTCCCTTCCTGCAATCTGCCGCAGTGAAAATTAAGCCTTACTTCCAAGTAAACATAGGTAGGATTGGCCCACTGCCAATAACATACTAAGAAATTGTATGGAGAGAGGAACTGATTGAGAGGGAAGGGGAAAAATGGTACAGAACTTGGTCAGTTATGCAAGAAGTAGACCCATTGTATCAAACAAGCAGAGATAACTGTAATAAACAAGATTATGCAAAGTAGTGATAGGCCCTTCTTAATTTAGAATGGGCAGGGTCTTCCCAACCTATTTTGAATAATGCCAGTGACTTTCCCTACATTTTCAGCTCTCACACTCTGGCAAGTGTCATTTTGTGTGCAGGGTGGGGGAAGGTTGTTCTTCCTGGTCAAGGAGTCAGGAAGAATTAAAAAACTACAATTCCCAGACTTCAGACTTTGAGTTTAACCTCAGCTACTGTTTTTCCCCACCCCTCCTAACCTGGTCAGTTTCTGAAAGCTTGGGAAAGGGTAGAGGAAAGAAACTGACAAATGAGAAGGTTGGCATCAAGTTATTAATTAGACGAGACAAACTTTAGAGAGGATTAAGCTCATCCTATATGATTGGGGAACATGCAGACCTCCAGATGTTGATGGACTACAACTTCCATCATCCTTCACCATTGGCTGTGCTGGCTAGGCCTGATTGGAGTGGCCGTCCAACAACATCTGGAGGAAGGCCACACATTCCTCAGCCCCTGTCGTAATGGCTTGGAGACTTCAAAATTTGGGGTGGCTTTCCATTCTTCCCCATACCTAGTATGAACTAGAACAGAAATAAGAAATACTGTTGCAGCTTAGCACTAATGTGGTGATCCTAGCTCTTGGAAATAATCACCTGACCCTATGAGCTAGAAACTAGGAAATTGATGTTTAGGGTAGCATGCCAGAGCAGCATCAAAACCGCTGATGTCCAAAGCCATGCTAGGAAACAACACATGTATCATCCAAAAAAACCATTTTGAAGATTTGGGGGATCTGTCTCATGTTCCACTCAAGGAAATATTTTCAGTATGGTAACCCACATGGCCACAATTAGCTCCCACACGTGCAGAGGGCTGCTCTGTTCATTTCATGTTGCTTCTTTGGTGTGTATTTGATTTCATTTATTTATTATATTCATTTGTAGCTCACCTTGTTCCTAATACTAGGACTCAAGGCAGCTTTACAAAATTCAAACATATAAATAGAACTATACAAAAGTTTAAAAATACAATTAAATCATCTATAGCATTAAAACATTTAAAAGATTGAAAGACAAATATCAAATTTTTAAAAACCCCAGCACAATTAACAAGGTCCAGACTATTACCCAAAGGCCTGCCAGAACCAACAAGTTTTTGCCTGCCTCTGAAAGTGTAGCAAGGAGGGATCCAGTCTTGCTTCCCTGGGAAGGGAGTTCCAGAGCCTTGGAGCAGGTACCGAGAAGATCCTCTTACGTATTCCCACCAGGCGTACCTGTGATGGTGGTGGGAATGAGAGAAGGACCTCCCCTGAACAACTCAGGGCATGGGCAGGCTCATAAGGGAGAATACGGTCTTTCATTGAGAAAATCTGCTTCATCCAATGAAATTAATGAAGCAGCCTGGGTGTACAAGAGTTCCATGAGTGTATAAGAGTGCACACAGGTAGGAAGGGATAGGAGATAACAGGCCCATTCCCTTTCATTTTTGTGCAAAGTAGGGAACAGGTGTATGCTCACTGCGTATGTAACCCACAAACATTGGCACAATAACTTTCTCCAACAATACTTGAGACCAGCTATTTTAAGACTGTTGAATCTATAGTATGAACTTCAAATGCCATACCCTTGTTGTAAATAGAGCCACAGGTACCAGGAGTCATAAATATCAGCAACAATAGTGAAGAATAAAGGTCAACATAGCTTGCACAGGTCTCTAGTCTTTCTGAGATAGGCAGGAAAAATCCTACTGAGAGTACTGATAGGTTTATCTGTGAGCATGTGGCATTAAAAAATCTGCCAAAGGGATGCAAAGAATGCTGTATACTCCCTGGAGATATACTTTGTGTTCATATATATATTTTCTTTTGTGACAGCCTGACCTGCAAGGACCAGAAACAGTGTTTGAAGACAACACCATAACATTTGTCTTCTATGCAGGTCTGGAGTATTTATAACAAGGATTAATAACATAGGAAAGATGCAGTTGAGTTAACTTTGATTTATACCAATCTTTTAGAGACCAAGGGCCATATACCCATATGAGAAAGTGGGCAGGGGCTCCATTTTTCCAGCAGTGGGCAGACTCAAAGTTCAGAGTGGATGAGCCCAACAGAAAGAGTGGAAGAGGACTGTTTCCATGGAAGTGATATGAAGTGAACTAATTCGTGAGACTGAAGCTGGTCAGAATCAGTGCAAATTCTGGGTGTAAATGACAGGAAAGTCTACAGCAGCTTCATTCCACTGGTGTAAGGAATTTACAGAAATAAATAGGAAAATTCATGGCATCGCCATCAGTAGAGGAAAGGGGGATAATGCACTGTTGTGGGTGCTTGCGTATGATTAGAATAATTTCTTTTTGGTTATGGAGCCTGTTTGAGACAGAATCCATTAAAGGTTCAATTTGTCTTACCTAATATGCCTATTCGTATGTTAATGTTGTGAAACCTAGCTTCATTTCCCATTCCAAGCACAGGATTTCTTTTGTGTTTTAATTTTTTTAAGTAGTCATATCAATCCCTGTAAATGAAATGAGTTTCTTTTTAATAATAATGACAACATTCAGGCTTTTTAGGGATGGTTAAATTTCTACCTAATTCATTTTTGAATGTGAAAACATGTGGTATTCTCTCAATACCCATGGAACATAACTGAGAAAAATAAAACAGTTGAGGGAGTTGAATTTCAGTGTAGTTGGGAAAGTCATCCTCACCCCATGCCAAAAGTGTTGCTGCCACAGAGCGATTTGTGTACTAAAGCCACTTATCTAGCAGGGATGAGGCTTTGGGCTGAATTCCCTGGCCAAATAATGCTTTGTTCCCTACATAAAAGAATGCCAGGCAATTTAGGAGCATCATCAGATGAGCTAGTTACTGGGTCCTTTTGACGACAACATCTGCCTCCTGCATGTCTCCCGCCCCTTCTGCTTGGTTTCCTTTCACAAAACATGTCCTGGAAAATCTGACTTTTTTGGCTGTAGCGAAACGTGCTGCCATTTCCTGTTGTGTGCAGGAGAAGCAGCAGGATAGAAACGCCCAGTGAATAGGCCACATGGTCATTGTTTACTTCCTCTTTCTATGTATAGAAATAGGAAGTATTGTGGGACAGAAGTGGGGGGCAAAGCATTGGTAAGGAAACACAATTCACTCCCTGTCTGATGATGCTCTAGAAGAAGAAAAAATCCTTCAGATCATAATGGTAGTGATCTATAACAGCCTGCAACTTGGGGGGTGGGGGCACAAAAAAGAAACAGCATTGAATTGCAAGAGATGTTATTAAATGTAGAACATTCAGTTTATCACAGTTTGTGAAATTGATGTCTGCAACAAATCTGAACCAGATCTGACAATTCAAATGCATTTCATCCCTGAAGTTTAACCACTAGATTGTGATGAGCCCAGTCACATTAGTAATGCCACCGCTTGTGACTAAAGCCTCCTAGCATTGACAGTGCAGTGGGGATTTTGGGAACCACCAATGTCAATCCAAATATGCCAGCCTCTATGTGACACCAAGGGCCAAACTACATGTTACCTTGAAAGTAACTGTGGGGAACTTGATTCAGACTGGGACCCTAGTGTATATGTAGGGTAGGGGGCTTTTACTCTTCACTCCCTCCTACTGTGGTCTTGATCTGGATTAGCACCACCTATGATGACAATTTGTATAAGGAAAAGCCCCCATTCAATGAGAGCCTTTTCTTATATAAACTGCAAGCAGGGGGGCGTCGGGGTGGGGGAGTCCAGATCGGAACCACAGTCATAGTGGGTGTAGGCTAAAGCCTCTATCCCCATGCTAGGGTCCCAATCCACATATGCCCTTATATTTCAGGAAGGAAAAGCACTGATGTAGCTGCATGTTACCTATTAAAGGGGATATGTAGTTGGGTCTAAGATAACTTCCTTGGGAAAGCGGAATAGCTATATTTCACTTGTTAGAGATAAGACGTTTCTGTTACTCCCATGGAAAAAGGCATTGCTTCTGCCACTTGAGCTACTGTATATCCAAATTCATATTTCACCCATCAGTAAATATTGGGCCTCTGAAAAATAGAAGTCTATCATTGGACTAAAACACTGATTCTAGTACCTTTTAAAAATAACAACAACAACAACAACAACAATTAATTAGTCTGCTTAGCTACTGTTGCAGACCATATTATCAGATGATTTTTATGGTCTTCACAATGTAATTAGTCCATGGTGTTGAGCCAGAGAGCAGAAGCAAAGCCACAAGGAAACAGCTGATGTTAATGATGGCATGGTCATTTATTCAGCAGACAGAATTTCAGAATTATGATCTGGATTTGTTTGTGCCCATCCAATCACACATAATCTGTTTTCTGCCATAGGCAATAGGCCTGCTGTTGGTCTCAGTTTGATATTAATTGTGTTTTGTTTTGTTCAGCAGAGTATTTTCCTTTGTAACTAATTGTTTGAAATAAAAGTGTTGTAAGCATATTTATTTGGAGTCTCATATTACCCATTCATTTCTCACTTGCAAATGAGAAAAAAATGAATATATTTGATTTATTACTTCCTACTAAACATTGTTATTTAAGATTGAGTCCAGTTCGCTTCAACATAATTTTCTCTTGGTAAGTGGCTTATTATGTAATCCTATGCAAGTTTATTAAGAAGGAAGTTCCATTGTTTTCAATAGAGCTTATTTCCTAGTAAGTGTGTTTCGAATATCTGTCTCAGGATCACAGATTTAATGTATTACCACGCAATAAGTTCTTAGCCCTTGTTAAATCATATAATGCACAGTGCACTGCTGTTAACTCTGTCTTGCAGTGGGTTGTAAAAACAATTAGTAATAAAGGTTGTGCCTTAAATCAAAGTCAATACACAAAACAAAATGGGATTAAGAAAATTAGTGCAATACAAGGTTCAAATGGAGCTACCACTATGCACACCAAGGTAAAATTTAAAGAAAAAACTGATCCATACTGTTAAGCATAAAAAATAATAATAAACACTTCATAATTTAAAATTTTAATGATTTAACACATAACATAAATTATACCAGGATGAGAACTAAACGGTCCGCAAGCACTGCTAGATGGAAACTACACATTTCACTTTTTTCTACTGGTCATATGGAAGGCCATACACATCCACCTGTCCCATACACATCTCGACCACAAGGTTCTTCATCAGTGTGATAAGAAATTGGTCAAAATTATAGCCCTAAACACTTATTTTTTGTTCTTAGTTGTTCCATTCAGACCAAACATTAACTCTTTTTTTATAATAATTTTATTAATTTCAACATATAACACATAAAATAACACAATACTTATAACCCCTCGACAACCCCCCGTGCTCCCCTTCCCCCGAGACCTTCTTACTCTATTACTTATAGATTTTTCCAAAATTGCATTGATTCTGTAGACGTGTACAACCTCTCCCCTTTTCTAAAACATATTCTAAAAACATACCCCAAATACTTCCAAAATCATTCTTTTTAGTTAATCCCATCTTAACTTTCATTATACAGGTTAATCTATCATTAATTGCAATATCCCACACTCCTTTATACCACTCTTCCATACTATAATCCCCTTGTATTTTCCCATTTTTAGCTATCATTAGTCTCGCCGGTGTCAGGAGATTATTTATTAATTCTTTAATATTATTATTACCATATTCTTTATCAAATAACCCCAATAAAGCTATATTCGGACTTGCCTCTACCTTCTTAACTACTATCTCACTTATCTCCTTAAAAACTCTCTCCCAATTTTTTTTAACATGTTCACAAGTCCACCACATATGGTAATATGTCCCCAAATCCTGACATCCCCTCCAACAAAAACTTGAAGGCTTCTTATCTATCTGATGTAGTCTTACAGGAGTGAGATACCATCTCCATATTATTTTATACTGATTTTCTTTTATCCTTATTGAAAATAACTTTATATTTCTTGATTTCCATATCTTTCCCCAACTGTCCCCAGTGATCTGAATTTTCAAATCCTCTTCCCAGACTGTTTTCAAACTATCTTGAACCATATCCTCCTCCAATAATATCTTATAAATCTCACTCATTAAACCTTTTTTACTTTTACTTTTATTTCCTCCCGCCATCTCTCTAACCTCAATTAACTTTTCAAAAATTGTTTCCTTTCTACACTCCTCATTTTTCTTCTTCCATTTTAATATCCACTGTTCCAATTGCATACTCTTAAACCATAAGTTTTCCTGACCCGTTAAAACCTCTTCTATTTGTTTTTTATTAGTCATTTTCATTACCCAATCTTTCAGTTTAATTATTTTTTTCCCCTCAATAACCCCTCCAATTTTCCTCTCAAGTTACCTGGGAAGTTTTCCATCAAAACATTAACTCTTGTATAGCTTATCATTCTCGGTCAGTTTATGGATGCATCAGGAGAGGAAAGGGGACTTAGCATTCCCTCCTATCTTGTAGCTGCTAGAATAGTGCACTATGAAGTGGTATGAAAGCAGTATATAAAAGGCAGGAGCCACACCAAGCAGGATATAGCGGTATGAAAGCGGTATACGGTAAGTGTCAGTGGGCCCCAACAGTTGTCAGTGCACTTCAATATCACTATGAAGTAGTAGTGTGGCTCCTGCTTTTTATATACTGCTTTCATAGTGCAATATCCTGTTTGATGAGATCCAAGTCTATAGTCAAAGCAGATTTTCAGTAAAGTGCTGCACACAAAGAATCTACACATGGCAGGCTTAGTTAAACTGGAATTCAGGAGTGAAGTGAAAGACAGAGTTAACCGGGAAACAATAAATGGAGGAAATGGAGGAAATGTTCTAACTGTCCCACACCAACCCATCCTCCAAAGCAACTGTGATCATGTTTAGAAAGCAGGAATTCCTTGTCTAATAAAACTGATCTCTTCTGTCTAAGCAAGCAAATAAGTAGCTTCTGCTTTCAACACATAGGGTGATTTAATGACGGGCAGCAGTTAACCCTTTCCCTTCTCAGAGCAAAGCAATGAAAACAACCCATCTAGAGTGGTGAAGGTAGGTTACACGCAGCAGAGCTTTAGGCAGCTCCTATGGGGAGCCTACTTCACACCTGCCTCTCCTCACAAGGGAATGGGTTACTAGCTTGCAGGTGTTGCTCTGGCTGTAGCTTTGTGGAGCCAGGGAGATACTGCAACTTAGTTTTCATGCCAGCCTCACTGTGCAGCTGGGGGAGATTTCTGGAACTATCCCCTCCACATTGCTCTTACGTTGGTGCATAGATAGATAGATAGTTTTATTTATTTATTACATTTGTATACCGCCCCATAGCCAAAGCTCTCTGGATGGTTTACATGGGATTAAAACAATTAAAAACAATATACAAAAATTAAAACAGCTAAAACATACAACATACCCACAATACACACATACATTTAAAACCGCTACAACAGCCCCAAAAGCTACAAAACCAAAAACAAACCCAGGCACCTCAGATGTTGGCAAATGCCTGAGAGAAGAGGAAAGTCTTGACCTGGCACCAAAAAGATAACAATGTTGGCACCAGGCGGGCCTCGTCAGAGAGATCGTTCCACAATTGGTGGGCCACCACAAAGAAGGCCCTCTCCCTTGTTGCCGACCTCTGAGCTAACCTCGGAGTAGGCACTCGGAGGAGGGCCTTAGATGTTGAACGTACTGTTCAGGTAGGTTCATGTCAGGAAAGGCATTCCGTCAGGTATTTGTGGTCCCAAGCCATGTAAGGTTTTATAGGTTAAAACCAGCACCTTGAATCGGGCTCGGAAACATACAGGTAGCCAATGCAAGCAGGCCAGAGTAGGTCTTATATGCTCGAACCTTCTGATTCCAGTTATCAATCTAGCCGTTGCATTTTGCACAAGCTGTAACTTCTGAACCGCCTTCAAAGGCAGCCCCACGTAGAGTGCATTGCAGTAATCTAACTTGGAGGTTACCAGAGCATGGATAACTGAAGCCAAGTTATCCCTGTCCAGATAGGGACATAGCTGGGCCACCAACCAAAGTTGGTAGAAGGCACTCCGTGCCACTGAGGCCACCTGAGCCTCAAGTGACAGTGATGGTTCTAGGAGAACCCCCAAGCTATGAACCCGCTCCTTCAAGGGGAGTGCAACCCCATCCAGAATAGGTTGAAGACCCTCCATCCGGTCAGCAGAACCACGCACTAACAGTGTCTCAGTCTTGTCTGGATTGAGTTTCAGTTTATAAGCCCCCATCCAGTCCATTGTCGCAGCCAGGCACTGGTTCAGCACATCCACAGCCTCACCTGATGAAGATGAGAAGGAGAAATAGATTTGTGTGTCATCAGCGTACTGATGACAACACACTCCAAAACTCCGGATGACCGCACTCAACTGTTTCATGTAGATGTTGAACAGCATGGGGGACAAGACAGATCCCTGAAGAACCCTATACTGGAGAATCCACGGGGCCAAGCAATGTTCCCCAAGCACCACCTTCTGGAGCCGACCCACCAAGTAGGAGTGGAACCACTGCAATGCAATGCCTCCCACTCTCAACTCGGACAGTCGTCCCAGAAGGATACCATGGTCGATGGTATCAAAAGCTGCTGAGAGATCAAGGAGAATCAACAGAGTCACACTCCCCCTGTCTTTCTCCTGATATAGGTCATCATACAGGGTGACCAAGGCTGTTTCCATACCAAAACCAGGCCTGAAACCCGACTGAAATGGATCCAGATAATCGGTCTCATCCAAGAGTGCCTGGAGCTGGCTCGCAACCATCCGCTCCAGGACCTTGCCCAGGAGTGGAACATTTGCTAATGGCCTGTAGTTATTAAAATTTTCAGGGTCCAAGGAAGATTTCTTTAGGAGTGGTCTCACTGCCGCCTCTTTCAGGAGGCCTGGGACCACTCCCTCTTGCAAAGAGGCATTAATCACTTCCCTGGCCCAGCCAGTTGTTTCATCCCTGCTAGCTTTTATTAGACAAGAGGGGCAAGGATCCAATATGAAAGTGGTTGCACGAACCTGTCCAAGCACCTTGTCAACATCCTCGAGGTTGGGTCACAATGAAGGCAGTTATAAGAGGGATTTGTATTAGGGAAATGTGTACCCTAAGAAAACAACAGGAAGCACAAAATAAAAAGATAGAAAAGGAGGTAAGATATTTAGAGGAAAAATTAAGAGAGACAAAAGATAAACGCCTATATGCCCAAATTCAAGCCAAGAAGAAGGAATTAGAGAAAGAAGAGCTAGAACAGGTTCAAAGGAATTTGTTATATTTGAAGAGGGATTTTTTTGAATACAGTAATAAAAATTCTAGGATGCTGGCCAGGTCCACTCAGTCAAAAAAGGCAAAGAATTGGATAGGGACAATTAAAGATAAGACAGGTAAAAGTCATAATTTAATGAAGGATAAACTAAATATATTTCAGGAATTTTATAGAGAATTATATGCATCAGATATGGATCCACAGGTTAATGTATTGGAATATGTAGAGAGGAATTGGAAAACAAGATTACAGAGACAAGATAGGGATTATATGGAGGGTTTAGTCACAGAAAAAGAAATAGAAGGAATTATTGATAAATTAAAAGCAGGGAAATCTCCGGGGATGGATGGTTTGGGGCCGGAATATTATAAGGTTTTTAGAGGAATATTAATACCAAAATTGAAAAAGTTATTTAATAGTATAATAGAAGGAGGAAAGACCCCACCATCGTGGGATCATTCCTTGATTATATTGATCCCGAAACCAGATAAAGATTTGACGGATCCAGCTTCTTACAGACCAATATCATTAATAAATCAAGATTCAAAAATTTTTACGGCAATAATGGCAAAAAGAATGAGTACTTTTATAAATAAATATATCAAAAAAGATCAATGTGGATTTATTTCAGGAAGGCAAATGCCTAATTTAATAGGGAGAGTTTTAAATATAATTAATATTATTTTAAAAAAGGAACTTAAAAGCAGGTTTGTTAGCATTAGATATATTTAAAGCCTTTGATTGTATGGAATGGCCAGCACTTAAAATAATTATTAAAAAATTGGGTTTGGAGATAAATTTATAGGAGTGATTGATCAGTTGTATGCAAATAATAAAGCAGAAATAATAGTTAATGATTGGTTAATGCAACAGATTATCTTAGCCCGTGGCACTAAACAAGGATGCCCACTCTCACCGATTTTATTTGCAATAGTGACTGAAATTTTGGCGAATGTTATAAGGGAGGATTCAAGATTAAAAGGGATAGGAGGGAAAGAAAAGGTTAAGATGAACATGTTTGCGGATGATACATTACTGACTTTAGAAGATCCTCTGGAGAGTGGGGAGGTGATTAAGAAGCATTTGAGAGAATTTGGGGTGATTACAGGTTTACAAGTAAATTGGGGGAAGTCAGAAATGATGTTTTAAGTTGAAAATAAAAAATTATTAAAAAAAAAACCATCCTCAAGCTGTACCAACTGAAACTCATCCAAGAAAACAGGACAAGTCTGTGCTCTGGATATCTCATTTGATTCACCTGCTATAACACTGGAGTCTGAGTCCTGACGGATGCCAAAGAGTTTACTCTGGAAGTGCCCAGCAAATGTATTACAGCGGGCCTCAGATGGTTCTACCATGTCTTTGGGGCCGGCATGTAAAAGCCCCCAGACAACTCTGAAGAACACCACTGGGCGGCAAGTTGATGATTGAATAGTGGCAGCAAAGTATTGTTTTTTTTTTTGCTGCCCTCACTGCCCCTGAATACAGCTTATCATAAGCACTTACCAGTGCTTGATTGCATCCATCAGGAGTTCATCTCCATCTGCCCTCAAGCCGTCTCCTGTTTTGTTTCATCACTCTCAGCTCCGGGGTATACCACAGAGCCGTACAAGCTCTACATAGGAGAGGGTGCTCAGGAGCAATTGTGTCAACCACCCAGGTCATTTCTGCATTCCACAGATCAACCAGGGTTTCGACAAGAGAGCCAGCCCTATCTGCCGGAAAACTCCCCAGAGCCCTCTGGAAACCATCTGGTTCCATTAGACTCCGTGGGCGGACCTTCTTAATGGGTCCCCCACCTTTGCAGAGGGGAAAAGCTGCTGTAAGTGTAAACCTCAGCAGGTGGTGATCTGACCATGATACAGGGGCTGATGTAAAATCCCCCACTTTCAGATCACCATCTCCATGTCCAGTTGAAAAAAACAGGTCTAGAGTATGCCCTGCTACGTGCGTCGGGCCGATGGCATGTTGGGACAGTCCCATGATTGTCATGGAGACCATGAAATCCTGAGCTGCCCCAGATATAGTGTCCCCGGCGTGAATGTTGACATCCCCCAGAACCAGGAGTCTGGGGGACCTCAACAGTACACCCGAGATCACCTCTGCCAGCTCAGCTAGGGAGTCCGTTGGGCGGTACACCAACAGAATTCCTGATCTGTCCCATTGGCCCAACACAAGGTGCAAACACTCTAGACCAGTAGTCATATGGACAGGGAGCCTGCAGAGGGGGATGGAGTTCCTATAGGCCACAGCAACCCCCCCTCCCCGTCCCTCAGGTCTACCCTGATGCTGAACTGGTGGGTGGGCACAGCTGCTCTCCCACCCAGGTCTCGGTTATACATGCCAGATTGGCTGCCTCATCCACAATTAAGTCATGGATGAGGAAGATCTCCTCTGAATGAATGCTTGGAGGCGGTAATGGGCTGGATGAGGAAAAACAAACTGAAGCTGAATCCAGACAAGACGGAGGTGCTTACTGTCAAGGGCCACAACCTGGAGTTGGAGGTGTGTCAACCAGTTCTGGATGGGGTTGCACTCCCCCTGAAAGACTGTGTTCGCAGCTTGGTGCTCCTGGATCCGTCGCTCCAAATGACATCCCAGATAGATGCAACGGCCAGGAGTGCCTACTATCAGTTTCGGCTGATACGCCAGCTGCGCCCCTTCCTAGAGTTGGAAGACCTAAAGACGGTAGTGCACGCGCTGGTAACTTCGAGACTCGACTTCTGCAATGCGCTGTACATAGGGCTACCTCTGTTCCTAGTCCGGAAACTTCAACTAGTTCAAAATATGGCAGCCAGGTTGGTCACCGGTACACCTAGGGGTGACCATATTACACCAGCTTTGAAATCTCTCCACTGGCTGCCAGTTAGTTTCCGGGTGAAGTACAAAGTGTTGGTCATTACCTTTAAAGCCCTACATGGTTTGGGTCCAGGTTACCTGCGGGATCGCCTTCTCCCATACAATCTGCCCCGCACGCTTAGGTCCTCTGGGAAGAATTTATTACAGTCAACAAAAACTAGACTGACAACTGTTACCCAGAGGACCTTCTCTTCTGCCGCACCCAGATTATGGAATGACCTGCCGGGAGAGATCCGTGAACTTACCAGTCTTTAGGAATTTAAACGATCTATAAAGACTGAGCTCTTCCGGCAGGCCTACTCAGATTAATTTTAAGTGTTTTATTGGTGTTTTATTGGTATTTTAATGATATATTGGTTTTATGTATTTTTAATCAGTTTTGTGTGTTTTATGATGATGTTGTTCCCCGCCTCGATCTGGAGGGAGAGGCAGGTAATAAATAAATATATTATTATTATCTTATTATGCACCGATCTGGCATTTAAAAGCAGCACCCGGAGGCCTGAGGGCTGGCTGATAGGGCAACCAACAAGCCTATGGGTGTGAGGGGGACCGGAACAAGGCACAGCCGTTAACTGTCTGGACCTCATTCCCCTTACCTGGCAAGTCCTCCTCACAACGCCATATCTCCCTCTATCTGGCACTACACTGATTGGGCCCCCCTGTTATGAAAGACAACTTCTTTCGGTTTGGTTGATAAAAGAATACACCAAATGTGAACCAAACCACACCTTTTATTCAGGCCAAACAAAGCTAAGCCAATCGGATAATAATTAAACAGAGATTTACCCAGTAGCCACAAGGCAAGATTAAACAAAGCAAGGTAAACTTAAAGTTGACATTAACAATAGCTAACGAACAAGCGTCTTCTTCCAAGGGGACCTCAAACCTCCTTCTCCGAGGTCTACCTTTGCTTTAAACGTAATCTTTCCGACCGACGTTGAATGTCTCTTGTTTCCGACCTCCTCCTCAAACGCCTGCGTTCCTTAGCGTCTTTTAAAGTGTGCACTGACTCCTCCTCAGATGATAAGAGCTCTGTTACACCTGCCGGTGAGTCTGTAAGATCAGCACTCATTTCAGAGCTTTGATTCTCCACAGCTGGAAGAGAGGAACTGTGAAGTGTTTCCTCTTCAGCACCAGGATCCTGATCAAGCTCAAGATCACTGTCTGCTTGTGCTAGGCTTTCTGACAGCTGCTTCTCCTGCTCAGAAGAAAGAGGGTTAAACACAACACCCCCTCAGATCCCCCCACTTGGCCCTGTATCCTCCCTCCAAGGCACATAGCTCAAGCCTAGGGAAGGGGAAACAAAACAAAAAAAAACAAATAAACAAAGACAAGAACAAAAAGCCAGCAGGCAACCCTTCCTCTCCCCCCCTGGGCAGCAAGCCTCCCTCTCCTGCAGGGTTGATGGCTTTCCCAGGCCCCCTCAGCCAGCCAGCTTAAATATCCCTCCCAGGAAGGGAGGGGGACAGGTGTAATGGTCTACAGCAGCTGGCTCATTACCTGGGGACCTGGTCCTGCAGGGAGTGGCAGTCAGGCTGCAGTCCTCGGGGAAGAGCAGTGATGATGGTGATGGTGGTGGTGGTAGCAGCAGGCAGCAGGCAGCCCTTCCTCCCCCCCCCCCCCAGGCAGCAGGCCTCCCTCTCCTGCAGGTTTGATGGCTTTCTTTAAATAATGTTGTAGCCTGTCTAATTGCAGTTATTGTGTTCATCTCATTGGGATGATTCATATGATCACGGAGGAAAATAAGCCATTGTGGCTTATTTTTGCTCCCTGCATATGCCGGTTCAAGCCACTTAATTAGCATAACTACCCCAATGGTTATGATGTCCAAAGCTGGCTAGGGTTGCTGGCAGCAGCAGTTTAGAAACCACCCTGCAACCCTACAACAAGCCATGGCTTATTTTCCCTCCATGATCATGCAAACCCGATCTTTCTTTCACTCTATCTTCAAATGCGCTCTCTGTGATGATTGCTCCACCCCACTACTATTGTATATTGTATGGCCAATAATTATTTTTTAAAATTAAAACTCTCCATGCTATATGGAAAAACCATGTGATTTGCTATGTTGCATATTTCAGCCTAGTAATGAAAGATCCTATCATGTACCACCTGCTCCCAGCTGCCTCCATGTGATAAAAGTATCAGGTAGACCAAATATAATCTTCCATACAAGGTGCATTGTGCATATGTATTATTTCCCATCCAGGGCAGATTCTGCCTTTGACATCAGTGATTATAATGCAATATCAGTTTCATGATGTATTAGCCTAATATAATTTTCATCAATCTACCACATATGGGAGCAAAACAGTGCGGTTCAATGGCTCACATGTTAGATTTGGACTTGTGTTTGAACTTCTGTTCAGCCACTGAGAATTTCTCTCAACTGTCATCCATAAGAAAAGGAAAATATAATGACTGATTTGTATTTTTTATTATGTGGAAGCACAAGCCATGAATTTAAAAAGGCAAAACCTCATTCATGAATGGCTAACAGTGCAGTCCTATGCATGTGGGAAGTAAGTCCCATTGTGTTCAATGGAGTTTACTCATGAGTAACCTTCCTATATAGAAGTCTGATTGAGCTAAGGCAGGTTTACTTTTTATACATAGGATTGGTCTGTAAAACTTCCAGAGGATTTTGGCCAAACTTTGAATATGTGTCTTTCAAGCTGTAGCTCATTTTAGGCATAATTGTATTCTAAATCTTTTACTATTTGTTCAGGAAACTGAACAAATTCAAAACTTTCATAGGAACCCTTTCAGCTTGTTTGAATTACAACCATAACTAAAGTTTTATTCTATTCTTTTATTCTATTCTTATTCCTGTATTTGATTTTAGGGTGACATGGAAATTGTAATTTCTGAAAGATGAATAATGCAGTCAGCTTTAAAGAAATCGCAAAATATGCAGCCATTTCAGCCACTTATTATCCAAGTTCAAGTGAATATTTATATACCTTTTTATTCAAGGAGCATATTTCCAATTCCATTTCAGAGTTCAGCTTGATGTTGGGTCTTCTCTGTCAGTGAATGATGTTGATAGTGTCTACTATCTTTCTTCACTTTCCATTTTCTCTTCTTGTAGTGTATTTCTGTAAAACTACTGGAGCAAAAATTTTGGCATTTAGATAATGCAGCTCATATAGCAGATCAGCTTCTGGAAGCCCAATTCTAAAGATATATGAAGCCTTGAGAGTGCACAGAATAACTTGCACTAAGAAACCTACAATCAGGCATGGAGTCAGCACCTCACATCCATGGACATCTGCTGGAGCCCTCCTGATACTAGTTCCAGGCCGTCAGACTGGACAGCTGGGTCTGCTAGCAGCAAGCTCTTTTAGTAACTGAAAATGTCAGTCCAGGGCATTGTGGGAAATTTAAATGATGGGTCACTACCTGGGCAACACTGTGGAAGAGCACTATGGGTAATTGAAATGGCACATGGCTTGCAGCGGCTGCCCACCAGCAACAGGGAAGCCTGAGCGGGTGGATGGGGAAGTTGCTGATGTAGGAGGAAGACCATTATAGGGCATTTTGCCAAAACATAGTTTGAGAACTACTTGTATTAGCAGGTTTTGATGGTTGGCATGTAATGTTATTTTATTTTATTTTACTAACAATATTGATGGATAACATGGAATGGTAAAGAATATTAGACAGTTGTCAGTTTATGAGATTTCATCTGTGAAGTGTGACAAAATCAAAACAATAAAGAAATGTCAGCACTTATTCAGATGTTTCCATGTACTGACCATTTCATTGGGCTACATCCAATGTTGCATGTGTGGATTTCCAGTTGTGCTGAAGGGCTTCCCTTCTATTTCCCCACCTGCGTAGCCTCCCCATGCTCTCTCTTAACTCTCCTTGGGTCAGAGGTGCAAAGGGAAGAAGGGATTGATTCTGCTAGTGGGTGTCATTCTAATCATGAATGGACACAGTTGGATGTCACTCATTGATAACTGGTAACCATATAAACACCCTGCTCTTCAGCCAAAAAGTTTCCTAGGGTGTCTTAAACATCAATGAAAAGAAGACCAGTCCTTGACCCCAGGATTACAATTTAAACACAGACCAAAGGGATGGGCAAGGAGGGGGACCCTACATGCACTAGTTCTTACAATGACTAGCAAGAATGCAGTCATACCTTGTTGATCTTCTGATCATGACCAGCATGAATGGAAACAATTGCAAAGGGAGGAGGAGCCAGGAATTGCTGGTATCACAGCAGAACAAACAAAGTGGCCTTGCTTCCTTCCTCTCCCTCTAGTAAAAACCAATTGAATGGCAGTTGTGAGAGAGGCAAAGCCTGATAAAACTGAGTTCTCAGCAGTGCTGATGGTGGCCTTGATTTCCTTCCCTTCCCCCCACTGTAAACAGCCATAGCTTATACCAACCAACACTCAGCCTGGTGACATATTGGACTAGTTTAACATAGTGGCTTATTTCCCCACTGTGCATGCCAGCCACATTTCCCTAATTACACTCACTGGCATGGCTTGCTGTGTCACCTGAACCTGGGTGGCTGGTGTCCCTTCCTAGAGTTGGAAGACCTAAAAATGGTAGTGCACGCACTGGTAACTTTGAGGCTCAACTTCTGCAATGTGCTGTACATAGGGCTACTATGATGTTCAGTTGCTAGGAGAACTGTTTATATCAACAATTGTAAGTAGTTGTATATAAAAAGCCATAAAAGAAGGTAAATATGAGAACAGTTATGTTGTAACTAGGTAAGAATAAGGGGGGAGTTTATGTGTGAGTGCTGATTGGATGGTGGCGGGGGAGTGCCTGGATTGGCTGGCTGTGTGAGAGTGTCTGTGTATATATTGAGGGAGCTGACAAGAGCTGACAGTTAGTAGGAGAGAGAGAGTGTGAGGGAGAGTGTGATTAGCGGATAGGAAGAACCAACGTGTTTTGTTATTTTGGGGGAACTAGTTTGTGGGAGAGAGTAGAGAGTAGTGTAGAGTAGGTACAGTAGGCAGGATAATTAGAATTTTAGAGTTTCTATTGTCAATGTTATAAGAAGAAAGTACTGAAACCATAAAGCATTGTGCCTGTAACCAATACGAGTCTATACCTGAGGAAACCATCACGCTTATTGACTTGCATATACTTCTGTTAATAAATCTTGTTTACTTACAACTGGTGTGATCATTAGAATTATACCTGAGTAAAGTACTGGTGGCAGCGGACATAAGAAGGGGGATTTGAGGGCTAGGGTGCTGGGCTGTGGAGCCGTGGGGCCTAGAAGAATAAAGGCGAGACGAGAGTAGCAGCAGTAGCCCTAAATTCTCAACCATGTCATAAGCACGGGGGGGGGGGGGTTGAAGTAAGCCCTGAGTGCGAGTGGCGTGGACAGCCCTGTGGTGTAGCCTGGTGAGTGGCACAGGTACAGGCAGGGCGTCACAGCTACCTCTGTGCCTAGTCCGGAAACATCAACTAGATCAAAATATGGCAGCCAGGTTGGTCACCAGTACACCTAGGGGTGACCATATCACAACAGCTTTAAAATCGCTCCACTGGCTGCCAATTAGTTTCCGGGCAAAGTACAAAGAGTTGGTTATAACCTTTAAAGCCCTACATGGTTTGGGTCCAGGTTACCTGCAGGATCGCCTTCTCCCATACAATCTGCCCCGCATGCTCAGGTCCTCTGGGAAGAATTTACTACAGTCAGCCAAGACTAGGCTAACACCCGTTACTCAGAGGACCTTCTCTTCTGCCGCTCCCAGACTGTGGAACGACCTGCCAGGAGAGATCTGCCAACTTACCAGTCTTCAAGAATTTTAGAGAGCTATAAAGACTGATCTCTTCCGGAAGGCCTACCCAGTCAAATTTTAAGACTTTGTTGATTTTAATGATATATTGATTTATATGCTTTTAATTAGTTTATGTATTTTATATTTTTTGCATTTATGTTGTTCTCCACCTCAGTCCGAAGGGAGAGGCTGGTAAGAAATAATAATAATAATAATAATAATAATAATAATAATAATAATATTTTTTGTTGTTGAAGGGGGGAGGAAGCAACTCTCAAATAACCAAACAATGGTCCATGGGTTATTTGAGGGTTGCTACCCCCTCTAACAAGCCATGCTGTGTTCCTGCAAATCACATATTGCTAATTGTTGTGAGTCATTCAGGTTGGATGTTCTATCCTCATATAATTTCACAGCTGCTCCAGTATATTCATAATTAATCATTGTCTTGGTTATATTATAATACTCCCTCATATATTTACAGAGTTTATTTGTTTATTTATTTATTCCCTTTCTTATTATTTTCACTCTTATAAGAAACAATAGGACATTTTTTAAAACATGAAAGTGTGAATTTTGAACTTCAAGTAGCAAAACTAGAAAAGTACTTAATTTCAAATATTTATGGATAGTCTCTTTTATTCTGTCCATACCAGAATGTTATGTCCATAACATAACAACTGCCCTTAAGATTTACTTGCAGAGTCTAGTGTTTTTGAGGGCTGTAAGGTAAGCAGAGCAAATGGCAGGCTGGCATTAAACTGTTTGTGTCATCTAAGGACTCAGTTCTTTACCTGTAAAACTGAAATAAAAGAAAATAAAAGGAAGACCCTGTGCACAATTACCATAAAAATAACAATGCACAATAAAGAACAGTACAGCTTTTTAAAGTAATTTTAACTGTGTTTCAACAACACAAAACCATTAAAAAACCTGGGGGGGGGGGCTTTTAGGCCTAACAACCAATCTTTTCTATGGTTTCATGAATCAGTTTTGGGTTATGAACTCCAGGCTGAACTTAATTAATGTGTGCATACTGAAATCTAAGCTCACTACAGTCATGTTACAGAATGACTAGAATACTCTTTTTGTTTCTTTATGTGCAAAAATCAATACAATTTTGAACGTGAAGCCTGAATAGCTGAGAATCAGGAAAACACTTTTAAAAAAAGATGTTTCACACTGCTTTGCAGGATTGTTTTGACATTTCTCCCCTGCAGTTTGCAAAGTTCAGCATTACCTTATTTCCCATGATTTTTATCTCCTTTCTCTCTAGCAAAAATAAATAAATAAATAAATAAATAAATAACTCCATCACTCCAGAGCTGACTGCAGGAAGAGATAACCTTCTACACATGCTTAAAGGTGGTGCATTGACTATTTGTTCAACTGATTAAATGATGAATAAACAACAGTATCTGTTAACAAGCACTGATGGTTCTTTAACTTGACCTTGTGAAAATGCCCTGTTGTGTGCTGAGGATGGCTTTAATATTGCATCAAAGCTTACTTAAGTGAATGAAATTGTTGCTGCAGGGAAACTCTTTAAGAAGTGTAATTGGAATAGATTCTCTTAAATTACTATATTTTGCTAAGCAAAAGGATGTGATCTTGGCATGTGTTGTTTTCATTCTGGAATCTTATTTAGCTGTTTAGTCACAACAATGACACCGGGTACTTTTAGGAGCCTGATTAAAATGAAGGAAATGAAGGCTCCCTGCTGAAGATATTTACTTTTAGCCTAAAACAAGGGAGGAAATCTCCCCAAAACATGTTTAAGAACTGTTTTCATTACTTATGTTAGGATCCATACACAGGGAAGTATTCTAAGCTACCTGTGTGCTAGTAGGATTCACCACTAGCACAACCAGAAGAGATCGGCTCCTCGAGCATCAAGACCAAGTGGAAATGCTCGTTTCTGGGACAGAGAAGGTCAGCAGAGCTCTCAGAAGGGAGCTCCCCTTCTCTGCTCTGATGCAGAAACAAGTATTTCCGCTTGTTTCTAAGTTGCTTTCAGAAACGCTAGTTCCTGTTGCACTTGCAATGAGTCCCTCACCGCGGAGGCTGGTGGCTCCAATGTCTCTGGGACTGTGACTCCATACTGGGTTTTAGTCAGGACCAGCCAGAACTCTAAATGAGCTATCCAAGGGGCTGAATCCGATTCCCCAAATAGGTTCATCACCTTGGATAGCTCCTTTAGAGGTATGCCTCATTCTGATTAAAACCCAGAATGGATGCACAGCCGCACCAAAATCAGAGCTACCACCCTCCGCTGGTCCCACAGGAACAGAGGAACAAGCGGAGGCAGAGCAGCGTTGCAAGATACCACACTTGTAATCCTCAGCCATATGCTAAAGTGGAGAATCTATGGTCCTCCAGATCTTGCTCCCATGAGTCCCAGCCAGCATAGCAAATTGTCAGGGATTATGGGAGTAATAATAATAATAATAATAACATCTTGAGGGGCATATGTTCTCCCCATCTGCCCCAAGGCACATCATTAATCTTTTCACCACGTGTATTTAAGGGGATTTTATAGCTTGAAGATTACATCATTTTTGTAATTGAAGAAATCAGATATTATGGGTGTGCATGACCTCCTTTTATTGGGGGGGGCGTCAATTTGTTTTCATTATTTAAGAACTCATTTGTTTCATTATCCAAGCCTAGAAATGCTAGTTATTTCATTATGCCCATTTGTCTTTGTTATTTTATTTCTTTCAATGGTTTTGGAAATTCTCAGTAGGACCAGTTATTATGTGTGCCAGGTAGATGATACCAAAATAAATAAATAAAATGCAGAGCCTGGTTCCAGCTTTTGGGAGGCCCTGGGCAAAGTATCTTCCAGCCTCCTCCAAGTGCCGCTGCAGATGGATGAGCAATTCACAGCAGGAATGGGCAGTGACAGCCAGCAGCGGGGACTGTCAGCGGTACTCGCTTACTCCAGCACTGAAAAGAGAAGTGCCAGGCAAGGTAGCTACATCAGATGCTGCCATCTTCATTTCTCCAGAATGCCTCTGGTCACCAATGTAGTGAACATTGTGGGCTGGGCCCAGAGACTTTGGGGCTGATATAGATGGCTGTGGCTCCAACACAGGACCATCTATAGATTCAGATATCAGCCCAGGATTCCTATGATATTATGGCACTATGGGCTGTTTCATTCATTACCAGGAGAGATGTAGTAGTCAACATGGCAAGGCTTTCTCGGTTGTGCTACTCAAAGTTTATTGTATGATAGCTGCTTTGAGTAACATTAAGGAAAGAATTCTAAATCTGAAGTATTGCTTAGTAGGCTCTTCCTGAGTACATTTCTGCACCACAGAAAGTTAATGTCCACTTTCATTTCCACTAAATAGGAGAATAAAAATTACCCTTGAAAAAAAGAAAATAATGAGGAATTAGATCTCTGCACACCTATTTACCCCATTACAGGAACCATTTAGGTCACTCAAGCAAACAGTTGATTTCTTAATAGATAATTAAAAACTCACTGAATAGGATGAATGTGCAGTTAGGAGTGCTATAAAAAGTAGATTGTTGATACATGCACATCCTTGGAGCCCATGAAACATTTCATCCTTGGACTTCATGATACAAAACAAAACCCATTTCTATGGAATGTCTTTGGTTTGACATGAGAAGATGCTGTTACTTGTTCTTAGCGTCACGACCCTTTATGTCAGAAAAGCACCACTGTTATTGCCATGAAGCAAGGTGGTGAAACATTCTATTGTTTCATAGGGTTTATACCATAGATGGCCACAAGGCAGGTACTAAGAGGATTGCAAAGGAATTATGTTGAAATAGTCTCATGGTACCTGTTACTGTTTTAGCAACAGCACTATTTTACAAGAATGTTAATTGCAAACATAAGTGTGACCTTCTGTAGAATTTGCAGAGTTTGCTTATTACTTGTAAGACACAGATACCCTCATTAAAATTATTCTGTGTTCCTTGCTGGACTCATAACAAGAGACCCTTCTACTGTAGGAGTAGGCCAAGACAATACATGTTATCAGGATTTAAAAACACTCTCCCTGAGACCCTGGACACCTACTATAAGTCAGAATACACAATACTAGGCTAGATGGAGAAAAAGTCTAACCTGGTATAAGCCACTTTCCTATGTTTAGTCCTAAATATTTCTCAGGCTGTTTTCTTTCCTTTTCTCTGTTTCTCCCTCTCTCCCCAGCCTTCCTTCCTTCCTTTTTGCATTATGTTTGGAGTTATAAATTAATTCTCAGAAGAGAATGACACACAAACATTTATTGCACTTACTCCACAGACATCAGGGAACTGGGGAGTAACATGATTTCCATTTTCCCGCCTAAAGTGGAAGAAAGAGATTTATCTTGGGTAAGAAGCCACTCAGACTTATTCCCCTGCTTTCCTGTTGCAGAAAGAGCAATTTCAGTCTTGAAAATATATGTTTCAAAAGATTTGGATCAGTTGCCATGAATGTGTGTGTGTGGGGAGAATCCAGACATTGTGATTAGTATTTTAAAAAAGACACCATATTGATTGAGGATCATGAATGACATTACATGGGGAACACAGCCCAGGCAGTGAATGGCTCTCCCTCCACCCGCAGGTTTGGTGGTTGCTCTATCAGCCTTCCCATAGGTCTCTAAATGCTGCATTTAAATGCCTGATTAGTTCATAATAAGATCTCTCTCATTCATGATTTAATGTGGATGAGGCAGCCAATCTGGCATGTATAACCAAGATCAAGGGATAAGGGAGGCAAGCAGGGTGGAATTAGTGTCTCCTGGTTGTCCCAATTGGGTACTTGGTTCAGCAGTCCATCTATCTCTGCAGGCTCCCTTTCTTCCTCACTACTAGTCTAATGTTTGCAAGTTGTAATGGGCAGCAGAACTGAATGGATTCTATTGTGTACTGCCCACCCTGCTGCCCGATGGTTTCACTACCTGAGCTGACAGAGCTGGTAGCCTTTCAGATCTCCCAGACTGCTGGTTCTAGGAGACATCAACATTCAGCTGAGGGCACATTGTCTGGGGTGTCTCTGGATTTCATGGCCTCCTCAACAACCATGGGACTATCACAACATTGCTTCAGCCCAACACATATAGCAGGGCATTCTCTAGACTTGTTTTTTTTTTCCCAGTTGGCTTTGCAGATGGTGATCTGAAGGTGGGGGACTTTGAATCAGTCCCTTTGTCCTGTTTGGATCATCTCCTACTTAGGTTTGGACTTGCAGCAGCATTTCCCATCTGCAAGGGTGGGAGACCTATTATGGCTGATGGATCCAGATAACTTTTCAATCCAGATGGTTCCCAGAAGGCTCGGCAGGGTGTGTGTTCCACCTGATATGGATGGCTTTCTTGTCAAAACCCTGTTCTAATGCAGAAATGATGGTTGACACAATTTCTCCCGAGCACCCTCTCTTGAGTAGAACTTGTACGGTTCAATAGTGCAGCCCAGAGCTGAGAGTGATGAAACAAAATGGGAAATGTCTTGAGTGCATATGGAATACTGATATGTGCCTGTGGTCAGGTATATTCAGGGGCAGTGAGGATGGTGAATATCTGTTTGCTTCTATTGAATGTTCTATGTGCTGCCCAGAGATGCTTTTCAGGGTCGTCCAGAGCTTATTACACTGTGGATCCATCAGAGGCCTGCTTGATATGTTTTAAGGCACTTCCAAGACAAAATATCTTAGGCCATATCTACACTGCCAGATATCCCGGGATTATCTCTAGGTCATCCCCGTACATCCATATGACCTCAGGATAACTGGACAATCTTGGACACGGTCCCAGGACAAACCTGGGGAATGCAGTTGGTGTGGTGCAGCCTCCCAGGTCGTCAAATGGGCATGGAGCTGCATGGGGTGGCTCCGTGCCCATGGGGGTGGGGTAGGGGCAGCAATTTCGCCATCCCTGGGATGGTGGGGGTTTGGGCATGGGGTTTGGTGGGGGGTACTTATCTTTTTCACTGTGCATGGCTCCTCTTCTTCTTCTTCTTTTTTTAAAAATGGTGCTTGCAATGTCCCACTTCCCTTCCAGGATGTCACACAGTCATCTAGACACTGGGGGAGGATCGTGGAAGCAGGTAAGTCTGTGATCCTCCCACTCCCTCCCGCTACACCCTTAGGTGTAGATGAGTCCTTAGACTCCAGTGTTACAGCAGGTGAATCAGGTGAGGTATCCAGAGCACAGTCTTGTCCAGTTTTGTTGAATGATTGTACAGCTTGAGAACATTGACAAGGTACTTGGGCAGGTTCATGCAAGTACTTCTGTATTGGATCCTTGCCCCTACTGCCTTATAAAAAAATGGCAGGGGGAACAGCCAGCTAGGCCAAGGAGGTGATTAATGCCCCTGTATGAGATGGGGTGGTCCTGAGTCACTTTCTGAAGAAATCCTCCCTCGACCCAGAAGGTCTCAATAATGTTAGGCCAGTGGTAAATGTTCCTTTCCTGGACAAGAACCTTGAGTGAGTGGTTGGATTAGATCAATTATCTGGATCCATTTCAGTTGGAATTCAGCTGAGTTTTTGCAATGAAACTGCCTTCGTCATCTTGTATGATGCCCTATATCAGGAGAAGGAGTGAGACCCTGTTGATTCTCCTTGATTTCTCAGTGGCTTTCAATACCATCAACCATGATGTCCTTCTGAGGCAATTGTCTGAGAAGGGAATGGGGGGTACTATATTGCATCCTACTTGGATGATCAGCTCCAGAAGGTGGTACTTAGGAGAATGCTTGGCACCATGGATTCTCTCATATGAGCTTTTGCCAACGTCAGTTCTTTCATCCATGCTATTGAACATCTATATGAAACCATTGTGGGGTCATCAGGAGTTTTGGAGCTCCTGACATGTAGCTCTATTTCTCCATTTCTTCATCATCAGGTGAGGCTATGCTAGATCAGTGGATGGCTGTGACAATGGACTGGATGAGGGTTAATAAACTGAAGCCCAATGCAGACAAAATTGAGATGCAGTTAGTGTGTGGTTCTGATTGGATGGAGGGTGTTCAACCCGTTCTAGATGGGGTTGCACTCTCTCTGAAGGAATAGGTTCATAACTTGATGGTTCTCCTAGGGTCATCTTTGTCACTGGAGGCTCAGAATCAGCTATTGGAATCCTATTTTTAATCCTGAATTCTCTTGGGGAACTCTAATTACTGAATTTCCTAATTTTACAGTGGGGGCTAGGTGTTTCAAATATGGAAAAAGTGCCTTTTCTTGTCCATTCTGTCTTGCTAGCCCAATGGAATGTTCCATGTGAAATCTTACATGGAGCCTTGTTAGTATCATTCATACCCAAAGAAATTCTGGTAAAAGATGGCCAAATCCCATAGAACCTTGTTCTTTAAATCTATTAATGTGGTCTTTTCAAAACCATTCTGTCCTGCACTAATTATTATCAAATGGGTGATAGTCATTCCTACATATTCCTCAGTAGGGTTGAAAGTACTGTGTCAGACCAACAATGAAATCTGTTGCACCAGCACTGTTTATTGCTGTACCAGTGCAACATCACAATCCATGGCATTGTGTTTCTTTGTCATCACAAGAATGTTACTCTGAATTTACAACCAGATATGTAATGCAATCATTAGGTGTGCTAGTTGATGGCATCATGTAAATATAAAGAAGGCATAGATCATGTTAATATTACCACGATTAGGAAAAGCTACTCTTCTTCAGATCTGCAGGGTATGTATATCCCATAGCTACAGAGTTGATGTTGCAGAGCGAAGGAAGAGAAATAAAGAGGCGACACAGAGTTGGGATTTAAACAAGGGCCACTTTATTCATTTACAGATAGCAAAAAGGGGGGAGGTAACCTAAGCGGGCATTTTGCCATGGCCAGCCAGGCCATTGAAGGGATCGGGCAAGACATTCACAGCCCGGGAAGTGGCGCCTGCACTTTCGCCGCCCCCCAAGCTTCCACAATCTGAGGTGGGAGGCCTTCCAGTGTCGTCTCCCCTCGTGCCGCAGGGCTCCGAGTAGATGAGAAGGGTTGGCCCCAAAGGTAAGCCTTATCCCCCCCAACTGATGCCGCAGGGTTCTCAGTGGTTGGCCTCAGGCGTTACCCATCACTTGAACAGTGCCCGTGAATGCTCACCATTAACAAAACATAAAAATTCCCGCTCCTATCGCCACAGGGGGAGGCAAGCCTCAGCTTAGTCTCCCCCTCCCCCTCCCCCCGGAAACAGTACTTTATGAAGACCCTTTTGAATATTAGCTAAAAATAAGTAATTGCCAGGCTGAGACAGGTGTACCCCGTCGCACCTATATAGCTCTCTCCGTGAACGGCAAATATTAGGGTGTTGTATGCTAACATCTCCATACAACGCCAGGGCTTTGAAGATCTCCGTATTGACACGTTTCGAGCTTTTTTAATAGGTCGCGGGAGACCCTCCAGTGCAGCCGGGGCAAAATGCAGGACCAAATGATCCGGATCCAGGGCCAATGCTGGCGTATTTGCTGCAAATCAGCCAAAGCTTGCAAAATAAGGGCCTTGCCCTTCATTAAGCCCAAATCATTTCCCCCTAAATGAATGAGCAGGATCTGCGGGGGAAGCCAATCGGAATGATGCTGCAGCAAGGTGGGTAGGAGATTAGCCCACCGCATACCCCTTTTTCCGAGCCAACAAATGGAAGTGTGTTGACTCAAGCCGAGCTGTGATCCAAAGCTGGAACTGGCTGCATGCTTGCTGGCCCAAAAGACCATACTGTGGCCGCATATGGAGACCCGCATGGGTGCTGTAGCCACTGGCAGATCTAGAACAAACATGAAGACGTTAGCACCTGCCGCATATAATTTATTTAGCCATATGCCTCACGTACGTTTTGAAAGCTGCGGAACGCCATCTGCCAAGTGCCTGGATCTGTGAAGGGGAAAAGCCTAAGGCTGTTGCCATGGAAGCTGCCCCGATGCGGAAAGAATGTGTACCAAACATTGCTGCACGCAGACCCAAGTGGTCAAGAGCCCGCCTTGCTATTGCCCAAAATTGATAATTAGTGAAGGGTGTGTGGTCCTGGTGGCAAAACAGGAAACCCGCAGTCTCCCCACGCATGGCCCCGAAGGCTGCCAAAGCCCTTAATGGGCATAATTCTTCATTGGTAGAAGGGAACAGGGTAACCCAATGTCCTCTGCCCTTTTGATCCATTTTAGAGTGACGTAGAAATAAGCGGGCCTTTCCAGTTTCCAACTGTAGATCAGAAAATCGCAATGCCCTAGTGGAACTGTCTTTTTTAGATGAGGCCAAAACCTCAGATATCCGAAATGCCCCAAAGCAAGTTGTTAGCGCTGCCGCGTGAAACAAGCCTGACTCGTATTGCGAGTGACAAAGAAACGGCCACTGGGCCTGTAGCCCAAGTAAGATATCTGAGGACAAGGGAAGCCTTGCATCAGGAACATGCGGGGACGCCTTCGCCCACCCATTAAGAGACCTGCATACTCGGAAGTCTGAAGTACTATCTTCCAAGCCACATGCTTTGGCCATAAACGCTAAAGCTGCCAGCTTGAGCGAAATAGTGCACGTTGACAAACCTCTGTTTTTGGAACTTACGCAGAATTGGAGCACATGTTCCACGGGAATGGGCCACAGCAGCTGGAGATGATTAGCTAAGCGGAATGCCTGAAATTCCCTACCTGCATTTTGATAGGCGGTCCTGGTGCTAGGCACCAAGGACTGCCATATAGCCTGCTCTATCTCCTCCTTCCAATCAGCCAAAGGGTTGGAGACATGCTCTCCGGCCTTGGGAGGGCCCAAGGAGCCAGTTCCCGAAACCTCTGCACCTGGTGTCGGGACAAAGCATCCGCTATGTCGTTATTCAAACCCGGAATATGCTTTGCCCGAAAAATAATATTAAATTTCAGGCAATGTAGAGTAAAAGCTCTAACCAGGTTCATGACGCGTGGATTACGAGATGAAAGAGAATTGATTACCTGCACCGTGGCCTGGTTGTCACACCAGAACAACACCGTGGAGTTGGCCAACTCGCCAGCCCACAAATGTACTGCCACTACTATGGGGAAGAGCTCCAGAAATGTAAGGTCCTTACATGTGCCGTCAGAACGCCATTCCTTGGGCCATTGTTCCGCGCACCATTTCTTTCCCCAAATAACACCAAAACCTCAAGAACTTGACGCATCTGAGTGAACCTGCAATTCTGCCTTCACTAAAAGCTCTCGCCTCCAAAATGATACCCCATTGAAATGTTCCAGAAACTCCAACCATACGGAAATATCAGCCCGCATGGTCAGAGTGACTCGAGTTCTGTGGTGAGGCTCACGCAAGCCTGACATAGCTGAGCACAGGTGCCGCAAAAAGGCACATCCTGGGGTGATGACTCTACAAGCGAAATTTAGGTGACCCACCACCTCTTGTAATTGCCTCAGTGATTCTTTTTTATTGCTCAAAATGTTCAACAATTTAGTGCGCAGTGTGTATAGCTTGTCCATCAGTAAACGACAGCATTGCAAATTGGAATCTAATTCGATGCCCAAGAACTTAAGCACTGCGGATGGTCCTTCTGTTTTCTCATGCGCCAGAGGAATACCCAACTCATCGCATAATGCACGGAATTTTTCCATCATGCGCTCGCAATGTGGACTTCCTGCAGGCCCAGAGAACAGGAAGTCAGCAAGATAATGAATGACATCCCGTGCTCCCGCCCTAAAGTTGAGGGCCCACTCCAAAAAGGAACTAAACACCTCGAACATTGCACATGAAATAGAACATCCCATTGGGAGGGCACAATCAACATAAAATCGCCCTTGAAAGCAAAAACCTAATAGATTAAAGTCCCTGGGATGAAGGGGCAAAATGCGAAAGGCAGCCTTTATATCGCATTTGCCCATCAAAGCCCCTGGCCCATTCCTTCGCACCATACATACTGCAGAATCGAAGGAGGCGTACCTAACAGAACTCAAACTTTCAGGAATTGCGTCATTTACGGATGCGACCCTTGGGGAGGACAGGTTGTGTATCAACCTAAATTCCCCTGGTGCCTTTTTAGGCACTATTCCTAATGGCGATACCCGCAAATTAGGAATCGGGGGGGGGGGGTAAAAAATGGCCCCAACACCCTTCCAGCCCGAACTTCCTTCCTTATCTTTTCCCGAGTAATGTCTTCCATAAGACTGATGGATTTTTTATTTTTGGCCAATGAACTGCATCTAACGCCTTGGAAAGGGATGCAAAAGCCCTCCCGAAAACCCCAACTAAGATACTGTGCCTCACGCCGCCTGGGGTACAATGCTAACAACTTGTTGAGGGGATCAAGCTTGACCGGACTGGGCCCCTTTGGAAGGAGGTTGTTGTCCCCCAGGGCGCCTGGCGCCCTGTCCCTCCCTAACAGGCCATTTCACACTCTTGTTTTTAAAACAGTTTGTTGCGGCATGATGGCCGGAACAAGTTTGACATTCGTGTCTATATTTACAGGGATTGTGAGTGCAGATTCCTTTGTTGAAGTCCCAACAGAGCGGGCAGTGTTGAACCGTCTGACCCGCGTACCCCCTAGAGGTGGACGCGGGCTGTTGCTTGGCCAGAATATGTCCGCTATCCGTCCTATTGCCAAAACCAGGCCGGGCTGGCATCATGAACTGTAACCACAGATCATGATCTTTTACATCCCAGCGAAGGGCGTGGTCGAAGGCCGCTCTACGACGAAATGATTCGTAATAAGCCAACCAGGCTCCGCCCTCGTATTCAGAATACGCTCGATAAATCATATCGAGGTATTTTGTCAGAATAACACCTTTACCTGGAAAACGATGAAGTACTACGCCCATGTAAATGAAGAATCCTGGGAGCCAGTTGGCCCATGTACGGACCACTTTTTTCCTTTTAATCCTTTCTGCCTCTTTGTCTGTTCCCTTTTCTTTATCCATGCTTTCATGTTCACGAAACAGCAAGGAGAATATATCAACATATTCCCCTTTGCATATCTTTTCCCTAGTTGCAGGGAGCAGATGATATCCTAGTGGTGCGGACGTGCTTCCCGTAGGAATAGTATCATACGTAGCCCCCGCATAAGGATCCCTGACTTCCTGGGCGGAGCTGAGCCCGGCTGCGCCTGCAGGTCCCTGCCATACATTAGCACAAGCAACCATGGCCTCAGAGACCAGGGGGGGCTGTGATAAATCCTCTGGAAGAAGGTTCCCTGAAGTGTTCAGCTGCTGAGGCCTTGTAGGACCTCCAGCTGTAATTGGCAAAGCGGAAGGAATCACAGAGGGAACTAAGGCTTGAGGTGACATGAATGTTTGCGCTGTGTTTCCCATCTGCATCCCCATACCAGTGAACCATGGCAAGAAACCCCAATGTGTGGTAATAGACCCAGCTGCTTGAGACGCCGGTGTGGTGTAATGTGACTGCAGCTGACCTTGTGACGTGGGCCTGGGTTCCTGCACAGGGGTGGTGAATTGAAGAGCAGGCTCAGACGGCGATACCGCACTTGGCTCCGTGTTGGACAGGGTGGATGACTGGATAACACCTGCCTCGGTATCTAACGCCTCTCTGGTAGGTCCCCCTGAGGAATTCTCGACCACCTTCAACCGAGCTGAAAGAGCATCCCATAAGTCATCCTGCCTTTTTTTACACATTTGTCTGCACCCCGCCTGAGTGGAAGGATGTGGGGGGGAGGTGCTTTAACGCACATGGAATGGGCTTCTTATAACCGCCTAACTGCGGTAAAATGGCAGTGTGGGAAAGGACCACAGCCCCTAGCTTAAATCCACTCCCTTCAACTGCTTTCCCAATTAGGGTTTTGCTGACACTCCAAGCAAAGCCCGCGCTGAGCGCCCGCCTACTCGCCCCCCTGACTACCCAAAACCTGCTGGCCCGAAGGCCTGGAGGACGATGAGGCCTGTGACGCCGCCTTCAGCTGCCGCTGCTTCGCTCCGTGTGTGGCTCCCCTCTGCCGCCAGCCGCCGCTTGCCACCGAATTTTGCCCAGCTTTGCCGGCCATGCCGCCTTACTGCAGCAGAGGTGCACCCTGGCCGCCGCCGAGGTCTTTTGCTGCTGCCTCGTGAACGCCGCCGGATTCCTCCGCTGCCCAGTGAGTTGCCGCTTCGCCGCTCAGCTTCTGCCGAAGCCACGCCTTGCCGCCGGCCCCAGCCGCGGCCGAGGTCTCTAGCTGCTGCTGCCCCCCGCCGACGCTGATGTCTTCTGCCACCAGAGCGGCCTAGCTGCCGGCTCTTCTGCCGCTCTCGTCGGTCGCCGCCGTGCTGATCCGCTGCTGCTGAGGCCCCGTGCTGGGCCTTCCCCTCTTCTTTCCTGGCTGCCGCCGAGCCGCTCTGCCACCTCTTTGGCCCCGTCTGGGGCTCCCTGGAAGGTCGCTGCCTTCCCGCCGCTGCTGTTGCTCCCACGCCGGTCCCGACCTTCAGCTCTTGTTCACTGCGAGCTGCGCAGCACACAGTGGAGGTGTGGAGGGGTCCCAGGGCTTAAATAGCCCTAGACCCCTCCCCTCTCCGGTGGCACCACCCTGGGCCAGCCTATGGCAGGCCCACCACGTCACCTCACCCCATCCTCGCCCACAACCTCCTCTCCCCACCCCAGCGAGCAGGGTAAGGAAAGGTCATTATATTACTGCACTTGTCTTCTATTCCCATGCCATTTGTACATACTCATTTCACTGTTTCTGGGTAGCACCAAATCAAACCTTTCTGCACTTAGGGTTGTATATTCAGTGTTAGTCTAGTTTAAGTCCCATATATTTCAATGAGTCTACAGTAAGTAGGATTCATATTGGCTACAACCACGTGTGCTTGCAATGTATGTTGAAGAAAAGACAAGCATCCTCACATCAAGGATGACTCTACAGCTATATACAGTGTGCACAATGAACTCCAGTGAGTGAAGTGGCTTTTCGCTTGGCATTGGATTTTGGAAACTCTGGGTAGTTTTGACTGTACTTGGCCTTAAAAGTAAACTTTCTAGTTTCTGAGAAATAGAGAAATGTCTACTCAAAGTATTCCAATGCAGCACAAAGAACTACCTTTCAATGACTTTTTATGAAGCCACTTCACTTGCTCTTGGGTTTTGGGGGGGGGGGTTCAGGTGAAGACTCCAGTAAAATTCTGTCAAAGATCACCTGTTTGTGGGAGGTTTTGGAGAGTCTGCAAGAGGAAAAAATGATTCAGAAGTCCTAGAAAATCCTTTTATTGTCTCCCAGAGCACACCATAGCTGTAGTTTCTTAGAGAAGAAAATATGAGCAAAGATTACATACATAAAGATAGAGCAGGTGGCGAAGGCTTAATCCAATCATGAGAACACTTTTCTTAAAGACTGGCAGAAATATAAATTTAATGGTGTGGGAAGATTGTTCACCCTAGTAAGAGGTGTCTCCCACAAGTAATAAAGCTGGATTTAAGATTCCTTAGTATTCTACTGAACTACTTGCTGCCTTTACTCTATAATGAGGTTCCTGAGGCATTACCGTACATAATGTATCAATGATCTGTGCTCATCCTTCCATTTAGTGGAACACATTTTAAAAGTTCATCATAGGCTGTCTTGTGGCAACGTAGTGGGGCAGACTTTTTAGAAATGTGGATGGCTGAATTGCTCTTGTGAACTGTGCATATGCCTGCTGTGCATAAAAATGGGTACTGTGATTCTTGGCAGGATTGGTTTGAGAAAGAAACATTAATTGTGGTTTTCTTTTACCTTACAGATAAGGTATAATAGGTTATATTAACAGTTTTAATACTTCCATTTATATTATGGGTAGTTACAATTTGACATCCTAGTCACTGAAGTCAAGATACTGATTAGCACAATAATGTCTAATTGATTTTGGAAGTGTTCTAATCCTGGCTTTATTTGCAACTGGGATGGATATTTCTATCTGCCGATGAGGTAACTGGAGAAAGCTGATGGCAAGATGGGTGATTAAAAGCCATCCCTACTGACTTGATTTGCATGTTCATGGAGGGAGAAAAAAGCCACCATGGTTTATTTCTGACTACATGATCATGCAAAGTGGGCCTTTTTGTGGTTGGTGGGGAGAGTTGGGAATGTAGTTATTTTGGTGATCTCTTTTCTTTGGGTTGTATCCAGTGGTGGCTTCTTTATATCAGGGCACCTGATTTAGATCAATCCCACTTATCCAGCAAGTCCTCTGACTCCTCCTGAAAAGATAATGCTAAGAGTTAGTCTGCCCTCCAGAAAAGAACAGGCTATGATGTAGTATGTAGCAAATATCAGTGAAAATTGGGTACACTGATTTGAACAGGTAGAAACATGTTTGGCAAGGCATAGCCACTGTGGATACAAGCCTATACATTTGTCAGAATGCAATACAAAATACCAGAGTGCAAATACATTTTAAAAAAATACCTGCACACCTCAGGAATATTCAAGTTCCAAAGTTAAGATGTACTTTAAAAAATGGTTGGTCAGTTGAGAATCTGCTCATTTGTTAAAGTCAAGGATCTCATAAGCATGACAAAGCATCAATAGTTATGATTAGATAAATAAGGACATTTTGGCACAACCATCTTGATGGCTGCAATTCTCACGTGCTGAGATAGCTGCAAGGACATTTCTCCCCATCTGGCTGACTTGTATTAGGGTGGAAGACACCTTTGTAAAAGGAGGAAATGGGGATGGAATTGGCAACATCATTGCAATGAGGCAGAGCATTGTCTTATGGCTCATCTACAAGAATTCGCCTTTACGCCTGGTTAGGCAATTATGCGCATATTCGCAGAAGCGCATTTACGCCTAATACCTCTGTACGAGAGCCGGCGAAGCGCATTACTGGACGACCGAAATGCGATTTAAACTGTTGACATCCGGAGAATCGCTTGTTCACATAGTCAAAATGCACTTTAACGGCCGGAGCAAAATAAAACTCACTATTTAACGTGCATTCGATAATGTGCATAATCGGAGAGAAAATGCGCCTCTATGCCCGATTTGCACTCCGTTCTTGTAGAAGTAAAAATGTTAATGCGCCTTGAAAGAGCTTTAAATGCCTCTTGTAGAGGCAGCCTAATTTAAGCCAGTTCCACCCTGGAAGGTCCCCTCTTTCCGTCCTTTGGCATCCACCACCAACCCTAAATGTGGGATTAGCTGGTCAGCCCTTGTGGGGTCAAAGAGGAATTTTTGTTTTGTTTTGTTCATCAACAATCACCTCAGTGGGTGGTTTTTTGTTTTGTTTTTTAAACTACTTCACACTGACTGTCAAGTCCAGAGATATTTCATGTCTCTCTATTAGGGTGACCATATGAAAAGGAGGACAGGGCTTCTGTATCTTTAACAGAAGAAATATGAAAAATATTTGCTTCAATTGACACCAGCAATTTATTTTCCCTCCTTTATGGACTACATCTGAGATCTAATGTTTACTACAAGTGGTTGTCATCTGCTTGTTTATCCTTGGTGCTACTCTGCAATAGACATTGATTCTTTTATTTAAAGCAACCATACATATTATACAACAAACATGAATGCATTTGGGATCCCAGTGCTAGTGTGACCATATGAAAAAGGAGGATAGGGCTCCTGTACAGTTGTATAGAAAAGGGAATTTCAGCAGGTGTCATTTGTATGCATGCAGCACCTGGTAAAATTCCCTCTCATCACAACAGTTAAAGCTGCAGGAGCCCTGCCCTCTTTTGTATCTGGTCAAGAGAGCAGGGCTCCTGCAGCTTTAACTGTTGTGATGAAGAGGGAATTTTACCAGATGCTGCATGGATTCAAATGGCACCTGCTGAAATACCCTCTTCATCACAACAGTTAAAGATACAAGAGCCCTGTCCTCCTTTTCATATGGTCACCCTAATGTTGACCAAACCAGTCATATCCCCTAGAATAGGGCTGCAGAACCTGTGACTCTCCAAATGTTGTTGGATTCCATCTCCCATCAACTCCAGCCAGCATAATTAATGGTCAAGGATGGTGGGAGTTGTACTTCAATAAAATGTGTAGTTCCTCACCCTTGCCCTACAAGTTAATGTAGTCACAGTTCATTCCTATCCCATACAAGTCAATGGAGAACACAAATGATTCAATAGCCACAAGTGAAGTCCACTTCTGAGAGGAATCATTCCAGGAAAATATGCCATTATCAGCATAGTGGAAGATCATTGCTAGCATTGCTGAATAAATCGTATTTCACATAGTATGAATAGTGTTTCATTAGAAGTCATCAAACCTGAAATTTTAATTTGGTGGGGAGGAGTTGGAAATATAGGTCAGTCAGTATCCAATCAGTCACTAGTGCTAACATCAATTACACTGGGCTAGCCTGTGGTGCAACACCAATAGTGTTAACTGGTGCAATGGGATTCCTTGAAAAAATCATCATGTTATTGCTGTTGCGCTAGAGGTCCCATACACTAGCGTAACATCATTTACATTAGCGTTATTTTATGATTGAATACTGGCTATAGCTTTAGTCAAACAGTCACACCAGCATATTATGCAAATCAAGAGAACGTCGGCTATTGGGCAATATAAAAATGCAGTAAATAAATAAATAAATCAAACATTTGAGGAGCACTTCACACTGCAATATTTTGTTGCCGATCCTACATGTACCTTCATAAATCCATGAGAAGAGAGAAAAACTACTTTGCTATTAATATTATAATGTTGTAAAAAAAATATTCTTAAAGGAAAATATTTGATGAACTTGAGCATTATGTTTAGCAAAGAACAGGCTGAAAGCATACCACAATTTCCATTAGAGAAATGGTCATTGCTCTTATAAAGGTAAGCAGACTATATAATTTAAGCAACTGTCTGTGGAATGTGACCTTACAAAACACAATCGTTATTTCCTCCTGGTGTTCTAAAATTATAGAGAGAGCATGCACGGTGAAATTGCAGAGCCCATCTGGCATGGCTTTCAGCAAGATAACTTCTTTCTTTGTTATCCATGATTATAGATCCTTCAGCCAATGGGTAAACCCTTTCTAATTAAGCCTAGGCAATTGACCATAATACATGAATGTTCACACCTGAAAGGTTATATCTTGCTGTATGCTAATGTCAGTCTGCTTTAGCTGACGTTTGACCCTCTGTGAAAAATGAGCACAGAGACATGGAAATTCCTCATTAAGCCCTAGAAAAGCTCAAAACTGACAATAGTGATTGCACAATTGAACAGTCAACTTACTGCAATGGGCAGAAAAGGCTAGAGAGGGTTCTTTTCCCCAGCAGCATTAATAGGGGAATATAAAAGACGTGGACGAAAGAGCTGTCCATCATGTTCATACACTGAGCAAAGCAGACCACTATCATCAGAGTGAATTATTCTGATATCACTTTTATGATACAATCCCAAGAATGGGTTTGATCCAGGATCTGCCTTCTGTGGATGGAAGGGCTCTGATCATGGAAGGTGTTGTTGTCCAATTTTCAGGGATTCCACACACACAGCTACCCCCATTCAGTGGGGTCTCCCAACTCTGTGTAGTATTTTCAGGGGGCTAGAGGGGCTTTCATGGGGAGAAAGAGACAGGGAGGTCAGCTTCCATCAGTCTGGTTGCATGTACTTAAATATGGCTCCAACCTGTTATTTACTCAGAAGTCTCATATAATTCAATAGGACTTATGCCCTAGTAAGTGTGCTTAGAACTGCAGCTCTAATCATCTTTCTTACCTAATTGGGTGTTGTTTTTACTTTGTTCCTATTGCCTTCAATTCCCCCCCTTTTAGAAGTAACTGAAATTATGACAAATGACCATAGACATATGTTTCATAATGTACAGATGTATCGCCAGATTTTGGAGCTAAGAAAAGAAAGCATCACAATTTGAACTCAGGTTTCCAATTGACTTTGTAGCAGGACTATATATAAGGCTGTGCAGATGTTGCCCATGAATACCAAACATAGGACTGCACACAGTGGTGTGCCAGCCATGCCCCCAATCTCCATGCATTTGGCAGAAGGTATGAATTAAAACTGGGTGAAGGTTTTTTTTAGCATTTTGTGCCTGTGGGAAATGCCCCCAGAATATTGATTTGATCTTTGCTGGGGGGATAAATTCAAAGACCTTCTTCAGGGAAGGGGGAGTTTCCTTTTAAATGCAAGGTACTGTGAGTTTTTTAACTGGGGGAAAAATGTCTTGCTACTGTTTTAATTGGCAGCTCAGCTGTCCATGCCCAGCTGTCCATGCCCAGAATGCCTCATGTGAATGACAACATGTAGCCTTGGGACTCAGCTGAATGAATACAAAGCCATGTTATATAATTTATATCATTGTGCATAAAATAACCCACATCACAGGCTATTATTAATCTCATTGTTGAGACAGGGAGGCAGTGACTCTTTCCCAAGTTTCACATTTGTTAGTCTATCTATCACTGTCCTGTGTAAAAAATAAAATAGAACCACTATAACAGTGATTTCATATGTGGTCTTCTTTGAGTGCTTCCAATGTGTTCTGTCAAGAATACTTCGATTTCCTCAAATATGTAGCAGCCGTAAGGTACCATCCAGCTACAATGTATCTCAGATAACATAAAATTACCAGCATGATCTACCCAAAGTTAAGCCATTTATATGGCAATTCTATACACCAGCGATGGGGCCCTCCAGATATTCTTGGATCATACACCCAACAGCCCCAGCCAGTGGCCAATGGTCAGAGTGTATTGGAATTGTAGTTCAACAACAACTGGACAGCCACAAGTTCCCCACTCCTGCTATACACACTTACCTGGGAGTAAGCATCTTGGTAAACAATGGACTTACTTCTGAATAGACCTGGGTAGGATTGTGCTGTTAGGCTGCAAACTTTTACTCACTTATGTGGGAGTACATCCATTTAAACTCAATGGGGCTTACATATAGGATTGCACTGTTAATGGTCAGTTCATTTCAATGGGATATATTTAAGCATGTACTTATGACTCCCAGTGAAACCAGTGGACTTTAAAATGCTTAATTTTGGCCCTATGATAACAGGAGCAATTTCACCGTTTTGCCTTTTACCATTCTCATCCCAACCACTGTAGATTAATTTTATGCCATTTGTACTGCTCTTTCCAGTTTCTGATGTAAAAAAATGATGTATTAGAACTAGAAGGCCTCATGGATTTTGCAAATTATTGTCTTGCACTGTGAGGCTTTGACCTTTTCAACATTCTGTAATTTCATTTGCTGCCTTGGTTATTGAGGCTCTTCTTTCGCTTGGTAAAATGAAGGCAACAGATAGGAATTGAAACAGATAATGCCGGGGGAAGGGGGGTCAGAGTTACAATTATATAAAATGCACATTCCCCACTTCAGAGGCAATGCTACAGGGCATAATTTCCTTTGGATAACAGAACACTGGAGACTTATGGTGTCTTTGTAGCATCCACTTCATTTGTGCACATATAAGCAGAGCATAACTGAAGCACAGGCACTCATTCTGCATCAGGTTTGTAGAGAGCAGCCAGCTCCAAAGTGGCACTTCAGCAAAGAGTCTTGTGGCACCATAAAGGCTAACACATTTATTCTGGCATAAGCTTTTGTAAACACTATATACATCATCTGATGCATGAAGTATTAGCCTCAAATTGGCAGTTCTATTTTCATATGTGTTGGAAGGTGGGGAGATGTAAACTGTTCTGTCAGAGGGAACTGAAATGTGAAAAGTGGCATGATTTTTTACATAAAAGTGATGATTGCTTTAAGAGTTGCCATTCAAAAAATGTTGTTGGGTGATAACACAGATATCATCGCAATGGTGAGCCAATTAACATATACAGTGTGATTAAAAAACATCATTGCCCATATTCAAACCACAGGAAATAGAGTTGAATCTCTTGAGGAATTGAACTTCAGCAATTTATCTTGTTTTTGAAATTCCTTTGTCCAAGAATGACCACCTGAAGGTCATTCACATAGTGCCCTGGGGTGTGTGTGAAATGTTCCAGACTGATTCCTCCACTCTTTGTTGTTTTTGCTGCAGTGGACTAACACAGCTGCCCCTCTGGAAATCAAGATACATTCTCAGCTTTCTACCCTCTCCCTCCTTTTCTGTTCATTCAAACTCCAAAACTGTTTCCAGGGTCAGTCCAAGACATTTTGCTCCTTGAGGCACTTCCTCCTAATTCAGGGTGCATAGTACGTAAAACTGGTCATGCTATTTTGCTACCTGAAGCAGAAATGCCTTTCTTGACACCTCTGAACAACACGATAATCCATGTCGGGTTAAATAAGCCATTGTAGGGTATCATGTTGTCTGTCAGGCATTGTGGGTTAATTTGCTTGCTTATAGAGTCGCGTGGCAAGAGCAGTTCAAATCACTGCTGCTGCTTTAATTCTTCATGGACATTCTCTGTGTAATGGAAAGAACACTATTGCAGTACTGGGAACAGCTGAAACCAGCTACTGTGGTAGGGTCAATGAGTGAAATGCACAACTGCACTTTAGTGAATGACTGTAAGAGTGCCACTGCGGTTTTAGGAACAGCTACTATGTGCTTGGGTGGGAGGCCGAAATGGGGTTAAACACTACAAGGAAAGATGGGATACCAGTGCGTTTGGGTGGGAGGACTGCAGCGGGACAGGGGGTGGGGTTGAAGTAAAAAAATCGCACACAATAGCTTAATAATCTACCCACCATAGCTTATTAGCCTATGCATGTGGAGGGGCATTGTGAACTATTTTTAAAAAATAAACTACTGTGTGTAGTTTCTTAAGACATCATGGATTAAAGTGATGTCTGAACTAGGGTGACCAGATAAAATCCAAGTCAGGGCTCATGTAACTTTAACAGTTGTTGAGAAAAGAGAATTTCAGCCAGTGTCATTTGTATGCAATTAGTTCCTGGTGAAATTCCCTCTTCATCACAACTGTTAAAGTTGCAGGGGCCCTGCCTTCTTTTGTATATGGTCACTCTAGTATAGTGCCTGCACCTTTAACTGTTGTGATGAAGAGGGAATTTCACCAGGAACTAATTGCATACAAATGACACCGGCTGAAATTCCCTTTTCTCTACAACTCTTAAAGTTGCATGAGCCCTGACCTGGATGTTATCTGGTCAGCCTGGTCTGAACCCACCCATCATCCTGTGTTGTCTGCTTCACTCTGCTTAACTGTAGAGCTCTCTCTCTCTCTCTCTCTCTCTCTCTCACACACACACACACACACACACACACACTGCAGAGCATAGGTTAGGCTGACCAGATAAAATCCAGGTCAGGGCTCTTGTAACTTTAACAGTTGTAGAGAAAAGGGAATTTCAGCCAGTGTCATTTGTATGCAATTAGTTCCTGATGATATTCCCTCTTCATCACAACAGTTAAAGTTGCAGGAGCCCTGCCTTCTTTTGTATATGGTCACTCTAGTATAGTGCCTGCACCTTTAACTGTTGTGATGAAGAGGGAATTTCACCAGGAACTAATTGCATACAAATGACACTGGCTGAAATTCCCTTTTCTCTACAACTGTTAAAGTTACATGAGCCCTGACCTGGATTTTATCTGGTCAGCCTAGCATAGGTCTAAAACCTTACTCATAGAATAGTAGAGTTGGTAGGTGCCTATAAGCCCATTGAGTCCAACCCCCTGCTCAATGCAGGAATCTACCTTAAAGCATACTTGACAGATGGTTGTCCAGCTGCCGCTTGAAGGCCTCTAGTGTGGGAGTGCCCACCACCTCCCTAGGTAATTGGTTCCATTGTCATATTTCTTTAACAGTCAGGAAGCTTTTTCTGATGTCCAGCCGTGATCTGGCTTCCTGTAACTTGAGCCCATTATTTCATGTCCTGCACTCTGGGGTGATAACGAAGAGATCCTGGCCCTCTTCTGTGTGACAACCTTTCAAGTATTTGAAGAGTGCTATCATGTCTCCCCTCAATCTTCTCTTCTCCAGGCTAAACATGCCTAGTTCTTTCAATCTCTCCTCATAGGGTTTTGTTTCCAGACCCCTAATCATCCTCGTTGCCCATCCTTGTTGCCCATACTCATGCAAGTGAATTGCCTATTCAAAGAATCCCTTTCCTATTCACTTCAGAAATGTCAGCAATGAACCTGAAAGACCTGATCACAATATGTTAATCAAAAAATATATTTAATATATTTAAGAACATAAATCTCAGTCATGTGGTCATTTTATTTGGCATATGGTGGTGAGAAGTCCCCTTATTTTTCTTTCCATAAATACCTCTATACTTGATGATCCAGGTTGGCTCTAGATCAGATGTGGGATGGGGTCTTTCTGTGGTGGGCAGGGGTGGACGATGAGACACATTGGTTGCCTTCAAGGGCTTGCCTTGCACTGCCCCTCTGCCTTCCAAAGGAAGAAGCTGCAGGAAGGAATGAGAGGTGAGAGATACTCTGGTGGCAATTGAACAGATGGGGGAGAAAGCCACCCAATTTAGTAATGGGAAGATAGGGATAGTTGATTAAAACTTTAACCCCAAGAGGGCCATGGGGCTGGGTTGTTGGCTCAATCCTCGAGGCTGAGTATGACTCCCCAACCCCAATATCTACACAGCCAGCATAATTTCAGAATAGGATTACATGTGTTAAAACAAATCTTTTATCAAATATAACATGCTCAACGCCCTAAACATTTCAACCAGTGTTTCACTTTGGAGTATTAGCATACTCCCATATTTTATTTCATTAGTTCAGCACTTGATGTAACATCTTCCTAGAACTTTATTTGCTGGCAGAACAAATTGTAGAATCAGACAGTGTTCATATTCCATTTTTCTAACAAAGAAAAATCTAAAATATTTTCAGAGTCAAATATTAAAGCAGTTTCTAAGAGGTATGATCTCAATTGGCACCCTCTTCAGAAACCTAAAGCAAGTCATCTAATTATCTCATAAAGCTGACTAACGGAGACTGCTTCCTTGCAGTCACATGGACACTAGGAACATGCAGTTCCTCTGGAAGTCATTTTTGTAAGTGAGAAATTACTTTTGATTTCTATGTCAGTGTTAGTTCCTGCAGCAACTAATTAATCCAAGTCATAAAGAGTGTTTGCACCCAAAGCAGTCTCTCAAAACCACTGTGTTAATTTTCATCCAAAGCAATCTTGAGTGTGAAATGAAGCATCAGAAGACACACAGAAAGTATATGCCAGAGCCTACATGAAGGACATTGTGGAAGGACTTCATGTCTACCAAGAAGGGATGCCTGAGTTTGACTTCTGATGACAACCATGCACATCTCATGACTCCCCAACATTCAGGGGCATGGGGAGGAGATCTAGGTCCAAATGGCCTCTCAAAATGCTCCACCCTATTTATGAACAGATAAATGGGAGGACACATCTCACCAAATTTCTCCAGGGGGAAGGAAAACTCTCCCACAATTTGTGATGGAGTTCATGGTGACAGTAGCCAGTGGTGACAGTAGCAGTGAACCATAACGTATATTCTTTCTTTTCCTAAGTTGGTGATTTTTGAGGAGGTGGGCTAATTCTGTGTGTGTGTGCGCGTGCATGCTGTTGTTTGCTGCTGCAGCAGCACCAACGACTCTGTTAGCAACCTGACCACCATTTTGCTTCCTTCACAATGTTCTGAACCTGGGCAGGATTTACATTACTGCTTTAAAACAATAACAATTTTGACAACTGTTGGAGCCCATAACACACTCCATATACAGTTTTCAAAACATTTTCAAAGTGTGTTATCCTGTTTGGTGCAGATCTGGCCCTAGAATCATTCCAGTAAATGTGGAGCAGTAAATGGGGATGATCACACACACACACACACAAATGGTGGGGGATATTTGGAGACAATTCTGCAAACTGGCCTTTTTCTAGGAGAGGCAGTGAGAAAAAGAAAAATATTAGACATTTTCACAGAAAATGGTGTTTTCTGAGAAACTTCCATGTCCAGTAGTGTAAGTTTCAGACACTGTCTATATGCAAGGAATGCCCCAGGGTGGGTGCATGGTGGTGCTGCATTGATTATGTGATGCAGCAGCCACCTCACACCCACACCAGGGCTTTCCTGCAAAGTTGTGAAAAGGTCAGGGACCCCCAACTTTTTTCTCTGGAGGGAGGTGAGTATCCGCCATCTATCCTTGCTCCGGAGTTGTGGAGAAGGGTTGGCTGGGCTAATGGTGACCCTTGATTGGTCCCCAGCCTCCCAGGCAGAGGGTAGGGGGTGGGTCCGGCTGCTGGAAACCCTGCACTTTTGCTGTAGCATTGGGATTAGCTTCCTTCACCCCAAAGTAGCAAAAGCGTGGGTTTTGCTTACCACAGTGGTAAGCAAAACCCACCACCATATAGGCAAGTGGGTTTATGAAAAGTAATGCAGAAGAAGGGGTTCAGGCAAATCAGATATCAGCTCATGAAGGGATGAAATATCTTTCCATACAATTCAAGAAAGTAATTTTCCATTGCCAAAGGGTATTTTTGGTTTGTTTGTTTAGTGACCATTGGTTTCAAATTTTGTATAACTTTTATTTGCTTGTTTGTTAAAATTTATAAATCCCCTTTCTGACCATAGGGGGCACAAAGGTGGTATTCAACTTTAAAAACCATCTCATAACAAAATCAGATTAAGAGCAACACAAATCATCTGTAAAACTTCCAGAGAGTCAAACAAGCAAGTGATTGTTCTCGTTCATTCTTTATTTACAGCTAACAGGCCAAACATTTATACATCATACAGTTGTACAAAAAATAGAGAAATTATGCCCGGTATTAACATAACTCAGCTCCTGATACAGTACCGAATCGAGCAATCCTATCTGTTATTAAAAGCCTATTTGGGTTCTTATAGTGATTACACAGTGTAAAAACTAAGCAACTTGGATGGTAATTTGTTGGTCTCTACTCTGTAATAAAAATGAAACCAAGGAACGTCTACTTAGCCCATCAAGGACTCTTATGATCGGGTATATCATATCAATCGTGGCATCCTAATAGAGGCTACAGCCCAGTATCTTGTGTTCGGCTGTCTCTACCTCAGCATCATTGCACGGGCAGAGTCTGGCTTCACAGGGAATTTTTTAAAATCTGCCTTGCAATAAATTAGAGGGCAGAGCATTGAATCTTGCCAGTGCAAAAGCCCTTCTATATTTGGGTGCTGTCAACCATCTGCCATTTCTTGTTTATCTACTTGGACTTTTAGGTCAAGTGAAAATGGAGAGCAGGGGCCACGCGCCAGTGACCTCTGCTCCTGTAGATCAATGTCTGCTAATCTTTGGCCAACAATCTGTTTAGCCTTGTTATAATCTAAATATAACAGAAAAAAAGAGGAGAGACACAAAGAGTTAACTTTAGATACTAATGCTTTTAACCACGGTGCTTCATACGTGTCTAAGAGAACTTGGGAAACCAAGGAGTTCGGGGCTAGCCCATGATAAAGTCTGAGCCAATATTGAATGGTAAGTACCCAGGCCTTACAGTTCATTGTGGATAGTCCAGCTTCCAAATTAAGGGTCGCCCCTGACACACATCTGGGGACGCCAAAATGTATTCTTAAGTAAGAGATTGGAGACTGTCTAGTGAGCCTTTTAATAGTGGATAACAGACTGGAGCCTCGAACAAAATTTGGGAGATCATTTTAGCCTTGAGTACTTCAATAGCAGAAGGTAAAAAGCTACCGCCCTTTTGGAAAAAGAATCGGCAGAGCGCTCCCAGGGTCTGATCAGCTTTATCTTTAATATGCATTCTATGCACACTCCAACCAAGGTTCTCTTGAAACCAAAGCCCAAGATATTTGAATGAGTCTACCTGATCTATATTATGGCCACCCATTGACCATGTGAATCTTACCTTTCTCTTTGAAAATACCATTACTTTTGATTTTTGAAAATTAATAATAAATCTGTTGGCATCACAGTAGCTGGAAAAACCAGCGAGCAGTCTTTTAAGGCCCAAATGGGTCTGAGAAAGTAACACTGCATCATCGGCATATAGAAGTAGGCTCACTTTGATTTGTCCCAATTTTGGGGGATGCGATTGAATAAGTTGCAACCACGCAGGGAGATCTGCCAGAAACAGGTTAAATAGAGAGGGTGCAAGTACGCAACCCTGTCTGACCCCCTGGGAAATACTGAACTTAGTAATCTAACCCTGCATGCCACAGCGTACCTGGGCAAAGTTATTGGAATAAAGAGATTGAGTCAGATATAAGAGTCGGCCGTCGATATTAAGTTGCTCTAGTTTATTCCATAATTGGGAGCGGGATAGGGAGTCGAAGGCAGCCTTGAGATCAATGAAGGCACAAAATAGCCTTCCTTGTTTGAGATCAATGTATTTATGTGCTAAATGGGACAGGGTCAGGCAGTGATCCAGGGTAGAACTGCCGGGTTGGAAGCCGATTTGCTCCTGTCCACAGATGTTCTCCTTCCTAATCCATTCCTGCAGTTTTAAATTAAGCTGACTTGCATAAATCTTACCAACCACAGACAATAAACTTATTGGTCTGTAGTTGCTAGTAGGGGTGTGCACTGGATCAGGTCCAATCCACAATCTGGATCTGATCCAGGGGAAATCGGATACAATTATCTGATTTCTGATCTCACTGCTGGATCGTTCGATCCAATCCGATCTGATCCAGAAAGGTCCCAATTCAGATTGGATGGATCGGAGGATCGGCGGGCGCCCGCTGGCACCCACCACCGCTTCCATTGGCGGGCGCCAGTGGGCATCAACCGATGGAAGCAGACAGTGGGGGGGGCTTCCCTGACGGGGCTGTCTGCTTCCATCGGTGGGTGCCAGTGGGCACTCGCCGATGGAAGCGGACAACGGGGGCAGGGGGCTTACCTTCCAGGGACGTCCGCTCCAGTCCGCCACTGGCGCACTACTCAGGAGCAGGCCGCGAAGCCTGCTCACAGTAGCGGCCAGCAGCGGATGGGAGCAGACATCCCCCGAAGATGAGCAGGGGGGAGAGGGGGAGGGGGGCCCACGGCCCGCTTACCTTCCGTGGCCGTCTGCTCCCATCCACCACTGGCCGCTACTGCGAGCAGGCTTCGCAGCCTGCCCCTAGGTAGCACGCCAGGTGATGACATCACCTGGCGCGCTACTCAGGAGCAGGCCGCGAAGCCTGCTCGCAGTAGTGGCCAGTGGTGGTCAGGAGCAGACGTCCCCCAAAAATGAGCAGGGGGGAGAGGGGGGCCCACCTATTTTCATGATAGGAGGTGTATACAGCCCGAAGATCGTTTCTTGCTGCCACACATTCTGGGTCAAACCAGTAATTAAGCACTGAGCCTTTAGCACCTTGGCTAAGAGGCTTAGGTTGTAAGGCTTGAGTTATTTCCTGGATCAGAGTTTGGTATGCCTCTATAAAGTGATCCAATGATGATGATTCTTGAATTATACTGGTATAGATGGAGTACGTATCGGAATCGAGCAGACGAGTAAGTGATCCAGCCGTTTCCACTGACCACTTAATTCTTCTAGTGTGGATGATTGACAAGTGATTAGATGAAAAGGGATGGCAGTTTTCCAGTCAAATGACTCCTGGAATGGCTATAGTCAATTCCAGTGGACGATGGTCACTGTCCAAACGTTCAGCAACCGCGAAATAGGAAACAGTCTTTTGAAGGTAGATATGTAGGATGAAGTAATCAATCACACTGGAACCTAGGGACGCTGTACAAGTAAACTCGCCCCAGGGATCCATAACTGAGCAGCCATTAAGAATAAAAAGATTGTTTCTATCTATCATTTCAAGCAGGCAATGACCTGCATGATTGTTGTGTTGGTCTTTTGATTGCTATGAATAAGCATTGACAGGCTCTGGACTGGCTCCAGCAGCGTTTTTGGTTTTACTTGTAGGGACCGAATAGTGGCTGGTTCTTGCATTAAAATCACCAGACAGAATTGGGAGGGCAGCTGGGAATTTAGTCATCTGCTCCGTTAAAAAACTTTCTAGCCTCTTTGTTGCCTCTTTGCTTACTGCTGGGGCAAATAGAGGTTGAATAACAGGAGGGTGGTCCTGTGGGTTTCTAAATGAATTACCAAGGCCTGGACTGAGGAATCTAGAGTCGGGAGCTTAATTGTTATAGCATTCAATGAAACGGCCACTAGGACTGCCAGACCCTTATGGTCCCTGCCCTTCCTGCTGTTTCGTAGTGCCGGCGTGCTGAATGAAGTGAAACCATCAATTTCCAGCTCCTCATGGGACCACGTCTCCTGAAGAAATATTATATCGAATTGGGCCACATATTCTAGAAGGCTGGCATCCTTACTTTTAGAGGCCCAGCCTGTAATATTCCACAAAAGGAGCTTTAGCGCTGTGTTATTGGATTCCCCAGCTGCCAGTCAATTTAACCTCTCAATGTAATCCAATTGGCCTTTTTCATTATCAATGACACAGCCATTGATGTGCCTTCTGGCACGTTTTGGACCCTTACTTTGCTCGTTGTTTCCATGAGCGGTCTTTATGTCCTTCTCGTTGCCAGTTAGTGAGTATTGGGCAAGGCCTGTGAGATTTTCTTGGGGTGATATTGTAATTACAGTTCTACTGTTGTCGGCACTTACTGGGTCTTTATCCAAACACCCTTCCCTCAAACTAGTATGAGTAATATGTGATGCCTCATCAACCCCTCCTGTGCCATCTTCTGGCTGACTCAAAACTGGAAGAGCTGTGGGTTTGTATTACTACCATGTCCAACAGTATCCTCCTCTGACTTACCTCATGGCTCAGATCTAGTTTCCTTATGCAGGTGTCTTAAAGGAGTACTTAGCTTGTTGTTAGAGCTGTTAGTTAATCTAGCTTTGTCTTGTAGCAAATTCATGAAAGTTGTCAATCTGTTCAGTATGTCATATCTGTCTTGGTTTGGGAGAGCTTCATAACTACTTATGAGTTGTTGTTCCTCAGGTAGAAGCTCTTTAGCCGCTTTATAATCATACGGGGGGGGGGGGGGGGAAGGGAACTGTAACATATTTCTCCAGGTCTAGGACGGGTTGAGATTTACTGGAGTAGGTTATTCGTTGAACTGGTATTGTATCTATATTAGTCTTTAGTTTCCTTGGGCTCTGTAAGTTAGAGCTTCGGGCAACCAGCATGGTTGGCAAGCCTATATTTAAAAAATGTCTACTGACCAAAACTCCACAGTTGTAAAACCGTTCTCTATTCCTATAGATGCGTAAGACTGTAGATGGAAGATTAAAAGTCACTATGGCATGGACTGCAGTGTAATTATAAAAAATATATTCAACTTTCAAAACCTCAGAATATCTGAGGTAAATTTGCGCCATCTTCTCCAAAGCCGAAATAAAATAAACAGTATGTTCCATCTGAGATTGCTTCCCTACAGGTTTTTTAAAATTAGAGAAAAACTAAGGACCGCGTGCTGAGTTGCAGATTCCAATGGCTTACTTTATCGTTGGAGCAATCTAGGCTCCAACGATAAACGAGGCTAGACCTTCTTGTATGGGGCATTGTAATGTTAACGCCTTAATTGGGTCAGAGCTAAGTGATTTAAATTTAGAGGGGTTGTTCACTTCATTGGCTCCTTGTGTCGGACCGGAATCTTTATTGCTAACATGAACAACAAAATCCGATGAGACTTTATTTCTCAATGAGGCTTTTAATAAGTTTTTAGACTTAATTTCAGAATTAGGTGACACGTTTTTGTGCTCTGACTTCTCCAGTAAATTGAATAATCTCCCATAATTCATTTTTGTATTACTCTTGGAGCTGTTCCTGGGCTTTTGATTTGTTTTTGTTTTTTACCACACTTTCCGGAAGCCGCAACCTTCATTACACTATTGACAGGTGGATTTCTAGGGAGGGTCAGCTTGTTTGTATTCTGATTAGCTGCTATATGCTTTGTACATTTAATCACTCCGTCATCACTAGAGCTATTGTACAGCTTCCTATTTAGCACTGAAGATGAAGAGTCTCTGTTGTCTATCACTGTTGGCGGCATTGTGGGTTGTTGTAGACTGTTGTTAAGTCTCCCTGCCACAGCCACTGTAAGGGTAGATAGTAAATCCTTACTTTCAGCTATAAATTTTTTAATTAAAGCGATATCTTCTGCCCACTCTGAGAAAAGCCTCCGGTTTTTTCATAGTGTGTGTCGAGAAGTTGGCCGACAGCTTGTATCACATTATTTAGATCATCTTTGGGCAGCATTATAAACCCAACTGTATTCCCGGGCGATCTAACCTGGGGGGGGGGGGAGGTGATTGTCCCTGAATGACTATAGCTGTGATGAGGTAATAAATCAAGTGGACTGCTGGCAAGATCCTCCCTTGCATGGCCCCTCTCTGCCCTCCTCAACTCGATTGCCAAATTGGGACCGCAGTCCTCCATGTTATCGTCACCACCATTCCTCATTAAACAGTGGGGGCCCAGGGACCATTTAAAAGGTGAGTCACTGCAATCTTCGTGAGCAAAGAAGAACTTATCGGTAACACTAGCTAGATAGCTAGATGTCAACTCCTTCCTTAAGGGCATGAATTGTGTGATTTTGAGTTGTTTAAAAGCTTTGACATGCTCAGCCACGTCTTTTGAGATTAGCTTCAGTCCGTTCTCTTTATAGCCCTTTATGGTGTAAACCATGGCTGAGAGCTTCGACCTGGCTAAACGAGATTTGGGGTTAGCCTGGCTGCTGCAGCAACACTTAGGTTACAGCCTCCAGCTGTGTCCTGATCCCAGTAGATCAGTGGTTGATTAGTTGATTCAACTCCACCACTCTACACAGCCTCTGCACAGCCTCCAATCAGCCTCCGTCTCCCCCTTTGTTCCAGCTTTATTCTTTATTTATTATTCTTTATTTTCATATATACAATAAAAACTGATGCTGTACTCACTGTCTTGAAATGTCTGTTGGAATTTATGTTTGCAAGTTCCTTATCTGAACATTCGGCTACCAGCAGGAAAGAACCTTCAGTGATTCCAGCTCTCTTTAATTGTAGTCTGAATCACTGCGGAAAGCCGCCGACTGAAGCAATAAACTGGAGGAGAAGCTAAGGCAGCACCAAAATTGCTGCCTTGTTTTAAACTTTTTATAATCGACTCTTGCAATTTCGCTGAGGCATTTAGCCATAAAAATAAAATAAAACAAAATAAAAAGCTTAAAATAGTGATAACTGTAGAAGTTTAAAGTTTAAAAAGGCTGCAAGTCAGCAAGCTTGCCGCCCTCTTGCTCCCATCATCCTAGAGCATTCGACGTTAGGTCATTAATGAGGGGACAACTGGAAACAAATTGTTATTCTTCTCAGTCAAGGGAATTTGCTGCCGTGATTGTTCTCATTCCTCTAAACAACTTGCCCCCATCCACAGGCTGAACAAGATGATCCATCAAAACTGGACAAGAAGATGCTTAATCACACCCCAGGTTCTGTTCTCAATATGGAGTACAACTTGGTGCTGGTACACGTGATTTTATCAGCAAATATTTTGAAGTCTCATCATAGCAGGTTGCCAAGGGCTCCCCCTGTCTACTATGGGGCCTAGAATATAATAATTCTGTCAACCCCTAACACAACTCTGCTGAATCACTCTGTGTGGTATAATAGTGGCTGAGAAGAACAACTTCGCTGCCATCACAACCAAGGACCAGATCCTAAAATGGGCTCTAGCTCATGTTTGATCAGATTCGTCTTGAGTCTTCTACCTAAGTGCATCATTGCCCAGGTCATTTCCCCCAATTAAATGAATGGGACTTATTGAAACTGAACTACTGTGAAAATACTGGAGACATTTTCATGAACAGCAAATGATTTATGCATATTTTGGAGTAGAAAATCAGTGAGATATTGTTCTGTTACTCCTATTTACATTTATTTTATTTTTTTAAAGGTTAATTTAAAACTGCAGTTTCTGCATCTAAGTACTATTCAAAGGGCAAGATGATAAAAGTGACATCTGTCAAATGTCCTAGCTAATTTTCAGGATTGAAACCATCTGAATTATTCAGGTAAAATTAATTGTATAGATAAGAGTTGGCCAATTCACAGATTTTTCCACTTAACAAGTTCTTTATCCTGTTGAAGTACTTTAGACCTGGAAGTACATTTTACTTATATTTTCAGTCACCACATCTCAGAATAATTTGTTCTTCCTTTTTTCTCCAAATACCCATTATCTAGTTTCAACTGGGGAGCACAATTTGGCCTTCCTTCTCAGCTCATTTCTTCTTTAAGGAATCTGTCCACTCATTTAGGGTACAGAGAAATTGTAAGCATTTTAAATAAGCTAACCTACATTGACAGGTGGTAACACATGCTAAGGAATAATAGTAGAAGGGGGCGTTGCCATAGCAACTATATCAGGTGTAAGTTGACTGAAACATTTAAAAGCTTTTTTTTTTAATAAATGGAAGAATGTAGATGAAAGTGAGAGTGGGGGCACTTTTAACTATGATCAGAACCTTTCTTAGCCAAAGTATTGTTCAGGTCTTGATTGAGTTTAGTACACATACATGCACCCATAAATGTCTAAGCCACGTTCTGTTCTTTTAGTATATCAGCCTTGTTCTTTTTAAAGGGGAAGATCATGTGAATAATGTGTGCATACAGTTGCATTAGTGTCATGCTTCTCCATCACTTGAACAGAAATCCATTCAGGTAAGTGTATAAAATGCCCCCGAGACTCTATTCTAACCATCCCGCTCCTATGTTCTAATTGACTGTTAGAATCAGACTGATCTGTGCATAGAATATTATTTAATTACTTGAAATGTTTACATGGGGTGACCATATGGAAAGGAGGACAGGGCTCCTGTATCTTTAACAGTTGTCTAGAAAAGAGAATTTAAGCAGGTGTCATTTGAGTGCATGCAGCACCTGATAAAATTCCCTCTTCATCACAACAGTTAAAGCTGCAGAAGCACTGCCCCTTTTGTATCTGGTCACTTGTGTATTTGAGTAATAGGAACCTTTCTCCAGGTCTGCACACCAAATTAGGTGAGGCAGGTTGCTACTGAGGGATTTTTCAGTGGTGGCACTGTGTTTATAGAATGCTTTCCCCAGAAAGGCTCACCTGGCACCTACATTGTGGTTGTTTCAGCACTAGGTTAAGACCTTTTTATTTTCCCAGGCTCTTTATTCTTTCACTTGTTGTTTTTAAAAATGTGTTGGTGTGCTTTAAGATCCTTGCACTGCTACTGGCTTTTATTTTTATATTTAAACTTTTTTTTAGTGCGTGTGTAATTATTTTATGTTTTCAAGCCTTGTTTTGTGAACTGCCCAGAGAGCTTTGGCTATTGGGCAGTATGGAAATGTAATAAATAAATCAATAATGGCTGGTGAAGTGGTGCAGAGTAGGCTGATCAGATAAAATCCAGGTCAGGGCTCCTGTAACTTTAACAGTTGTAGAGAAAAGGGAATTTCAGCCAGTGTCATTTGTATGCAATTAGTTCCTGGTGAAATTCCCTCTTCATCACAACTGTTAAAGTTGCAGGCACTATGCTAGAGTGATCATATACAAAAGAAGGCAGGGCCCCTGCAACTTTGACTGTTGTGATGAAGAGGGAATTTCACCAGGAACTAATTGCATACAAATGACACTGGCTGAAATTCCCTTTTCTCTACAACTGTTAAAGTTACAGGAGCCCTGACCTGGATTTTATCTGGTCACCCTAGTGCAGAGGTACTAAATGACTGTCACCATGGAATGATGACTAAGGCCAGATCCACACCAAGCAGGATATAACACTTTGAAAGTGGTTTGAAATGGTATATGGAATGTGTCCTGGGCCTCAACACTTGTCAAGACCATTATAAACCATTTTAAAGCAGTAGTGTAGATCCTGCCTAAGACTCAGACTTGGACAGGACAGCCCTTCAAATAGACCAGGGGTGGCAACTTGTGACCCTTGAAATACAGGATGCATTCAAGTAGAAGATGGTCCTCTGGCAGTTCTTCAAATAGAGGATTTTCCTTTGTAAAAGGGGAGAGATGGCCACTGGCAGCTGAGACAGGGTGGCCCAGACAACATCATGCAAACACACCGCTGGTGAATGGCTACAGAAACTTCTGTGAGTGCACACTGATGGTGTTGTGATGCTCCAGGCCATTTAATAGTGTACTAGGACATTAGCCTCCCACCTTGGCTGTTGCTGCTCAGTAGTGGTGGCCATTTACAGTAATTGTTTTCCCCAATTATATAGTTTTTAGAGGTATAATGCATTTCACCTGTTGGAAAATACAATCCAAAACTTCCCACAGTTTTCTATAAAGGACATTCAAGCACTGAAGGTTCTGTATACTGGGGGCGGGACATCCGGTATGGAGTAGACAGATCAGGATCATCTATCCTCCCGCGTGAGAAAAACTAAAAAGAACAATATCCCACTTATAAGAACTTCAAACTGTAAGTGGAAAGCAATGCTTATTATGGGAATCTTTACAGAATAAGGGGAAGAAAACTGCAAGGTTGTAGATAAACCGGCAGTGTTATAAGACCTTAACGAACCTGGGAGAGCAGCCAAGGTGGGACGGAATGGCAGAGTGGCTTATCTTTGTTGATACAACTTCAAATTATAGCAAAGAATAATTTGTACTTATGGAGAATACTGGACATTATTAACTAATTAGCAAGGATCTAAACAAGAATTAGCAGAAAGACCGAATGTCGCAACTGTTGGCTGGGTGCCTGATGAGTAGTGAAAGGGGGAGCAGTAAGAAAATGTTGCCATCAAAGTGGACAAGATCTAAAGCGTACCCCTCCAACAAGAGTTGCTCTCATCTGACTAGAAAGAATTCAGAAAATTTAGAAGCAGTCATGACGAATGGGAAAACGGGTCCGCCAGCAACCGGAAGTGGGAATCATAAAAATTAGGGGTGTGCACGGACCCCCCAGATTGGATAGGATAGCGGATCGGGATCGGACCTGGGGGGTGGATCGGATCAGATCGGAGGTGACCCGGATCGGATCCAATTCCGATCCGAAAATCGGATTTCCGATTTTCAGATCGGATGCCATTTTGAATGCATTTCCCCATAGCCTAGTATTGGGTTACAAAAACACCTATCTTTTTCATTGTTAAAGATAGAAAATGAAACATAGGCACTTTGTAGATGGGTTAGGGGTAGTTATCTGTGAGAAATTTCAGAAAGATTGGTGCAAGCATTTTGTGGCAATTAATTTTTTAATAAAGAAACAGGAATGCCTATAACTTCTTCACTTTTAATGTTCCACACATTATGGTTTAAGTGCCTACAACTGCAACAATGGACACAGAAATGGAAAAAGAAAAATAAGGATTGTAGAAAGGAAACAAGATTTGAAAAGCTAATTGAGTCAAGAGGGAAGGATGGGGAAAATAAAAGTAAAAAAGGTATAATAAGTGAAATATATAATATATTGTTAGAGGAGGGGGAGCCACAAGAAATTTTGAAAACAATCTGGGAAGAAGATTTAAAAATTCAATTTACTGAGGATAGATGGGGGAAGATATGGGAACTAAGAACTTTAAAGTTGTTATCAATAAGAATAAAAGAAAATCATTATAAAATAATTTGGAGATGGTATCTCACTCCTGTAACATTACATCAGATAGATAAGAAAATGTCAAAGCTATGCTGGAGGGGATGTCAGGAAGTGGGGACTTATTTCCATATGTGGTGGACATGTGAATATGTAAAAAAAAATTGGAAAAGAGTTTTTAAAGAAATAAGTGAAATATTGGGTAAGAAAGTGGAAGCAAGTCCACATATAGCTTTATTGGAGATGTTTGATAAAGAATATGGGAATAATAGTATAAGAGAATTGATAAACAATCTCCAGACACCGGCTAGATTAATGATAGCTAAAAATTGGAAAATACAAGGGAATTATAGTATAGAAGAATGGTATAAAGGAGTGTAGGATATTGCAATTAATGATAGCTTAACATGCAAAATTAAAGTTAGGATGGGATTATCCAAAAAGAATGATTTTGAAAGTATTTGGGGAACATTTATAGAATATGTTTTAGTAAAGGGGAGAGGTTGTACATCTTCAAAAGAATCACTGCAATTTTGGAAAAATGTATAATATGACAGAGCATGGAAGGTCTCAAGGGTAGGGGAGCACAGGGGGAATGTGGAGGGTTTGTGTATGTATTATGTTTATTTTATGTATTATATGTTGAAAACTAAATAAAAAATATATTTTTTAAAAAGGTTCTGTATACTGTGCCTATTGTCTACTTGATTTGTAACCTTGCTGCTATTTTAGTGCATTTTCGTGTAATGCCTTTCTAAGATGATATTTAAGTATTAAAACTGCAAGTCGCATAAAATGAATGAAATATTGGCGGTGGCACTGTAACGGACATATTTTATGAAATACTCTAATTTACATTGTAGCGGTTTCTTCATAGCAATAAAACTATTTTGTCATTGAAAGTACATAGGATACGGCCATTGACAATGTCACTGAAACTGTATATCATTTCAATGGCTTCCAGCAGAACCACAGATGCTTCCATACTAATAAGGCCTTGATGATCCCCCCATATTGTCAGCAATAGAAACACACGCACACACACACACACACCCTTACAAACTCTACTCTGCTTACTGCAAAAGAGATGAGCATATTTCATTTACTCTCATGTGCAAAATGTACATCATCATAATAAAAAGAATATATGCAGAAAAATACAGATTGCATTCTGTTTCAGTCTGAAATGTCATGTTTTGGAAACTGAAATGTTATTTTTTATGGAGATTTTCTAGAATTCAAGTGATGGTTTTGTCTACACCTTCCTAAATCTGTCAAACATACATGACAGTTACAATCCTTCCCTGTCAATAACAGACATCATGACTCACAATCAAGAAACTGGTTTATGTAAACTGAGCATTGCTCTGAAACAGGGGCTCCTCTAGAGTAATTGATTTATAATTGACAGCAAATGTTGAGGGGAAAAGCAGTATTGGGGAAACAAGGTACACATGACTCATAAACAATATGAGAATTCCTGTAAGTAATGCATTTATTTACCTTACTGAAGATGGTTACAGCCAATTTGAGCAGCTGCACATCTGTCAACAACTCTCTATAGCTCAGAGACTTTGACTACTCTTTTAAATACTCAGGATAGACAGGTTGTTGTTGTTGTTGTTGTTGTTCAGTCCCTTTTCATACAGTTCCTCAGATTTTTTTCATATGTATGAGAATGCGTGTTCACACCAGTTACAGATAATTCATGTAGTTCATAGAAAGCAACTTCCTATTTATCTATTATCTCATAATACTAGAACCCGGGGTCATCCCATGAAGCTGATTGGTGAGAGATTCAGGACAGATAAAAGGAAATACAGAGTGCATAGTTAAACTATGGAATTTGCTACCACAAGACATAATAATGGCCACCACTTTTGATGGCTTTAAAAGGGGGTTGGATAAATTCCTGGACGAGAAGGCTATCAATGGCTACTAGTCCTGATGATGGCTATGTGCTACCTCCAGTATCAGAGATAGTAAACTTATATATACCAGTTGCTGTTTCACTGTGCCCTGCTTGTGGGTCCTGGTCGACAGCTGGTTAGACACTGTGTGAACAGGATGCTGTACTAGATGGATTCCAGGTCTGATCCAGCATGTCACTTACGTTCTTCTTAACAAGAAGGAAGAGGAAAAGGAAGAGGAGGAGGAAGAAGAAGAATTGCAACAAACTCTCAGTCTTAGACTTATGCTCTTCTTCTAGGCATTTAATTGCTTTTGGCAGAATCCTTTCTTCTGAGCTTTACATAATGTCCCTTGTTTTGTTTAGCTACTCTTGTCTGTAATGGGAGCAAATGTGCAGCATCCACAAATACCCTGCTCATAATTATTAATCAAAGGTTTCCTCTGAAGCCAACCAAGCCTGTGTTTTGGCTAGATTTTTGTGCAACCCATTTTTAATTATATTACTTTTACTGCATTTTGATAGTTATATGCTTCTTTGGGGATGTTCAGTTGAAATGTGGCCTATAAATGTTAATGTAAATATAAAGAAATAACTGCCAAACTAAGGACAATGATGAGATTACAATGTCATCATTAAGCAATTACAATTAAAGAATTAACATATTTTGTCTAAATCCACTAACACAGCTACTTCTAGAAAAAAATCATTGCCATATAGTAATTCTTATTGACTAAATATTATTAATTGCAGAACAAAAGTATCCATAGTGTTGTTAAGATTTTCTGCTGAGTGCTAATGATATGCAAATATGGATGTTCAGTTTTATATTAGTAATCTTTGCATGTCCAGTCTAAGTATATCGTAGAATATTTATTACTTTCTTCCTATGCACTTTAATATACACACAGAGATTCTTGCATGAGCAGCATTCTCCATTTACTTCAGTGGAGAGGAAGCCTGTATCCTTTTGAATGTGTGAAGATATTCCAGCCAATGACATGAATTGGTATACAAACTAAGCCACATGTATTTTTTATATATATATAACTTGGTATTTTAGTGTCAAAATGAAATGTATTTTAAATAGTATGTTGCACAAAGCAATGTTCCACTTTAATAGAGAAATGAGTCATTTATAAAAAAAATAGATTTATGACACCTGCTGTGGAAAAACATTGAACTTTGATTGACACCACAGCACTGATATCTATGGGTATGTTAATTAATTTAGTGAGCAAAAGCAATGGTTGAATGGCATTGATAAAATAAGGTTATTTTCCATTGCCATGTAACATGTTTCTAAGAGTTGACTATGCTTCAAAAATGTGTGGTTATTCTAACAAGAAATTGAATTGGATATACAAGTGTACCATTATTCAAACAATTTTTCAATGTTACCCAGCTCAAATAAAAAATGCCATTTTCTACACCAACAGAGCATGTAATGGTTTGCCATTACAAGTAAAGCTTAATTTATACAAAGACTCACTCCCTCTCATTGCAACCCATCTAAGAAACAACAAATCAGCCTCTCTGTGGCATATGTTGTTTGCATATGACTTGTTTTTACTGCATTTTGGGTAGTTTCCAGTCAAAAAGAATGCTTGTCTGTAAGGATGAACTCATTATGAAGCAACCTGTGTGCATAATGTACAAGAATGAAATCCTCCACATATTTACCATGTGAAACATATTACCATGAGTAGTTGGTATTTGTATGCATTCATTTTGGAACAAAGGGATAACTGACCCAAATAGAACTAATTTGGTTCAGAGTTCATTAGTTTTGGAATGAATGCACAGAGTTAACAAATGAGTACAAATAGGACTTCCAGTCAGGATTCCCATCCCATTCATTAGCTCTTTGTATCCTTCAACTCTCAATAGGTGAACACTTTTAACTTCTTTACAAATTCTCCCAGAACATCCCTGACAATGGGTGCTTTTTTCAATTTCTGCCAGTTTTCATGAAAAATGCCACCATTGCAGCAGAGCCCTGAATTTACAATGGATTTACCTTAGGCAAGGGGTGGGGAATGTGTAGTTTTCCCAATATTCGTAGACTATAATTCCCATCTGTCCTAGCCAGCATAGCCAATGGGGAGGGTTGAAGGGAGCTGCAGTCCAACAATATCTGGAGAGTCACACATTCCCAATCCTTGCCTTAAGGGTTGAATTAATCCATTACCAAAGGATTGCCTCCCTTTCTGAATACCATCACATTCTATTGACCTTTATGTGCAACTGAGGACAGTAGTGCAATCCACCCACATGCAAATAGGGATGGAAGGATCTCTAAAGAAGATGTCATGGAAGGCTGTCCTTGTATCTATGGCATCCCTATCACTGAAGACTTACAAATCTTATGTCAAACATCTCCTAGAAACAAATGCAAAAAGATCCTCATTTGTTCTGGCTTTTGACAGCTGGAGTTAAGCATAGAACATTTATTTCTTTATTCATTCTTTACATTTGTCCTGAAATTTTATTTATTTATTATATTTTTAGTCCACTCAATAATGAAAAAAAAATCTGGGCAGATTACATGATACAAGATATGGATGAAAATGCTATGGATCCCACATTGGTAGCTACAATGGCTACCAATATGGATTACTTTAAAAGGGGGTTAGACAAATTCCTGGAGGAAAAGGCTATCAATGTCTGCTAGTTCTGATGCCACTATGCTACCTCCAGTAGTAGAGGCAGTAAGCTTATGTACACCAGTTTCTGGGGAACATGGGTGGGAGGGTGCTGTTTCACTCATGTCCTACTTGTGGGTTTCCTGTCGACTGTTTGTTGACTACTGTGTGAACAGAATGCTGGACTAGATGAACCCTTGGTCTGATCCAGCATGGCTTTTCTTATGTTTTTATGGATAAAAACAATATACAATGAAAAGAATATCAATCAGCACAGAAAATACAATAAAAATACATAAAAGCCATGATTTGCAATTTACAGGCAAATCTAAATTGTCAAATCTTGCATCTAAAATTCCTGGGAGGAAAGGAATGCCCTTGCCTGGAACCAAAAAAATAACACTGTGGGTTCTGGGCAAGCCTTCCTGGGGAGGACATTCTATAAGCAGGTGCCACAGCCCACAGTGAAGCCACCCATCTAACATCATTCAACAGGGCACCCAAAGGAGGGTCTCCAAAGAGGACCTAAGGGTAATATTTTAAATAGATATTTTTATATGGATTATTGAATTGTATTTATTTTCTTCAAACTTTTGGAATTTGGAATTGTTAAATCATTGGCTTGATCCATTCAACTGATAGACTGGTAAATTTGCATATTCACATAACAACTAGGGCTGTGCACAACCTCGGGCCAAATCCCCAAATCTAAGCCGAGGTAGTCCAATTCAGCTTGCCTCAGTCCAAGGCATCCCAAGGCTGAAGCAGATTGGCACTGAAGCCTCAGGGCACCTCGGGCCAAACTGGGGCAGTGCTGGCTTGTCCCCCCCCCCATCCAGAAAAGCTGGCGCAAGGACTGTCGTGAGTCTAGGTGAGTTCATTGGTCTCACAGGACTCCCTCCCTCTTCCTCACCATCTTCCTCACCACCGTCCTCACCTTCGCTGGTCACCTCCTGCCTCTGCTGAGACTTACCTTAAATCATGTCCTCCTCCCTGACAGCAGGTACATAGCTTTGGGATACTTTTGGATTGAGCACTGTCACTTGAAGCTCAGGTGGCTTTGGTGGCACTGAGGTTTGGCTGGTTTTCTAGCTATGCCCATTCCTGGGAAGGGATAATCTGGTTATGGTGGTCCATGCTATAGTAAACTCCTGAGTGGAATACTGTAATGTGTTGTACATGGGACTCCCCTTGAAGATGACCCAGAAACTTGAAATACTGCAGAATGTGACTTCCAGAATTTTAACAGGTACGATCAGATGGGATCATTTTACATGGATTCTTAAAGAGTGCCTATTTGCTTCCAGGCACCATTCAAGGTGCTTAACTTTGAAACTCTAAATAGCTTGGGATTCAAACACCTGAAGAAGTGTCTCCCAGCCTATATCAACCTGCCTGAGTCTTAAGATCATCAGAGGAGGTTCCTTTGCCAGGGGAAGCTGGCAAAAAACAAAATCCCATTGACTGATTTCAGTAGGTCTACTCTAAGTACTACTAAGTCTGGATCCAACTCATAGTAACTACACATCAGTAATTTGTTTTACAGAAACCAATAGCATATTGTTTACCTCACCAATTTCATTATAACTGTGCTGATACTAGCTACACAATGCTGGTACTGTGCATGCCATAGTTCATGCACAGAACATCCAGAGACATAGGGAGACAATGACTGATGGAAGGGTGATGGTTGCCTCACTATTATATGGGCTAATTCATCACATTATGATTTATAAATTAAAACTTTTAAATGCCATCCATCCATATAAGTTTTTGATTTATATAACATATGTCAAGCCCTAGCAATAATTTATTGTTCAGATAAATAATATATTGGTCAGGCACACAATATACGGTACCCAATAGTTTCTTAAATTATGTTACTGGTTTATCAATCATTTAAGCGATTTATAATGTTGTAAATTGAATTGGTGACAGGGGTGTGTGGTAAGCAAATCCAGAGATAGACTCTGATCACCTCCTTCCCAAAGGCTTCTCTTTGCATTTCTGTTTCCCACCTTTAGCTGTGAAGAAAGACTGTGAATTCTCTCCCCTGCTATGAGGTAACCATGAGATAAAAGATGTGCACAAGCTTCCTTTGCAACATGAAATAGTGGGGCATTGCAAAATTTAACTCTGGAGACATTCAGTCAATAGTGACTATATAATCTTTCTTGCTTTCATTGTACCACTTTTATCTATTATTATTATTATTATTATTATTATTATTATTATTATTATTATTGATTATGGTTCTTGCTCTTTATATTTCCTACACTGATCCTTCTGCCACATCCACAGAAGTGATTCGATTCTCTGTGCTTTACGATGCCAAAATATCAACAGCCACACACAAAGTGGAGGTATCACCAGATTCAAAAGTAACTTCAAGGCATGCAGATGTACAACTTTTTAAACAAAAAACTCAGAGGGAGTAATCCTATGGCCCCTAGACAGAGTCTGGGGGCCATAGGATAGTTTGGATTCCTGGATCCAAGACAGCGCTCCAACCTTAGAACCAGGAATCTGAGCTCCCCATCCCCTTGTTCTCCCCCTTGCAATGGGCTTGGAGAGAACTATGCTAGCTGCCTCCCTGAGGTTGCAAAAGCGACTTCGGAGAGGAAGGAAAGGGGTTGTTTTTGTAGGCAGGGAAAGGACTCGGGAAGTCAGCTTACACCATATCCGCAAGCCTGCCCGGTCTCCTTCCCTCCTGCTCCACGAGCTGCAGATGGATGAGTGAAATGCCAAAATGTAGAGCGGGAGAAGTGCAGAAGCAAAAATCACGCCCTATATCTCCTGCACTGTATTGGATGCTTATGCCCATCCTTATAGGATCCCTAAAACAGCCCAATGAGGACTAGGCACATGCGGTGCCCATAGAATGCTGACTGACTGTGGAGGGGGAGAGGTGGAATTAAATGGAATGTCTGAAAAGAAAGTTGGAGAAAGAGACTCATAGTTATAAAGGCACCTGCCTGTTCTTTCATTCTCTCCCCAATTGGCAGTTCCCATTCACTTCCTCTTTTGCTATCTGGCATCTAGCCTTCTGCTGCAAAGAAGGGGAAGCTTTGATAGCTTCTTCCAAATTCTCTCTCTCTCTCTCTCTCTCTCTCTCTCACACACACACACACACACACACACACCATTTGTTGGAGGGCCCACTTTTTCCCTATATTTCTGAAGTTTTGGGGTGAGTGCTAATGCACCATCCACACACAACAGAAAGTTATCAGTAGGCTTAGGGAAACCCCAAGGTCTGCAAACATTCAAAAATATGTAGAAAAAAACCCTAAACAGAGGGAAAAGGAGTCCAAAAACAGTGGACACGACATGCAGCTCATCATCATCATGTAAAACTGGATGGCAGGGCAAAAGAGGAGAGTATAGCTGGTTGACAGGAATACTGAACAAGAGCAGTCCTCAGTGCAGTATTTAGCTGTAGTTCTCACTTGTAGCCTTAGAACAGATGTGGGCTACTTGTGGTCCTCCAGATGTTTTGGCCTGCATCTCCCATCATCCCAGCATAGTCAATGGTGAGGAATCATGGAGGGCCACAAGTTGCCTGCATCTGCCTTATAATAATAATAATATTTTTAAACACTCATACTTTTAAATCGAACAGGGGAAACATAATCCCAAAGCTATTAGACACTAGAAGGAACAAAATATTTGTACTAATGGGTTAGTATATTTAAAGGGAGGTAAGTAGATAAAAATATGGCTGTTAAAATAGTTCTGGCTTTCCACTGAAAGCAAGGGTATTGTCTGCACTAAATTTAGGTATTTTCTACTCATTGTGCAGGTCTTAGGGTGGAGTGCAAAGGATGGGAAGAGTTCAAGTCATCATCTTTGCCCTTTCTCTGTCCTGAAAAGAACCTCTAGCATGGTGGCCCCCCTGGTCACTTGTTAGATCATTCGAAGTATTTTCATGCAAATTTAATGTCACTGGCGGGATTCCCTAAAGGCAGTTGGTGACTATGTTCACATCTCCTTGGTGTGGGCCCTGAAACCCTATCTCCTGGTTACCATTTCAACACCCTGTCTGCTGCCATCTTGCTATTGTATGTGTGTTTTTCTTTGTCCATGAGCTCCTCTTACTCCTCCCTGAAAAATTGTTTGTCCCCCTCACACATACACCAATAAAGACACACTGTGTGTAGTGTACCAAACCAATAGTGTGTGAGGTGTGTGGGGTAGATCTCCAGATGTTTTGGACTTCAACTCCCAGAAGCCCCTGCCAATATGTCCAGTACTCAGGAATGCTGAGAATTACAGCCCCGGACATCTGGAGATCTACTTCCTGCCCATCCCTGCCATAGTATATAGGTTCAATGTGCAAGCTTTCTCCTAACCACTGGACTATAGACTTGAATGATGTGTGACTGGAATGGCAAAGGAACATATGCTACTGGTTGTCTTCCAGTGCTGGGAAGTTTGCATCTCTGTGATTAGAGAAGCCCTGGAATTTATGGCTACAACCATTTATTGTTGTCTTCCTAGCTGCTGTGACATGGATGCCCCTGAGACGAGAAGCCGTGAAGCCTCTCCTTGCATTCCCCTTGTATGTTTTGTCAAAGCAGGATAAAATGTTGCTATCATGCTATTGTAGGCTTTGTCATAGTTCTTTTGCACACTTGTATCACATGCACAGTGTCATGCTCCATTTAAGATTCCATCATCTATTCTAGACAATGGTTCAGGTGAGGAGACAGTGGCTGAATTCAGATGACACATTAAGCAACTGAGGGGGGGTAAACAATCATCGGTTGTGTTTCTTATTGTGTTGTGTGGAGGGTAACACGCCACTCACAAACTACTGATGGCATGCTATTCCTCTCAAATAAGCAACTGAGAGAAACAACTGGCTTGCAAGTTGATTAGCTCGAAGCCAGTTGTTTAAAGTGTTGTGTGGAGGGGTGAGTGTGTTAATGGCGTGTGTTGAGTGGGTTAAAACACAAGCCCATAGAGGCAGGCAGCAAGAGTGACCAAGGCAGAGGCTGCCACTCTGCTACAACTGGAGCAACTTGCAGAGGCTGCTGGGACAGAACTGGGAGGACTGAGGGAGGAGGGAGGGTGGGGAGAGGGGTGGGGGCTGTGTCAGTCAAATGCTGGGTTGACTATTAGTCCACTCAACACCAGCCTCAACCACCCACAGTTGTGTAGGAATATGTTGTGTAGGGAGTACCCACAAAATGACCAACTGTGAGTTGGCTACTCAACCCACCATTGACTAATGTGTTGTCCGAATGCAGCCAGTATGTCAGGCAGGCAACTGTTTCAAGAACAGTTTTAGAGCTGTATCCAGCACTTTAGGTACCAGGCTAATTTCAGGACCATGATTTCAGAACCATGGAGAGCAGTCTTGCAGCTACAGAATGGGCAAATTACTCCACCACTGATGGGGATTTATACTCAGGTTTGGGGAGGAAAGTGGGAATTGGCCCCTACTGAAGTTGAGCATCCCTCAGGTACCGGATCTGGTACCTTCTCAGACTCACTGTTGCTGGAGGCCTTAATCTTTGAGGATTTCCAGTCCTGGGCCATGACACACATAATCATATGAAGGGAAGAGAGGAACTGGTCCTACCGCACCAAGCCCAATCTGCCCCCCAAATGCTGTGCATTGAGTGGGATATGGAAAAGATCATAGTTGTTCTACATGATTGAAACCCAATCATGCAGGCCTTCCATTTGTATGGAACACCCATATGCATGCATCTGTACATTCACACATCCTTCTCAACACATGGATATTGGAGAATAGTACAGTAAGAGAAGGGCCAAGGTTAGCAGGGTCCACTCCTGGTCCCTCACAATAATTACCGAAATTAGCTTGACTTGCACAGACCATCTGCATGTTAGTGCTTTATTGCTCAGTATTATACTTTTCCAGCTTTCTTCGGGTAACTGGAAAGGCTGGGTGTGAAGCTTACTGAGAGTTCATCAGACTCCCCCCTCCCAGCTACTTCCCCCGCTCCCTCCCACTCGCCTTCCTGCTGACATGCAGGACTTACCTGAGTCCTCCATGCAAACTGCTTCAGAAATGATATGTTTCAATGCTGCAGCTCCCCCACTCCCTCTTAGCCACTCCCCCTGCTCCCAGCTGGTTGCTTAGCAATAAAAAAACTTCTCAAAGCTCAGAACCTCCAGCATACAAAGTTCTTCTCATAGCTTGGAACCTCCAGCTTTCAAAGTTACAGACCACACATTGCCCTAGCATTGAGCGAGAGAGACAGAGACAGAGACAGAGACAAAGACAGAGACAGAGACAGACAGACAGACAGACAGACAGACAGAGACAGAGATGACACACACATAAAGGGGGTGTTTTGTTCACCAATACCTTAATGTGGAAGCTTTATCAGTATGCCATATCATGATTAGTGGCAAAGTTTTGAGGGGTGCTATAAGAATAGCTGCTGGTACTGCTTCAATATTTCTCATTTCTACTAGCATTGTTTTGCTGTCTAGTTTGCTGCAGTGAGTGCATCAGTGTTAACTTGACCTGGTGATCATGCAACATTGCAGGATCATAGAATCATACTGCCCATATCTTTAGGAAGAAAAAAAATCCCCCCTTTCATTTTCTGAGAATTGGTCTGCCTGACACTTTCCACTAATTATTTTGTCAATAAACTGTCATAAAGCTATGCATGAATTCATGCTCTGCTCCTTTGAAGGGGAGCAGGCTGCATTACATGATCCAGAAACATTATTGGAGTGCCCTGATATGTATAGGTTGAACTGAGCTCTCATAGAAGTCAAGAGGCAAATTCTGATGTGTTCTAACAGAGTTTGCAAGCGCAGCCACTTTTCTGAATGCTTTTTCTTCCAAGATGATGGCACAGCAGAGTAATTAAGTGAGAGAGCCAAATCCAGCCATCTGATATATGTACCCACTCAGCATATTTTGAATACTTCTGATCCAAGTGCTAATGTCATGGTGATTGGCTTTGATGTGGGCTTTGCAATTCACACCACCACAATTAACGTTATCCTAATTCTATACTGGTAGCAGGTATCTGTGATCACTCATCCAAATAAGAAGACCCCAAAGGTCAGGAGAAGTGCCAATCCAGCATCCAAAGAAGTGATCCTTCCAAATCAGCTGCATCAGACTTATTCAAAATCTATCTCTTGATTCTTCTTCTTTTGCTCTGTTTTTTGAAACTGAGAGCTGAAGGGCAAAACCGCTCATTATTCATGAGGACTTGTAAGCAAAATCATGACACATTGTACATATTGCCAGAGGAAATGTATTTTAATTGCTGAAAGTTGGTCCTCGTTAATTATTTCCAGTGTATGGTGATGCCAAATCCTAGAGCTAATGTTCCTCTGTACAGGCATTAGCTTTACTACTGCAAACAATTGCCATGGGCCAAATTCTCAGCTAGGTTAAGTTTGAACAGTATCACTGATATCCCAGAAGCTGCCTGTTTATATCATCATTTAATTCTCTCTTTCTGTTGCTCTTCTTATCCCTTTCCTTCAAGTGTTTATGACCAAAGGGGGTGCACAGAGGCACCAGAGTGATTGTCACAAATATGGTGCAAACTAGGGAATAATTCTTTATAAGTGAAATGGGGCAACTTTGGACTAAAATACTTGATTATCTATATAAGAGTTTGGAATACAGTGTATTTCTCTGCAATTCTATTTACAGATAAATTATAAATGATAAATTCTATCCAAGCTTAGAATGAACTTAGCATCCTTCCTAGTAAATCGGTCCCTCTAGACTTCTTAATCTTTTCCTCCTGATTCTCAGTACATTTGACTGACTTGAAAACACTTCCAGCATAACATTAGTTTTATATATACAAAATGTAAGGCATGTATTCAAAAGTATTCTGAGGGGCTTTTCACTTTTACTTTGAGTTGTCTATATCACAGTTTATCACCTATGCAGAAAGCACAAGGGGTTCTACCCTGTACTACTAATATATGACCACTTCCAGATACATGGATGGGAAGGAACTTGATCTACTCATGAATTTATGATGGCTCAATATGGGACCATCTTTTGACTTATTCGTTACAGCAAGATATAAAACACAGATATCAAATGAAAAATGTACACAGGTTAGTTTTGGGAAATCAGTTTAGATAAATGTGAACCCTGGAATGAGAGCAAAAAAGCATGCCAAAGAAATATCGTTTGTAATTATAGGCATTTCTTGCTATAGAAATTTATTTCAAGTGGCACAGTAAACAAGTGTGGTCCAATCTGCTCTGTTCAAGTAAACTATGCATGCAAAGAAGGGAGGATGTGGGGCAAGTCTTTCCATCATTGTCCTCCTCCTATGCGCTGTGCAAATGCACACCTAGAAGGAAAAAGAGGACCTTTTAGCCCTGCTACCTTCATACTTTTCAAATGAAAGCACAAGTAAGGGTGTCCAACTCAAGGATGTCACTTCAGAATGTAGAGGCCCAATGTCAGTAATTCAGTCTGTAAGTCAAAAGCTGAAGTTGCCATTCGAAATCCAGGTAACAGTCTTGTTATCACAAGGCACTGAAGCATCATCAGGAAGCTGGTCCACAGGGTCAGTATATATTCGGGTAAGTCCAAGGTTTCAGGAACACGCAGGAGAATAATCGAGATACAATCCAATGGTCAGAATCACGGAGCTGAGAAGCAGGGAGTAAAGCCAAAGACATCCTATAGGGTCGTTGCTACCAGCACTTTGGCTGAGCACTGGCCAGACTTTTATGGGATGTGGACTAATGAGCAATTAGCATCAGCTGGCTTGAAGCCTAGCTGGTCTCCTCCAGCTTCCCTGAAGCGTCACATCCCCAACACTCCCCGGCTCAGCTGTTCCTTATCTCTGGCTTAACTGACTCACAACATAGGTTATGACTGTGCCATATACATGTTTCTCATGCATGTGAAGGCACTAATCTCTTCTTTCTCTTGTTTTGGAAGGGAGTCTCAAAGCTATTATCTGGGATGGAATCCCTTATAGCTTCTTAGCCTAACTGAAAGCAACTTTGATAAAATGATGCTGTTTGCTGTGGACTATGATAATGGAATCAGGGTATTAAGTCATTTTGGTTTCTTTGTTTGTTTGAACATTTCTATGCCACCTTTCAAAATAAAATTTTCTCAAAGCAGTTTACATTTAATATCATAAAACATTTGAACACACACACACACTTAAGTGAAAGCAACATCATAAAGCAATTTCAGTCAGACAAAAAAAAAGGTATTACCATTAAACATACAGAGAAATCACCTTAAAATCCAAAGAAAAAGTGGATTGAAATGAAAAGGTATTTAGAGCCTCCTTAAAAACAAACAGGGAGCTAAACATATTATTATTATTATTATTATTATTATTATTATTATCATCATTCATATCCCACCTTTTTTCCTCCAAGGAACTCAAGATGGTGTATAAAGTCCTCTTCCTCTGCATTTTATCCTCATAACAACAACCCTGTGAGGTAGGTTGGGCTGAGAGTCTGTGACTGGCCCAAAGTCACCCAGTGGGTTTCCATGGCCAAGTGGGGACTAGAACCTGCATCTCCCAACTCCTAGTCCAACACTCTGGCCACTACACCACACTGGCTTTCTTTCAGGAAGGAGTTCCATAGTTTTGGGACCACAACTGAAAAAGTACCACCAGTTGTGTCTAATAACTCACCTGACCTTAATAGTAGGTCTGCAAGCATGTTCTGTGTGAGCAATCTTAAGGCCCAGGCAGTTTCATTTGGGTGATTGCTTCTCCTGGACAGGGAGGGATTTGCAGAGTTGGACTTCTTAAAGCTAATTCCCATTGCTACAAGGAGTAGATATTGACAGTGGTGGGGATCAAACATGGTGAACACCTCCCCTCTTTTATGGGAAACAATTGCTCAGAAAGGTCCTCAGCTTGGAGCGCCGATAACCTTGCAGTATTCTTTATACACTGTTATATATGCATTTATGTATGCATTTCACTAGCCTGAAATGATGTGACAACATGGCTTACAATACATGAAAAACTGAAACGCAGCAATAAAGTACCAATAACATTAATATCATGTAAATTCATCCAAGCTAGATCAGAGCCACATGCCACAACTCCTGGGTTGATTTTACTACAAGAAATTACATTCTCAGTCTGGTGCTCCCCTACACTTTCTGTAAAAGTAGAAACACACTAGGAAGTACTTCACTGTGGGATTTCTGTGAATACACCCTGGAGGGGGCATTTCCTACAGAAGCTGCTGGTACTAATGAACCCTAACTACAAAATGTCAGTCAGTTGAAATACAAAAGCAATATCTGCTAGATAAGTCTAGAAAAATATATTTCCCCTTAAACTATGTGCACAATCCAGGCAATATTAAGCTATATTAAGCAATAATAAGACCCCACTTATTTCAATGGGAGAAGTAAGCACCTGCTCAAATCTCTCCAGTCAATTGACTTTGGTTTGATTGCTCCTCATGTTTCTGGCAGATATACAATAGCCTGGCTGAATAAAGGCCTTGCCCTGTCTGACAAATCAATCTGTTCTTGACTGTGCCAAACTACAGGCAACAGCAGAAGGCAATTGTGGTCATGTCAACAGCTGCTAACTTCAGAGTTACCATCTGGGAAAGAGAGAGAGAGAGAGAGAGAGAGAGAGAGAGAGAGAGAGAGAAGGGAAGAGAAAGAGAAAGAGAAAGAGAAAGAGAAAGAGAAAGAGAAAGAGAGAGGAGGGCCAGATCTACACCAAGCAGGATATGAAACTTTGAAAACGGTTTGAAAACTGTATATGGAGTGTGTCCTGGGCCTCAACAGTTGTCACTACTGTTATAAACCGTTTTAAAACAGTAGTGTAGATCCATCTAAATCTAAAGACCCTAACACTCTGTTGGGCATAATCTGGAAGACAACATTTAATTTCTAACTAGTCTTTGGTTTATCTTTTTAAAAATACACTTCTACACATGGCCCATTCCTTAGAATTATGACATCCAGAGTATCACTAAAGCTATCACCATGGCTCGCAATGTATCTTAAACCTGTAACCATTACAGGGAAATATGGAAGTTGAAACATATAACTAAAGCATGCTTGGACAATTTGTGGCAGTCCAGATGTTTTGGCCTACAACTCCCATCATCCTTCACCATTGGCTATAGTGGCTTGGGATTATAGAAATTGTAGATTTAAACATCTGGAGTGCCACAAGTTGCCCGTCTGTGAACTTAATATAGAAATCTATTTCTATACGCATATATGTGTTTACAGGAGGATTTTTGATTGGGTGAAAGGGACAGTTGTAGCCAAGGGGTATAATATGAATTAACAGAAAGACATAATGGAGAAGAATAATGACAACAGCTGGTTTACCACCAAATACACAGTCAGTGAGACCATGCACCCGATACCATCTCTCTGATGAGATTATTTCTTGATATATAGGTATTCAAATCTGAATTTTGCATTCTTAGGTGTATACTTAAAAGCATCTTAGGGCACAATCCTATGCACATTTAGACAGAAAAGGAAGCCCTATATCTCCCAGCAAACCATGCTGGCCTGGGGGATGCTGGGAGTTGTAGGACTTCTTTATGTTTAAACATAAAGATCACATCCTTAGGTGTACATCTTAAAAAATGTAATGTGAGAAGAAGCCTGTGTAATGAAAATACCCTGAGCTGATGGGAGTTGTGTGATCTGAAAAGGAAGAAGCAAGGATTTTCCATAAAGTATGGATTATTTGACTAGCAGGAACAATAAAAATTACAGGATTTAATAGAGAGCAAAAATATAATGGCCACAAGTGAAAGAAAAGGACATGCATTAATGAAGCAGAAAATAAAGTGTAGAACACATTGAAGATAAATGGCAAGGAGAATTTCAGGAAATTCACAAGGATAGTTGTGAAAGGCATCAAGCTGTTCATTTCCGAGAAAGAAGCAAACTAGAATCTTGCAAAATATTTGATCAAAACTCAGAAAAAAGAAAACTGAAGGCCGTTCTTCAGTTCTGCAGAGCTTTCTTTACCCTCTTTGTGGCTAATATCTTTGTAGGGGTTAATGCAGGCACTTTGGATTCCTGGAAAATGACAAGTAATAAAGAGTGCTTTTGAACTTGAGCAGAGCAAAGTGCCTTTTCATTACCACAGCTAGCCCTGTCTGAGCTCAGGTTAAGACAGGAAGGCATGATTTGGCTTGAGATACAACACCTCTCTCTTTGCATCAGCAAAGTACATTTCAAAAAGCAATTCACCTAGCATCAATGCGGTTATCTTTTACAGTTCTATGATATGGGAGGAATATGGAAATATATGGTACATTGTTGTTTTTAAAGGAAATGCTTAAAAGTCTCTAATAAAAATGACTCCAGAAGGCAGACAATTCTGCTTCTAATCAGATTAACTTTGAGCAACTGTCATCCTGGCTCTGAAAGTTGATCAGTCTCAGAAAAAATACTGTTTTATTACTAGCATGTGGTATTCATGTTTAATCCTGACTACTCATCCTGAAGTCCTGTGGCTACTTGCTCATCTTCTCTAGGGTGACCAGATAAAATCCAGGTCAGGGCTCATGTAACTAACAGTTGTAGAGAAAAGGGAATTTGAGCCAGAGTCATTTGTATGCAATCAGTTTCTGGTGAAATTCCCTCTTCATCACAACTGTTAAAGTTGCAGGCACTATACTAGAGTTACCATATACAAAAGAAGGCAGGGCCCCTGCAACTTTAACAGTTGTGAAGAAGAGGGAATTTCACCATGAACTAATTTCATACAAATGACACTGGCTGAAATTCCTTTTTCTCTACAACTGTTAAAGTTACATGAGCCCTGACCTGGATTTTATCTGGTAACCCTAATCTTCTGTGAACTTCATCCGCTGTAAAGTTTATTTGAATAACTAAGTGTAAGGCTGTGCACTGCCTCAGGCCGAATCCCCAAATCTGATTCAAGGTGGGCCTATTCAGCCTGCCTCGGCCTGAATCCAAGGTGGTACCAGGTTGGCCTGAGACACTAGAGGCTGAAGCAGGTCAATACAAAACCCTTGGGAGAGCAATTCAGGGTATTTTATTTATTTATTTATTTATTGTATTCCATTTATATACCACCCCATAGCCGAAGCTATCTGGGCGGTTTACAAAAATTAAAAACAGTGAACATTAAAAACACTGATGTCCAAAATTTAAAACCATAAAGCATAAAAACAAGTTATAAGTACAGTGGTAGGCCACTCCCCCTGCCCCCTCGCCCACATGGGAAAGACGGCATGAGGCTGGCTGTGAGTCCATCTGAGTTCATTGGACTCACCAGAATCACCTTCCTCTCTCTTCCTGGCCTTCTTTCCCCTCCTTGATCATGTCACGTCCCTCCAGCGACGGTGAGACTCACCATCCCATGTGTTCATTTCCCTGAAAGCCAAGACACAATGTAAAGGTAAGATCACAGGGGCTCTCTTGTTTAATAGATCTATGGCTGCTAACTATGGTGGCTGTAAAGGGCCATTTCCCCTAGTTTGCAGCCATCATGTAATTAAAGTATGTGCTACCATAGCAAAATCTGCCTTCTCCAGGAATGGGTGTAGCCAGTGCACCAACATTTTGGAAGCTAAAAGCTGTTTTGGTAGAAACACTTCATGTTCAAGGCTATATCCATGAACACCCCCAGACTGTGAACCTGATATTTTGAGGGACGTGCTACCCCATCCAAGCTAGGCTGAATTCTTGTGACCAGATTGGTGAATAAGGAATTGTTCTGCTGACCTGGAGCATGCTGTCTCACCTGTATTACGCTTCAAATTGTTCACCCCTACTATTTATTTATTTATTTATTTATTTATTTATTTATTTATTTAGAATAGCTATTTGCCATGTTTCAACAAAACATTTTTTCAAAGCAGTTTACATTTTAATAAAGTTGCTTGTAATCTCAGCAGGGGCAGGCTTTCACAAGTAGATATTCCATCCTGAACAAAATAAGTCTCTTTCACCTAAAAACGGATTATGTATGCATGTTTTGTCTTGGAAAGCAACTTCTCTTTTGTCTCCATATCCTAATAATGTCACACACAACATCAGGGGTTTGTGCGTTTGCTCATCTTCCAATGTGAATCATGCCATCTTCTGCCAGCAGTGTCCTTCTGCCTTCTATATAGGGCAAATACACCAATCTCTGTGGGAAAGAATATATGGACCCAAATCTAACGTCAGAAATGGTAATATTCAAAAACCAAGCCCCTTACCTTACAGTGGCCATTGTGGATCAAAGAACCTTCCAAGTCAAAGAGAGATTAGAGCAAAAGCATACAGAGTTACAATTAATCAAGTTGTTCAATTCTATTTCCAGAGGTCTGAATCAGAATAAATGTATTTTTAGCTTACTTCATGCCCAGATGTTTGTGTTATCAGCTACAACTGTTCTGTGAATGGTCACTTTTAATAATGCGATTGTCACTGCCAGTACTTTCTACATTTAATTTCCCTCTGTCCTCACTGTTTACCATCCACCCCTCCTAATCATGTGTACTCAATAACATTTCATGCATCTGATGAAATGGACTAAAATTTATGCTATAGTAAATTTGTTCATCTTTAAGGTGGCACAAAACTATTTATCATGAGATTACCCCTCTAGAACTTGTCAGTTTGGTGTACAGCAACTTGGACGATGTGTTTATCTCTGGTATACCTCTGGTAATTTGTCTGGTGGACACATGTGCTTAGCTTACCACACAATCTTTTTGCAGTAAAAATAAGCACATTTATCTCCCACACATATGTCCTATTCAGGCATCATTTATCTGTAAAGCAAATGAATGAGGAAGCCCCTGCTGCCCTCCATCACCATTTACATTACCCACACATGGAGGGTGACTTTCTGAATGAGAGAAACTCTTCTGTCTGGGGAACCCTGGTTTTCTATGGTTACAAATTACATGGAGAGCCTTCACAGATAGGAGGAGCTCCCTTTCAGAAACCCACTTTCAACTGTAGAGGGTGACAATGAGGAGTAGGGGCTAGCAGATTCCCCCCTCCTTGCACATTTACTTTAAACAGATCAATAGCATCAGAATAGGGCTTTAAACATTGTGACCCTAGCTCATTATTTACTCCATGTTGGTAGAATTTTCTTCTGTTCTGTTGGAAAATTGCCTATGCTCTCCTGAGGTTATAATCATGTCTGAAATAGTTAAATTTTAAATTACTTTGGAAGCCTTATGAGAACTTCATTTTTTAAAAAAACAAAACAAAATATATTTTAATAAAATTGATAAATGTATGTTTTTCCTGTCCCACTTTTTAGTTATTGTGTGTTCTTATGTGTTTTCCTGTCCAAAATGAATTACCACCAATTGCCAGAGGGCAGCCAATTCTAGAAAAATGTGCCAAGGGCCAATTGAGTCAGTGGCTATCGAACAACAAATGTTCTCTGATCATGCTCTAGGGTCCCATGAGGTAGGCTGCTGCCTATAAATATATATATGCCAAAATAAATGAGTTAGGTTGTGTTCCAGAGAACCATTAATTTAGCCATGTCTGATTGTTGGCTAAGGCGACAAAGAGGATGAAAAAAGACTAATTGTTCAACTGAAAATAACAAAGCCCTGCTGGTGCTTATGGTAGCCACTAGCTGAAACAGAAGTTTAACATTGAAAAGAATAAGTGACCACTGTTCTTTTACTGCCACAATGCAGAACAAGGATAAGCCAATCACCCCCACAGACATGAACTGACATCCACTATATACGTCTGTACTTCATATGAGAATGTTGTTCTTATTTTCTTCTCTCCTTTTACTAATTTAGGGATTTCTTTCTCCATTTAAAAGGGCGATAATTTAAAGTACGAGCAATCATAAGAACATGAGAAGAGCCATGCTGGATCAGATCAAGGGTCCATCTAGCCCAGCATTCTGTTCATGCAAAGGCCAACCAGCTGTCAGCCAGGAACCCACAAGCAGGACATGAGTGCAACAGCACCCTCCCACTTGTGCCTCTGATACTGCCTCTGATACTGGAAATAGCACATAGCCATCAGGACTAGTAGCCATTGATTGCCTTCTCCAGGAAGTTATTTAACCCCCTTTTAAAGCCATTCAAATTGGTGGACATCTCTACATCTTGTGATAATGAATTCCATAGTTTAACAATGTGCGTTGTGAAGAAGTACTTCCCGTTATCTGTCCTGAAACTCCCACCAATCAGCTTCATGGGAATGACCCTAGGTTCTAGTATTTTGAGGGAAGGAAAAACATGTCTTTCTATTCACATTCTCCACACCATGCATAATTATGTACACCTCTATCATGTCTCCCCTTACCCTCCTCTTTTCCAAGCTAAACCCTAGCTGTTGTAATGTTCTCTTATAGGGAAGTTGTTCCAGCCACTTGATCACTTTGGTTTCCCTTTTCTGCACTTTTTCCAGCTCTACAATATCTTTTTTAAAGTATAGTGACCGGAACTATACACTGTATTCTAAATGGGGTCACACCATAGATTTGTATAAAGGCACTACGATGCTGGCAGTTTCATTCTCAATTCCTTTTCTAATTATGCTTAACATTGATTTTGTCTTTGTTACAGCAGCCATACACTGGGTTGACATTTTCATCAAGCTGTCCACCACAACCTCAAGATCTCTTTCTTGGTTGATCATTGCTAGCTCAGATCCCATCAGGTTATACTTTGCCCCAACGTGTATCATTTTACACTTGTTTACATTAAACCATAGTTGCCATTTTGATGTTGATTCTCCCAGTTTGGAGAGATCCTTTTGGGGTTCCTCACAATCCCTTTTAGTTTTAGCAACCTTAAATAATTTGGTGTCATCGGCAAACTTGGCCACTTCACTGCTCATTCCTAATTCCAGATCGTTTATGAACAAGTTGAAAAACATTGGTCCATACAGAGATCCCTATGGGACCCCACTATTTGTTTCCCTCCATTGGGAGAACTTAGCATTTATTCCTACTCTCTGCCTTCTTATCTTTAACCACTTTCTGATCCATAAGAGGACCTCCCCTCTTATTCCATGACTGCTAAGTTTGCTAAGTTTTCTCAGGAATCTTTAGTGAGGGATGTAGTCAAAAGCCTTTTGGAAGTCCAAGTAAACAAGTATTGGATCACCCCCGTCTAGATATTTGCCAACCCTCTCAAAGAATTCTAAAAGGTTACTGAGACAGGACTTGCCTTTGCAGAAGCCATGTTGATTCTTTTTCAGCAGGCATGTCCTTATATACGCTTACTAATTTTATCTTTAATAATGCTTTAAATCAATTTACCCAAAAAAGACATTAAGCTAATTGGCCTGTAATTTTAACATGCAAATCTTATGCATGTGTACTCGGGACATAGGGATGTGCGACACAGCAAAACTTGAGCTCACCAAAATTCTCCAAATTCCATCTCAAAGTGCATTACGACTGGAGTCTGTATCATACAGAGAGCTTTGTTTTGTTTCTTTTCACATGAAAATCCATGTGCATTTTTGTGCATATATTTACAAATGTATGCCTCATTTGTCCATTTCCTAGAAATGTACACATTCATTCTCCCATTGATTAAATACTGCTTGCGTATATTTTTCAAAATTACACATTTTATGCACATTTTTCAAATGTATGCATGCTGCTGAACACATTATTTGGGGGTCCACAAGTCAGCTTGCAAGCTTGGAAATGTCTGGAGTTCAACCACAGATTGTGTATGTGTCCATGTTCAGTCCCTAAAGTGTGAACTATGTAAATCCTGATGAAAAAATGAACTGAAACAAAATCCCCTACATCCTTAATCAGGATGAAATCCCATAATGCTTAATGTGGCTTACTTCCAGCACAGTGTACATAGGATTGCAGCCTACATTTATTTTATAGATATTGATTGTTCCTCTTCTTGTTGTGATTCATTGGCCTAATTTACACCAATGCAGCTCTAGTTCTTAATGCCGATGTTATGTATTTTGGACACCTTGTGTAAACATAAGAAATAAGACCTCAGAGATGTTTACTCCAAATGCTTCTGTTTTTTTACACTTAAATATATTTCCTTCTCATATATGAGTGAAATTTCCATACATAAAGAAGGTAAATAAAAGAAATGGGGTTGGGGGAGGAATCAAATTAATTTTGTTTATGATCCATTTCCAGGGTATTTATGTGCAAGTCTTGTCAGGGAATAAGTAATAGAACAGATGCTTCAGTTATCTGCCAGTGATGAGCATTTCCCACAAGGTGGAACCAGATGATATTGGAGGCTTGATGCTTTCTGTCCATATGTTATTACAAGTGCTTCTTCTCTCAGAACTATAAGGGACCTGTTTGTTTTGCTTATCCCCCCCCCCCAATTTATTGGTAAAATTAGGTGCCATTTGGAAGTGAAAATCAGATGTGGCAACAGAATACAAAAGAACTATCTGACATTGTATTATTATCCCGCTTTGACTGCCTGGTACATTCTGCCACACCAACGTTGGCTGGTGGGTCAGGAGGGAAGGCTGCTATTATCTATAAAGTATCCCTCTCCATCAAAAGGAAACTAGACTGTTCAGGTGCTGGGTTTCATTGTTTGTAGCTGGAGCTGGACCACAGACACAGATTAGGGATTTGGCTCTTAGATTGAGCACTCTGTTGCCGAACAGACTTCCTTCCCAGGTTGGCTTAAGTGGTTTCCAGCATAATGTTGGAAAACCTCAAGACAGTAGTTAAACTATACTGCCTCGAGATGTAGTGATGGCCCCCAACTTGGATGGCATTAAAGGGGGATTACACATATTCATGGAGGATAAGGCTACCCATGGCTACTAGTCATGATGGCTGTATGTAACCTCCAGTATCAGATGCTTCTGCATACTAGCTGCTGGGAACAAAAGCAGGAGGGTGATCTTGCATTCATTTTCCTGTTATGGGCTTCAGAAGGTATCTGGTTGGCTATTGGGTGAACAGAATGCTACACTAGATGGATCTTTGTTCTGATCTAGGTTGGCTCTTCTAATGTTCTTAGTTCTGGGGGACTTTAATATTAATACAGGAATAGCTTAGACAGGTTGGCTTAGGATTTTATAGCTACCATGACAATATATTGATTATCAGGTCAATACTTCCTGCAAGACATATTCTTGACCTATTTTAGGTGTGAGGAGGCATTTGGATTTGAGGGGGGGAATCAGTAATCCCATTGTCATAGACTTTATCCCATGAAATTTAGATTGACAGTGGCCGTTCCTTGGCAGAGGGGAGGTGGACCAATTAAGAGATCCATCCCTGGAAATGTATAAAATCTGATGAATTCCTGAATGCTCATGTGGAGTTTCCAGTTGACATGGCTGATGTCAAGTGGAATGGTGGAAATGAATGGTCTATCAGTACACTCCCTCCCACATGTCCTTTCCAGCACTATAGACCCCAGCCAGATGCTGGAAATACCACTGACTGAGCATGTGACAGCACATTATCATGTGTACTTTCTGACAGGGGTGGAGCATTCATATTTCTTTACTTCCAATACATCCTTGAGTAACCAATCTGGCTTCTGGAGTGGTACACAGAGAGACACAGTGGTTGTGTGCATGCTGCTGATAGCACATTGGAAGGGCCATAATATGTAGCAGGCTCAAGTTAGCTCCATTCTCCCAAGACAGGACCACATTCTGTTCAGATAAATGAATGTAAACAGTCACCTTGCATTTCCTAATATCATAAAACATACATCATACTTCCTAGTATCATAGTTCATCTCAGTCCAGTTCATGATTCAAGACTGACAATATAATTTTCAAGGTTGTGCACTTCTGTCTTAATATGAATTTTCGTTATCAGTGTTTTAAAAAAACATAGTGAGTCTTGGAGGGGGAAAATATCTGGCAGCCTCCTAGCTGCTTAGCATAAAAGTTTTAGTGCCAATATTTCTCCTGTACACATTAATTGGACCCAGCAGCAACTGCAGGTTCCCAAGGGAGATCTTAACTGTAACATAATGACACCCAACAGATATAAAATAAATATGCCCAGCGTTAAGACTCTGGAGAGGCCTTCACAATGTCTACAAAAAAATCATCTTAGTCCAAAGACAATGAAAACTCTTTGATAAAGCAAAACGCAACAAAGATAGCCTGTATAAAAGCAGGGTTTAACTGTAGACGCAATGGAGAAAGGACAAATTGGATCCTGGTACATTTTGATGTTTGGGTGTAAAAAGGGATAGTGCATCATTATGTAACAACATCTAGCCTGAAAACCTATCCCATTCCCCACTTACCTTGGAATAAGACCCATTGAATTCAGTGGTACTTACATCTGAGTAGACATGCATAGGACTGCACTGCCACTAAAATATGTTAGAGGTGAGAAGAAAATTTCATGTGGCTGTGAAATGATTGACCTGCTAAAGGTGAAAGGACCTTAGGGCCAGTTCTTAAAGTACTTTTTGTATGAGGTATGTATGTATTCGTTTGAGAAAGAATATGTATAATAACCTATGTAGATACAGAGTTGCATCCAACATTGGCTCCAGTTTTGGTGGAGTGGTGAATCCATTCTGGGTTTTAGTCAGAAACACCAGGTCTCTAAAGGAGCTATCCACCGTGCTGAACTTATTTTGGATATTGGGTTCAGCACCTTGGACAGTTCCTTTCTAGCTGGTTCTAACTAAAACCCAAATTCACAGCACCACAAAAATCAGAGCCACCAGCCTCCACATTGGATAAAAACGACTGGATACAACTTGCAATTCACATCTGACCAGTTGTTTCTTTCATTCTTGGATAATCATAGCCAAGTACAAAAAAATCACATAAAAATGGCATGGCCATTACATAAATTGCTTCAAGCACTCATTGAATGGAGGGGCTATTCAGAAATACATCAATTAATTTTATCTACCTATCTGGGCTTTTAGGGGGAAAAAATTCTCCCTGTTAACAAGAATTGATTAGTGTCTTAGAAGACTGTACTCCAGTTATACTCAGTAAAAAAGAGGATATGTTTAAACAATTAAGTCAAAGAACAATGAATTAGGGATAGCTCTAAAATCCAGCTTTAACTAAGCTTCGATAGTAGCTGTGGCGGTACCCCACATTTCTGTTCCCTTAGGTATGTCCGGTTGAGTATGTTTAGAGAGCTCGGAATGTTAGACTGAGTGGGTGTGGCTAGTGATGCTAGATAAGGGAGTGGGGGGGAGTTTGTCAGTTGGTCTGTTGGTCTGTTAGCAGTTAGTCAGTGGGTTGGGAGTCTGTCAGTGAGTGGTTGTTAGTTGGGGTTTGTAGGTGGTTGAGTGTGAGAAGACTGTGTGAGAAAGGAATAGATATAAGATTGTAGAGATTTAGGATTATTAGTATTAAGATTGTTATTACTAGTATTATTAAGAATAGGCAGGATTTAAATTGAATTTGAAGAAACTAAGAACTGTAAACATTGGCTGCATTCAATCAACACGATAGTCAATGGTGGGGTAATAATCAGCTTTGTTCATCTAGGGGGTACTCCCCACACAACATGGTAATAAATAATCAACCGTGGTGTTGATTAGGATCAGCGCTGAGTTGACTATGGCAGCATTCGGATGACACGATAGTCAATACAACTGACGATTGTCCCCCCACCTCCCATTGATTATTGTGTTGTCTGAATGCAGCCATTATCTTTATTTTGCTACCATAAATCACGTGTCAGCTTGGCTTTGTCACCTGCTTTATTGGTTCCTAAAGACACAAATTATATTAAACCTATAGCCCAGTATATTCACAGCAGAACCTATTTCCCAACGTCTTCATCTTGTTCCCTCACAGAGAGGGGAAAGGTAGTGTTATTTTGCCCTTCCCTCAGGCTTATTCAAGTGGTGGCACTTGGCTTGAGAAGGGGTGCTCACGACTGGGCCTAGTAAATACGTGGTGTGGTGGGGGCGTGGATTCGAATCCCACCACTGACACCAAATGTGCTACCACACAACCTATATACTAGGCCCAGTTCTTAGCATACGCTGAACTGTCACTTGTTTATTTATTATTGGGAGGCAGCTTTATACTGATTCAGACCAATGGTCCACCTAGCCCTTTTATTGTTAAGATTGAAAGGCTGCCGCTCTCCATGGCCACAGTCCACCCAAAAGAGCAAGCCCCCAATATAACATTCTAACCACTACACCACATTTGTCTTTCATTTATTCATTATTGGGAGGCAGCCTTATACTGAGTCAAACCAATGGTCCGCCCAGCCCTTTTATTGTTAAGATTGAAGATTGAAAGACTGCAGCTCTCCATGGTCAGTCCTGAACCAGGGCCCCTACTCTCAGGCCACATGCCCACCCACACCTTTCTGAAAAAGGAAAAAAAATGGAGATAGGGAAAGCGCCCCAAAGCCGCCATGCCTAGCAGGCCCGAGCGTGACTCCTTCCCTGTGCTTCCCATTCAACTGGTGCCATGCAAGGCTCTGCTTAAGGTTGGGGCCTGGGCGTAACTTTACTAGCCCCAAGGACAGGGGGGTGCCCACCTGATGAAAAAATCTGGACCCTATGCTTGAGTAAAACCTTGCACAATAAGGCTGAGCCTAGGCACCAGCAACTCGGACTAATGATGTGGGGAAGGGAATCAACTCAAAGCCAAGCACAAAAGCTCTTCCTACTGAGCCCCACGCCTCAACAGAGGCTGTTTCCAAGACAGGAAAGGGGCTGATAGGCTGCTGCGCAAGGCCGGAACCCCGGGCAGGCTCAGGCAAAAGCCGCAGATCCGAAGACTAAGGGAGGAGGAGCTGATGTCAAACCAGTCTTCCAGGTGTGCCTCCTCCTTGTCTTCAAGGCAGCTTCAGGCCAGGCACCATTTGCTGGGTCTGTCTGCCTCGCTGCTGGCTGCTTCAAGCATCTGTCCCCCGCCTCACACCTCCGCAGTTGCTCTGGCAGAAAAAAGCCTCTATCATCAATCATGTGCTGCCCCAGCCGTCTCTCCCCTGCCACTGTCATCCTCGTTGCTCCGCTGCTGCTGCTCACACCAAGGAATGCCGCTGCCGCTCGCTCCAGAAAAGCGAGGACTACTGCCGACAGAAGTCGAAAAACCAAAAGTGGCCGATCTGTGGCGTGGGACAACCTTTATATGTCCTGCCCAGCCCTGCCTCATGCAGCGCACATAGCCGCCACATGAGTAGTCCTCATTCCTCCCCCCCCTCCATCCGCAATGGCCAGCCTCTGGCCCAAGCCATTTAGGCTGGGCCATGGCCGGATTTCTGCCAAGTCAGCTGTGTTTTGGTTTACTGAAGAAGAGCAACTTAGGGGGGGAGGGATATGAGGATGCCCAATTTGGCAAACTATGAAAAATGTTTGTAAATATAATGTGAATTTTTCATGATAGTAATTAACTTTACCGTGTCAAATAGATACACGCTTGCAAACAATAATTACTTGCTGCTATATAACTAGATATTTTTAAAAAAACATTTTGCAACCTCAGCTTTGAGAAAATAAAGCTGAAGCTATCCTAGTGTAACATATTAATTTATCCTGAACTCAGTTTGGTGCCTGGAGGATGGACATGAGAAGCTTGTAAAAATATACAGTAAAAAGTAATTCCACTACAGAACTTAATATAGGAAGTTAAAACTGGGCCCAATACCAACTGTGAATGTGAAAAATTATATAAAAATGAGACTGAGGAAATACAGTGGCAAAGAAAATCATGCAAATATAAAATGTTTGAAGATCCCTCAGGGTCCTTTATTGTAAGTCAAGTGAAAAATCTTCAGATCACGCATCAATATAAGCGTGAACCAGAAGTCAATGCATGACTTGAGAACAGTGAGAACGCCATGAGAGCTTTTGAGGGCAAGTGATAAATGTAGCAATGGCATTATGCATTAATTGAAATCTCTTGACTTGGGTCCCTGGCAGAACAGAAGAGGAATGCATTATTCAGGTTTATAAGTAATAAAGAGATAAATGTCAATATATCTTAAAGGCACAGACTTCAATCTAAGTAAGTGACTGAGAGTGAATATGATAGTTTCCAGTCTGGTTTTCTATAAAAAAAATAGATATTGGCTGCATACCAGAGGAGTGTGATAATACTTCTGGATGCAGAATGGCTGGTTTCTCTTTGCTTGGCATAGAAGATATGCAAGCACAGCCTGCATATTGAATCATAAGCCACTGCTGAATCTTGGGAGATATGCAACGGGAGGAGAGAGTGATGTGTGGAGAAAAAAGCCTTGTGGAGTGCATGCAGGTCATATAAATGGGTTCTTTGGAAAATAACTTTAACTGTGCTGATAGGTGACTGGAGGAGATAGAAAAAGTGAAGATGAGAGAACAAAGGCTGAGTTCACGTCCATTTAAAGGTGATCAGTATGGTGTTTTCCTATCCCGTCACCCTTTCAACCATGTATTAGTAGAGATCTGATAGCTGAAATGTATTTCCATTCACAGATTAAAGATGTTCATTCATTTGGGGATAAATGGGAAATTAAATCAAATGGGCCCATTCTGCTCAGTGTTTATTTGTCCCACAACAAATGCAGAAAGGAATTATTGGATAAGAATGGGTTCATGGACTATCATCCATTCATGGCATTTGGGTATATCGCTTGCGGCAGGATCTGAGTCAGAGGTGGCAGGAACGGAGATCAAAAGCTGCTCAGGACGGCTGCCATTCCACCCCCTTTATCCCCCAGAAGACCCAAACACAGTTTCATTCCAAGGCATGGGGGGTAAATGTTACAAAAAGGGGTCACTCTTACTTCTGGTTGCCATTTTTATCCAGAATTCCAGTATGGCCTGAAAATATACTATGTCTGGTACACTTCTGGTGAAAAAAAAAATGGTAAGAAACTGCAAACAAGAATAAGCAACGAAAAAAATTAAAAAAGAGAAACGTTGGACTTCTAAAAAGATTTGCATATGTATCTCCAAATTCACTTGAAAGTTTCAGCCTCCATCCCACTAGTCTGACATGCACCCAAATTTGAGTCAAAAGATCTCAGTTAAGAACATTTGGCTCAGCACTCATCACTTTTGAAGATTATAGTACTGACTTGGGAATTTATAAAGTATGTCACAAAACAGATGTTATTATTTTTTTTCTGGGACATTCCTAGCATAGGAAGCCACACATATGAGCTACACAAATAGGGTTGGACGAGATTTTGTTTCAGTTCACAAATAATCAGAATTTGCCCTATTCGCAACCCTAAATGCAAACAGGAGTGCATATTTCAGGAAATGCTTGCACATCCCCAAACTTGTGAACTCATTCAAAAATAATGTGTTTCTTTGTTTTCACACTTTAGTCAAAGGGAGAAAAGAGTGCTCTTTTAAAAAATGCATGTGGAAGTGCACACTTCCCCAATTCAAAATGCAAATTTCTCCCATTCAAACAAAAAGGAAAAAAAAGGTTATGAATGTAAATAGGAATACAGTGAACTAAGCTTTGAAGTGGAGTTCAGAGAATATCAGCAAGCTTGACCATCCCTAGTTCTTCCATCCTTATTTACAAGTCACACTGATTCTTATCAGCTGTGTAGATTGCAGGAATACAAATGCTATTGTGCTCCAGAGCCTGGAAAGGAGGACTATTAAATGCATCAATATTCAAATACAAAGGTCATGAAAATGTAAACATTCTATCATGATCACTTCCAAATTATACATACACAGAATGTTAAGTTATACCCTGTTCTCATCCATCAGCCTATGATGAACATGAAGTTGAGCCCAGGATTGTGTCTAGAATTTCAACTGGAAATTGAAAGGAGGTACAAAGGAGGTACAAAGGAGGTAGATTTAGAGTTATTTATTAGTAATGTTGATATCTGCTAAAAAGCCATTGAGGTGTAATGGCTTTTTCTGAGGGCCAGACCTCCCATTAGGCAGGTTGAAACCCTGCTCAGGTGACAGTTTGGGAGGGGTGCTGAATCATGCCCCACCCCACACTGTGATGGCACCTATGGACATAGCTGTCACTGCTGCTGCACCAGCCCACCTTGCTTGCTGTGGCAAATGCCAGAATGGGGCAATGGCCTTGGAGCAGCCCCCACAATCTCTCATTCTGAGGACTTTACCTTTGTGAGAGATCAAGCAGAAGGTTCTTCAGAGAGATTGGTTGGCCTTGCCTCCCCAACTAATCTGTCAGTTTGGAAGAGTCATTACTATGAGGGATCAGGTGGGCTCTCTAGAGATGCCACCCATCTGCTCTCCTGATCTCTCGGTCTGAGAACTCTCCCAAAGTGGGAGAACAGGCAGCAGCCTCTATTGTCCAGCTGACATGGCTTCCCAGGGAGGCTGATCACTTGTCTCTCCAGAGAGGTTGCCTGCCTAATCTCTTGCTTTCTCAGAATGAGTGATCAGATGAGCAGCCTCTCTGAAGAGCCAGCCAGGCCCAAATGCTGCACTTTGATGGATCCTTCCTTTGATGGCTCTCCAGGGCCACATTACCCACAATGCCTCATTTTGAGAAAGGGCCCTTCACAATGTGGCATTCAGGTTTGATGACTCCAGAGCAGCTGCCCACCTAATATTTTATGTGGGTATGTGCATGGTGGTGGCAGTAACAACAATGGCCAGGCAGTGCTGATGGCAATGGGAAAGCGGCAGTGTATATCCTCCTGCCTCAGTGCTGGGAAATCTTGTGCCACTGCTGCCTCAGACAAGTAGTGTGTCAGACTGTAGGACCACATTAAATGAAGTACAATGATTTCTCTTTAATTTTCTGCAGAGTGACAATGGATCCAGTATAGAGTCCCCTTGTGGAGAACACGTACATGGTGACGACATCCCCAGAAGGCTAATAAAGTTCTAGCAAGAGCAATGCTGAAAACATTGTCATAAAAATGGATACATTTTTACAGTTGGGAGCTTGTAAAACATTAAAAAACTGTATGCATGGATAAAGTATTGCATCAGATTCAGAAGCACATGATCTAATGAGTGTTATCAGTGAGGATTTTTTCTTGATACATTCACATTCAGGTTAACAATACATTTCTGCCTTAAGCATATGACATAAAATGCTTCATTACTGTTAACAGAGGCAGCCGCCAGCCATTGTGATTAATTTGCTGTTTGCAAGAAAGCATTCTGTACAGCAGCTTTTCACCAAAGAAAGAATGGAAGGGATGTCATAGTGAAGGAGATTATAAGAGCCTCAGTGTTGACTTCATGAAACACCTCAAAGGTCCATCTGGTCCAGCAATCTATGTCCATCAGTGGACTATAAGTACATCAAAATCTAAAACAGGACCTGAAATTGCCACATTCCTCTCCACAGAAGATGTGGGTGTGGAAGCATTTGCTAGGGATGCTAATAAGGAGAGAGAGTTGAGGGTGGGATCCACCAATGTCACCCAGCAAGGCCCCAAATGTCCAGATAGAGGCATTCCTGGAAGGGGAAGGGGCAGGTCATGCCCCTTCCAGAAATGAACATTTCCACTTGTTTCAGTGCTTCCTTCAGAAGCGCTACATCACAGCTGCCAGTGGGTGGTGCCATGCATGCACCGCCACCACCAAGCCTGGGCTGTCAATGCAAGGAACCCGTTGGATCCTACCCTGAGTCTACTGTTTAGAAGAAACATAACTTTGGAAATGATTTCGAATCAGAAGATAATCAAAGAAGTGGAAACAGAATATTAGTAAACTATTCAATGTCAGACATAAGCCCATAGCTCAGTGGTAGAGCACATGTTTGGCAAGTAGAAGCTTCTAGGTTCAATCCTGCATCGCCAGTTAAAAGGATGAAGTAGTATTTGATGTGAAAAAGTACTTCTTGGAGAGCCACTATCAGTCACGATAGACAATAACAGGCTAGAAGCACAAATACTCTGTCATCATATAAGGCAGTTTCGTATAATCCTAAAACCACAATGATCAACCATACAAATCTATAGCTATAAACATATATAAAGGCAATAAATACCACCACTGTGTCAGAATGTAACAGTCTACAAAATTGACTTCACCAATTTCCCAAAATATTTTGCTGGAACATTTGAAATAGCATCTTACCATTGCATGGAGCACTATAATGTGGAATAGCATTTTAGCAGACTCTGCACTATGGTGGCTGCACTATGAAGCAACAGTGACAGCACAAGAAAGGGAGATGAAAACTCCCTGCTTGAGATGTTAATGATAGGTATGATGGTGAGACCTGCATTTCCTGCTTGATTAGAAATAGAGAATTTTAGAGACTGGGAATGAATCTTATTCATCTTTGTTGTTGGGCATCATTAAAAAAAAAAAAAAAACCAACGCTACTGAGTTTTCATCATTCACAGCTGTAGAACAGCCATGACAGTTTGATGACTACAGGGAACATTTAGCAGAATGTTTAGTTAGAATGTAGCTCCATTCAGCCTTTCAAAGTGAACATATGAAGTGGGGGGGAGGGAAGCAATGTTGTGCATATTAGTCTCATCCCCAAAAGGCAGCATCAGAACTTCACATGTTTAATCTTCTGAATGTGTGTAGAAACCTCTGCACGATGGATGGATGTTCAACTGAATTAGTGCTGTACCAAATCCTGCACCCTATTTTGGGGAATATTTGCTATCCATGTGAAAGAGACATTGTTTTTTCTGCCTTTTTTATTATTGCTTCACTTGTAAAATGCCCCAGCCCAAGACTCTACAGAGAACCTGGCAGCTCTTTCTGAACTCCCAGGAGACCATGTGACTCCAATAGGCATTCAGGAAGAACTCCTGGGCTACAGAAGATTTGTAAAGAGTCCTGGGCTATTGTAGGCAAGAACAAATGGAACTTTTGGAGCTTTAGGAAAAAAAACTGTTATCTTGCTTGCTATATGTGGCTTCAAGAAAGAAGAGACGTTTTCTGAAAGACCCCTTTGTTCTTCCTTTGCAGAGCTTCTGCAGCCCTGGACCATTTCTTGCATGCCTATTGGAAAGGGAGAGGTCACATGGCCTCCTGAGAGTTCAGAAAAGAGCTGGAGAAGAATCCTGGGCTCCTGCAAGTGCAGGGGGTGTTTAAAAAAAGAAAAAGGAAGGAAGGAAGGAAGGAAGGAAGGAAGGAAGGAAGGAAGGAAAGAAAGACATCCTCTCAGCCACTGCTTACACTTTCAAAGATAAGTGAAAAGTCTCCCCAAGGAAAAAGGTCTCAACTCTCCCAAAATTGTCACATCTCCCAACTTCTTTCACTAGAGTTTTCATTTCATCCCTCTCCACCCCCCCTCCCCCACAAAAGAACAGCTCTGAATGCAATTGGAAGCTGCATGGAAGCTTCTAAGAATTATCATCTGAACATGTCTAGAAGGCCTCTTCTCACTGTATGTAGGGTTGTTGCATGTGGCCCCATAGCTCCCTTCACATCTTCATACTGAAAGCTCCATGACACCAGTGATTTAGTGCACTCTCGCCATGCCTGGTGTGTGTATTTGCAGCATGGTACTCATGTGATGCTGTGCCTTTCCTGCTGACACCCCACCTCTTCCCCAGCCTTTCCTAGAATGCTAAAAGTCTGGATTATTTTCCATTGAATGTGCAATATCCATTGAATGTGCCCGAAGTCTCCATGTAGTTTTAAAGGAACTGGGGTCTTGAATGGATTGCATCAGGTCCTGGCAAGGAAAAGCAATCTCTCCCAGCAGCCGGCTCCAAGCCTCAATATAGAACCCAAACCTTGCATCCCAGGTTCAAAAGTGTTTTTTTTTAATCATACAATGCCTGAATCTCTGCAGAGACAGGATTGTACTCCCTTGATGCCCCCAAAGAGCCAGACTAAAGGGTCCTTCCATTTAATCTCTAAATTGGATTACTGCAATGCGCTCTACGTGGGGCTGCCTTTGAAGATGATTCAGAAGCTGTAGCTTGTGCAAAATGCAGCGGCCAGATTGATAACAGGAACCAGAAAGTTTGAGCATATAAGACTTACTCTGGCCCGTTTGCATTGGCTGCCTATACATTTCCAAGCCCGATTCAAGGTGCTGGTTCTAACCTATAAAGCCTTACATGGCTTGGGACCACAATACCTGATGAAACGCCTCTCCCGACACGAACCTACCCGTACACTACGATCCACATCAAAGGTCCTCCTCCAGTTGCCTACTCTGAGGGAAGCATGGAGGATGGCAACAAGGGAGAGGGCCTTTTCAGTGGTGGCCCCCCAATTTTGGAATGATCTCCCTGACGAGGCTCACCTGGCGCCAACATTGTTAAATTTTCAGCACCAGGTCAAGACTTTCCTCTTCTCCCAGGCATTTAACAGCGTATGTTGAGAGTTTTATTGCTATTGTTGTGGTTTGACCCAGAATAGTTGTTTTTAAATGATATTGTATTTATAACCTGTTTTTATGCTTTTTATGGTTTTTAATTTTGTATATCGGGTTTTTTTTAATGTTCAATATTTTAAATTTTTGTAAACCACCCAGAGAGCTTTGGCTATGGGGCGGTCTATAAATGGAATAAATAATAATAATAAATAAATACCTGGCAGAAAGGCGATCTGGTTGAAGTACTCATCTGACAAGACCTGACTGGAGGGAGGAAGAGAAGGGGAGGGGAGGGGAGGGTGAGGTGGAGTGGAAGAACAGCTATCCAGGTGAAAGGGATAGTAAGCTTGACGTGCTTCTGCCTCAGAGATGTCGGATGTCAGGTGCTTCATGAACAATTCACTAGGCTGGCCTAGTGAATTGTGAGTTGAAAGCTTGGCAAGTGTTGTGCGAAAGTCTGTCTCTGTTCTGTGCTTATCTGTGGCTGCTAGCCGAGGCCTTGAGTTTCCTTGAGAACAAATGTATGTTTACAAAAGGTGGAGGCTATCTTGCAAGCTGTCTCTCACATAGTGTCGTCATCAAGAGGAGGTTGAACTGTGCCGCCCTGTTGGCACATGAGTTTGGATTACAGGCCTGAAGCCCTGTCTGTCAAAGTGGCTTGGAATTAGCCAGCCTCCATCCTATATAGTGGAACGAGCAAAGGGGAGGCCCTTTGCTAGGAATCATCTGTTCGACTGTTCGACTGTTCTACAATTACCATCTGTTCTACGCTTGCCATGAAACTCCTCGTGTTTGGGATTCTATCTGGTTTGGAGATGTTGGATGCACTCTGTACATGTTCTGTTGCTATTTGGACTTGGAATTTCTAAGAACTATGCATGAAAAGTGCTCTGTGGCTTTTCATAGATTTGGACTTGCAGATTACTGTTCTGGATTCGTGTTCTATAGCCTGTTTTCCCTGCATGGAGCCAAAGTACAGGCACAGGGAAACTCTGAGGCTGATCGTTGTTGTTCTGGAATTGTGTGTGTGTGTGACCTGCGAGAGAGCCTTCCTCAGAGCCAAAGCTACGAGCAGGGGAGGTTTCCTAGGTCGAAGAGGTTCATCCCCTGACATCTTGCTTAGGTGATCAGCTCAGTGTTCCTGGCAGGCTGAGTTTGGTTTGGTACAAGATGATCTTGTCTACTGTCAGACTTCATGCACTGCTGTGCTGGGGTTTCTCCTTTGAGTTTTGTTCATGTTCCTGATGAGTCAGTGTGTGTGGCCGCTGCTGACCACATGGGACAGGGGCTAACTCTAAATGTCTCCCCCTGAGTGATTTGCTGTTGCAATTAAGCCGTTGTACCTGAAAGCTATCTGGTTCGTCTTCAGCTTCAAGTGTGTGTATGCAGAAATGAAACCGTTATGCTTGAATTCCATGTGATTTCACAATAAAAGAAGTCTCACCATTTTTTGGAGTGTGTCAGTTTACCTCAAGTTCGTGAGCCAAAGCCTGGGCTGGGCTTGCGTCACAACAAGAGGTTTAAAAAAACGTGGAGGCAAACCGGGGGTGGGGGGTGGGGTGGATTAGATGTGATGGAAGTCTGAGTGCCTGACAAGGGCTTATCTTTCACTTTTAATCTGACCAATCCATGATATGGAATTCACTCAGGGACAATAAACACTGAGTTCACACATGGCACCTTTGCTATTACATTTAAAAGCAGAATTGCACTTTAAAGGCACAATGAACAAATATTGATTTCCTTTAAGTTCCTTTATGTCTTTTTCTTTTCATCACAAAGCAGTCACCTTCTGTTTAACTTTAGTACCACAGCTCATGTTATTCAAAGTAGACTCCAAAGCGTGACTCATCTGCACTAATATTTTTGCCAGCTGTTTCTTCAATGTGGTTGGCATTTAACAAGCACTGGCCCTCTGTCTTAAAATGGTACTAATGTTTCTAGAACAGCTGTGTCACATTACACCTTCAACTAGCATATAAATTAAAGGTCGCATGCTAGTCCCTCAGGTGGTCATAAGCAGTCAGTTTCACCCAGATTACATGAAGATGCTGATGGATTTTTGTTTGTTGGTTTGTTTGTTTTAAAAATCCATCATTATTTAGTTGTTGTTATTATTATTATTATTATTATTATTATTATTATTATTAAAGTTGGAAATGCTTTTCAGCATGATCAATGAAACTTAATAATCTTTTTTCCAAAGTGAAATAAGAAATTGGTTTGTTTGTTTTTCAAAGCAACAAAGTTCAATTATTTGTAATATAGCTGTTCTCAAAGTGTAAAAATCACCAGACAATGTGTAAGCAATGGCCTGAAAAATGCACTTTTTCCTCAGTTCCAGCATTGGTACCAAAAGGCGAATGGTACCAATGCACCATAGACTAGTCTAGATTCATACAAATTTAATTTAAGCAATACAGGGGGGGGAAGTCTCTCTGCACCAGTTTGGGTGATGGACAAAATATTCCTACTTGACCCATTACATGACCTGCTTGTGCTAATGCTGCATATCAAGGGAAAATGGATGGGCACCAAGAAACAACAATTGGGGCATGGCCCTGCCCCCTCTCACATGGACTGCAGATGCACCTTTGTGTTCAGTTCATCACCAGCCATCCGGAGCCGGATGCAGTGGCTATAGGGTTGAGGGGAAGGACCAGGATTCTGACGTAGCCCTAATCTTGACTCACTTTTTTTTCAATCTTGGAATCAAATATAGCTGTAATATCACCAGTTCAAGAGGAAATTCTCATATCAAGAACAGCGATGCTGCTGAAATTCAAAATTGGTCAGCTTGTAAATCATATTTAGCAAGTTCATAATCCCTGAAAGCATAATGAGACATTCCAACAAACCAAGAATGATTGCGAGTTAATTTGCGCTTTCTGTGCATGTGTGTTCTGCATTACTAAGCATTCAAACACTTTGATTTTTGCACATGCTCAAATGTTGATTGCTGCCATAGGAACTTTTTATTATCTGCTTTTCTGTTATTGTTATAGTGCTGGGGCACAGGGGGGCATGGGGGGAGGTTATTGAATGCTGGGGTGGGAGAGCAAGAGGGCAAGTGGGCTTATATACATTGAACACTGTTATCAGGGGTTGGATGCTTCATTTTAGATGGGATCTAATAAGAGAATGATTTGGAAATACGATTTGAAGTTGCTCAAAGATGTTACTCACGTTGCTTAATGACATTACTCATGAAAGACGTGTGACATGGTATTATGCAAAGATACTAGTCATATAAATTTGTGACTTATATCAACCTTATATATTCCTTTTAAGGGAACTAAGTGAAAGGTCCAGGGTTATAGGAACAGGTGAAGTTGTGGTTAGAAAATCCTCATGTCCATAAGAACAGAGAAGTAAATCAGATAGTTGACCACAAAGAAAAGGGAATTTGACCTTTCGTTGTCAAACAACTACATCAGAAGGGGGAGGGTATATTCTGGGAAGAAGGATAGTCTAAATTATGACATGAACCAATAGATTTGGCCATTTCAGAATAAATTAAGAGGGAGGTCTTTGTCTTTAGAGAGTTTATTTAAGTCTGGTCAACGGGAACCACGATGTCTTTCCTTTCCCTCAGGCATGACATCCAGGATGTTGCTCTGAGCCTAACACATAAGCCTCAGTAACTCCTTGATTGCCTGGGAGAAATGGAAGTCCCTCTGTGGAGAAGAATTCCTTCATAGAGTATGTATGAATGTTTGTCTATGTTTGTATATGTTCTTAAGAAATCTGCCAGACTTGTGAGTATATTCCTTTAATTTGCTTTGCTGAATGGAGAGGTTCATGTGTTTGTTTAATTTTAACTTCCTTAAATTGTTTTAATAAATGTTTTAGAGCAATAACAGTTTCATTGAGTTTGTGAGTATGGGTAAAACCAATCATTCTGAGTGTCTATCTTCATATCCTCTTTTTCACCTACTGGAGTGGGGAATTTGAGGAGCACTGATGCAGGGACTGCAGCCTGTATTTAGTGTTCCTTAAATAAGTCACCTGAAAAATCCCTCTACATTCCAAACCTTTACTTTCTGTGGGATAAAAACAACACTGCATTAGACATGCCATATTCCCATGATGCATTTCAGTGGTATGCATGTACTACAATTTGAAGCCAATTCAAGAACTCTCAATGAAAGAGCGCTTTCAGCTGAATTTGTAATACTGGATTCATAATTCATTGAGCAAATAACAAATTATGACAGGGTCAGTCTGCCCATCACAAATGAAGAATGGGATCAGCAAGGCATTTTCCTCTTAGCCAGAACTGTTGTGACCTTCAGGATTTGTGTGTTCTCCTAAACCAATGTTTTGGCTCCATTGCCTGATTTATCCAGAGTGGTTTGCTTAGCAAGCACCTTACTAAAATGTACATTCTCTTAACTGGGAAGACACTCTAGCTTGTCTTATATTGCCCTGGTGTGTCTGTGCTGTGGAAGGGAGTTAGACTTGATGGCTTCTTTCAGTTGAGATTTTATAATTTTAAAATCAGTTTAGCTTGTGCAGCCAAGTATTGGCTCAAATTCAGTCTTTTTGGGAGATCAAAGTTAAAAGATACTGCAGAGACGGTATTCAGTATTTGAGCAAAATCTGCATTTCCAAATTACTTATTTGTCATAGCTGTGATACTCAAAGAAAATTACCATTATGAAATTCTCCTCTACATTTGTAGGGGGGACATTTTTTCCTTCTTTTCCCTCTTACTTCTCATCCTCATTTGATCCTATAGGAAAGAGCCTCCTTGGTTGTCATCCATTGGGTTTTTTTCCTACAACAATCACAACAACTAAAAAGCCCTCAACTTCTTTTTCAGAATAATCTTTTCAACACAGACGAGTCTTCTTGCTGTGCTGTTTGTAACTAGGATTGTTTCATATGTAAATGTTTGGCTGCTAGACAATGTTTTCAAAATCTTTGACTTTCTATATTTCAAAGCATTTTTTAAAGTGGCTATTTCAGATGGCTGCAATCAAAAACTGTCACTCAAGTGCAGTTTTCACATATTTGAAGAGTAAAATGGGTTACCATCTGTAATGAAAAATCTCACCTGGGTAATGCTGAAGTAGATGTGAATGTAACTGTCACTAGCATTTAGGTACACATGAATCTATTGTAAATTTTTGCAACCAGTAAAACTATAATGTTGGCTTTGTTTTTTCATAGGGCCCTTCCATCTCTGCACTTGCAAAGAACTATAGCCTCCTTAGTGATATAAAATGAGCATGAAATACTGGTTTTTCCTACATGAGGCTTTTAACTGGCCACTTTACCAAGGCTTCTGCTTCCGGATTCATTGTGAGATTAAGATAAGCTCTTTTACATGTGGTTTCTTTGTGTGTGTGTGTGTGTGTGTGTATTCTTTCTCTGCTTTTCTATTTGTTCCATTATACAATCACTAGGTGGTGCAGTGGTATTGCAGACTTGCACAAATACACCAGGGTTTCATGTTGCCATTCACAGAAATGCCAGACTTTTCTCATTAGAAAAAAAAATGCTATAATGGTTGCAATGCATGGAAGAGACTCTGGAGGATGACAATGTTGTGTAAAGTACTTGCAAACTACTCTGACTAAGGAATCACAAGAGCGCAATAAATCCCTCATGTAAAAAGGCTCACTGACTCCAATGCTAGATATTATAGATTCACAATACCCTATGCCTAACACTGTTCTGGAGCATGGGGGGGGGGGGGGGGAGCCACCTCCCAAAAAATGGTAGAGAAAATTTGGAGAAAATTCTGCAAAATGGACTTCTGTTTCTAGGCAGCTAAGAAGAAGAAAAAAACAAGAGGAAAATCTCAGCTCCTGTCTCTGAAAAAAAATGTTCTCTGAAAATTGTTTGGCTCTGCTCTAGTTATCATTCTTTAGATTTCAGCATCTTCCCCAGGGTCTCCCAAGGATTAAATTTCTGAGGGATGATTATGGATACATCTTGAGTGTCATCAGATGAGCATTTTCTTGCATGTTACTGGCCACTCTCAGATTTTTGCAGGTCATTTTCATGATGCTGTCCACCTCCCGCTTCTTCTGCTCATTTTTCCATCACAAAAAAATACATGGAAAATCTGGTTCTTTTATCTATGTTGAAACTTGCTGCCATTTCCTGCTGAGTGCAGGAGAAACAGCGTGATAAAAACGCCCACTGAATGGGGCATGTGGTTGTCACTTGCTTCCTCTTTCTTCCCCATGTAAAGAAAGAGGAAGAGGAGCAGGAGGCAGTGATGGTAGGAAAACACAATTTTCTCCCCATCTGATGACACTCCTAGTTTGTAATACCACTCCTTCCCTGTAAGCCCTATAGTGGGTGTTGGGGAGGCAGTATTTTGCTCAACTCCAGGGATGAGGTGAAGGCACACACACACCTTTATAAGTAACACGGGTTTCAGTCATTGGTGACTGCATCAATAAAAGTTTCTATTAGTCAGCTAAACATCTCCTTCGGTTGAGTTATGTTAGTGGGATAATGGTTGTTTGTTTGTTTATTTTTTTAAAAGTTGCTACGCTCAGAGTTGATTTTTATATTTGGAAAAATCACACAAGATTGCACTATTTTAGAATGAATTTGGGAAACTGCATTGCTAAGGTTGCAATTCTCTGCATGCTTACCTGGCAGAAAGCCCCATCTCTGTGATATTTTTGAAATGGTTGAGATCCTCAGTGTGGAAGGTATGTGTGTACATGCACACAGACATATACACACACATAAGGAGAGAGAGAATTATAGTCATATACTCATGTACATCTTTTCAAAACATTTTGGGAGAATGACTTAATTAAAGTTATGCAGGTGATCAGTAAAAGTAAACTTGTTTGAGACTGAGTTCCAAGCATATAATTTAAAGTCTAAATTATTCCATTTAAGTCTAAAGTAATGACCCAATCATTATTAAAAGATTTATCTGGTTAAAAGAATGTGTGTGATTTTGCATTCATTCATTACAACATGTAGAGAAATAGATTTGCCTCTCCAGTGCCTGTACAGTGGCAGCTTGAATAACACTAGATAATCTGTTGCCTATCGTTTTTTAATCTTATTATTATTCATGAACTTGCTAATCAAGCTCAATTGTTAATATGAAATATTTAATTGGTTAATGTTTTATTAATCTCTCATCATGAAACATTAATAGTGACCTTTTGCTGATACAATAGTTAAGGTCTTATTGCATCCAGCTACTTTCCTTTCCCCCTTGATAGTTTTTGATGTCGCTGCCTTAGTTGTGGTAATGGAATATCAGAACCGTAAAGGTGACAGAGAATGAAAATTATGGTGCACGCTTCCACTTACCAGTTTCAGAGGAACAAAGTACAGCTGACAGCCTGAAAAACACATTAAGGAGGGATATTTTGTGTGTGTGCATTGTGGGCTTTCCCTCTGGAGAAGAGGAGGCCAACATGATTAACTTTTCACAACAAGTCCCCAGCATTTACTCCAGCTTAATGACCTGCCAATGTAAGATTCAGGAGGCACGCAGGACTGAACTGTGAAATGGCTAAAAGTGCAATTAACTAAAGAAATGGTAACAATATGTGGGGGAGTTGGGTGAATTACAACAGGAGTCGTAATAAAATGTGTGTGGGTTGTCAAAGGAAAAGCGCAAAGGCTGAGCAACATAAATTTTGTCATTACGCACAATCAACATTCTGCTGGGTGTCCATCCATTGCATAGGAAATACATTTTAATTGTATCCAGTGATGCAAAACTGATTACATGTTTTGTCAGGAACCTACAATATTATATCAACATTCTAGAATAGCTCAACTCAACTAACTTGCTCTCTCCCTCCCTCCCTCCCTCCCTCCCTCTCTCTCTCTCTCTCTCTCTCACACACACACACACACACACACGTAGCAATTCGTTTTCTATTTCTGCACTTTAAACATGATTCTTTCCCACATTTTAAACATAAAAACATCTCATCTTCTAATTTAATCTGGTGATGCAAAGCCAATTACATGTTTTGCCATAACATTTTGCCATAATATTATACCAATATTCTAAAGCAGCTCAACTAAAAAAAACAAAAAAAAAACAAAAGAAATATTTTTTGACCTTACATTTTTATTAACTCATGAGAGCCACCCTGCTACACAAACCACAAGATAGCATTTCTGTCACATGGTTAACCCAACTACATTATACCACACGGTTAAAAAAAATATAAAGGGGAAGAGTAGAACTGCCCCTAAAACCTCAATATTTTCATGTATTGCTCTAACATAAACTAATAATCAAGCTGTGTCAGAATATATTAGCACACTCATCAAAGCCTAACAAATTCTGACACCTTCTGACACCCTTTGCCCCCATAGTTCTTTCTTCAACCTCACCTTCATTATCTCCTCTGCAGTCCAACTCCACTCCATTACATGCATCCCATTTTATTATCCCATTCCCCCCTCTAAACCCCATAACTTTCTCATTTCTTTGTTTCTCTGCAATCTCAGTTTTCAGATATCCATTATTTCCATCTTTTCCCCCACTAGCCCCACTCAACAGCCTAGCAGCTGTATTTTGAGCTAACTTGAAATTCCTGAACAGTCTTCAAGGACAGCCCTACATACAATACATTACAGTTATCATAAGCAGCTCCACCACTGTAGGGCCATTGGAAATTCACTATTACAAGATGTGGTGATGACAATTAGCTTAAAAGGGGACAAAATCATGGAAGAGAAATCTATTAACAGTTATAAACCATGAAAAGGGATCTCCAACGTCAGGAGGTAGCATAACTTTTGAGTACTAGATGCCCAGAGCCAATAGCAAGGGCTGGTCATCACCATCACATTCTGCTTGAGATTTGCCAGTAGCATCTGGCTGGACAGAGAAACAGAATACAAGGTAAGATGTGATTCAGCAATTTCTTATATTAGAGATTGGGCCTGATTAGAACCATTCTAATTTTGGGCAACCAATCATTAGGCCATATTATTGTATATTCTTTAGGGATCAATGGCAAGTTATTATATATTTGCAATTAAAACTTGAGTTGTGGATGTAGTATCTCTGACTAATGTAAAATGATAATAATGAACAGAGATAGCTCTCCCAGTGTTTTTGGAAATTGTTCCCTCTCCCCATCTCAGCATTGTTTTTATTTTCCTTCTGCATTTCCTCTAATATACAACGTGAAATTTCTGAATGCTGCATGAGAAATTTTCTTAAATACTAAATTATGTTACACTTCCCTTCCCTTTGTCACCAGAGCTTTCCTTAATTACCAGGCTAAGTATGTGCTAAAATGCAGGCTTTGTGAATTTAGCCACCATTTAATTGAAGCAATTAACACTCTTCCAAAAGCACAATCATATAGAGGCATGGAATGAAGCGTGTTGCCCCAACACTTGTCACACCAGCAAAACATCATGACCTATGATACAATGGGCAGGTTCGCATGATCCCCATGAGGGTGAGTGGTTGGGGTAGATTACAAACCATCCTGAAACTCATGGGTTGTTCTAGGGTTTCAGGGTGCCTTGTAAACAATTCCATCCAGCCATCCTTGCCGGGTTTGTACATCATGACAACTAGGCTGACCATATGAAAAGGAGGACAGGGTGAAGTTCCTGGTGAAATTCCCTCTTCATCACAACAGTTAAAGTTGCAGGGGCCCTGCCTTCTTTTGTATCTGGTCACTCTAGTATAGTGCCTGCTACTTTAACTGTTGTGATGAAGAGGGAATTTCACCAGGAACTAATTGCATACAAATGGCACTGGCTGAAATTCCCTTTTCTCTACAACTGTTAAAGATACAGGAGCCCTGTCCTCCTTTTCATATGGTCAGCCTAATGACAACCCACTCCCGGTGAGGGTAACTATGCTACTTACCCTCAAGTTGCAATCTCAGAGAGGGAAAATAAGCCACCATGGTTCATTTTCCCTCTGAGATCATATCAAACCTGTCACTACTTCCTATATTAAAATCTTGGCAGCCAATAATACTTAGAGCAGTCACCATCAACAGATTAGGAGTTGGAAGATAAGGTGCCCATGTCTGGGAAACCAAAAAAGAGGACACCTAGTGGGGGGATGGGAAATGTGCTTTCTGGGGCCTCCGAAAAGCACGTCATTCCTACCCCCCACCCCACTGCTCCAATCAGGGCCTTTTCTATAATTCCAGGAATGACATGCTTTCCTCTTTAATGCCCCGATTGGAGCTTCTCCAGAAAGCATGTCATTTCCCCCTGCCTTACTAATGGTGGCCTTAAAGGGAAAATGTTATTCCAGGACATTATAGAAAATTACAGAAAATCCCCCCAACACCCAGGATAGAACAAATCCAGGGAAGTCCTGACAGTTTGTCACCCTATAAAACTAAAGTATGATGCAGAAAAAGGTTGAAATGGGAAACAATGGACATTGTTTGGGGGATGACACCTGTACCATGAAGAAATCTACATGCATATATGGTTTTATCTAGGGTGACCATATGAAAAGGAGGACAGGGCTCCAGTATCTTTAACAGTTGCAAAGGACAGGGAATTTCAGCAGGTGTTGTTTGTATGCATATATAACCTGGTGAAATTCCCTCTTCATTACAACAGTTAAAGCTGCAGGAGCCCTGTCTCTTGACCATGTACAAAAGAGGGCAGGGCTTCTGCAGCTTTAACTTTGTGATGAAGAGGGAATTTCACCAGGTTCTGCTTATATACAAATGACATCTGCTGAAATTCCCTTTTCTATGAAACTGTTAAAGATACAGGAGCCCTGTCCTCCTTTTCATATGGTCAGCCTAGTTTTATCTTGTTTTAGTTTCAAAGGAACTGGCATTGCTGTTACATTACAACATAACTCTATGAGTGGTGTGCCCAAGTTTTGTGTTCAAAACGTGTATTGTTGGAAATTATCTAGCTTCTTATTTATTCCAGATATGAATCCTATATCATTCAAAAACCTATACAATATCTGCTATAGAACGTGATGCTATTAGAGTAGGCTGAAATATCTGGAGGGCCAAAATTGGACCACTCCTGCTTTAAAGAGTTGGGACAATTCCAAGGAGAATTCCTGGAGGGTAAGTCAGAGCAGATGAAGATATGACCTCTAGGAGAGGTGAAATGGCAGGAATGGAAAGATTATCCAGAGTGGACATCTATGTGGCATCAGTTAAAGCCAAAAGACAGCTGTGCTGGACTATATAATGAGAGAATCTGCTTTCTTGTCACATTGAACTAATGTTATTAGGATGAATTTAGACCAACAGGCATGTTTCATGCAAGACTTGAACCAGAACATGACAGAAAGAGTACTCTTATCTACTGCAAGGCACGGGATTCCCCTTAGAATCATTGCATCTATAATTTAAAGACAACTTTCCTATGGTATAAGAACATTAAGACTACCTTCCAAATTCATTTGCAGCACGGCCATCATAAAAGAGAAACAGATTTGGAAAAATAACTTAAAAGGCTCAATAAGCACGATTCTCAGACCATCAATATTAACTATCTCTTCTTGAAGGCTTTCTCCACATTTCAGTGCTCTGCAACTGCCTAAATTATGGAACACATGTTCAGTGAAATGGATACATCTGAAACAGTTATGAGATGTTGTATTTTTCATATAAATAGATTGTGTTGTATTGTATTCAAGGGGCAGTGGATTGGTGGAGGAAGGAACATCCATTAATTACTTGTGGTTCCTGTTCAGCACAAATTGTCTCCTTCCCCCTTTTTAATGCACTAAAATATAACTATTGAAGTGGTAAATATTTTGCAGTGACACTTAGTATGCTTGGAAAGTTTGCATAGATACAGGACATTAGGAATGGTCTACTTCCATGTATAAACTGGGTCAAGTCCTATTCCCACAGCTATAACCATAAAAAAGGTTGGTGTAGAGTCTCACCCTGTTAAATATATGGGGAAATCCAGTGTTTTGTATATGAACATTATAAGATATAGTAGATTCCATTGATACCATTAACTCTATGGTCTGCTCTGGCATCCATATACAAGCTATTGAGTTTTCTCAGGGACTTTTAACTATAACACATTAAAAGTTTCCCACAAGGAAGTCTTTCTATCTCGGGGAAATCACATTCTCTAAGCATTCAACACACAACATTTTATAATTAATACAATTATTTCCTCAGCTAGTGTATTCCTATTGCTATTTTTATGTCCCATGTGGAATATATTTTGATTGTGTGGGTTCACAGATATATTGGACTAATGGATTAATGTCTAACTTTCTCATTTAAATTGGGTTCTTCAACACCCACAGCATCCTCACCTTCTGTCTTAGTCTGGGGGTCCTGATCCTGTCAAGACCCAGTCAAATCAGATTCGTGGGTTGCCAAAGTGAGACAAAGACTTCATCTACACCAAGCAGGATATTGCACTATGAAAGTGGTATGAAAGTGGTATATAAAAGGCAGGAGCCACACTACTGCTTTATAGTGGTATTGAAGTGCACTGACAACTGTTGGGACCCATTGACACATACCATATACTGCTTTCATACCATTTTCATAGTGCAATATCTTGCTTGGTGTAGGTGAGGCCTATGTCACAAATGGATCAGGTTAACAGTTATTGTTTACACAATCTGATAAATGGATGCAGAAATAAACGCAAAGAAAGTTTATATGTCCCTTGAGCAAATCAGAGCAGTCCTGTCACAGTTTTCCACAGTACACGAGACACCCCTCCATTGATCAACAGGTTTCTCCAATGTGGTAATGCATGTTTTTCCCCATAGAGTGAGACCAAAGAGCAAAGCCAGCCTGCAAGATTTTATAGGTGTCTCTCCTAAGCTTCAAAGGATGAGATCACTTCACACAGGCCAAACAGCTGTGGCTGCACTTGCTTGGTACCAATTAAGGCATGTGAGAGGTCTATTAAAAGCTGCCTACTTGATTTCTCAACTCTATGTAGGTCTCTATGCATTCAAGTATCATAGAGAACACTATGTCAGTTCAAGACCTACTCCACACCATGTCTCCCGCTGTGCAACTCACTACACCCTCTGCCAGGGGTGGGCAACTTGTGGCTTTCCAGGCATTTCAACCTATAGTTTCCATTGGCCCCAGCCAGAATAGCCAATGGTGAGGAATGATGGGAGTTGTAGGCCAAAATATCTGGAGGGCCACAAATTGTCCACCCCTACCCTATGCAGGTGTGGAATGGAAGAAAGGCAAGAAAGTTGCAGATAAAATTATCTGATTCTTCTGCACACTATGTCAGAAATTGTGCCAGCAGCACCATGAATATCAAAAAGCTCCTTACCTTGGAATGACTAGATGGTGAGCATAACCAGTAATTGGTGTTGGGATCATCTCCAAATCTCACATCAATCCAATTTCTTCTGTTTACTATTCACTCAAGGTGGCCAAATTATTGCACAGTTAAAGTAATTGAAATGTATTTGTTTAATCAACATAAACACTTGTGACAGGTTCCTTTGGTTGCTCTGATGACCCTGACAGGTTCTGTAGGTCTTTCCCATAATCCTAATCACATAGTCTATCAGTCACAAGTATTTGCTCCATTGGATTGTCAGCAAAAATGCCAGGGAATGTGATCTACTATGCACAATAAAGTGCATGGATGACAAAGTGCACATGTTCTACCACTTCAGCAATATTTGATTAATTTCATAAAGTCCTTGGAGTAACCCATTCAAATGGCCACATTTGAGAGTATTTGTTCTGTTGGACACAACATCCAGCAGTTCCATGCAATTAAACTGGGTATATCTTGTTCTCATCATGTTCTTTATTAGCAAAAACTAAGTTAGAGGGTGGAGGTGGTAGCAACATCCATATTCACGTTTTCTTCAGCATCCATGAGCGCTAGAAATAGGCAAAAAGTATTGAGGACTTTTCTTTCTATGTCATAATATGGTCTAAAATATACTAGCTATAATGAGTTGAGAAAGATAGTAGAATTTTCACTCATTTTACAAATATGATAAATGAGCACCAAATAGACATATAATAGCAGAATATCCAGTAATCAAATGTTTGTTAACCCTTGCTAACATGGAGCCTTTTGCATCTGTTGGATCCTTAATTGCGTGCACCAGATGAAGTCTCATATGATCATGGCCCAACAACAGTCACATTCCAAGTGATGTATTAGATAGTTTTAATATTTGGATATTTACCCTATAATTTGAATTACAAACATCCTGGTCACATCAAGTAACTTGGTTGCAGCAATATGGGTAATGCCTTATGCACCATGACTTGATAGCATCCCCTTCAATAGCAGACTGTACCACACCCAAGATATTACTTAGAAAGTGGTGCCCAGGATGCAGCACCATTTTAGCTGCTAGTTCATGTAAACAACATTCATGTATTTTGCCCATTCTGCAGTCAATCAGTATTATCCAGGAGCCCTTGGTAATGCTAGTACTGTATCACAAGTTGTTGCATTGCATTGGTACCGGGAGGACCAAGGGAGGAGGGAGGGGAGAGGGGTGGGGGCTGTGTCAGTCAAATGCCGGGTTGACTATTAGTCCACTGAATGCCAGCTCCAACCACCCACAGTTGTATAGGAAATACGTTGTGTTGGGAGTACCCACACAATAACCAACTGTGAGTTGGCTACTCAACCCACCATTGACTAAAGTGTTGTCCGAAACCAGCCTACGTTAGCTCCAGGGCTGGAATAGTTAGTTTTACTTTCATTGGGGTCCAATAGAAGGGAAAAGCTAAAAAGAAAATAAAGTGGGGAAGTGGCTCACAAATGGCCCATCCCTTCTGCCGTACTAGTACTAAGTCCAGCATGTCTTTGGATTTAGTGATTCATCCACCATGATACTCCCTTCACCCACCCATTAGATTGTTAGCTCTGTTATACTTACAGGAAGTAACACTGGATAAAAATCCCATCATAAAACTCAGACTCCTTATCAAACAAGCAAACAAACAAACAAACCACTAATAAAATCTCACTCTTTGGGGCATGACTGCTATCCCATGAGTTTATATGGGATCCTGGGAGTAATATGAAGTGTGATCCATTGCTCTTAGTGAACTGCAGAGATGCAACTTGTAAAACAAAAGATTTAACAAAAAGTTAACAAAAGGCAACCATTAGCTTTTAATTAGAAATGCAAAAATCTGGCAAAGAAGTGTTACTATTTAAACTACTATCCTGAAGTAGGAATTCCATCAATGAAAAGGAAAAAAATAGTCTGTTTAACCATTGCCTTCATTCTCTGATTTTCTCCATAATAACCTGTCACAAACAATAGTGAACTTGAAAGCCTCATTCTCACCACTTCCCAGAACAAGAAAGATCCATCAGTTACTCTAGTGCTCTATCAGATGATGTCATTGCTCCTGCTTTGAAAGACATCCCAGAGCTAAGCTCCCCTGCATTCTCCTCCACTATTCCCCTCATGCCATATGCTATACTGTATCTGAGAAAAGTGGTTGTTATCTACCTGCAGATAAGAAGGCAGCAGTAAGAACCCCATTATTTCAGCTACAAAAGCTAATTTCCAGTATAGTATTGGCCAGTTTACGTAAAGGATGAGCACAATTTACCAATGACACCACAGTAAATTATGTCTTAATAAAGGTTTATAGACCTGCTGTTCTTTGCCCTGAATCCTTCAGAACAACACTTGAGGCAATGTGAGAAACAGACCACGTAATGTTTAGTTAGAGGTTATCAGATGCGTGGCGTCCTCTTGGCAGATTGATGGGATATGCTTCTATGGTTTATTTTATATTATGCACTAATCTTGCTGGAGTGTGAAACTCAATTAGTCTTCAAATCTTGCAATATATGCCTAATGACTTAAGAGCATTCCCACTGCATGTCAGTGATAAGTTCAGAACGCTGGCACTTCTTCAGCCCAGTGCTGCCTTTTGCTACCATAATCTGTAAAATTGAGTAAATCAAGCACAGCCCACAATACTTGCATATTGACACAAAGGCTGATATATGCAGAGGAAGGAACAATTGGGAAATAATGGACTGAATGGATCAGCTGAATGGATTTGCCCTAAATCCATGTGATGGAAAGAAAGCTCATTCCTTTGAGATATGAAGCAGGTGTGTGTGTGTGTGTGTGTGTGTGTGTGTGTTTGGGGGAGGAGGAGAATAGGAAGGGCAAATGACCCTGATGTGCAAAAAGGAGAAAGAAAGTAAAACTGGCTCCCATAACACACATAATACATGTTTGGTGCCATAGGTGAAAAAACGTTTACCCACATTGCAAATCTCACAGTGCAATATTAGTAACTGCTGTGCGAATATTAAAGGGAACACACTCTGGAATCTGCCATCAGCCAGGGGCCTAGAGCCACTGGAAGGCTGCACCACCTCCTTCCCAGGAATGACAGCAAGCCAAGGAACCACACTTGGAAGGCTGAGTACAGGTCTGGTCACAGTACTTAAAAAAAGATATTGTAGAGCCAGAAAAGGTGCAGAAAAGGGCAATTGAACTAATCAAGGGGACTGAGCATCTCCCCTATGAGGGAAGGTTAAAACATCTGGCATTGTTCAGCATGGAAATGAGGAGGCTCAGGGGAGACATGATAGTGGTGTACAAAATTATGCATGGTGAGGAGAATGTGGATAGGGAGACATGTCTCCCTCTCTCAAAACACTAGAAACTGGAATCATCCCATGAATCTGATTGGTGAAAGAAACAAATAAAAGGCAGTACTTCTTGACAAAACACCTAGTTAAACTATGGAGTTCACTAACACAAGATGGCCACCAATATGGATGGCTTCAAAAGGGGGTTGGATACATTCCTCGAGGACAAGGCTATCAATGGCCACTAGTCCTGATGGCTATGTGCCACCTCCAGAAGCAGAGGCAGTAAGCCCATGCATACCAGTGCCTGGGGGACATGGATGGGTGCTGTTGCACCCATCTCCAGCTAGTGGATTCCTGGTCAACAGCTGGCTGGCCACAGTGTGAACAGAATGTTGGACTAGATGGACCCTTAGTCTGATCCAGCATGGCTTTTCTTATATTCTTATGGGGCAAACAAACCCACCCCATCCATTGGCAGGAGCAGGAACCTTGCTTCCTCCTCCCTGCCAGAAAGAAGATTTGGCTCCAATTGCTGCAGGAGAAAGGACACTTTTACCAATCCATAGGCCAAAGGAATGAGAGCCAGCAATTGCCATTCAATCAAGAACAGCAGCAAGGGAAGATCAGCCTTGCCCAAAGTGCATTTAAATGGCCACTTATATACTTCATCACCTTGTTCTGGCCTTGAAAAACTGTTCTCCTTCCTCTTCATTCTCTCTCTCTCTCCACTCCCATTTTCTCGTGTGTCTTGTCATTTTAGTTTCTCAGCCTAATGGCAGAGGGGTCTCCCTCTCTCTCTCTCTCTCTCTGAGCCATTTTGGGAAACAAGAACTGTCTGAAAAGTGCAATAAAATGCAATAAATAAATAATTTCATGATCAAGTGCATGAGGCTGATCATTTGGCTGTTTTCTCCTATCAAGACTTCCCTCCTTCCTCCTGCCCATTTGCCAATTTTGTAGTAGAGACTTAGGCTACTAGATTTGCCCTCATGCTGGCTTATCAGTCTTTCCCAACCTGGTGCCCTCCAGATGTTTTGTACTATAACTCCCATCAGTCATGACCAATATTTAGGGATAAAGAGAGTTGTAGACTAAAACATTTGGAGAGCACTGGGTTGGAGAAGGCTAATTCATTCATCGTCAGACCTTTAGACTCAGGTGTGTGGCCACAGTGTCTTGTTATGTAGGCCCCCTTCACACACACACAACCAACAGCACCATTAGCACCCCACCTAGGTGAATGGTGTTGATTGTATGGGATCAATAAAGAGTCATGCCACCAGCATGGGATTACATCACGTGGGATGTCCCACACTGCTAGTTACATTTGAAGCAGGGAATCATACCGGGGTGGTGAGGTTGGGGGAGATTAAAAATGCACATATAAGGAGCAATGTCAGATGTAGTCTTCTTTCAGAGTTCTGCTGCAGCTGTGTCAGAAGCTGCTGGGAGGAACTAACATGCACTGCTGTACCACAGTGGCAGCAGATGCTGAGGGGGCAGCAGTAGCTGCCTCCAGATGTTCTTATGAACTCTCTGTCTGATCCACTATGTTGGAGAACAAAGCAATGTATGAGAGACAACCTGTCTTGGACTCCCTAAATGTAACCTGTGATGGTGGACTATCCCACAGTCAGTGCTGAAGTAAGATTCAATGGCCAATTGCTTCTGTACATTAACTGGGGAGGGGGGCACCATCTCGTCATTGGTCTGAGGCAGCAAAATCTCTTGAACCAGTCCTGCTGTCCCCTATAGTGAGTTACAACTGAGGGCATTCTCTGGACAGTGAATATTGACTCTCAAGTGACTGCCCATTGGGGCTGGCCATTGACTGCCTGCCCTAGACCACAACAAGGTCCAAGATGGACATTCTCCAGACTCCTATTCATTCATTCATTCATTCATTCATTCATTCATACATCATTCATTCATTCACTCATTTATTCAAAGGGTGCCTGCCTTCTGGTTCATGATTTCTGGCATCTGACTCTTGGCTCTTCCAAGCTTGTGACTGTCACTGAACAGCTGCCTGCAACCTAACATCGGCAAGTCCCACTTTAGGTGTTTTATATTTAAGATGTCTATCATGTAGAAGACATTTCTAGGGTTAGCAGAACTAAGTGGTCTTTCCTCTCCGGTCTTTGCCATTGCCTCACCATTGCCCAAAATTCTAGCACAGACCAGAAGAGATGCTTTCCTCTAGCAATACTCTGAATGGGTCACAGAATCTAGGATGGTTTCCATAACCTACTCCAGGCATGTGTAAAGATGGCCTAGTTGTGTATGCCCAGTTCAGATGATAGAGCAGGGATATAACATGAGCAAGGGATGTTCCCAGGCTTCTGTATTGCACATGTTCCAAACTTCTGGAGAAGGTTTTATCACATGTTGGCCATCCTGGATTCAAGTAGAACATACGAGGTTGCATCTTAGAATGGCCTAGGAATTTCCTGTACTACTCAGAGGCATCCTCACTTCCTTCTCATGTTGACTATACAGCAGATGTATCCCAGCCAATTCTGAATATATTGTTCATTTTATTAGAGTGCTCAGCTTTATATATCAATGAATTTAAAACAAAAAGAGAATGAGAACACAAATAAAATGAGGAGAAAGGGAGGCTGATTTAAATAGACATGTTTAGCTGAATTGACAATGAGGAAATTATTTGGGGCAGATGGGAATACAGGATCAACAGGAACAAAATTAATATGGGCTATTTTTACCATAAACCCTCAGTTTCTCTAAAGCTTCTATTTGAAATAGCAGTATGGCATAAATATGCTTGAATTACATTTATTAAATATGGCAGTTCATTTAAGTATATAATTAGCAGAGGCTATAATACAATATTAGCTATCTCTTAGCAGTGACAACTCTTGGAAGAATTGATTTGAGTGATTTAAACAATGCAAACTTGAGCATGCCCTAATTGCTGCCTTCTTTTTGTGTCTGTATTCCGTTCTTCTTGTCCATACACGTTAAGGTGCCTTAGTCTAGCAACCTAATCATGCACTCATTTATGATGATTTACTTTCTATTATGCAGCTACACTCCAGAAACAATGGCTAGAAGAAAGACCTGTGCTTTTAAAGTTAATGCAGTAGGTTTTGATCCCGTTAACCTTCTATTGTGAATTACTGTGTTTGATAGATCATCAAGACTTATTGCCCACCTTCCCCCACCAAATGAAGACAGGAGACTTAGAGGCTATCTATATTTGCTCAAAGCACCACAGAGGCTACAAATCAGTGCTGCGCCAGTCATATGGCACAGCCGCAGATTCGCAGCCACCGTGGGTCTTTTCTGCGAAGCTGCAGTGAGAGTGAAGTCACCCCAGCTCTTCCACCATCTGACTATGCTCCATTGTCAATCCAAGGGGCATTCCAGGAGGATGCCCCCTGCGATTGGTTGCTGGAAGCCAGAAAGGGGCAGAGGTGGGGGCTCCAATATCCAGACCACCGCTAGAAACCCTAGACTCCCTTCTTGGCATGGGGATTACCAAACACAACCCCACAGGAATGAAACCGTGAGGTTTAGGGGGAACGCAGTGTCAATGCGTCATTGTCAAGGCAGCGCCTTAGATTGGGTTAAACATGCCCAACTTTATTAACTTTACAAAGCTGCAATGAGAAGAACAAATTAGCCCCTGCCCCAAGGCTGCCTGCCTATCAGTGCAGGTACCTGATCTACAGGTGGCAGCTGAGCTGCTAACCCTCCCATTGCCTGTTTGGCAGCTTTTCTCTCCTGGACACTGAGAAGGCCCGGGCAGGCACACATTATCATAACTGTACAGCCCCTGGATATGAAGTGGCTGCCAGAGCATATGGGTCAGCAGTGTTCTGTCTCTCCTCTCACCAGACAGCTATGAGTAGTCCATTGGGTAAGCAGCCCTTCATTGTAGTGATGCTTCAGGGTAACCTACATTTCAGTCTGTTCCAGCCTGCAGTGCATCTGCCCATTGTACAAAAGAATCCAGTAAGCCAAACTACAATGTATCCCACCCCTGCAATAGCAAGTAGTTGAAAAGGGGCATTCTTATTGGTCAATAGCAAAGATGCCGCAAAAATTCCTACACAGCCCCAGCAGCAATGGCTGCTTCTCCCACTATGTTACAAATCTACATAAGGTGGGTGAGTTGCTGCTCCACATGGCAAACTCAGGAGAGGCATGTCCAAAGATTTACACCCCTTTCTTGACCGCCTCTGATTGTGCCTGGAAGCAGACTGGAAGCCAGTGGAGCTTTTTAACAGGGGAGTTGTATGATCCCTGTAGCTAGCCCCAGTCAACAATCTGGCCACAGCTCTTTGAATCAGCTGAAGTTTCTGAACACTTCAAAGGCAGCCCCATGTAGAGTGCATTACAGTAATCCAAACAGGATGTAACTAAGGCATGTGTCACCGTGGCCAGGTCTGACATCTCAAGGAACGGGCGCAGCTGGCGCACTAGCTTTAACTGTGCAAATGCACTCCTGGCCACCACCGAAACCTGGGCATCCAGGCTCCGGGCTGAATCCAGGAGTACACCCAAGCTTCAGAGGGAGTGTAACCCCATCCAGCACAAGCTGAATACCTATTCCCTGTTCTGCCTTTCGACTGACCAGGAGCACCTCTGACTTGTCTGGATTAAGCTTCAATTTGTTTGCCCTCATCCAGTCCATTGCTGCTGACAAACACTGGTTTAGGACCAAAACAGCTTCCTTGTAATCGGGTGGAAAGGAGAAGTAGAGTTGAGTGTCATCAGCTTACTGGTGGCATCGCACCCCAACATACTGCCCAATGAAAGTTTTACTGTGCAGTTGTTCTGCTTCATTCATGGAATTTTATGGGATCCAGATGATGACACATTCCATTTGTACCCCTCTCATGTTTTCCCACCACTTCTTCCACCTTTTTTTTCTTACTGCAGAATATCTGAAGAAGGGAAAGGAATCTGTAAAGAAGGGAAAGACTGCACAATGTATTTTGACTGATAGCACTATGAGCCCTCCATCTGAAAGCAACCTAAGTCTGCTTAATGACAACATATAGCATTTCTAAAAGCCACCCCCTGTAGGTCCTTGATGAATGATGATGGGTTGACAAGATGAAAAGGAGCACAATGCCCTGTACATTTTATCACTATATATGTGTGTGTGAAATGTATGTCCAGAAATCTTTATCCACTTCCAGATGAGTTAGAAACTTGAAATTTGGCAAGCTGGTTGGTCTGGCTGTACAATGCACCAGAAAAAGCTAAACTACGACATTTCACATTTTAAGTATTTTTTAAAAATAAATTAAAAAACTAGGCTCATGCCAGTATGCCTTGGGCTGGAGGCCAGACTTACCAGCCTTTTGCAGCCATTGTGTGTGCATGGGCGTGTGGCTGCTGTGTGCCTTTCACAATCCAGACTCCTAAGGTCAATCCCAAGTAGTCAATCCAATTCCACATAAATGAAAATAACCCACATAAAGGGGCTGCATCCATCTGCGGTGCCTCCTCCCACCTGATTGCATGCTTTTAAAATCATAACTAGATACAACAGAATGACTTTGAGAGGCCAAACTCTGAACATGCTCAAAGGCACCCTATCCTGATATCACTGTTTTCTCAGAATCTGGGGGAAGTGCATGTGCAGCCTTTGCTCTTATGAGGAAGGAAAGGGGGCACTCTGTGCATGCCCAGAAACAGGCCCAACAAGGGGGGCAAGTGCCAGGGCCGGCCCTGGACCTTCTGTACAGACTCCTGATGGTGGGTGAGAAGCACAGGCTAAGGCAATCCCAGCAAGACTTGGCCAGAGCTGGGCACATCCACTGATAACCACTTACCTCAGCGAGGAAGGAAGCACCTCTCAGAGGACATGGGCACCTGCGGGCCACCAAAGGCATGCTGGGGGTATAGTACTGGCATGTAGAGTGGCTGATTTTAAATAAAGCATGGGTTAGCAAACCAGGTCACTCTCTCTCAGTCCTAACTCAGCTCCCACTTTCCTGACCTCTCACTAACTGTCTTTGTTCTCCTTCTACCTGAATTCCTCCAACTGCCGTTAACCCTGCCCACCATTCCATTCTAGCCTCAGATGTCAGCCATTCCTCCTTTCACTCTTCTGTCTCAATGGTATAGTCAGGCTTTTACATAAAAATCATAAACTTTATTCAGTGATTCCTGCATCTGTCTTGGAATGCTGTGGTTTAGTTAAAACGGGGGGAAAAGCACAGCATAAAAATTATCATCAAGTTAAGAGGCCTTGGAAAATAAAATAAAATTTCACTTGGCACTTAAAAGCCATTAATGAAGTCACTAGACAAGCCTATCTGGGAAAAAGAAATCCACAAACAGGGTGCCACAACTAAGAAGGCCTGCTCTCCAGTTGACTCCCACCACACCGCAGATGGTGTTCAAAATTAAACACGTTATTCAGAGACCTAGGCATATGCCTACAACTCCCAGTATGTCTTGGATGGGAGGGATGACTTATCAGGCTTTGGTAGCAATCATCTGGAAGTGGCTCGCCATTCTGGGCCTGAAGGGAGAGCGCTTTGGGCTGGCTGCCTTGGTCGCTAGGCACCATTGGGAGCAGTAGGGAAGAAGGGCACAGTTCCAGGGCTATCGCCAAAGGCAATATCCGAACTAACTGTCAGCCAGCTGGCTCCCTCATGGCCTACCTATGGACACCAATTGCACAGTGCAGCATGGACTGGCTCAGCCAGACTTCACTTCCTTTGAGCCTCAGTGGCAGAACTCCCATTGGGCAAGTTGACACCACGGCAAAAGCCATGCCAGGAATTATATTTTTTGTTTTCTGTGGGGATGAGGAAAATCATGGTGGCACCCCTGCCACATGGGGGTGTCGGGTTGAGAGAAAAAGAAAAAAATGAATTTAATTTGTTTTAAAGTTACATCATAGGTCTAGCACTGGCCTACCTTGCAGGGTTGTTGTGAGGTTGAGAGAGGTAAAAAGATATGAATTTAATTTTTTTGAAAGTTAACTCACAGGCCTAGCACCAGCCTACTACTTTAAGATGATTACCTCACAGACATATATCTTAAGGGCCTGAGCAACACTGGGTATATCAGCTGGTTGTTGCATAAAATGAAGCGTTTTAGCAAAAATCAAAAAATGTGCATCTGCTAAGATGTTCTTCATCTCTAAACAACTGTTAAAACTATAGAGTTGGATCTAAAGGCATCTTGCAGGAGCAGAAAGATTCTGTTTCCTGACTCCAAGCTGAGCACAGCAGAAAAGGAAGCTGCCCCAACTGGACTAGAAGGAATATAAGGAAGAGAGTTCCCAGAGAGTGAGCGATCAGAGCGAGCAAACAGGGAGAGCAAACAGGAGTTTGTCAGGGGGAGTGTAGTGTAGTGGAAGAGGAGACCATTGCAAAGAGGAGAGAGGCCTCAAGTAAATCCAGGAGGCTGCCTATTCAGAGCTGCCATGTGCTCCTGAGTGCTGATTTAAGGGGACTGTCCTGAAAGCTGCTGATGAAAGCTGCTAAAAGCTGCTGCTGGGCCTGGAAGGGTGTGGCCTAATTGTCTGATTGTCTCAGTAATTGCCTGATTGTCTCAATGGGTGGGGAGAGTCATTCTGTTTCCTGACTCCAAGCTGAGCACAGCAGAAAAGGAAGCTGCCCCAGCTGGACTAGAAGGAATATAAGGAAGAGAGCTCCCAGAGAGCGAGCAAACATGGAGAGCAAACAGGAGTTCAGCAGGGGGAGTTCAGCAACAAAATTCTAACACAATTGGAAGGCAGAAACAAAGCAGAAATGGAGACTATGGACAGAAATGAGTCTCTAGTGGTGGTGACCTGCAATGTGTGTGCAATGTTCATGTTCCTGCCTGAGATCAACATGGTGTACACCTGCAATAAGTGCAAGCTGGTTGCACTGTTGGAAGAAAAAGTGAAAGCACTTGAGCGGCGAGTGTCCACCCTCCAAGGAATAAGAGAAGGCGAAGAGTTCTTAGACAGAACGGTGGAGCTGCAACAGCAACAAGAAACACAAGAGATTGAAGAGCAACAGCAAGCCGAAGCAGACATGGAGAATGCTGAGATGAGGAAACCCAATGAAAAGGGAACTCCTTGGAAGAGGGTGACAGTTAGGAGCAGAAGAACTAGAAGACACTCTGCACCAGTGGAACCATTAGAGTTATGCAACCACTTTCAGCTACTGGAAGAAGAGACTGGAGGACAGCCTGCAGAGGAAGAATTACAGGAGACCCCATGCAACAGTGAGCAAGAGGCAGAAGGTCAGTCGACCAAGAAGAAGAGAAAAGTAGTTATTGTGGGAAGCTCCCTACTGTGTGGGACTGAAACCCAAATATGTCACGAAGACCCATGGACTTGCCAGGTGTGCTGTCTCCCTGGAGCACAGATTAGAAATGTGACTGAAGGGTTGCCAAAGCTCATCAAACCCACTGACACATATCCTTTTCTTCTCATCCATGCCAAGTGGAGCTACGAAGAAATTGCATCAGACTTTGAAGCTCTGGGAAGGAATCTCAAGAACTTTGGGGCCCAGATAGTTTTCTCATCCATCCTCCCAGTTCTTGGAAGAGGAATAGAAAGGGAAAGAAAAATACTCCAGGTGAATGACTGGCTACGAAGGTGGCGCCGACGTGAGGAATTCAGATTCTGGGATCATGGGCTATGCTACTTGGAAGATGGACTGCTGGCAAGGAACGGGTTGCACCTCACAAGGGCTGGGAAGAATGTGTTTGGCCACAGCATGAAGAACCTCATCAGGAGGGCTTTAAACTGAATCCTACGGGGGCAGGAAACGTAAACCTTGAGGCAACAATGGATGAAGGCTTATGCACCATAACAGAGAGAACAGCTCTAATAGTACCCCAAAACAGTGTTCACAACAATGTAGGAAAGAAGCTAGACTGCAAAGCAAATGAGCTTTGATGTCTATATACTAATTCCCAGAGTATGGGAAACAAACAGAATGACCTTGAACTCTTAACACATAAAGGCAAACACGACTAGATAGGTATAATTGAAAGTTGGTGGGATGACTCCCATGACTGGAATATAGCAATTGAAGGATATAACTTGTTCAAAAAGAACAGAAGAAATAGAAAGGGAGGCGGAGTCGCACTATATGTTAAAAATACTTATCCCTGCACAGAATTACAAGAGGATGAGCCTGGGAGCCCCATCGAGCGCATCTGGATTAAAATAAATGGGGAAAGGAATAAAAGGAGTATCATAGTCGGAGTCTACTACCGACCACCCAATCAAGAAGATGAGGACGACACTTTTGAAAAGCAAATTGCCAGTGTTTCAAGGAAATCCAATGTAGTAGTAATGGGGGACTTCAGTTACCCTGATATCTGTTGGGAGACAAATTCTGCCCAAAGTGGCCCCTCCAAGAATTCCTGACATGTGTGGCTGATAACATTCTCCTACAGAAATTAGAGGAAGGAACTAGAGGAATGGCTATCCTTGACTTGATACTGACCAATAGGGATGACTTAGTGGATAAAGTGGCAGTTACGGGAACTCTGGGGGAAAGTGACCATGTCATACTTGAGTTCTTGATTTTAAAGGGAGCAAAAGCTGAGTGTAGTCAAATGCGTACTCTGGATTTCAGGAAAGCTGATTTTAATAAACTCAGACCTATGATAAGTAAGTAAGGTCCCATGGCAAGTTACCCTAATGAGAAAAGGAGTCCGATGGTTGGGAGTTTTTAAAAAAGGAAATTTTAAAGGCCCAATTACAAACAATTCCAACAAGGAAAAAAGATAGAAGACAACAGAAGAAACCAATGTGGCTCCACAAAAAGGTTAGAGATTACATGAAAATAAAAAAAGGATACATATAGGAAGTGGAAGGAAGGCCAGGCTACAAAAGAAGAGTACAAAGAAGTAGCACGGAAGTGCCAGAATGGTATCAGGAAGGCTAAAGCTGAGAAGGAGCTGAGGCTAGTGAGGGATGCTAAAAGCAATAAAAAGGCGTTCTTCAGAGACATGAATAGCAAAAGACAGAGGAAAGAAATGGTGGTTCAACTGCTTCATGAGGATGGCAAATTGATAACAGATGACAAAGAAAAGGCTGAAGTGCTCAATTCCTACTTTGGCTCAGTCTTCTCTCAAAAGCAGGTCTATGCCCCCCCTGGAAAAAGTGAAGTACAAGCTTCATTGCAGTTTGAGATTGATAAACAAATGGTCAAGGAATACCTAATTTCTTTGAACGAGTTCAAATCTCCAGCACCCGACGAACTGCATCCTAAAGTAATAAAGGAGCTGGCAGAAGAACTCTCAGAACCACTCTTTATTACCTTTGCAAAATCATGGAGGACAGGTGAAGTGTCGGATGACTGGAGGAGGGCTAATGTTGTCCCTATCTTCAAAAAGGGGAAAAGGAGGAACCTGGGAACTACAGACCAGTCAGTCTGACATCCATCCCTGGGAAAATCTTGGAATATACTATAAAGAAGTCAATCTGTAAACACCTTGAAAACAATGCAGTGATTACTAGAAGCCAGCATGGATTTCTCAAGAACAAATCCTGTCAGACTAATCTGATCTCATTTTTTGATCGGGTAACCTCCCTTGTGGACTGTGGGAATGCTGTGGATATAGTATATCTTGACTTCAGCAAAGCTTTTGACAAAGTGCCCCATGACATTCTGATTAACAAACTAGTGAAAAATGGGCTAGATGGAACAACTATTAGGTGGATCCACAGTTGGCTACAGAATCAGACTCAAAGAGTGCTTATCAATGGTACCTTTTCACACTGGGGGGGAGGTAATGAGCTGGGAACCGCAGGGCTCAGTCCTGGGCCCAGTGCTCTTCAACATTTGTATTAATGATTTGGATGAGGAGGTGCAGGGAACGCTTATCAAATTTGCAGACGACACAAAATTGGGTGGGATCGCTAATACCCAGGAAGACAGAAATAAACTCCAAAGTGATCTTGATAGACTGGGGTGCTGGACTGAAAACAACAGAATGAAATTTAATAGGGATAAATGCCAAGTTCTACACCTGGGAAAAAGAAACCAAATGCACAGTTACATGGTGGGGGATACTGGGCTAATCAATACAACAAGCGAGAAGGATCTTGGAATTGTTGTAGCTCACAAGCTAAATATGAGCCAACAGTGTGATTTGGCTGCAAAAAAAAAATGCTATTTTGGGCTGCATTAATAGAAGTATAACTTCCAAATCACATGAGGTACTGATTCCCCTCTGTTCAGCACTGGTTAGGCCCCATCTTGAGTATTGCATCCAGTTCTGGGCACCACACTTCAAGAAGGATGCAGACAAGCTGGAGCGTCTTCAGAGGATGGCAGTGAGGATGATTAGGGTCTTGAAACAAAGCCCTACGAGGAGAGAGTGAAAGAACTAGGCATGTTTAGCATGGAGAAGAGAAGATTTAGGGGAGACATGATGGCACTCTTCAAATACTTGAAATACAAAGAGGAGGGCCAGAATCTTTTTTCGATCATCCCAGAATGCAGAACACGGAATAATGGGATCAAGTTGCAGGAAAACAGATTCCAGCAGGACATCAGGAAAAACTTCCTGACTGTTAGAGCAATACGACAATGGAACCAATTACCTGGGGAGGTTGTGGGTTCTTCCAGATTAGAGGCATTCAAGAGGCAGCTGGACAGCCATCTGTCAGGTATGCTTTAATGTGGATTCCTGCATTGAGCAGGGGGTTGGACTCGATGGCCTTATAGGCCCCTTCCAACTCTACTATTCTATGATTGTATGATTCTATACTGCTGCTTGTGCATCATGGCACAATCAAAATCTACCAGTTTCCCTCTCCCTTTGTACCTGTCCCCTGTGCTTTCCCTGAGGGTTCCATGACTCAAAAGAAATGATTATAGAGGTTTGCAAACTCTAAAATGGGAAGGAGGGGTGGAAATTCAAGCAGGCCATTGGTATGCAAGCTAGTTTACTGCGGAACAGTGGTTTATTGTGTTTTAGTTTATTTGTTTTTATGTTGTATTTTTATCAAAATTTTGTTTTAATCTCTATTTTATTATTGTTAGCTGCCTTGAAGGTTGTTTTGGTGGAAAGGCAGGATATAAATGTAATAAATAAATAAAATAAGAGAGCTCTGTTGCATGAACTGATCACAGATCACACTTTTCTGAACCCAACCCAAAGGATTCCATTCTTTGCAGTTAATCAGGGTAAACAGAGAAGACTGTGGGTAAACTCAGCTTCTTGGTATCTTAAAACAGATTGATATCTCTGTGTTAGTCTCTAGATAGATGCTTGCATAAATATTGAACAACTACACACAGGCTGGAATATTAATAGGAAACAGCAAAGCACCAGGCAGCAAAGGAATGCTTTGAGGTATGCTTGATATTCATTGTGGGATTCACTTAAAATCATAGTGGCTCAAACAGGTCCATTGCCAGCAATTTATGGACTTAGGTTTACCAAATCACTAGGAAAGGCAGCTCCTGTGCCTTTTAGCAGTAGCATGGATATGCAGAATCTTCAGGAAACACTTTTCATGGTATCAGGGTACCTATTATCCACTGCAAATGTCTCAGTTAAGGCTGTATCAATCACCTCCTCCACCCCCAACCCCCATGAAATTGGTAGTTGTGGAAGCATTTCAAAGGGGATAGAGCAGGAGGCACAATTTTGGCAAGGGTTGGGGACTGATGCTTTCTATGGCAGTGGCTCAGTTTTCTAATTGCCTTTTGTTGTTCTTGCTTTAAACTGTTTCAATGCTATGAGCTCTTCTAATGGCTTCAGTGACAGTCCCAGAAGCACAGCAGCATTCACTAATGATACTATTCTTCCTTTTAGGGATGGACAAACCTAGGCTGACCATATGAAAAGGAGGACAGGGCTCATGTAACTTTAACAGTTGTAGAGAAAAGGGAATTTCAGCCGGAGTCATTTGTATGCAATTTGTACCTGGTGAAATTCCCTCTTCATCACAACAGTTAAAGTTGCAGGGGCCCTGCCTTCTTTTGTATATGGTCACTCTAGTATAGTGCATGCACCTTTAACAGTTGTGATGAAGAAGGAATTTCACCAGGGACTAATTGCATACAAATGACACTGGTTGAAATTCCCTTTTCTCTACAATTGTTAAAGTTACATGAGCCCTGTCCTCCTTTTCATATGGTCAGCCTAGACAAACCTGTCAGTTTCAATCTCATTTTTTCCCCATTCTGAATATGAAAAAATCTTAAGATTTTGTTAGATTCATATTGGATCAACAGTTGTTAAAAATGAATTGAACATAAATTCTTGCTCATCATCTTCACCAGGTACAGCTGTTCCCAGCATGGAGAGAACCATGCTGTACCTGCTTGCCATACAGATGTTAAAGATGAGGAAGTGGGAATTCTAATCCACGATTATTAACATGGTTGAATAAACAAGCATTCAAATCCAGATTTTTAACAGCTATGTACTCAAAGTTCTGGTCCTGGACGGACTACAAGAATTCAAGTTCTGGGCTACAGAACAATAAAAAAAAATCAGAATTTTGGTACATTCTTATCAAAACGCACCCCAAATATTTACTGAATGGCCTCCCAAACGTTATCACCTGCAAATTTTGCAACAGATCTAAGGACTTCAAGCTCCTGCTAAAAATGACAGGATAGTAACCAAGAGGAAAGATGTTGACCTCATTTGAGAACAAAGTAGTAAACCTACATTTTACCAAAGTTCTTTTTGTCTTTCCCATTTCTAATAATCATTGAAAATAGATAGACTTTAATTTTATTAGGAACCAGATCAACACGTTTATCAACCTGGAAGAATGTTTATTTACTGTTGGGTGGAGAAACACTCTATCTTATTAGGCTGTTGATTCCCCAGTTAAGTTTCTGTGATTGGGTCATGGGAAGACTAAAGCTTCCAAGCAAACATAGGAGCATAATTCCACATCCCTCAGAAGGACCTGAGCATGCTTTGTCATTCCCAGCAGTTCAGCTGATGGCAAATGTTCCTAACAATCAGTTGACAGATGAGACAAAGGAAGAGCACACACCATCAGTTATAGAGCTCCCATGGTTTCTGTTAAAGTAGCCATGTTCCATAAGACAAAGCAGTTCATTCCTCTACATGCATAACCTGACACTGTCACTATTCCAATGGAGATAATGGCATATCATCCCATTCTTATGAACACTAAAAAATTTTCCCCTCCCTATTACTGTTTCCATCACTTGCAGACAGAAAACATTGGGGAATTGCTGAAGCTATGACAGAATGAGAAGAACATAAGGCATTTGTTGATGACAAATGATTTTCTTTAAGTCCTAACTAAAACAGAGAAATATACATCTCATTTAATGGAACAAACTTATATTAATATATTATGATATTAGGGGTAAGTGCAGATCCCAGACTTAATAGGGTACTTAATAAAATAAATAGGGTACTAATAGCTTAATAGGGTGCTAAATAAAATAAATTTCCAAAAAGCTAAGAAAATAGAATATATTCAGGTGACAAGTATATATATATATATATATATATATATATGGGTGACAGTATGGTATGAAGGTCAGGCAGCATCAGCTTAGCATTTCAAAATTCATGTGCTTCTTCATGAAACAGAGCAGACTGCAATTCTCATAAAGGGTATGAAGATTAAACAATCAAATGGTACTAAATATGAAGCTAAATTATTTATTTAACAAAGGCTACTGTTTAAAATCCCTTGAAATTAATTTTAAGAGTTCATTCAAAGATTAAATGGAATGAAGAAAAAGGTACTTAAAAGACAATTTTTATAGATGCGAAAAGCTAATATTGGCTTGGAGCTTTCAAAAGAAGAATTATCTGGCATTTAAAAAATAGCCATTGTTACAGGCTTAATTCTCTGTATCTGCCACCTACTTGCTATTCATCCAGAAAACAATAGTGAGGCTGCAATCCTATATCTAATTACATGTGAGTAATCCTAATTGAATTCAGTGGAACTTAGTTCTGAGTAGACATATGTAGAATTGCGCTGTTAACCTATGTTTCACTTTAGATTCCCCCCACCCATCAATTCTGTAGTCTAAAATATTTATCTCTATATTCCCTATAGTTCCTTTCTAGTATTCCTACTCTGATATGTTCTGCCATTATTATATCTTCTGCCATGACAATATTCTTCATACCTGGATGTACAGCTTCTTTTTTCATTTTTACAATCAAAGACAGTTTTCTTTCATCCTCTAATCCCCACACAAATGCTTTGCATTTCTTGCCAGGAGCTATCAGGAGTAACATTGGCTTTGTGGTCTCAAATTAACAGTCCAAACCCACACATATCTACTCAGAAGTAAGTCCCACTGAGTTCAATACGACATACACCAAAGTAGATGTACACAGGATTACAGCTCAAGACTTTATTCCTATGCCTACCCAATTTGGGTTAGTCCCATTAAATACAGTGAGATTTACCTTATGTCCTGGTTGTGTTTTGTACTGTATTTTAAATTATGTTTTTATAAAGGATGTGCACGGACCCCCCGGATTGGATCGGGACCCGGATCAGGACCTCCAATGTTGTCCTGGATCAGTTCGGACTAAATCGGAGGTCCATTGGATCGGACCAGATTCCGATCCCAAAATCGGACATCCGGTTTTCGGATCGGCCGCCATTTTTGGTGTTTTTGCCATAGGCTTGCATTGGGGGAAAGAAAGCTTTCCCCCAATGCAAGCCTATACGGAAAACATGGTGGTGGGTGGGTAAGTGGGGGCCTAACTCCCCCCCTCCCCCCTCCCTGTTCCTCCCCCCCACTCACGCTCCTTACCTTCTGGGGCCATCCACTGCTGTCCGCTGCTCCAATCTACTAAGAAACAGGCTTCGTGGCCTGCCTCTCAGTAGCGTGCCAGGTGATGATGTCATCACCCGGCACGCTACTGAGAGGCAGGCCACAAAGCCTGTTTCTCAGTAGATCGGAGCAGTGGAGGGAAGCGGGCGCCCCAGCAGGTAAGTGGAGCCCTCGTCCTCCTCCCCCCTTGCACTCCTTACCGGCCAGGGCACCCGCTTCCCTCTGCTGCTGCAATCTACTGAGAAACAGGCTTTGCAGCCTGCCTCTCAGTAGTGCTCCAGGTGATGTTGTCATCACCCAGTGCGCTACTGAGAGGCAGGCTGCGAATCCTGTTTCTCAGTTGATCGGAGCAGCGGATGGAAGCGGGCGCCCCAGCAGGTAAGGTGCACACAGGGGAGGAGGGGGCTTACCTGCCAGTGCCGTCTGCTGCCATCCACTGCTGCCCGCAAGCGGCAGCTGACGGCCCTGGCAGGTAAGGAGCGTGAGGGGGAGGTCTGATCCTCCAATCTTATCTGAACCGGATTGGGTCCTTTCGGACCAGTTTGGATCAGATCGGACAATCCAGAAGCCGGGATCGGAATCAGATAATTTTATCCGATTTCGGTCGGATCGGCTCTGAATCGTGGATTGGACCCGATCCGATGCACACCCCTAGTTTTTATACTGTCATTCTTTTCTATTTTGAATTGTTTTTATGATTTTAAAAATTTTTGTAAACCACCCAGAGAGCTTCAGCTATTGGGCGGTATAAAAATGCAATAAATAAATAAATAAATAAGAATAGGATTTCTCAGTGTAAGGCCCTAGTGTTGTGTGAGTTTTCTGTGGTGGTAAAGTGGGCTGTGCTTGCTGCCAGCTGTTCCTTATCATTACTGATTTATTGCTAATCAGTGCTCCTAAATTGGTTCATTTGTAAAACAGATAGCTTTAGACTGGCAAGCATTACCTCTCCCCTAGATTCCTGGGAATTGTAGTTTTATAAGAGGAGCTCAGTGCCCCCATTCCGTGGTTTCTTGAGGTTTTCAAGGGAAGCTGGTAACATCCAATCATGCAAGTAAAGCCCCACCCAGTAAGCAGAGTCAAGTCACAATAGGAAAGATCCAGTTATGTAGATTTAGAGCTTCTCTACATGAGTAATTCATTGTATGCTAGTGATTGGCCACTCTCAAAAGTTTATGGATCCTTTATATGATGGTGTCAGCTAGGGGTGTGCACGGACCCCCCGGATCGGATCGGGACCTGGATCGGGACCTCCAATTTTGTCACGGATCGGTTCGGACAAAATCGGAGGCCCCCCGGACCGGATCGAGTACGATCCCGATCCAAAAATCGGAAATTTTTGGATCGGCCGCCATTTTTCCCCCCATAGACTTGCATTGCAATGCAAGTCTATGAGGAAAAAATGGCGGCGGGTGGGTGAGGGGGGGCCTAACTCCCTCCCCCCCCGGGGCCGTCCGCTGTGGACGGCCCTGGCAGGTAAGCCCCCTCCCCTGTGCTCCCTACCCCCCCTGGGGCCGTCCACTTCCATCCGCTGGCGCCCGTGGGCGCCAGCGGATAGAAGCGGACAGCTTCGGGGGGGGTAAGCCCCCTTCCCCGCCACTGCTTACCTTTTAGGGCCGTTCGCTCCCGTCCGGCGCCGGCGGCTACCGCCAGCCGGCTTTGCGGCTTGCTCTTGAGTAGCGCGCTGGGTGATCACCCGGCGCTCCAGCCTGGAGCAGGCCGCGGAGCCCGCTGGTAGTAGCCGCCGGCGCCGGACGGGGGCGGACGGGCGGGAAAGGTAAGGGTCCCCCTCCCCCCCTCCACGCGCCCCCTCCTCCCCTCCACGCACCCCCTGCTTACTTTCCCGGCCCGGCCGCTCCCGTCCGGCGCCGGCGGCTACTACCAGCGGGCTCCGCGGCCTGCTCTAGAGTAGCGCGCCGGGTGATGACATCACCCGGCGCGCCACCCTGGAGTAGGCCGCGGAGCCTGCTGGTAGTAGCTGCTGGCGCCGGACGGGAGCGGATGGGCCGGGAAGGTAAGGGCCCCCCTCCTCCCCTCCGTGCGCCCCCTCCTCCCCTCCACGCGCCCCCTGCTTACCTTCCCGGCCCGTCCACTCCAGTCCGGCGCCAGCGGCTACTACCAGCGGGCTCCACGGCCTGCTCTAGAGTAGCGCGCCGGGTGATGACATCACCCGACGTGCCACCCTGGAGCAGGCCGCGGAGCCCGCTGGTAGTAGCTGCCGGCGCCGGACGGGAGCGGACGGGCCGGAAAGGTAAGCGCCCCCCTCCTCCCCCCCCCGCTGTCCACTTTCATCAGTGGGCGCCCGCCGATCCCCCGATCCACTGAACCAGTTTGGAGCCTTTTCGGACCGGTTCGGATTAGATCGGCCGATCCAGCTGTCAGATCGGAAATCGGATAATTTATCCGATTTCCCACTGGACCAGACTCGGATCGTGGATCGGGTCCGATCCAGTGCACATCCCTAGTGTCAGCCTCCAGGTTTTCTCCCATGCTTTTCCCCAGTAATCCCAGTTAAAGAAAACTCAGCGGTAATGCAGTATTTAAATTATTGTGGAATGTTCCCAGTGTGTAAAGTTGGCATAATGCTATAATTCTACCACCAGATGGCACTGTTTCTTTGAACATAATAACATTGCTGAAAGGGGAAGTTTTCAATTCAAAATCACATGGTCACCACCCAAAGGAGCCAGTCGTAAACACAGAAAAAAAACAGAAGAGGAGGGGGGAACCCTGTAAGCGTGCAGGTTTTTTTTCTTTAATATACAGACACCCATAGACTGGTCAACATAAACAGGTCAAGGCATGAACAGCAGCATCAATGCAGAAAAAAGGGGGGCATGGATGGCTACAAATTAGGGATGTGCACGGCCACGAAAATCATATTGGAATCGGGATTTCCAATTTTTACCTGAATCGTATCACGTAAAATTGGACGTCCCCAAATCACTTTGTATCCAATTCCGATATGAAAACCAGACTTCCAATTTTAGAGTCTGATGCCATTTTGAATGATTTTCCCCATAGCCTAGTAATGTGTTAAAAAATGCCTATAACTTTTTTATTTTTAAAGCTAGAAGCATGCAACATGGCCACATTGCAGATGGGTTCGAGGTACATATGTGTGGGACATTTCAGAAACATAGGTGCAGGCATTTTGTGGCTATGTTTTTAATAATAATAATAATAATAATAATAATACCTTTATTTATTACCCGCCTCTCCCTCCGGAATGCCTATAACATCTTTATTTTTAAAGATTCACTCATGAAACTTGGCCACATTGCAGATGTTATGTTGGTACTCATGTGTGTGAAATTTCAGAAACATAGGTTCAAGCATGTAGTGGCAAGGTATTTTTGGAAATATGAGGAAAGAAATACTTTTTTATTATTTTTAAAGATAGAAGCATGAAACTTGGACACATTGCAGATGGGTTTGAGGTACTTATGTGTAAGAAATGTCAGAAACAGAGGTGCAGGTGTTTTGTGGCTATGAATTTTTTACTTTAAAAGTTCCAAAAGTTCCAAAACAGTGGGGGGAGAAGGCGGGGGAGGGGGTGCTGTTTGACAGCTTGTGCCTTGTCCTCAACAGAATCCTCGGCTGAGATCTGGGGTCATGACATTAGGGGCCTTTAAGAGAATTCTCAGTATCCTCACACTACAATTTGCAAGATTCTTTGTTGGCAGGCTTGATAGCTTAACTGATCTAAAACCAACATAAGACACCCTATATGTCTTCAATTCTTGCTTCATCAATAACTAACCCTACAACTAATCTATATTCAGCTTCCTACTGTTCATGCGTATTTGAGAGGAACAAGGTAAACCATACCTCTGAAAATCTTTTGATGTTGCAAATTTACTTGTTTCTTTCCATATTTTCTTTTTCACTATTAGAATATTACACTTCCAAGGTCATTCAAAATGGAAAATATGGAGGAAATTATTATTAGGATCCTTGCATATGTAGATTATAGTAAAATCATTGCAGAATGTGGAGTGTGAGAAATAACGAGGCAGACACAGATAGCTGGGATTAAAACAGGGCCACTTTATTTATAAATCTGCAGAAGGGTGAACCTAAGCGGGCATCCTCACTAACCCGGCCTGAAGCCAGGAATAAAATTGGGCGATGCATTCTCTGCTAGGGAGTGGTGCCATTTCTTCGCCACTCCCTGGCATTCCCCTTTTGGGTAGGGAGACCTTCCAGTGTTACCCCCCCTCGGAAGACTCCGAGTGGGTGAGAAAGGTTGGTCTCAAAGGTAACCCTAATCTCCAGCTGGGCCGCAAGACTTGCAGCTGTGAAGCCTCAGGCATTACCCATCACCGCTTGGTGCCTGTGAATGCTCACCGACCTTACCACTGACAATGCCCGCACCTACACCACAGGAGACGACTAGCCTTATGCTATGTCGGCCTCCCCCCACCTGCTTAGGAGAAATCTCTTAAGCCCCTCTGCAGATTTGATAAAAACAGATTGTTACCGCTATCATAAAGATGAACGCTATCTTTCCTGTAAAGCTCCCTCCATGCTTTAGTTATGTTAGAATGTCATATGCTCAAATCCCTGTTTGAGTCATTCTTGTACTTCTTGCCATTGACCCGTTGCCGGGCTTGCTGCAAAGCCCTCTGGACGCTGCCTTGCCACTTGTTAATTCTGGGTATTTTACAGTACCCAACAATTACTATGCTGGGCCAGAAATTTGCTATTTTTTCCATGGCACCCCCAAAGTGGGTGCATGCCCATTTTAAAATCAAGCATGATTAGGCTGACCATATGAAAAGGAGGACAGGGCTCATGTAACTTTAACAGTTGCAGAGAAAAGGGAATTTCAGCTGGCTTCATTTGTATGCAATTAGTACCTGGTGAAATCACCTCTTCATCAAAGCAATTAAACTGAGTAGGCCCACTGCCTGTTGCTGGGCAGATGCAAAAAGCCCCCCCCCTCCCAACGGACTATGGAGGCACTAGCCACCCCATGTTAGGCTGCAGCCTACAAGAAGTCGCGTTTGGAATAAAACTTCGAGCAGGCAGGGGTGGGGGGGCTCCCATATGAAGTGTCCCAGAGAGTGCTGATCCCCTATGTGAATAGGGTGGGTGGGGATAACACCAAGCCCCATGACCCCTTTGCCACCCACAAAGGCCCAAGCCGTGGTTTATTCCTGAAGGAATCTAATTCCAAAAGAAAAACGACCCCACCCAGGAGAGAAAAGAAAAGACAATGGGTGGCTTTTGCCTCAAGTCCCCATGGGTTGCCACCCACCAGGAGGGCAAAGAGGAGCAGCCGGTCTTTCCCACAAACCTGGGGCCTATACAGCCCAATGCAGGACATCCGTGTTGCTGTTGTCTCCCTTCTTGAAATCCATGTGGGAGGCCGCCAATCCTCTCCCCCGCTCGTCTCGGTGGGAGAAAATGCTGCCCTTGTCTTTGTTGGGCCTGCTGCTGCTGCTGCTGCTGCTGCACTGTTAGAGCTGCTGCCACCGCCACTGCTGAGGCCCGTAAGCCAGCTGCCGAAGCACATCCAAGCTGCTTGGCAGCCGCATTTTCAAAAGTGAAAGAAGGGAGGTGCGTGGCCTGCTTTTATGCCCTTTGGTCCCCTCCCTTCCTTGGTGGCTCCTATTCTGCCCCAGCCAATGGGGCGCAAACATGCCTCGCCCCTCACCCCCACCACAACTGCCTCCCCACACCCAGGCCTTGCCGGGCGTGGCAGTAAGGCCTATCTACTCAGATATACAAGAGGGCTGTAACTGGACATACATTCGTTTTCTGTGTGCTTTTACTACAACATTTATAGACAAGCATTAAAGATGTTATAGACATATTACGGCCACATAAATTAGCAGCTCAGCTAGAATGTAATAATATTTGCTACAAGATTTTTCCAGTTGTACTTTGCAACAGAGATACAAAAAGATCAGCGGTTTTAATGGCATTATAAACTGATTTATTTACTTACTTACTCACTAATTCAAAATGCCCCTAATCAGATGAACTGTTTATCCGTAGTACCTCTATCCTCTCTGAGCTGAGCTTCAATTTATTGGCTTCCATCCATCCTATTATAAATCCCAGTCACTGATTCAGCACATTCAGAGACTCATCTAAATTATCTGAAAATATGAAAAAGATGGTTGTCATCAGCATACTGATGTCATCTCACTTCAGATTTCTGGATGAAGTCATTCAGAGAATTGATGTAGATGTTAAACAGTCTATGGGACAGAATAGAACTCTTTGGAATGCCATAGCACATGAGTCATAGCAGAGAGAAATACTCTCCCAGCATTACTGTTTAAAACCTGCTGTTTAGAGAAGAATGGATGCATTGAAGCACATTGTGTCTCCATCCCAAATAGCCAGGCTAGAAGGATACTATGGTAAATGATACCAAATACCTCTAGGACATCCAGGCAAATGAGTAGGGACACATTTTCCCTCTCCTTCCAGCAACCAAGTCTGTTTCAGTGCTGATACCAGTTTTTATACGAGAATGAAATGGATCCTGTTGTCCAAGAGTATGTCATTCAGGAGTGTTTAGAGTTGCACATGTACATCCTGCTTGAGCACTTTGACCAAAAAGGGAATATTTGTGACTAGCCAATAGTTAGAACTATCTTCTAGGTCCAAGGAGAGTTTCTAAACTTACAATTCATCACCATTACCACGCATATTTTGTTTCCAGCACATATTAATATGTGCAATATTTCTCCTATAAAGACAGGAGCTATTAAAGAAAGACAGGTTCCATTGTAGCTTTCATGCATCTTATTAAAACAAATTGAAATAAAATGTTCTGATTGTATCTCTTCTGTTTTACAGTGCTAGCAAAGCATAGGGCCCTGCACCCAATTCCCAAGAATAAAACAAGGGAAATTTGGGGCTTTAGAAGTGGCATTGATATGTGGCATGAATCTCATCCTACCCACCTCACTTATCTGAAACTGCTCTAAGTCTGTTTACACAAGCCATTCCTCCAGAGCCCATAGAAAAAGAGCTGTCTGAGAGCTACCAACACAGCAAAGATGCAGGGAAGACTGAGAACTTATATGCTGGCTGCCCGATTCACCAGTTGCAGCTGGGGTTGCCTCTTCAGTGGCCACAACTGGGACTTCCTCCTCAGAAGGAGAGCCTTGCTCCTGAGAAGACCCTTTTTCATGAGCATACTTAGGGTGAAAGGATCTTCTGGAGGAGAAGGCTATCAATGGCTACTAGTCCTGATAGCTATGTGCTACTGCCAGTAGCAGAGGTGGCAAGCCTATGTACACCAGTTGCTGGGGAACATGGGTGGGAACTTGCTGTTGCACTCATGTCTTACTTATAGGTTCCTCGTCAACTGCTGGTTGGCCAATGTCTGAACATAATGCTGGACTTGATGGACCCTTGGTCTGATCTAGCATGGCTCTTCTTATGTTCTTATGTTCTGGCAGCCAGGCAGGCATTCCAGTGATGACTCTGAGTGTTCCACCTGCTCCATTGCCATTGGTGCTCTGGTGAGCCATGGACTGAGGGAGGAGAGTCCCGAATAATGGCTGGACTCAGGACAGGGTTAGAGGGATTCTTGGGGACCTCAGATGAGGCATCCCTGCCACAGGACCCCTCATGTTGTCCCAGGTCTACTGACGGAGAGACGTGTGCTGAGGGATCAAACTCCACCTGTGAAGAGGAAGTTTCCACTGTGCTGGGTCAGACAGGAGCCTGACAGCCCTTCTGCAAGCTCCATCTGCTACATCCAAACTGACCTCACGAACTGGTGCCAGTGTAATGTCATGGTGTCAAAATATTATATTATTAACAATAGTTTTTAACGTCTTTTCAAAGTCACGTGTCATAGAGCTGCAATAATTCTGTACCACTTGCCATGGACAGGATGTTGATATTGCATACCTCTTTGCTCCACAGCTGATAATGGAAGTATAAGGTTAGGCTATCAGTTAAAACACTTCTTAGGTTTGCATGGCAGAAATTCTAGAGCACTGGCTGCCTAGAGGAAAGCATAAACTGGCTGATACAAGGCAATTTGAGCAATGGCCAAATAGCTTAAAAATATGAGCAAGAAACTTGGATTCTGCATGCTTTCACTTGCATTCAAAGCAGAACTTTTATGGCTGAGTCATAAACCTTTTAGAGAATGGGATTGCTAATGAAATTGTGAAAAGCTTAACTATAGCAGCAAAAATGCATAGCTATAATACATTTTAATGGCATATTCAAAATCCTGTAATGGGTTTGCCAGTGAGACTCGTTTAGCTTTTTCACAGCTTGTAAACCCTTTGCTTAAGAGAAATTAACCTATTTCCATGAATGTATGTTTAGAGAAGTACATAAGGAGGTATTTCATCTCTCCAGCAACTTTATCAACTGGATCACCCCTGCTATATCTATATCATTTTAGACCAATACTTTAAATTTTAATGACTACTGAACTGTCACTCAAACAACCATAATGGGGTTACTACTTTGCTTGTATACTAATTTTTTATTTTATTTTTAGAAGGCTTTAAATTCTAAGGAATTTCTTTGAAATGATACATTAAATAAGTAGCATACAACTGACCCTCTCTTTGTTTGCTGTTTTTGTTTTGTTTTCTACTCACAAATAAGTGTGCAGGGCCCTAATCCAGATTGGGATCACCATGCGTGGGTAGGGGAGGTCTGAACTTCCTCCCTCAGCTGCTTGCTTTCCAAAATTCACATACCCCACCCCAGCTCCTGCACAGGAGCTAAAAAACAACAACACCCCATACATTATTGGTGCCATCAAAGAGAAGAGCAGCCACAACTACATCTCTGTTGACTTGGTTCACACATAAAGACAACCCATTGGTTCAAGAACTGATGAGTTGCCATGCATGAGAAGGAGAGAGCATTTGCACTTCTTGAAGTCTCCGCCTCTTCCACTTAGCAACCCACTATTTCTCCTTTATAGGTTGCTGAGCATGACACCTTAACCTGGGCTGCTGGATTGTTTAAGGGCTAAACAACCCAGCAGTCTGGATTCAGATGTCATGCTCAGCAACCTATAAAGGAGCCAGTTGTGGGTTGCTGAGAAAAAAACAGAAGAAATGGGTGTGCTGTGGGAAGCGTGCCTGCTGTCTCCCGTTCGTACACAACAACCCATCAGGTTTTAAACAGATGGGTTGTTGATATGTGCAAACAGGCTCATTGTGTAATTTGGCCATATTGTGATGCAAAATTAAAAATAAAAATTAGAGCCCCTAGACATGGCTTGAAGGCCCATGATAAAGAATCATTGCTGAAGGTAAGCTAGTCTGGACAAAAAGCCATCTGGAAACTCTATTTGCATCACCTTGAGTTCCAAGGAAGAAAGACAGGATATAAATATAATAAATAAATTTAAAAATCCATATTAGTGCATTAACTTTACCAGGCAGCAGCAACAACAGCAACAAAAATAACCCTTGCAAGCATTCATGTTTTTCAGATCTTGTAATCAGGCAAGAGATCTTAGAAGCTTGCACATTATTATTATTTTGTGTAATTTTTGGTTTGCTTAATAATGGCATAATAGTACTATGAATTTTGAAATTTTGTTTATGGCCAACACAGCTACCTCTGATTTTAAAATAAATAAAACAGGTGATAATATACATGTGTGATATATATAATATATTCATTCACAGATGTAGTACCAAGATTATTACTTCAGGTGTGTGATATATATCATCATTCACAGAGATAGTACCAAGATTAGTGAAGAATATTATAAGGAAATGCATTGGTCAGCTTAATGACACTTGGTGGAAGACCTGACTAGCCTCATCATAACCTTTCAAGTCCTGAAACTGTAGGAACCAGAGAGAGACTGGTCATCATCACTGACTAGTTTGTACAATTTTAATTTTAGCCCAATCATCACACCTAGCAGTGGGGATAGTGGCATAATCATAATTTCTTTTAGAAGCGAGAGATCTAACCTGCAGAAGCTCAGCTTCTGAGAGCAAAAAGGCATACCTCATAAACCTCTGGCTGTTAAGCTTTTGACACAGCACCTCTGACCGTATCACTACCTATAAAGCTGAAAGTATGTGTCTATATGTCCAGAAATGTTTACTCATTTCCACATGAGGTACAAGCTTGAAACTTGGCATGCTGATAGGTCTTCATGTACAATGTGCCAGAAAAATCTTAAAACACATTTTTTGAGTTTATAATATTTTCAAAGAATTTAATAAAAACATAAGATTGTGCCTATAACTCCCAGCATGCCTTGGGTTGGAGGGCAGACTTACCAGGCTTTGGTGGCAATTATGAGTGTGCAGCTGGGTGGGCACTACATGCCTTTCACAAGCCAGTCTCCTAAGGTCAGTCTCGAGCAGTCATTCCAATTCCACATCAAAGGCACCCCATCCTGATATCACTGTTTTTTTCAGAATCTGCCTCCAACCCGAAGGGGGAAGCACATGCATGTGACCTTGGCCCTTCAGAGGGAGGGAGGGAAGGCACTCTATGCATGCCCAGAAACATCCCATCTGCTGTGTCAGCACAGCATTTGAAAATGGCCAGCTGCCAAGGCAATGGGCACCAGGGTTTGTGCTTCCAGCACCATACCAGTGATGTCATCACCAGTCTGAGGAAGCCCACAGTGGAGAAATGCTGCTGGGAGGCTGAGCAGCCACCACAGCAGTAGGAGGGTGAGGGGGGCAAGGAGGATGAGGACAAGGAGCAGCAGCAGGCAAGCAGCCCAGGTGCTGCAGTGAGGGGCAGCTTGGTTGCCGGGATACTGCAGAACTTCTGGGTCTCTTTCTCCCTCACCCATCCCCTGCTTAAAGATGAATAAGTCGCAGAGTTATTTTTTTCTTTATCATATAAACATGATAAACCTTATTGAGAGACCCGAGCAATGCTAGGAATATCAGCTAATCTTAACTAAAGTGGCTCACCAACTAAAATATAGTTACTATATGGATAGAAGCAACATTAAAAAAAAATACATGACTGTTGGATTTTTTCATATAATGGAAAAATCTCCACCTCTGAACTTCAGCTTAGTAGAATTCTTTTTTTCCCATTGAGTAGAACTGTTGGTTTTTAGGTTCTACTCTCGTAAGCATTTGTAAGAAGGGTGGGAAATAGAAACTTAAAATTAATGGCCCATTATGAAAGAGATCTGCCAATCCCTTGAAAAGCACTCTTGGTATATACTTGGATAGTTGCAGTCTCCTGTGGCATGCAACAGCTAGTCAGTGTGGGTGACAAATATGACAGTGCAGCACATTATAAATATGGAATTTATTTTTTAAAAAATGCACTGCCTATCAAACTGTTTGATTTAATGATAATCTATCCTGCTGCTGGCAACTTTGATCCATTATCATTAACCAAAGGTTTGACAGAAAAGTGGCTTGATTTAGTAGAGAATTATCTGATAAGGCAAAATCTTTTAGATCACCCAGACTTGGCACTGATATACTACAGGTCCGCAGTGCACTGACTCAGCAGGTGATTTTTTTTTTTTTTATCAATAGCAGCTCCAACTTTTAAAAATGAGCTTCCTTCAATGTCACGTCACATATGCCAAACTTCACTTCATTTCACTTTTTAAAGGGTAATTGCTTTGGAAAGGTGCCATAATAAGAGCACCAGGTTCTAAGCATATCTGCAGAATATATCAATGTGAGACTGAGGGTAGGGTCCTTCACCCAGGGCTGATTCCACAATCAGGTAGAGCGAGGCAGTAGGTTTTGGACACTGCTAATGGACAGCGGATTGTCAGTTTAAAGTGTATTTATTTAATAATATTTAAAATGTGATCTTGGTTATGTGACCTTAAACTGTTCTGTAAAATGCAGTGATTTGGCATGCTAACATGATAGAAGAGTACAATAAGCAAAGAATTTAAAAGTAATATCCTACATGCTTGCTTGGAAATTAGACACCATGTATCCAATGAGATTTGTTTCTTGATAAGTGAATATAGGATTCTAGCTGAGGCTACAAAGACATACACCTTTAAAATGAGCAAATCCCATTTAGTTCAATAGAACTTACTTCTGAGTAGACACAAATAGGATTGCATAAATGATTTTGTGCATATCAAATCCTGTTGTTGTTATGGCAAAATTCACTATTTCAAAAAGAAGCCGAGGTGCAACTTAGCACTGGGTATGGCTACCATTTGGATTTTACACATCATATACACAAATTTTTTGGACCATCCCTGGTCCTTCCAGTTTTCTATCCTAATTTATGAAGTGGTCTAGGGCTGGCTTCCTGCCAAGCGATCAAGGATCAAGAATCAAGATCAAAATGTCGTCTCACCATTCTCTATATTATTTTGTATATTTTTAAAGGAGATCACTGCTGAGTTATTTATGTATTTAAAATAGTTCTGGCCCATCAAACTGTAATATTTATTACAGTCAAGTTGGTTAACAATATGGTGACCATATGAAAAGGAGGACAGGGCTCCTGAATCTTTAACAGTTGTATAGAAAAGGGGATTTCAGCAGGTGTCATTTGTATGCATGCAGCACCTGGTGAAATTCCTTCTTCATCACAACAGTTAAAGCTGCAGGAGCCCTGTCCTCTTTTGTATCTAATATTAACAACTGAGATTGTGACACTGTGCACATTTAGTTGGTAGTAAGTTGTATTGAACTCAGTGGATCTTATTCCTCAGTGGAACTTACTCCTGATACACACGGGTTTCAATGCTGTAATCTGAAGTACACCTAGAGTGCAATCCTATTCATATTCATCTTTAGACGGAAAAGTATCCTATTACTCCCAGAAGGGAGGACTAAATTGATTGAGGGTCATATCTTAAACAAATTCCAGCAATTGTATATGTTAAGTTCTTTGTTCATTTTTCATAACTTTCTGTTTGAAGTCTACCAAGCAATTAGTTTTCACTGTTTGTGGGGAAATGGCTTATTTTCCAGTCAGTAACTCTATTAATGTATCAGCCAGGCTTTACAATTGGGAATAGAAGCTCTTGTGCTTTTTTAATAACAGCTGCAGCAATATTGAGAAGTGTGTGTGTGTGTGTGTGTGTGTGTGTGTGTGTGTTTCTGTTCTGATTTTAGAACTGTTCTTCTGTGTAACAAGATCTGCATTCACATGGAGGGTTGTTTTTTGTTTTGTTTTTTTGTTTTGTTTTTTTAATAGCTGGCTCCAGCAATAATTTCAGCAATACTTTCTTTTGGTAGCTATGTGGTCACACCAAAAATCTGAGGTAGTTTACTCAACTCTGATTTGGCAGTGCAAACAATACAGAAGAAAATTACTTTAATGGTGGTGTTACTAACATTGCCAAGGCTAGTTTTGAACACAACCAAAGTAAACAATGTTCCTAGAACAAAGATTGAGCACTGCTCCATATCATTATTATCCCCTGCTTCATATTCCCAATCACTGTTACATAGGCTGACCATATGAAAAGGAGGCCAGGGCTCATGTAACTTTAACAGTTGTAGAGAAAAGGGAATTTCAGCCAGGGTCATTTGTATGCAATTAGTTCCTGGTGAAATTCCCTCTTCATCACACCAGTTAAAGTTGCAGGGGCCCTGCCTTCTTTTGTATCTGGTCACTCTAGTATAGTGCCTGCAACTTTAACTGTTGTGATGAAAAGGGAATTTCACCAGGGACTAATTGCATACAAATGACCCTGGCTGAAATTCCCTTTTCTCTACAACTGTTAAAGTTACATGAGCCCTGACCTCCTTTTCATATGGTCAGCCTACTGTTACAGAATTGAATATCACTTCAACAATACCTGTGCTTAATGGGTGTAGAGTAATCTACACTACTTTTTGCCTACAAATTTACCCAGGTAATGCTGATGTACACATTGGGTCTGCTCAGATAACACACTAAGCCATGGTTAGGCTGCTAGCCCATTTGCCACAAATGTTTGTGAGTTTGTTTAAACCATGGCTATGTAGCCACCATGGTTAGGAATGGTTCACACAACATGTTAAGTCATCATTCACATGACACGCTAAGCCATGATGTTTATCTCAAAGTGCTTAACCACCATGGCTTAGTGTGTCATCTGAACAGGGTCAAGGTTTAGCTCAAAATGCTAAACCACCATGGCTTAGAATGTCATCTGAATAGGGTCATTCTCTTACATTATGTACCTGCTTCTTGGAATGTAACACATGGTCAGCATAAATGGATTTTTCATGCCCTCTTGACTGCTAAAGGATTGATACTATAATATTGGAAAGATAAAAGCTCACCACCTATAATGCAATAGATTGAAGACGTAATAACACTAGCAACATTTGAAAGGGTGGTATATAGGCACCATTCACAAATGAAGTTATATTTTGATATTTGGTCTGTCTTTACTGAAGTTTATGTGTGATTTACTTCTTTTCCTTTTCCTTTTTCTAGAAAGTTGTAATATTTGAAACTGAGGCTTTTAAAGTATGTAGTTACACTTGCATTTTTTTTAGTTTATTGATTTTATTTTGTAGAAATTTTGCAATAAAAAATTGATATAAACCACAACAGCTGAGCACAGTTTAGGTTGGTGCCGGTTTTTGAGGGCCCTCAATGAGACACTTCCCCCAGTGAGAGCTTCTCTACATGAGTGATTTATTATACACTCATGATTGGCCACTAACGGAAGTTTGCAGGTCCTTTATATGACACCATCAACCTCCAGAACATCTCCCACACTTTCCCCAGGTAATCTTGCTTAAACAAAAGATGGAGATAATGGAGTATTTAAAATAATTGCAGGATTAATTTCACCACTTGCTCTTTCATTGACCTTCTTTACGGAACATTTCCCAGAGGGGAAGTTTTCAATTACAAATCACATGGTTGCTGTTGGTCAGTGCCTAAAGGAGCCTGTAGTGAATGTAGAAAGATCCAGTGTGTGGGGAGAAGGGAAGCATGGTAAGGGTGCAGTTTTTTTCCTTAATGTAGAGACACTCTAAGTCTACCTTCTTCATCAGCTGCTAATGATCCTCCTCTTTCTCATCATCACTGTGATTTGCTTGCTTGACAGGCAGAGAGCAATTGAGCAAGCAGACAGTGACATCTACTGCTCCTCCACCACTGTTATATGGGCCAGAGTGAGAGGCAGGTGAACAAGAAGGTTCCGATAATGAAGAAGAAGAGCTACTCCAGCAGTGTGTGTGAGTCTTGTCAGTGGGCCCCTGCTGACCATGTTTATCCTTGATGCTGGCCTTGAGCACATTTTCCCTCACCCATGTGCATAACTTTTTATGCACTCCACACAATCAGAACCATTCCTTCTCCATGTAATCAGGAAATTGTGAAGGCTTTCGACAAATGAATGTGTGTAGGTCAGGAATGTTCTGTCCCATTGTCCCTTCCTTTCTGCCCTCCCCTTACTTTTTCAATTTGTTCATCTACTCAGACTGAAGGTCAGTAATAAAACATGGACTTTGTACTGGAAGAATGATCAAGAATAGGAAGCAGAAACAAAGGGAAATATTCTGGTTGTGCTGAAGCACCCTTGGTCTTTGGAGAGAAAGAGGAACCGACATCAATGGCAGGAGATACAATTTGGTGTTGCACTACAAGTGGCAATGTCTTGAGCAGGGCTCTACTCTTGAGTGTTGCCCAAGTTTTAAAAGGTATAAGTAGGCACTGTCCTTTAGGGCCAATGAGGGAAGGAAGGTCAGATTTAACATTACGAAAATAAATGTAGTATATTCCTTACAATGAGGGACACTTGAATGGCCTGCATTCTATCAATAACCAAATTGCAGCAGTAAATCACTTCCTAGGCCATATAAGTGTCATTTTAATGGAAGGAAAATGAACAAACACAATATTGTTACAGTTGATTCATTGAAAGTCATAGAGCTATAGCCTCTCCTTGAATGAAATAGGACAAACAAATGTTAAATACATAGAGGTATTTCAGCCAATGCTAGATGCTGTTTTCCCTATGCAAATGGCAATAGGATACTGAAATTTTTAAAAAGCTGCCTTGAAAAATGTGTTCTGGGCAGAAATATTGTGCATTTTGATACTTTATGTAGCAATGTCTTTGCATGGAGAAATCCACTACCAAAGGCTGCCTCATATGATTTACCTGCCTGGTAGAGGCTCTTGAAACTGGCTGTTTGGTACAGCAGTTCCATAAACTTAGCCATGTGCTATGGATTTGCTTGTCAGATGAATTATTCCTCCACCATGATATTAATTGTGTCCATGCTGCCATCAAACATGCCTGGATGGCAATTTATTAGTGTGGAGATAAATGATGTGTTGAAGTCCAATTCATATTCAAGTCTGTACACATGGAACACGTTGCTGCACAAAGTAGTTAGCCTACATTTGCCAACCAATAAACCATTACATTTATGTATTACACAATATTTTCCACTGTTTTGGGATTCCATTCGTCTTCATTTTGGAAAACCCTCTTCATTTCATGTTTCATTCAGTAAAATTTAATTTGTTTTGTGTTTCATTCATTAGCATGGCATTTGCCTTAGCACTTGCATGCATTCTTGAATTGTTTGTTTGTTTGTTTGAACACATGGAGGAAAAACATTTAAATGTATTGGACACTTCTCCTAAAGATGGATCACTTTAGAACAGAAGAAGAGCCATGATGGATCAGACCAAGAGTCCATCTAGTCCATCACTCTGTCCATACAGTCGCTAACCTGGTGTCAACCAGGGACTCACAAGCAGGGCATGAGTGAAACAGCAGCCTCCTACCCATGTTCCCCAGCAAATGGTGTATATAGGCTTACTGCTTCTGATACTGAAGGTAGCACATAGCCATCAGGATTAGTAGCCATTGATAGCCTTCTCCTCCAGGAATTTACCCAACCCCCTTTTAAAGCCATCCAAGTTGGTGGCCATCACTACATATTGTGGTAGTGAATTCCGTACTTTAACTATGTGCTGGGTGATGAAGTACTTCCTTTTATCTGTCCTGATTCTCCCATCAATTAGCTTTATGGGATGACCCCAGGTTCTAGTATTATAGGAGATGGAGAAAAATGTCTCCCTCTCCACATTCTCCACACCATGCATTATTTTGTACACTTCTATCATGTCCACTCCATGCATAATTTTGTACACCTCTATCATGTCTCCCCTTACCTTCCTTTTTGCCGAGCTAAACAATCCCAGCTGTTGTAACCTTTCCTCATAGGGACAGCACTCCAGCCTCTTGATCACTTTAGTTACCGTTTTCTGCACTTTTTCCAGCTCTACAATATTATTTTCTTCTTCTTCTTCTTCTTCTTCTTCTTCTTCTTCTTCTTCTTCTTCCTCTTCCTCTTCCTCTTCTTCTTCTTCTTCTTCTTCTTCTTCTTCCATGGTGACCAGAACTGTACACAGTATTCTAAGTGTGGTTGCACCATAAATATGTATAGGGTCAATATGATATCATTAGTTTTATTCTCAAATCCTTTTCTAATTATGCCTAACATGGATATTGCCTTTTTTACAGCAGCCACACACTGGGTTGACATTTTCATCGAGCTGTCCACCACTATGTCTAAAAGTGTTTTTATTGTATCTTCTGACTTCTATTTCCTCAAACACTATCTGGAACAATGACCTATGCCATTTATTAATCTCCTATGAAGTAACAGAGGTAAGTTTGGGGAATATTCCATACAAACAACAGTCTTTCACTATCTGTTAAGGCCAACTAATGAGAAGAGGGAGCTCTGATGCAGGGCCAACGTATGCAGCCATTGGCAAGTGAAGCCACTGAAGACCCTCTCCCCCACTTCCTCAAGCAGTGGCAAAAATAGCAGTTTTCCTTCTCTCCATCCCTCCCCCAGCAGCAGCATTCTCCCCCTACCTTTCTTGGTTGAAGCTAAGCTAGCAGTAACCAAAGAAGCTGGCTTCATACTGGCAAACAACAAGTGGATCCAGCAGTCGGTGAAGTCAGTGAAGGCTGGCGGCAGCTCTGGTCACCTCTTTTTCCTTAAAACCAAGCACACAAAAGCCATTCTCATTCCAGCAGGCTCTTTGCCCCACAATGCATCTGGGGTCCTGAAGGAGCAGCACTCTGTCAGGGATCCCGAACCATCATGGGGGAATTTAAAATAGTGGATGCAGCAGCAGCAGCGTTTCCCAGTACATGACCAGATTTTTTTGCCTTTTCTTAGGGAGGGGAGGGGGGAGAGGGAGGATGGGCCTTCCAAAATGGGTCATGCCCTCAGCAAATGGCCAATGGTGCCAATCCCTTACGATGGGCCTACTCTGATGTGCAGGGAGAGAGACCAAGGCCAGATCCACACCAAACAGGATATAACACTATGGCTGAATTCGGACGACCTATTAGGCAACGGAGGGGGGGAGCAATCGTCAGTTGTGTTGCTTATCGTGTCATGTTGTGAGTAACACACAACGCACACACAACTGACAGTACGCTAATCGGGAGAATTAAACAACGGAGGGAAGCAATGGGCTTTCACGGTTTTTAGCCCAAAGCCCCGTTGTTTAACGTGTTGTCCGAATTGGTCCCCCCCCCTTTCTCAGTGTACTATTCCATTTGGGAATAGAGTTCTGCTGGCCAGAGCAGCCAACGCCCCCCCGGCCGCTCTATACAGCCAGCAGAACTCACAGTGCATGCTGGGATATGGCTGGGGGACTGAGGGAGGCAGAGGGAGCAGACGCTGCAACCAAAATATCCACCATCTGTTATTAGCAGCCGGTGCGTTTGCCGGTGCCGAGCAGCACTGGCTGCAGCATGTCATGTGGGGAGCTCCGCCTGCCTAACGCACGGTCAGTATACTATTTACCACTCCGTTGCCTAATATGTCATCCGAATTCAGCCTATGAAAGTGGTATATGGTATATGGTTGTAAGTGCACTTCAGTACCACTATAAAGCAATAGTATGGCTACTGCCTCTTATATACCACTTTCATACTACTACTACTACTACTACTAATAATAATAATAATATATTTATTTCTTACCCGCCTTTCCCTTCAGATCGAGGTGGGGAACAACATCATACAGACAATATAAAATACATAAAACTGATTAAAAGCATATAAAAATTAATACATCATTAAAATCAACCAAAACTCCCTTAACAGCAACTTTCTGTAAAGCTTTCTGCTTTCATAGTGCTATATCCTGCTTGGTGTGCATCTGGCCAGAGGGCAATGGTGTTTTTTCACAGTTCTACAAAGTTTTGTCCTCTGTACATAGAGCAACAGAGTTGGAATTCATGTTCAAAAGTCCATTGAAACATCAAGAACATCCTCAAAACGTTGCTCACAAAAAATGGTCCACACATGGAGATGTAAAAGTTTCCAGCTGTTTGTCACATGCAAAGTGGCAGAAATTAGTTTAACCATCATTAATGATATAAACTAAGTTTGCAACGACTTTCAGTTTTTTACCAGCATTTATGGAACAAACATGGTCGTTTAAGATCAAAAATATTCCTGTGAACACAAGGTAACAGTTTTCACCCCTGAATTTATCACACAGTTTGCCATTTGAGAACTGTCAGGAAAACTTAGGTGCTTGCCTGCTTTCATTTGCATCTGAATATTTCACTTCACCACATCATGTTTTTAATTTCCAGTGGGGCTGTTTAATCCCTTGGTTGGTCTGTATTTCCTTCAAGTAAGAATAATCCTCTACAATCCTTTTGATTACATCCGTGAGGACATCACTTCCCTTCTGCTGCACCTCTACACATTTTCTTTTATTTTTGAGAGATTTTGTCAATTAGTTTCTCTCTGTTCCCTGTTCATATCTCATTTTAAAGTTTCCTTTTATTACACAGAAGTGTCAGTACAATATGGATAGGAGAGCTCATTTGGTGAGTCTGTTCTGAGCTCTGAAGAGCTGCAGATAAGCCATTTGTAATTTTGTATTTAATTCAAATGAGAAAGCGAGGAAAGATTTGGGCACAATGAACTAGATTTTGGAAACCCATAGATATTTCTTGGGATCTTGATTCAGTGAATCCTGGCTCAATTACATATTTTATGTGATCATCCTTCAGCCTCCAAACTTAGTTTTGTATAATCCAAAATGCAATCCCCCACAAGGTATTAATAATAACAGTAATAATAGTAGGGAGGAGGAGGAGGAGGAGGAGGAGGAGGAGGAGGAGGAGGAGGAGAATTTAATCAATCCTGACCATATTCATCCTCACAATGACCTTTTGAAATAAATAATCATTTATATTATATCCCATTTCTACATTTCTTCTAATGGTGTTTAATTTCAACATAATCAGTAGTCCAAGTTTAGTACATAGTTGAAGCTTTAGGGACAATCACAAAAGCTGTTTGGATGCATAGCTAAAACTTGAGAGCAGAGGCCTGCCCAAAGGCAAATTAAAGCAAATCAACAAAACATAAGAAATTGAGCAAGCTAGAGTTTTATTCTGGTTGGTTGCCAACACTAACTGTTTCCCTGATGGAGCAATCATACTAGCCACAATGGGCAAGGTCTGAAGGCAAACAAAATGCCTAATCCAAAGTCCTGCCAGGCTCATGCAGCAGAGCAAAAATGAGAGAAGAACAGCATTTCTCCCACTCCATCCTGTTCCACCTTCACACTGCAACCTGTGGGAGGGAAATTATGGGATTTACAATCTATCCTATGGCCCTTGGGATGACTTTCCAGGGACCATGGAACTGCTAGTCTATGTTTGTTATTTATTTACAGCAATTTTACCCTACTCTTCAGCCAAAAAGGGCTCCTTGAGCGGCTTATGAAGATCAATAAAGAGACAGTTTCTGCCCTCAAGCGTACAATCTAGAAGACACAAAGGGAAAGGAGATTGGGTGAGGAGAGGAAAAAAACAAAATCCAGGTACTAGGTCTTAGTTTCAGAGTTCTTCTCGGTGCTCTTCCTGGCAGGGATGAGAAAAACAAGTTCCCTGCAGCTGTTCCTTCTCTGGCTGATGGATGAGGCCAGGTTGATCTTCCCCTGCCATGATGCTCTTCTTAGAAGGCAGTGATGCAGCCTCCCACTGGACCTTGGATTTCTGGTGGACAGATGAGGCCAGAGTCTGTAGTCCCAGGGAATTCACTTGGATCTGGCTGGGAGGGAGAAATGACTCTTTTTAAAAAATAATAATAATAATTTCCCCTGGAAATATATCTTCATGTGAACATTGCCTAAGTAGAGACAATTCCACCCATTCCGAGGGCATCTGCATCTGAAAGTGAAAGCATCTGATTTTCCCCCTCCAAAACAGCAGAACGGAACTGTATGATACTAGATTAAGGTTGCTGAGATTCAAGAAACCCACTGACTGCTATCCAATGAATTTCTATATTTGGATTCCAGTGATGTTGACAAAAACATCATAGAAAGGATTAAATATCAATCCCTACAAGACTGAAAGATATGGAGGACCATCTCTCAGCTGAAGGAAAAGGCCAAGCAAGAAGAGAACTAGATGCAATGCAATGGAATGAATGATGGCAAACAATTGGGAGTATAAACACATGTATTTTGCCCTACTGGATCAGGGCATAGCATTCTGCAACAAAATAGTACATTTAGAACAAATACCTTGGTGAATTAGTTTGATCACCTATAGCATCACAGAAGAGGGGTAGTAATTGAATATGAGTGTCATATTCTGAAGATGAATAATCAGCACAAGGCTAGTGAAATGAATGAAAGCAATTTCACACATACAGATGATCACTTTATTTCAGCAAGTATGACTTACATAACATTATGTCTAATTCCATCTTTAAAATCTTAATTTCCAATACCAATAATTCCTTGTTATACCGAGAAAGGGGTGGGTGGAAGGAACAACTGTAGGCAATTATCTGTATTGCCAAAATCCTGTATATTGATTGAAACATCTCTCGACATAAGCATTTTGGAAATCTCCCTCTACTGTCCAAAACAGGAGTTGAACGTCCTTCAGGCCGAGGGCTAAATGCAGTCTTAGAGAAACTCTCGTGGGCCATATTCCTGTAGTGGGCGGGCTGAAAGGCAAAAAGGATAGAGCTGAGGTTCCCCACCTTTGGTTTGAGCTGACCTTTAATAAGAAAGCACCTCAGCCCAAAAGTTGCATGGAAATCCATACATGCTCTTAATTCCTTTGAAATTTTAATTGTTTGATATTTGATTATTTACTTTCAAACTTCTCTTACTGGCAGACTAGTTCCTCATCTTATATTCATGGGTTTGAGCCCATCGTATGTAGACTGTATCTCAATGAAAAAGGCAGAAGACGTAATAAGACCGAACCAATTTGTTTTGATAAAATTGCTCCAGTATATGCCTCACATTCTAAATATATTCCATACGTACAGCCACTCATGTTCAGGTCTGTTTTATTAAAAATGCAATTTAATACAATGAGTTGGTCATTGACCTATTCGGATGATGAAAGAACGACTACTCATCCCTGAGCTTTTAATTATGCCTGGACAAAATACATCAAACCTCATCTTATGTAATACTGCCATCTGCTGTTCATAAAACAGAAATGTCATCATTTGTGAGGTCCTTTAATAAATATTGAGGAATACACAAAACATGAATTTGTAGACTTAATTTAATTATAAATATAATTGATTGCTTCTTTTGTACACATTCTTTTCAGATGGCTAGCAAGTTGAGAAATCTTGTAAACATGTTTCAGAACCTTAAAGAAAACCAAAGTTGGAGAAAATCCAATGCTAGGCAAAAAGCAATCAATGCATGCAAAATCCTCCTAAAATGAAGCCTTTGCAATCTGCAAACCAAACATAGCTCATGTTCTGAAGGCAAGTATGGTAAGGTTCATAGATGATTGTAGTCACTGTATCAGTGATGTGTGGCCATAAGTAATATGCATATCTGGGGGGGGGGGGGGGGAATAGGTCCAGCAGTGTATTTTACCAGGTTCCCACCAAGGTAGGAGACATGACAGACCTTTCATCCAGCAGCACATTTTATTTCATTGAATCTAAAATAATAACTTCCTCTGTTTAGCAAAAAGAACAATGCTAATTTGTTGAAAAAGGAGGGAATGTTATTATATTTTCACTGGGCTGGTCATATACTGCAATCGAGTGGTGTTCAAGCATAGCAAAGGCTATATGTACATGCCTGGGCTCCCCTCTGTTTCTTCTTACTCTTAGAGAAGATGGGAAGCAGGTGTCAAACTCAGACCCCCTTCTTCCTGACACAAGGTCCCCAACACTGGTGTCAGAGTTGCTAGTACTGATTATCTATGCAGAGGTGTGCTTAGTACAAGTGTTGGATGTGGGTGTTTCTCCCAAACCACAACCTCTTGCATTTGAAATAGCTAAGATCCATGCATGGAAATGCCCTTCTGCTCATGTGGAGTACTGTTGGATCATCGGAAAGGTCTCTGTCATTAAAGGCACAATCCAAACACCAATGTTTGAAATCAAATTATTATCAAGTTATTTTTGAAACTATTCTTCCATGCATATCCATATGTGACAACAACACTCCCCCCACCTCACACACACATGAAGGTGGTATCAGTAGGCTTGGGTGAATCCTAGTGTTTGCAGAAGGGTATAGAAATCTTTAGGGGGGGAAATCCTGACTGCAGAGGGAAGGGGGGAATACATAGAACAGGCTTGTCCTGTTTTCTTGGATGAGTTTCAGTTGGTGCAGCTCGAGGATGTTGACAAGGTGCTTGGACAGGTTCGTGCAACCACTTCCATATTGGATCCTTGCCCCTCTTGGCTAATAATTAATGCCTCTTTGCAAGAGGGAGTGGTCCCAGGCCTCCTGAAAGAGGCGGCAGTGAGACCACTCCTAAAGAAATCTTCCCTGGACCCAGAAAATCTTAATAACTACAGGCCAGTAGCAAATGTTCCATTCCTGGGCAAGGTCCTGGAGCGGGTGGTTGCGAGCCAGCTCCAGGCACTCTTGGATGAGACTGATTATTTGGATCCATTTCAGTCGGGTTTCAGGCCTGGTTTTGGTACGGAAACAGCCTTGGTCGCCCTGTATGATGACCTATGTCGGGAGAAAGACAGGGGGAGTGTGACTCTGTTGATTCTCCTTGATCTCTCAGCGGCTTTCGATACCATCGACCATGGTATCCTTCTGGGACGACTGGCTGAGTTGGGAGTGGGAGGCACTGCATTGCAGTGGTTCCGCTCCTACTTGGGGGGTCGGCTCCAGAAGGTGGTGCTTGGGGAACATTGCTTGGCCCTGTGGATTCTCCAGTATGGGGTTCCGCAGGGATCAGTTTTGTCCCCCATGCTGTTCAATATCTACATGAAACCGTTGAGTGCAGTCATCCGGAGTTTTGGAGTGCGTTGTCATCAGCACGCTGATGACACGCAGCTGTATTTCTCCTTTTCATCTTCATCAGGTGAGACTGTGGATGTGCTGAACCAGTGCCTGGCTGCGACAATGGACTGGATGAGGGCTAATAAACTGAAACTCAATCCAGACAAGACTGAGACGCTGTTAGTGGGTGGTTCCGCTGACCGGATGGAGGGTGTTCAACCTGTTCTGGATGGGGTTGCACTCCCCTTGAAGGAGCGGGTTTGTAGCTTGGGGGTTCTCCTAGAACCATCTCTGTCACTTGAGGCGCAGGTGGCCTCAGTGGCATGGAGTGCCTTCTACCAACTTCGGTTGGTGGCCCAGCTACGTCCCTATCTGGACAGGGATAACCTGGCTTCAGTTGTCCATGCTCTGGTAACCTCCAAGTTAGATTACTGCAATGCACTCTACGTGGGGCTGCCTTTGAAGGTGGTTCGGAAGCTGCAGCTTGTGCAAAATGCAGCGGCCAGATTGATAACTGGAAGCAGTAGGTTCGAACATATAAGACCTACTCTGGCCCGCTTGCATTGGCTGCCTGTATGTTTCCGAGCTCGGTTCAAGGTGCTGGTTTTAACCTATAAAGCCTTACACGGCTTGGGACCACAATACCTGATGGAACGCCTTTCCCGACATGAACCTACCCGAACACTACGTTCAACATCTAAGGCCCTCCTCCGAGTGCCTCCTCCGAGGGAAGCTCGGAGGTCAGCAACAAGAGAGAGGGCCTTCTCTGTGGTGGCTCCCCAATTGTGGAACGATCTCCCGACGAGGCCCGCCTGGCGCCAACATTGTTATCTTTTCGGCGCCAGGTCAAGACTTTCCTCTTCTCTCAGGCATTTGGCAATATCTGAGGAGCCTGGGTTTGTTTTGTTTTGTTTTTGTAGTTTTTGAAGTGTTGATGTGGTTTTTAAATGTACAGATTGTGTGTATGTTGTATGTTTTTGCTGTTTTAATTTTTGTATATTGTTTTTAATTGTTTTTAATCCTATGTAAACCACCCAGAGAGCTTCGGCTATGGGGCGGTATACAAATGTAATAAATAAATTAGGGATGTGCACTGGATCGGACCCGATCCACGATCCGAGTCCGGTCCAGTGGGAAATCGGATAAATTATCCGATTTCCGATCCCGCAGCTGGATCGGCCGATCCAATCCGAACCGGTCCGAAAAAGCTCCGAACCGGTTCGGCGGATCGGCGGATCGGCGGGCGCCCACTGGCGCCCACCGCCGCTTCCATTGGCGGGCGCCAGCGGGCGCCCGCCGATGAAAGTGGACAGCGGGGGGGGGAGGAGGGGGGCACTTACCTTCTCGGCCCGGTGGCTCCCGTCCGGCGCCGGCGCCTACTACTACTAGCAGGCTCCGCGGCCTGCTCTAGGGTGGTGCGCCGGGTGATGTCATCACCCGGCGCGCTACTCTAGAGCAGGCCGCGGAGCCTGCTGGTAGTAGTAGGCGCCGGCGCCGGACGGGAGCCACCGGGCCGGGAAGGTAAGGAGGGGGTGCGTGGAGGGGAGGAGGGGGCGCGTGGAGGGGGGAGGGGGGAGGGGGGCCCTTACCTTTCCGGCCCGGCGGCTCCCGTCCGGCGCCGGCGCCTACTATTCCCAGCAGGCTCCGCGGCCTGCTCTAGGGTGGCGCGCCGGGTGATGTCATCACCCGGCGCGCTACTCTAGAGCAGGCCGCGGAGCCTGCTGGTAGTAGTAGGCGCCGGCGCCGGACGGGAGCCGCCGGGCCGGAAAGGTAAGGAGGGGGTGTGTGGAGGGGAGGAGGGGGCGCGCGGAGGGGGGAGGGGGGCCCTTACCTTTCCGGCCCGGCGGCTCCCGTCCGGCGCCGGCGCCTACTATTCCCAGCAGGCTCCGCGGCCTGCTCTAGGATGGCGCGCCGGGTGATGTCATCACCCGGCGCGCTACTCTAGAGCAGGCCGCGGAGCCTGCTGGAAGTAGTAGGCGCCGGCGCCGGACGGGAGCCGCCGGGCCGGAAAGGTAAGGAGGGGGTGCGTGGAGGGGAGGAGGGGGCGCGCGGAGGGGGGAGGGGGGCCCTTACCTTTCCGGCCCGGCGGCTCCCGTCCGGCGCCGGCGCCTACTATTCCCAGCAGGCTCCGCGGCCTGCTCTAGGATGGCGCGCCGGGTGATGTCATCACCCGGCGCGCTACTCTAGAGCAGGCCGCGGAGCCTGCTGGGAGTAGTAGGCGCCGGCGCCGGACGGGAGCCGCCGGGCCGGAAAGGTAAGGAGGGGGTGCGTGGAGGGGAGGAGGGGGCGCGCGGAGGGGGGAGGGGGGCCCTTACCTTTCCGGCCCGGCGGCTCCCGTCCGGCGCCGGCGCCTACTATTCCCAGCAGGCTCCGCGGCCTGCTCTAGGATGGCGCGCCGGGTGATGTCATCACCCAGCGCGCTACTCTAGAGCAGGCCGCGGAGCCTGCTGGAAGTAGTAGGCGCCGGCGCCGGACGGGAGCCGCCGGGCCGGAAAGGTAAGGAGGGGGTGCGTGGAGGGGAGGAGGGGGCGCGCGGAGGGGGGAGGGGGGAGGAGGGGGCGCGCGGAGGGGGGAGGGGGGAGGGGGGCCCTTACCTGCCCGGCCCGGCGGCTCCCGTCCGGCGCCGGCGCCTACTACTACCAGCAGGCTCCGCGGCCTGCTCCAGGGTGGCGCGCCGGGTGATGTCATCACCCGGCGCGCTACTCGAGAGTAGGCCGCGGAGCCCGCTGGTAGTAGCCGCCGGCGCCGGACGTGCCGAGAAGGTAAGTGGCGGGGAAGGGGGCTTACCCCCCCCCCGGAGCCGTCCGCTTCTATCCGCTGGCGCCCGCGGGCGCCAGCGGATGGAAGCAGGCGGCCCCAGGGGGGGTAGGGAGCGCGGGGGAGGGGGTTTACCTGCCGGGGCCGTCCACAGCGGACGGCCCCGGGGGGGGGGAGGGAGTTAGGCCCCCCCTTACCCACCCGCCGCCATTTTTTCCTCATAGACTTGCATTGCAATGCAAGTCTATGGGGAAAAAAATGGCGGCCGATCCAAAAATTTCCGATTTTTGGATCGGGATCGGACTCGATCCGGTCCGGGGGGCCTCCGATTTTGTCCGAACCGGTCCGGGACAAAATTGGAGGTCCCGATCCGGGTCCCGATCCGATCCGGGGGGTCCGTGCACACCCCTAAAATAAATAAATAAATAAATAAATAAATAAATTCACTGCTGGGAAAAACTGGAAACTGGTGATGGAGGGCATATTCTGGAATGGATATAACTAGGCTGTGGAACCCTGAAAAGGCACATTGTTACAGGTGTGACATGTATTATAAAAAATAAATCAGAATGTGCAAGTTAATCCTATTTGTTACATCAAAGTCTTCCATTTTAGCAAAACAAACTGTGTAGTTATAAATTCCTTCATTGTCAACAGCAGATGCAGCTCTGAATACTTGCTTTTCACTGATCTCCCACTTCTTTTATAGGATATAGAATCTATTCAAGATACTGAAAATAAGTTAACAATAATAGAATTTCCTTTTGTAAAGCAAGAAGATGTTTGCCATAAAGCAACATTCTGAACACCATTCATACATTTGTGCCTGCAACAAAGGACTATGCATATACTTCCTTTTTAGCAGATTTTTGAAATATCATACTTTTAGGGGCTTTGAAACCAGCTACAGATGATTGCGTGAAAGAGAGTGGCTGGTTTCGGACAACACTTTAGTCAATGGTGGGTTGATCAGCCAACTCACAGTGGGTTATTTTGTGGGTACTCCCCACACAACATATTCCTACACTACTGTGGGTGGTTGGGGCTGGCGTTGAGTGGACTAATAGTCAACCCAGCATTTGACTGATACAGCCCCCGCCCCTCTCGCCTCCCTCCCCTCTCGCCTCCCTCCCTCTCTCCCTTGGTCCTCCCGGTGCTATCCCAGTAGCCTCTGCAAGTTGCGCCATTTGTAGCAGAGTGGCAGCCACCGCTTTGGTCATTCTTGCTGCCTGCGTCTATGGGCTTGTGTTTTAACCCACTCACCGCATGCCATTAACACACTCACCCCTCCACACAACACTTTAAACAATTGGCTTTGAGCTAAACAACTTGCAAGCCAGTTGTTCCTCTCTGTTGCTTATTTGGGTGGAATAGCATGCCATCAGTAATTTGTGAGTGGTGTGTTACCCTCCACTCAACACAATAAGCAACACAACTGACGATTGTTCCCCCCCCTCCATTGCTTAATATGTCATCTGAAACCAGCCACTGAGAAAGTGCAAGAGTCATTTCAATGGCTGAATTCATGTTGAATTTATCCTTGCATTTATATTTTCTCTCTTTAAGATGGAAATAAGTCAAAAGGTTTAACAGCTTGGCAGCAGATATTTAAAAGATGGTGACCATAAATATAATGGGATCAGGCACACAATGTTTAACTCTTCATGGAAAAAACTGCATTTCTAAGTCAACTTAAAATGTGGTGTTAGAGAGAAATGGAACAATTCTGAAATAATCCTCCATAGGAATGGTCTACAGGGAGCTATTCTGCTACGGATGTTTCTGTGTGCTGCCGCTCTTGATGCATCATTAATGCTAAAAGATGAGTTACATGCCCACATAAAATGCACAGCTTATGGTTTTACTGTCTGGAAGGTAACTTGATTTTGTTCAGTTGCCGATACATCCAGAAAACAAGTACACCAGCTACAATCCATAAATCATTAAAGGTTTTCTGTGCTTCAGTTCGAGACCCCAGAAAAGTAGGTCAGCTCTGGTTCCCTACTGCATCATAAAATAGCTCTGTGTGTGTAGTGTGTGTGAGAGCGGGGAGGGGGCATGTGTTCAGATATCTCTGCTAAGTTTCTCTGATATTACTCTTTAGTCAACATATACTGTTAATAAGAAATACGAAGACTCCGGACCATTATTTTATTTTATTTTTATTCTTTGTTCAAATTGACTTAGAGAGAGAGACTTAATAATCAGGACATAACATGTGTGTATTTCACAAAGAAAGTTATGACTGTTTATATTATATTTGAACAAAATGCTTTTACACAAATATTGTAATTATGAGAGCAAACCTGAAGGGAGCAAATAATGCATTTGTATCCATAAACTCACATTATTTTATTTCTTTGATTGGAGATCTGCAATAAAGCAGGAATGTTTCTATCTATTTCCTCCATCAACATAATATGTAAATAAATAAGTCCAGAGTTTGCTGGAAATCCTTTCTAGGTTGTAATTTGTACTGGCAGCCTCTTCATAAAGCCTCTATTGCATGCTATATCCAAATATGATGTTGAGCAGTGATTGTATAAGAAGTTGTCTATAGCTCTTTGTGCAGCAATATATGAACCTGGCTCAACTAACTCAAAGAAGTGCTTGGGGGAAAATGAAGTTGGAGATGTTCCAGACTATTTTGAAGCTGAGGTTCTCTACAATATATATGCCACTTCCTTACCAGGGCTTTCTGCTTCCATTTTATATCTGGGATTATGATCAGAACCATCATATTGATGGGGGTTTGAAATTTAATACCTCCTCTCTGTGTGCTCCATTCACTTTCATTCTTTTTAATGAGACAGTGCCATCTCATGGCACAATTATAGCACAGTGTGGGGTTTATACACTGAGAGATCCCACTATTTCCAGGATTTTACATTATCTCTATTTTTTTTCCCAAAAGAGGGATTTCCAGGGGATAATGTGGGAGATGTCCTGACTGTTGATGATGTCATGTAATAGACCCACAAACTTGTGTGAATGGTCAATCATGAGCATGCAATAAATCACTTGTTTAGAGAAGCTCACAAGCTAGTGTAGATAATGTAAAATCAGGGTGATGCTGATGATGCCAAGTTCTTTCTCCTCAAAGTTCTTAGAAAATCCATGTCCTTATGAAACTTTTGAGTGGATTTTGATTCCTCTTTTCTTTGAGAACCTTGGCTATTAAGCAGCACAGACATGCAATAAATAAATAAATAAGCTAAGTACAAGGCAGCTAAATTTCCAAACAAAATTTGTAGCATGTGGTTACATAAAATCGTACTTGAAATTTTTTGCATAATCATCATTTTGATAACTTTAGAGACTATAGCTGTGTTACTGAAATGTTGCCAACTTTTGCTGTAAGAATAATTAGGCATCTACTGATTTCAGTGGATCTGTGTGAGCATGAGGCTGCAGAAATGTTGGGACAGTGTCTTCCACATTGATTTGTACAGGAAAATCATTGAAACAATTAGTAGTGCTGAATGAAAGTGAAGAATTAATGCACTTATTGATCATTCTAGTACAATCTTTCAATGGATATATAATTAATGGTGCAGCTTGATGAAATTACGTCTCTGTTGCTTAGTGCACCACAAGATAATATCTGTCTGATACTCCATAATGTAAGGGGAGTTCCGTTGTGTATGAATTGCAAATTTGGAGTATGTAGACTATTCTCTAATACGCATCAGACCTGGTACATCTACAGATGCAGCCTCCATTTGCCAATAATGATTATTTCCACACCAGTCCTTCACCCTCCACCTTCCCTGGAATTGCCATTTTTTGTTCACTAGCTTTTTATGAAGAATCATTGTCACTGATTGGTCTATTATAATCTCATGTTTTTTCAGACCCGATTTGTGGTGTTTAGTTTGTTTGTTTTTTGTTTTGCAATAAAATGCAACTGATGGACCAGTCTGACAGGTACAAACTGGAAAAGTGATATTGATGCTTTCAGGGCTACTGTGAATTTAAAGCAAAAGCTTCCTGCCTGTTTCCAGATTACATTTTCTTGTTTCTTTGCTGCACGATCCTAGCCAATCAGGGATCATATTATGAATGAGATGACATAAACAACTGTCTAGTCAGATTGGCTACATTGTGATCTGAAGGCAAGTAGTGTTTCCTAGTTTCTTAGGCAATATAGGGCCATATCCCCATGTTCTAGTATTGCACTGTGAAGATGGGTAATGAAATCAGCACAGTACAGGAAGAGAATGGAAACTCACATTGTCAACACATCTTTTAACTAAAAGTTTCTTCAGGTCACTTGAAAGTGGACACCTTAGTGTGAAAGAAGTTAGAAAGTCAGATAAGATGTTAGAAGCATAACATGGAATGTATTAAGAATTAAAACACAGGAAAAAATTGAGCTGTTTATTTAAAAGTATTTAAATGAGAATACATGCTCAAAATGTGATAGACAATAACAATCCTAGCAAGGAGTTATGAACCAGGAGCTAACCAGAGCAGCAAGCAAACACTGACTAATTTCCTGGAAAGTGTGTGCATCAAAATGAGAAACATAAAGGAGTACAGTTTAGGGTGTTGTTGTTGCAGTTTTAGGAAAGTTGAAATAAGGTTTGGGTCACTGCAAAGACGGGCAAGATTTGGAAGAGGTGCTCAAGGGTATAAGGGATAGTGAGATGTGGTGGAACAAAGGACTCACTAGCAGTTCAGTAAGAAGGTGCTAGGCTTAAGAGTGATTTACTGGATTTTCGTGTTTTGAGGAGAGCTGGAATGCAGCCAATATCTCACTGAAGCCACAAAACATTGGCAAACAATAGAAAATCATGGCAAAATAGTGAGGAAGAAGAGGGAAAGACACAATCCCAGCTAGCTAAATGTCCAGTTGAGGAGAAGGATGGCAGTTGATCAAGGTCTTCCTTGCATTTTGCAAAAAGGCTTATTTGAAGGTGAAAGTTTCCTGGTGCTTCTCAGCCCTTTCCCCCTGGGCCTTTCACAGTCTGTGAAAACAGAACCATGAAGTCAGGTGGCCTTTCACTGCATTTACAGCACAATCCTATACATGCCTACCACAAAGTAAGCTCTACTGAATACAATGGTAAGTGTGTGTAAGATTACATTCGAGCCCTTTGCACTGTAAAATGCACCTAGAAGTCTCAGATCAATATTCTTATTTTTCAGGTTGCGTAGTAAAAAGCTGTACCCCTCATTAATAATAGATTGGATACAATAGGATGGGAAAATCATTTTGGTCTGTAAGCCACAACCAATTAAAAAATGCCTAGGGAGCTACACATGAGAGTGTGCCCACCCCAATACACTCACAGTTCTTATAATGTCAACTCCTAAGAATTCACTTCTCTTTTAGAATTTGTATTAGGGTATGAAGTTAAGCTTATCTTGAAGCAGTCTAATCCCAGGGATCTCTATCGTTGCAAAAAGGAAGGAACAGCATCCTGAATTTGACCCAGTTTGTTATCCTTTCCCCTCAGCAATTTGGGCAGAGAAGAAAAAAAGGCCTTACCCAATCATGTAGGCAGAAACAGTCACTCCATCTTACATGCTAGCTAGCTATTATTATTATTATTATTATTATTATTATTATTATTATTATTATTACATTTATATACCGCCCCATAGCTGAAGCTCTCTGAGCAATTTACCTTGTAACCATCAAGCCTTGAAAGGAGAGAGGGAATTTATAGACTAGAATACACACACACACACCTGGAATTACTTCATAGTGACCCACATTGCCATTCATTAAAGTTTAATGATTAAACACTTCTGCAAGTTAGACAAGTCTAGAATATGCTTTAGAAGAGCAGCCTAAACTCAAAATAGGAAACATTTTATTCTCTTTGGCTGATTATGGCGGGGCGTTGAGGGGGGTTAAGTTATTTTCCATTACCTAACTGATGTGTTTTAAATAGTTTTCATTCCACACCCTAGGGTTCTTTTTGACGCTTTAACACTTTCAGAAAGTGCCATTTCAGGGGGAAAGCCAGCAGTCGCTGTGATTTGTGTTTTTGCTGAATAAAAGCACAGCTAAGACTGTAGATGTAATGAAATGTTTTACAATCTAAAAGTAATAACAAAAAGTCAGGAGTCAACTTAAGTGTCACTTTCTTTGGATTAAAGTTCTCTCAAAGCAAATCCATTCAGGCTCACAAAAATATGGAAAATTAAGATATCCATGGAGAAATCCATTCCTTCAAACAGGAAATAGGACAGATGTCTACAGAGTATTCATGTGATGCTGTTTCTATTTAAAATATATATCAGTCTATCTTTTAATGTACAAAAAGCATGTATCAAATCCTGATCAATGACAATTGGGGGGGGGGGTAATGTAAAAAAGTTCCTCACCTAGCTGACTCAAATGGTACTGTCTTCCATCTATTTAGGTGCAGCGAGGTAGTTATAATATGTAAATTGGATCACATTCCATTGTCCTGGCAATTCAAAGCCATGTTTTTAGCAGTTATAGGATTTCTGTGCTTCATTTTGGACAGACCCCCAGTAGTTAAAACTTTAAATCCCCAGATGGGAAAAATGTTTATTGTTTGTTTATAGAGTAGTGAGGAAACAGCCACCATGATACATTCTAATGGAATTAGAAAACCCAAAATGAATGCTCACGCTCCATAACTTTTTGTCATGCATTCATACAACCAACCACTGAAGGACTCCTAGACTTTTATATACTTAGTGGAACATATTTGGCTTTAGACAGATCATTGGCTATGTACGTAGCATTGCCATGAAGCTAAATCAGAGTGAAGACAATGCTCCCTGCTCTCACTCTGGCTGGATTTCATGACAACACCACTTCCATCAATTAGATTTGGGATTTCACAAGTAATTAATGCTACTTTGAGGGGGGAATAATTTTGTTTTGGGGTGCCACTTGGACAGCTATAAAGGGGAAACAGACAGATCCATGGAGGATAAATCTGTCGATGGCTGCTAGTCATGATTGCTATAAATTATCTCCGGTATCAGAGGCAGTATGCTTCTTTATCCTAGTTTCTGTGGAACATAAGCAGGAGGCTGCAATTGCATTCATGTCCTGCTTGTGGACTTCCCATTGGCATCTGGTTGGCTACTGTGGGAACAGAATGCTGGTCTAGATAGTCCATTGGTCGAATCCAACATAGCTCTTCTTATGTTAACTCCTGAATAGCTGTTTTAAATGGATCGGGGTGAACAAACTGAATAGGTGCTTAAGATGGATGACGGTGAAGCAGCTAAAGCTGAATCTAGAAAAGACAGAAGTACTTTGGGTAGGTAAATCTGCTGATGTGCATGAAAAGATACAATTTGCATTGGATGTGCTAGTGCTCTTCCTGAAGGATCAAGTTCATAGCTTGGGAAGCCTTCTGAACTCATTGCTGACTGCGGAAGCACAGGTGGCAGCAGTAACCAGGTTTACCAACAGAAGATACATCAGACCTACCCTATGTTATGTATGCCCTAGTTAGATCCAGACTGAACCCCTTTAATGCATTCTATTTAAGGGTGTGTTTGAAGATGACTCAGAAATTTCAGCTGGTACTGAATGCCTGCTACTTGTATCTTTGTTGGGCCTAGGCAGTCAAATCATTTTACATGAATTCTGTACTACTTGAATGGGTAGGTAGGAGTCAGCATTCAAAAGATGCATTTTCTCAACTGAAATGTATCATCTATAAAGCTTTCTTCTTGTGCATTACCTTTTAGAGTTGGTCCCCATTTAATGAAAGCTATGGAAAAGCTAGAAATTATTTCCTGAATTGTGCAAAATGCATGCCCAAACTGTTCAGTTCATGGGAATAAAGATGGTATATCACAGATTTATGTTCAGAGTTCAATGGAACATTGAGGGGTGTATTTAAATTATTTTAACTACTTGTCATTTGTAAGCACACACATCTCAATGGGGCTATGGTTGGGTTTCCTTTGGGCCATTGGCAAAAATGGATTCATTGTAAGGCTTAAGAATTGTTACTAGACACCTCACTGAAAGGTTAATGTTAGATCACAGGTTGTTGGGGTTTTATTTTTTAAAAAGTGGGGAAATTAATTTCCATTTCAGTGGATATTGCTCTCATCTTGGTAGAATTTGTTAAGAAAGGATGTTTCACTTTAAATTTGATGCAAGCAATATCTCTATTGTTTCATCCTGCTATTTGGCTGGCCTAAATTACCCACATTTCATTTTTTTATGGCACCCAAGTTACAAAATTGGAATGTTCCTTCACATGTGATTAGTTTGAGTAATTGTCATGATTTTGCCAAACAGCCTTGTCCACTGAGACATGGGTTGTTAAAATGAGCCAGACTGTGAATCTTAAAGGAGAGTTTGTGCAGGAGATAAAGACCTGGAATTAACTGGTAGCGTTTTCATGTGTAATTAGAAAATGCATTGTTCTCCAATTAAGAAAATTAATTAAAACCAACCAGATGGTAATCGAGGCATATTGTAATATAATTGTATCTGGCACCTGTATTGTTTTTATGTCCTATACATGAATTGATGCAGTGTTGTGTTTTACTTTGAAAATATAGCTGCAGGAGATTTCTATCTGCAATATACTCAGCCCAATATATTTCACAGCACAACCCACTCAAAGTCAGAAGTGTTGCTTCAGAATCTGCTTGTGTATGGAGAAGCCGCTTCAGGTCACTCACAGAGCTCCTGGTGAGCTCAGTTGAACTATGACATTTCATGGCAGTGCAATGGCCAGTGTTGCGGACAGAATCCATTGAGCTGCCTCAAGAGTGACATGTGCATATCAGAGTTCCTGCCAGGCTTGCAAAGTATCCCCTACTGACTGAAAATAGAACAATCACACACACACACACACCAATCTACCAGTCCTATATCTTGAGCAATTTTACTTATTTCCTGGCATATAAACTGAATTTAATAGCCAAACACATTTGATTATATTGTTGTGGCCATGACTGATTCAACAGCTGATTACTTTGGCTATGAGGAGGTATATAAATGCAATTATTATTATTATTATTATTAATAATAATAATAATAATAATAATGTATAAAGTGGTCCAATGGGGGGAATAATTTATTGTAATCTCCACAGCTGCTGCTCACTGGATATGGTAGGTGTCTTACTTGCTTGTGAAAAGAGGAATTCTCTGTATGAACTCAGTGTTTAATGATTAAATTGTGATCCACTGGCTGCAACAATCTGCACCACCACCCAGAGGAATATAGTCTGGCCGTTAAAGCATCCTCAAAAAAAGAGAAAAACATCACTCAAGAAGACAAACAATTACACAAAATTGCATATATTTTGCATATGTTAATTCATATGTATAAATGCAAATTTGGAAACAATTACTAGAATTTCAATAAAAACACAATATCTCTCACCATAGTGGGGAAGACCTGGTCACCTCCTCATTCTGCTGCTGTCCAGGGCAGGATCTACACTACTGCTTTAAAACGGATTAAAACGGTTTATAACAGTAGTGACAACTGTTGGGGCCCAGGACACACTCCATATACAGTTTTCAAAACATTTTCAAAGTGTTGTATCCTGCTTAGAGTAGATCGGTCCCTAGGTTTTAACTTCAGGAGCTTCCCTTTTTAGCTATTTTTAAACTGGACTTGCACTGGGCAGTCTTCTCCAATAGAGGACTCCTTCCATAGAAGACTGTTCTCTGACAGCCCTTCCAGTTTACAGTCTTTACAGAATGTCCTCTGTAAAGTAGGACACCAGAAGAAAATAGAAAGGGAAGTGTAAACTCTTGCAACTTTTCTTTGCTTTTCTCGACACCTGCTGTGTCAGAGGTGAACAGGCAGTGACAGCAAGGAGGAGAAGTAGCAGCAGAGCCAGTGACTCTGGCCTTTGGCAGCAGGCCGCCTCCTGAGATGTGACCCTCAGCATTTGCCCAACAATGCCTACTCTGGACACCAGCCCTGAAAATAAAAACAATATTTCTACTACAAATAATAGAGGTGAGTAAGACTGGAGGTTGCAGGAAGGCCCTTCCTGTTAAAAAGTAATCATAATTTAAATGTTAAAGTCAAAGTTCCTGAACATCAGCACAACATTGGAACTGTTGAAGGATTGATGTTGGCCCTGGAATGATGCTATAATAATAGGATGGCCATAACGTCTTAGAACTGTGGGCAGTTTATCACATTTAGTAAAGATTACAAACAATTTTATAGCACATATTTTGCAGGATGCCACAGGGATAATAGATGCTTTCAATATGAAGCAGGGTCAGAAAATAATAAGCCTTTGACAATAATAAATCTATGGTCCTAGCATTGCCATCTTTGCTACTAGCAAAATGAATGAATAGGCCTTTCAAATAAAAATGGGAATAGCAAAGAGAATTCCAGGTTTGCACCTGTCTGCTCCTTCAATGCCTGCCCCATCTTGCCCCCTCTAACTCTGAATTGCTCAATTAATTTCAGGCAAAATGGTTTCCCTATTCATATTTAAAATGCCCAATATTTAGCTTTTCCTCTTTCAGGACATTCAATAGCCTACCTGCTTCTACTATCCTGTTCAGTCACAGCCACCCAGAGAGCTTCAGATATTGAGTGGTATAGAAATAAAATAAAATAAAATAAAATATATTCTTTCAAAATTCTGTATAAAAAAATTAATAACAATAACATACAATAATCCTCTTACAAAAGCATTGTGAGTAGATGCATGTGTATTCTGGCACAGAGCTATACAAGTTTGTGCTCTTTGTTATAGGTTTATTTACAAATATTTTTTAACTTTTGGAGGAGTTGTGGTTGTGGGTTGTAGGAAGGGCTGAAACATCTTCTCTTCTATTCAGGGTTGATTCAATAATCTCTACAACCTCCCATTGTGGGATATTAGGATATAGTGAGACCACATCCATAGATACCAGCCAGGTATCTTGTAAGCCCTCATGAACAGTGTCAAGAAAATTAAGGAAATGGGTAGTGTCCTTTATATATGACTCTATTTGGTATACAAAGGGTTTAAGAAAGTAATCTATATATGTAGACGGGGGTTCTAATATAGATCCACATTCAGATATAAGAGGTATCTCTGGTACAGGAGATACATTTTTATGGATCTTTGGAAGAAGTTAGAATCTGGGAACCCGCCCCTCTTTTTTGTATTTGTGTGGGTGAGTTATGCTGGCACAGTATATAGTGGGTGGCATTGTGAAACTGGTGATAGGCTTCCTGAAGGAAATCGTTTTCATTCATGACCACTATTGCTCTCCCTTTATCTGCTGGCTTGAATACCACATCGTTGTAACTTTTTAAGGCAGATAATGCCATATTTTCCTCTGGTGAGGATGAACCATATAAGTACCTCTGCTTTTTTCTAAGTCCTCCACCCCCCACCCCCCACCCCCAGGTTACCAGTTCTTCAAACATGAGAACTCTGGGGGTGTTAGAATGGAGATTAAAAGTGGATATGGGTTTCAAAATGACTGATCTGTTCTGAAGGGGTATGCTATCACCCTTCAAGAAATCAAAGGTGTGTATTTTCCTGAACATGGATTAGGGATGTGCACTGGATTGGGTCCGATCCACGATCCGAATCTGATCCAGGGGAAATCGGATACAATTATCCGATTTCCGATCTCACCGCTGGATCGTCCGATCCAATCCGATCTGATCCGGAAAGGTCCCAATCCAGATTGGATGGATCGGAGGATCGGCGGGCACCCGCTGGCACCCACCGCCGCTTCCATTGGCGGGCACCAGCGGGTGCCCGCAGATGGAAGCGAACAACGGGGGCAGGGGGCAGCGGACAGGAGCGGATGTCCCCAGAAGGTAAGCAGGGGGCAGGGGGTAAGGGGAGCAGGGAGCCCGCGGCGTGCTTACCTTCCATGGCCGTTCGCTCCTGTCCGCCGCTGGCCACTACTGCGAGCAGGCTTCGCGGCCTGCTCCTAGGTAGTGCGCCAGGTGATGCCCTCACCTGGCACACTACTCAGGAGCAGGCCGCGAAGCCTGCTCGCAGTAGCGGCCAGCAGTGGATGGGAGCGGACGGCCATGGAAGGTAAGCAGGGGGCAGGGGGGAGGGGGGCCCACGGCGCGCTTACCTTCCTGTCTGCCGCTGGCCACTACTGCGAGCAGGCTTTGCGGCTTGCTCCTAGGTAGCGCGCCAGGTGATGACATCACCTGGCGCACTACTCAGGAGCAGGCTATGAAGCCTGCTTGCAGTAGTGGCCAGCAGCGGACGGGAGCGGACGGCCACAGAAGGTAAGCAGGGGGCAGGGGGCAGGGGGGCAGGGGGCCCGCGGCACGCTTACCTTCCCATCCGCTCCCGTCTGCCACTGGCTGCTACTGTGAGCAGGCTTCACGGCCTGCCCCTAGGTAGCGCGCCAGGTGATCATATGGGGGGGGGGGAAATGATGTCCGATGTTTGGATCGGGATCAGACCCAATCCGGTCCGGGGGGGCTCCGATTTTGTCCGATCCGGGACAAAATTGGAGGTCCCGATCTGGGTCCCAATCCGATCCGGGGGGTCCGTGCACACCCCTAACATGGATTATATTTCAATCATGGTGCTGAAAGAGTTATGTTTTGGAGTGGGTACAAATGTCAAACCTTTCTGTAGATCCCTCATTTCACATAGGTTAAATCTCCTACTTTCCACATTGACTATCAATTGGTTTTTAATATCATTTTTCTGCATAAATCGGTTGTCTGTGGATCTTTGTTTTGGTAACCTGTATCTCTTCCCATAACCCCTCCATTGGGTGGTTCCTAAATAAGGTTGTTTCAGTCTGATGGAAGATGAATCATTTGGAGAACCCTCTGGCGTCCTGTATCTCTTACCATGATCCTTCTCTTGAGTGATTTCTAGAACCGATTGATCCTATCTGGTGGGAATCATATTAAGACACCACCCCAAAAAATTGATATGCACACATGATACACAGCATGAAACCTGTTTACTTTTGAGGATCATTTGTGGTGATTAAACACAAATCTGTGTAACAATGGATTATTAAGGAAAGTCCAAGAATAGTTTGACATCCCGGAATTAGGATTTTAACAATGTATATAATAGACAACAAGCTCTGAATAAGAATGATCAGCAAATTTTAGAGCTGTCTGACTAAGAACATCAGAAGAGCCATGATGGATCAGACCAAGGGTCCATCTAGTCCAGAATTCTGTTCACTCAGTGGCCAACCAGGTGCTCACAGGAAACCCACAAGCAGGACATGAGTGTAACAGCACCCTCCTGCCCATGTTCCCCAGCACCTGGAGGCAGCATATAATCCTCAGGACTAGTAGCTACTGATAGCTTTCTCCTCCAAGAATCTGTCTAACCCTCTTTTAATGCCATCCAAAATGGTGGCCATCACAACATTTTATCCGCTGTGTGATCCAATATTACCCAAAGCAACTATTTTAGAACCTTTCGCTATAGTTCCAGTTTAGTTACACACTCCCCTTTCCTAACCACCACCCCTCTCTCCTTCCCCACTTTATTGTTAATAGGGCATAGGAGAAGTAGATCATCTGTGCAAAGGATAAGGCAGATTGGGTTAATAATTGTTTGATTGTAATACCAATTTAAACATCAATAATATTTCTAAATAGGGGCTAAAGGACCATACACCTCTTCATAATATAGGTTTGTACCAAACTTACTTTGAGGTTATTTTCTCATCTCTACACTTGGAGTATTACATATATAAATCTCAAGTGTATGACAGTGATAAGGATATATCCCAGTGTTTATAACCCTTATTTTGCTTTTCCGATCTCAGTTCCTCGCATCCTTAGTGAAATGTTATTGCTTTTTTTTGGTAGTGTGATATACTAAAATGGGTTAATCTTTTACTCTTTGCCATGATTTAAGCATTTACGACCAATATATGTTGATATACAGCAAACTCCCAAACTTCTTCAATTTCACTGTGCTATCTCTGCAACCAGAAAAAAAAGCCAGTGCAGAGATAAATTAAATGAGGCTGGCAGCACTTTGGAGTTTCTTTAAATAAAATCCAAAACGAAGCATCTCTTAAAGGGTGGAGGGGAAAGGGGGGGAATGCTAGTACTGGAAGAGAAACTAATTTCCAAATGCATGGTTAAAATCATTTATAAGCATTCCTCCTAGAAAAGAGAGAGAGAGAGAGATGCTCCTGCACAAGTCTGGGTAGAGTGAAGCCTGAAACACTAGAGAGAAACACATCTTCAAGAATTGCAGCAAAGTGCTATTAGAGAGGTTTGTTCCCCCCACCTTCCACGTACTGTGAAGACAGTTTGCTGACTGGAAAGACTTCTTCTAATTGCTTTAGGAAACTGCTGAAAGGCAGAAGACTGCTCTGTTAAAAGTGCAAAACAGTAGCCTCACCACGTCAAGCGGAAGTGAAAGAGGCAGCATCACTTCACAAACAAAGTGGAAATTGCCACTTTATCTGATATGCTGAACACAGCTCTCAAAGACATGTAACCTGGGGGTGGGAGGTGTTTTCATACCAGCAAAGGTGAAAGATGGAAACAGATCATTGATTCTCCCCCACCCATGTTCACTTTTTATGATTTTCTATGTTTTCACATTCTTTGATCTAAAACATTTCTTCTGTTAGATATATTTTTTAAAATGAATCAGATTGCATCTGTTCCCCATCTTCTCACGTATCTTGACTAGGGTAACTAGTTTAGTTGTACCCAAGGGTTTGGGTATACCAAGTGGAATTACTTTTATTTTACTTTTCCCCACTGAACATTAGACCGTCTAATCATACCACAAAGCGCTATTGTTATTAGGATGGCTGTTTATGCCTTGCCAAAAGAGAGAAATGCACCTCTGAAAAGAGGGTGCCAATTTGAGTTACATTTACTCTTGCAAATCTATATGCATAGGTGCAAATTTAGAAATAATTACCATCATTTAAATAGAAATTCTATACATCCTACTAAAAAACTGTGACCATGTGACCTGTGTGTCTGACCAGTCAGTTGTCCAGGTTCTACTTGTTGATGGGCAGCTTTAAAGTCCCTGCTCCCCTCCTTGCGGTTCTTTAACTTTAAATTGGGCTTGGGCTGGACAACCCAGCAAATAGAGGATGCCTTCAAAGAGTGGACTGTCTCTGCCAGCTCTCCAGAATAGAAGATTGTGCTCTCTGTAAAGCAGGACACCTGGCCACCCTAATCCTTGGGCAGGGGAGGATCTGCCATGCTGAAGGTGGGGCTGCTATTTGAGAAACATAAGTCCAAATCTCCTTTTGGAGCACAGCAGAACTAGTTCCATGGTTCTTTGGATCAGGTCCTAATTTCTGATGTCAGTAGATGTTTTTAATGATGTATTGGTTTTTATTTGTTTTTAATAGCTCAAGTATTTTGTGATTTTTGTGTTTTATGTATTTATTTATTTATTTATTTATTACATTTGTATACCGCCCCATAGCCGAAGCTCTCTGGACGGTTTACATAGGATTAAAAACAATTAAAAACAATATACAAAAATTAAAACAGCAAAAACATACAACATACACACAATCTGTACATTTAAAAACCACTTCAACACTTCAAAAACTACAAAAACAAAACAAACCCAGGCTCCTCAGATATTGCCAAATGCCTGGGAGAAGAGGAAAGTCTTGACCTGGCGCCAAAAAGATAACAATGTTGGCGCCAGGCGGGCCTCGTCAGGGAGATCATTCCACAATTGGGGAGCCACCACAGAGAAGGCCCTCTCTCTTGTTGCTGACCTCCGAGCTTCCCTCGGAGGAGGCACTCGGAGGAGGGCCTTAGATGTTGAACGTAGTGTTCGGTAGGTTCATGTCGGGAAAGGCGTTCCATCAGGTATTGTGGTCCTAAGCCGTGTAAGGCTTTATAGGTTAAAACCAGCACCTTGAACCGGGCTCGGAAACATACAGGCAGCCAATGCAAGCGGGCCAGAGTAGGTCTTATATGTTCGAACCTACTGGTTCCAGTTATCAATCTGGCCGCTGCATTTTGCACAAGCTGCAGCTTCTGAACCACCTTCAAAGGCAGCCCCACGTAGAGTGCATTGCAGTAATCTAACTTGGAGGTTACCAGAGCATGGATAACTGAAGCCAGGTTATCCCTGTCCAGATAGGGACGTAGCTGGGCCACCAACCGAAGTTGGTAGAAGGCACTCCGCGCCACTGAGGCCACCTGCGCCTCAAGTGACAGAGATGGTTCTAGGAGAACCCCCCAAGCTACAAACCCGCTCCTTCAAGGGGAGTGCAACCCCATCCAGAACAGGTTGAACACCCTCCATCCGGTCTGCGGAACCACCCACTAACAGCGTCTCAGTCTTGTCTGGATTGCATTTCAGTTTATTAGCCCTCATCCAGTCCATTGTCGCAGCCAGCCACTGGTTCAGCACATCCACAGCCTCACCTGATGAAGATGAAAAGGAGAAATAGAGCTGCGTGTCATCAGCGTACTGATGACAACACACTCCAAAACTCCGAATGACTGCACTCAACGGTTTCATGTAGATGTTGAACAGCATGGGGGACAAAACTGACCCCTGCGGAACCCCATACTGGAGAATCCACGGGGCCGAGCAATGTTCCCCAAGCACCACCTTCTGGAGCCGACCCCCCAAGTAGGAGCGGAACCACTGCAATGCAGTGCCTCCCACTCCCAACTCAGCCAGTCGTCCCAGAAGGATACCATGGTCGATGGTATCGAAAGCCGCTGAGAGATCAAGGAGAATCAACAGAGTCACACTCCCCCTGTCTTTCTCCCGACATAGGTCATCATACAGGGCGACCAAGGCTGTTTCTGTACCAAAACCAGGCCTGAAACCCGACTGAAATGGATCCAGATAATCAGTCTCATCCAAGAGGGCCTGGAGTTGGCTCGCAACCACCCGCTCCAGGACCTTGCCCAGGAATGGAACATTTGCTACTGGCCTGTAGTTATTAAGATTTTCTGGGTCCAGGGAAGATTTCTTTAGGAGTGGTCTCACTGCCGCCTCTTTCAGGAGGCCTGGGACCACTCCCTCTTGCAAAGAGGCATTAATCACTTCCCTGGCCCAGCCAGTTGTTCCATCCCTGCTAGCTTTTATTAGCCAAGAGGGGCATGGATCCAACATGGAAGTGGTTGCACGAACCTGTCCAAGCACCTTGTCAACATCCTCGAGCTGCACCAACTGAAACTCATCCAAGAAAACAGGACAAGCCTGTGCTCTGGATACCTCACTAGATTCACCTGCTATAACACTGGAGTCTAAGTCCTGACGGATGCCAGAGATTTTATTCTGGAAGTGCCCAGCAAATGTATTACAGCGGGCCTCAGATGGTTCTACCATGTCCTTGGGGCCAGCATGTAAAAGCCCCCGGACAACTCTGAAAAGCTCCGCTGGGCAGCAGGTTGATGACTGAATAGTGGCAGCAAAGTATTGTTTTTTTGCTGCCCTCACTGCCCCTGAATACAGCTTACCATAAGCACTTACCAGTGTTTGATTGCATCCATCAGGAGTTCGTCTCCATCTGCCCTCAAGCCGTCTCCTGTTTTGTTTCATCACTCTCAGCTCCGGGGTATACCACGGAGCCGTTCGAGTATTTGTTGTTGTTCCCCACCTCGATCCAGAGGGAGAGGCAGGTTATTATTAATAATAATAATAATAATAATAATAATAATAATAATTTTATATTACCCTAGGTGTAAAAACAGAGATACACATGCATGAAGTTGTGGACTACCCCCACATCACTACTCTGTGTGTAACCCACGGGTTCATGAAAAGTGATGGCCACCAATCTGAATGGCTTTAAAAGGGGGTTGGATAAATTTCTGGAAGAGAAGGCTATCAATGGCTACAAGTCCTGATGCCCATGTGCTACCTCCAGTAACAGAGGTAGTAAGCCTATGTACACCAGTTGCTGGGGAACATGGGCAGGAGGCTGCTATTACACCTGTGCCCTGCTTGTGGGTTCCTGGTCAACAGCTGATTTCCCACTGTGTGAACAGAATGCGGGAAAATATGGACCCTTCGTCTGATCCAGCATGGCTTCTCTTATGTTCTTATAATTGGCAATCAGTATTGACTTACCTGCTTGAGAAGCATTGGACAGTTAAATCTACCTCACGCACACACACACACACAAACACACATTCCAGGGTGGGAAATTGGCCGAGGAGCTTTGAATATTGGATGCAGAGATTTAGTCTTCAGATCTGCATGCAATGGTTTCCTACTATCTTTTAATGCGTGCATGATTTCAGTCCCATATTTTATGAAGTCACACTGTATAAATAAGATTTTAAAGCTTTGTTATATTTTCTAAATAAAAGGGGTAGTCCCTGATTCTATTTGCCATGGGCACTTTCTCCCCCTTACACTGACATCCCTCTGCTTCTTTCTGCATGCATGGTTCTCAATCCAACAGCCTTCACTGCATAGCATTGCCTGTATTCCTGGCACAATCAAGAAACAAAGATGCTTCATGGAACACATCACACCAATTCTGAAAGCACTTGACTGGCTGCCAGTTCTGTTTCCAAGCACTTAAAAAAAAGAGGTTCGCAAAGGGGCAAGATGTAGCCCCTTTTCCAATAACAATAGCAATGATGAATATAAAAATAAAACATCATGTAGTATATGAGACACATTCTGGAAACCTCTTCATACATTATGAAATGGCGTGGAAACACAGTTCTTTTTTAGTAATAATAATATCAGCAACAACAGCAACAAGAAAAATGCATGTACACATTTATATATAGTACGCATGCAGATTTTAAGGGCATAGTGGTCAGCTCCAAGAAAGCTACATCCATTTAATTATATTTTGGGACTGCTCAGGCTCAATGCACAATCTCCTAAAGTACCCCAGTCCAAAGTTTTTACTTAAGAATGTTATCTTTCCACATGCACCTGTCTGCGCACTAACCTTCTCCAAATGGGTCCACCATCAGAAATTAGCTCAATTACTAAGGGCCTGTACATAGTGGTACACTGTGTATGGAAACATCTCTTTAGGGAAATTCACCCGGCACAAACCCTTGTGAATAGCTTTATTTCCTCTGCTCTTTCTCAATCTTAGTTGAAGTTGTTTTTAGCTGCTGTTCTACTTTTAAGTCTGCATTATTTATTGATTTATGTTGGTTGTGCGTTGTATTTAGTTTTGTATTGCCAACTGTCTTGTTATTATTCATATTTAAAGGTATAGTGGAGATGGTTTGTTTAATGATACATAAGTAAATAAACATCCAAGACCTACTCCCACTCATGTTTGTTTTGCATTTCTTTTTACCATTTTGTCTTTTATAAGTATCTGATTTAGGACTGCTGATCAGAAAGTGCGTGTTTTGTATACATAGCAGGCCATCATCCATAGCTTCACTCAGGGAAACATCTTCTAAACCAGACTGCCAGTAGATCATTGTTTTCATATATCTGATGGTAGGCATGATCTCTGTTGTGGCACCCGAGTTGCAGAATGCCCTACTGTGACAATACCCCACATTTCTGTCTCCTTAAGTATGTCTGGTTAGTGTGTTTGGAGAATGCGGAATGTTGGACTGAGTGTGTGTGGCTGATGATGTTGGGAAAGGGAGTGGGAGGAGTATATATTGTGTGAGGGAATGTTTTGTCTTGTCTTATTGTCTTGGTTGGGTGAAGGGTAGTTAAGTGGATGATAGCTATGTGTGTTCTAGTCAGGAGTGTGTGAAGAGATTATAAATACCTAGGATTATTATTAACAAGATTGTTTGAAGTATTAAGAATAGGCAGGTTTTAAACTGATTTTAAAAGACTGTTAACAACAATAAACGTTTTCTTTTATTTTTGCTACCACAAACTACATGTCAGCTTGGCTTTGTAACCTGCTCTATCACTTTAATAAAGAAACTAGGGGTGTGCACTGGATTGGCTCCGATCCATGATCAGGAGCCGATACAAGGGAAATTGGATGCAGTTATCCGATTTCCGATCACCCCATTGGATCGTCCGATCTTTTCCGAACCGGTCCGGAAGGACCTGATCTGGTTCAGAAAAAATAGGAGGATCGGCAGGCGCCCACTGGCGCCTGGCGCCGCTTCCATTGGCGGGTGCCAGTGGGCGCCCGCCAATGGGAGCAAACAGCAGGGGGGGGCTTACCTGGCGGGATTGTCTGCTTCCATTGGTGGGCGCCAGTGAGCGCCCGCCAATGGAAGCAGACAGCGGGGGGGGGCTTACCTGGTGGGGCGTCCTCCTCCTCCTCCCGTTGCCAGCTGAAAACTACTGCAAACTAGGCCTCGCGGCTTAGTTTACAGGAGAGCGCCAGGTGCTGATGTCTGGCACTCTACTGTAAACTAGACCACAAGGCCTAGTTCACAGTAGTTTACACCCAGCAACGGGAGGAGGAGGAGGACGCCCCGCCAGGTAAGGAGTGGGGGGCTTACCTGGGGGGGCTGTCCGCTGCCATCGGCGGGCGCCAGCAGGTGCCCGCTGATGGAAGCGGGCAACGGGGGGGGCTTATCTCCCGGGGCTGTCTGCTGCCACCCGGGTGACAGCGGGTGGCAGTGGACGGCTCCGGGAGGTAAGGGGGATCGCGAGGGGGGAGGAGGGAGGGGGCCCCACTTATCTTCCTGGGACGTCCGCTCCCCTCCGCTCCTGGCCGCTACTGTGAAGCAGGCTTCGCGGCCTGCCCTGTCATCACCTGACGCGCTACCTAGGGGCAGGCTGCGAAGCCTGCTTCGTAGTAGCGGTCAGGAGCAGAGGGGAACAGACGTCCCAGGAAGGTAAGGAGCGCCGGGGATGGGGCTTACCTGCCAGGGCCCCTCCGCTGCCATCTGCTGCCGCCCGGGTGGCAGCGGATGGCAGCGGACAAGCCCCAGGAGGTAAGGAGGATTGCGAGGGGGGAGGAGGGAGGGGGCACTTACTTGCGGGGCCATCCGGCGCCTTCCCCTGCGTAGATCTACTGAGGACTAGGCTTCGCGGCCTAGTCCTCAGTAGATCTACACAGGGGAAGGCACTGGACGGCCCCGCAGGTAAGGAGGATCGCCGGGGGGGAGCTTACCTGCCGGGGCCCTTCCGCTGCCATCCGCTGCCAGTGGATGGCAGCGGAGGGGCCCCAGGAGGTAAGGAAGATCGCAAGGGGGCTTCCACTTACCTGCCGGGGTCATCTGCTGCCGCCCGCTGGAGCCCATGGGCGCCAGAGGATGGGAGCAGAAGGGCCCTGCAGGTAAGCGCAAGGGGGGTAATGACAGGGAGGGGGGAGTTAGGCCCCCACTCACCCCCTGCCACCATTTTTCCCCATAGACTTGCATTGGGGGAAAGCTTTATTTCCCCCAATGCAAGTCTATGGGGGAAAATGGCGCCCGATCCGAAAATCGGACATCTAATTTTTGGATCAGGATTGGGTCCAATCCGATCCGATCCGGGGGACTTCCAATTTTGTTCCGATCTGATCCGGAACAAAATTGGAGGTCCTGATCCAGTCCCGATCCAGTCCCGATCTGATCCGGGGGGTCCGTGCACACCCCTAAAAGAAACACATATCATTACACCTTCAGCCAACATACTCACAGGAGAATATTATTCAAAAACCCTTAACACCCTTTTCCCCTCAGCTATAAGGGAAAAGTGGTGTGTCTTTTGCCCTTTCCTCAGGTATTTAAGGGTTGAGGCTTAGCCTGAGAGGGGTGTGCTTGTCTAGGCCTAGTGTTTGAGGCTGTGGCGGCACACCTACCCTTGGAGGCCTGACTGGCACAGACGCTGGCTTCGGTTTAGCTCAAAAGTTACACATAGCTTTATTTGTTTTTATTGCTTTTAAATTTTAACTAGTATTAGTTTGTTAAGGCTTTAATACATTTTTAGCTATGTAAATTTTTTATTGTTTATACTTTTTGAATCTGTATGCCACCCTGAGATCTCAATGATGTAGGATGGGATATAAATGTTTTGATAAATAAATAAATAAATAGGCATCCTCCGGTTATCTCTAGTCCATTGTGATCCTCCACATATAAGAGCCTCACATAAACAATCATGGGGTCCACTAAAGACTCCTAATATTTCTACACCCACTTCTCAGAATAATGTTTGCTATTTCCTTATAAAGGTCAGCTGAAATTAGTAGAAAATATCAAAGTATAAAAATCACAATCTACTTTAATACATTTAATTTTATACAATTTTTTCACAGAGTAATTCCCTCTCTCCCCACCCCATAATTAGTGTGACCATATTTTGGAAACCAAAAAGGAGGACAACATGGTCGGCTCCCAAGGAGGCATGCCCACCAATATGTCTGGCCCCAGGGGGTATGTCCAGCACCAAGGCGGGGTGCCCACCTGAGCATAGTCTTGGTCACATATCTGATTTTACAGCACACAGTTAAGACAAATCTGTTCTACATAACATCTTAATAAAGAACAACATCTACATAACATCAATGAAATAAAGAACAACGTATCTGACATTAACTTCACTTATTCCTACTTTGTAGCTTTTGCTATACTCTGTGTGATACATTCTCCCCTTGCCTCAACTTTTCTGTCTGTATCCTCACTCCACTGCAAACTGCTGCTGCTTTTAACAGGGTTTGCTGCCAGCTGGCTGGCTGGCTTTTTATTTTTTAAAATTTCAATTTTTTTTAACCCTGTGTATGATTGTCACAAGTTTCTCTATTCTAACATTAGGGTGAGTTTTATGGGCAGCAGACACTACTTCGCCCATTCACACTTCTCACTCATATACATTAGCATCTCAAGGCTTGCGCATTGACTCCATTTCTCACATACAGATTTTGAACTCCTGTCTACTTCCTGCACAAACACACAACTCTGAGACCCTCTTACTAATACCCTGCATTGCCTGCCAGCACCGTAGGGCTAAGTTACAACAGGTGTCTCTGGGTTGTCTGTGTAGCCTCTGTTGCTTCTCTCTCTAAGTTATTGCAGCCAAACCAAAGCCTCCAGCCTCAAACAATCTCCCCCTCTCTCTCAGCCAAAGTTTCCCGATGGTCCAGCCGGGCTGCACACTTGTGGCCAGGGGTATTGCTTATTGTTTGGTCATGTCTGGTGACTCTTACTTTAAAAAACTCTGCCACCAGCCACCTCCACCTCCTCTCCTCCTGCACACCTGCTTGACTCTGATGCACTCTTAAAACACTCTGGGTGGCAAGCCAGATTCTCAGGGCCAAGCTACAGGTGAATCTGGGTTGCCTTCAGCCTCTGTCTGCCGTATGCCAGCCAGCTGATGTCTCCAGCTTCCAGTCTCAAACAATCCCCCCTCTCTCTCTGCCAAAGTCTCCCAACAGTCCAGCCAGGCTGCGCACTTGTACCCTGTGGTTAGGGGTAAGGTGCCAGCTTATAGCTTGGTCATATCTTGAAAGGCTCTGTGTAGCATGCCAGCTTCTCAGGTTTCAGCTACAGCTATCTCTGAGTTGTGTCTTCAGTCTAACTCTGTCTCTAAGAGATATGCCAGCCAGCTCAAGCCACAACTCTATCTATTTTTCTCCGACACACACTTCAAACATTCTGCGTTGCATGCCAGCAGTGCAAACAGAGCCTAGCTCACAAGTGAATAAATTGAAATGGAAGGGAAGGGGTAACAAAGCAAAGCCATGACATGCCAGGTTCCAACATCCACATCAACAGGACATCCACAAAGATGAGAGCCTCTCTCTCGACTGACACCTCACTGTTGGTTGTGAGAGTTTTTCTCTAAGGATGACCCTTCATCACTCATGATGTGGAACTCTGAGAAAAAGGTCTCTGGCCTGTTCTGTTTTGCTCTGTGGGTTGCTTTGACTGACCTTTCCTTTCCCACATTTTGATCTGTGGATGCCTCACCTCTGCTGAGCTCTAGGTGACCGACTGAGGAAAGCTGCCCTGCTTGCCCAGCACTTCTTAGCTAAAAACTTGAGATTCCCTTGATGCCAAAGGCTGAAAATTCTCAAGATGCAATACCCTAAAGAGGAGGTTTGACAACCTGAGTTTGAAGGATATTACTCGAGTGGTTTTTTAAAAAAAATAATTTTAAAATCTCAAACGTTACAAGATTCCTAAACATTAATGGATGAACAGAACTGCTTCAAACTTGGCAAGGATAAATCCCTACCTGAGAACTATCATGGTGCCAAATTTCATCTCTTTACCTTTAAAAATAACTATATATATATATATATATATATATATATCTTAAAACCTCAAACTTAAAAAAAATCCCTAAAACTCAACGCATGAATGGATCTGCTTCAAATTTGGCATGGCTAAAGCCCTTCCTTACATCTATCATGGTGCCAAGCTTCATCCCTTTATCTTTAAAAATGGTGGAGCTGTAAGAATTTTTATTAATTCTCATTAAAGTAGAGCTGCCCTTTTGCTGGGGAGGATGGGATTTTTCATCAAATTTCATAATTTCCCCCCTCCTGGATTTGTTACCAAAAATCCTGACAAATCCAGTTTTTTCCTGTCATATGGTCACCCTAGATAATGCCCTGGAAGTATGCTAGCTACAGGGCACTGTGGAGAAAGCAAAATGGGGGCAAGGTTGCCAACACGGTTATGCTATAACCTTTGCCAGTGGTGAGATACTAGTGTAAGAAACTACTGGATAATTTCTCCTCCCAGTGGAAAAAAATAGTGAAACTGTCCCTCCAATTACTCTGCCCATGGATAAGTCAGAGAATTCCAATAGATCATTTGCACACAGCTCTAATTGCATCTATTTACAGCATCTTAACACACTAGGCCCCAATCCCTAGGGTGTTGCCTATAGTAATACAAATTAAGATACTCATAGTTACATAGGGTTAACATTTCAACTGGTCTTGCTTGCAGATTAAAGGAGATATGGATGAGGAAAAATCTGATTCATTCCCTAACTATTCTTGCATCCCTGCTGCAAATGAAGCAGTGGGTCCCCATCAATGCTGCTGCAAGCTTCATTTGGCACAAAAATCTATTCCTACTTGGCAATATGTTGAAATGGCAAGGAAAGGTCAAGCTTGCTTCCCTTATGCTTTATTATATTTGTGGGTATTTTTTTTATTGCAAGCAAGCCAGATTTCAAGGGGAACAATATCTGTTGTACTTACATTGCCATCTGGTGAACATATCTAGCAAAGCAAGCAGGTGCACCCACATACTGAGATTTAAATGTAGGGAGAAAGTAAAAAAGGATCATAGGTATGCACAGCTCATTTCATTAGGGTGTGCACCTTAAAGGCCCTGATTGGAGGGGAAGAGGGGAAAGCATGCTTTCTCGCCCCTCCACGGCTCCAATCAAGGCCTAAGGGATGCTAATGGCGGCTTTCTGGAGGCTTTCCCATCCTTTTAAAAGCTCTGATTCAAGTGGGGGGACAGGAAAGCAGAGGTGTCTTGGGAAATTAGGGTGTGCCTGGGCACACCCAACACACCCTGTGTGCACACCTATGAAAAGGATGCTTATAGAAACAGCAGGGAAAAGAAAGGACAAAGAGATGAGTTTTTAGAAATATCCCAAGAAGACCAGATACAAAAGAGTGCAGGGCCCTTGCAGCTTTAAGAGTTGTGATGAAGAGGGAATTTCACCAGGTGCTGCACCCATACAAATGAAACCTGCTGAAATTCCCTTTCCTATACAACTGTTAAAGATGCAGGAGCCCTGTCCTCCTTTCCATATGGTCACCCTAATTATGTCTTAGCATATCATGTGAACCATTCCTCACCATGGTGGCTACATAACCAAGGTTTAAACACACTCACTAACCATTTGATGCAAAGGGTTAGCAGCCTAACCATGGCTTAGTGTGTTGTCTGAACATGCCCATTAACAAACACACATGCATATGCATTAGAAAAATGAAACATGGCTTGGTTAATATATTAATCTTAGCACTTGAACCAGTGTACTAGTTCTAACAAACCTAAAATAAAGATGTAAATTGAGGATGTTAGCTTTGCCAAACAAGGAATAGAAGGTGGCACTATGGAAACAGCGGGGCAGGGGATTGGGAGGCTGCGTTATTGATAACAGGATGCAGCACATTATCAAAAAACATCCAAGAGAAAGGCTCTTGGATGAGCAATGATGGGGATGCCAAATGGAGGCTTAGCCCTTATTAGGAATCCTAGAGACTCCACAATTTGGTTCAAAAATAGAATTTTGATGGAGAGCCTTGGAAATTGGCTTCTCCTTAGAATTTTATAGATTAAAGATGGTCGTTCATGGCTAAAGACTTTTGGTAGCAGCTTCCCAATACTCTAGGCTCCCTGTTTAACCACTGTTATCCTTGGATGCAAAATTGACAACTCATGCATAGACCACAGCCCCATGCAAGGCACCAAAATGGGTGTAGGGAGTTTTTGGGTTGTGCTGTGTTATGCATGAAGCCTAGCTTTGGACTCAACGGGCAAGGGGCAAAGCTTTCTTTCTGGGAATATAATGCATGCAAATGAGACAACAAATGTGCTCATTGGGAATTGGAAGATTCTATTTTTGAAAGAATGGGATATACACTAGAGTGGAGTGAAGAATCATGCTAGGAAAGGATCACAATTAATTATCTCAGAACTGAGACCCACAAGCATGAGGAATGGCCAAGGAAAGATCAACTGCAGTCCAAACACCAGGGAAATTATAAGTTCTTGGCCAGTTGACAGATTTACATTTAGCTGGCTATAACAAGGAAGAGCATTACAATAGACAATAATTAGCTACCTATAAATGAAACAAATGGGATCACAAGGGTTGCTTGGTGAAATGTGAATCTACTGACCTTTCTAGTTGATGGGAACAGGCCATGATTCCTACTACACTCTGTCTGGATTTGCCCAACCTTCAGGGGTTCACTGGCTAGATGTTGGCATGACAATCAGGTGGGCATTTGGATCTTGCCATAGTTACTTGGGAGCAACTCTCTTTAAACTAACCAATGGAAGAAGCATGAACACAATCACTATGGCTCCTCAGCCATGGTCATCATGGTCATCAGTTGGCTTGTTGATGCTCCTGGCAGCTTCCTGTGCTGTTTTTCCAGAATTAATTAGTTTCTTGAGCCAATGTTTATCAGTGTAATGTCAATGAAATGCACAGCATAAAAATGCATGTCCAGAGAACCAGCATGTCTGAGCTCCTCTGTAACAAAACAGATGGTGTCATCCCATTAAGCCCATTGAAATCAATGGGGCTAAAGTAAGTCATGTCTAATTTAAGTCCCATTGATGTCAAAGTCTGGACCCAACCCAATGTCTACTTCTGGGGTGAGGAATCTGTGGACTTCCAGATGTGGTCTCTGGTGTACTGTTGAGGTCCCCCAGACTCTTGGTTCTGGGGGATGTCAACATTCATGCCGAGGGCACTTTATCTGGGGCAGCTCAGGATTTCATGGTCTCCATGACAACCATGGGACTGTCCCAACATACCATCGGCCCAACGCATGTAGCAGGGCACACTCTAGACCTGGTTTTTTCAACTGGACATGGAGATGGGGATCTGAAAGTGGGGGACTTTACATCAACCCCTCTGTCATGGTCAGATCACCACCTGCTGAGGTTTAGACTTACAGCGGCTTTTCCCCTCTGCAAGAGTGGGGGACCCATTAAGATGGTCTGCCCCCGGAGGCTAATGGATCCAGATGGTTTCCAGAGGGCTCTGGGGAGTTTCCCGGCTGATAGGGCTGGCTCTCCTGTCGAAACCCTGGTTGATCTGTGGAATGCAGAAATGACCCGGGCAGTTGACACGATTGCTCCTGAGCGCCCTCTCCTGTGTAGAGCTCGAACGGCTCCGTGGTATACCCCAGAGCTGAGAATGATGAAACAAAACAGGAGACGGCTTGAGGGCAGATGGAGACGAACTCCTGATGGATGCAATCAAACACTGGTAAGTGCTTATGATAAGCTGTATTCAGGGGCAGTGAGGGCAGCAAAAAAACAATACTTTGCTGCCACTATTCAATCATTAACCTGCCGCCCAGCGGAGCTTTTCAGAGTTGTCCGGGGGCTTTTACATGCTGGCCCCAAGGACATGGTAGAACCATCTGAGGCCCGCTGTAATACATTTGCTGGGCACTTCCAGAATAAAATCTCTGGCATCCGTCAGGACTTAGACTCCAGTGTTATAGCAGATGAATCTAGTGAGGTATCCAGAGCACAGGCTTGTCCTGTTTTCTTGGATGAGTTTCAGTTGGTGCAGTTCGAGGATGTTGACAAGGTGCTTGGACAGGTTCGTGCAACCACTTCCATATTGGATCCTTGCCCCTCTTGGCTAATAAAAGCTAGCAGGGATGGAACAACTGGCTGGGCCAGGGAAGTGATTAATGCCTCTTTGCAAGAGGGAGTGGTCCCAGGCCTCCTGAAAGAGGCGGCAGTGAGACCATTCCTAAAGAAATCCTCCCTGGACCCTGAAAATCTTAATAACTACAGGCCAGTAGCAAATGTTCCATTCCTGGGCAAGGTCCTGGAGCGGGTGGTTGTGAGCTAGCTCCAGGCACTCTTGGATGAGACTGATTATCTGGATCCATTTCAGTCGGGTTTCAGGCCTGGTTTTGGTACGGAAACAGCCTTGGTCGCCCTGTATGATGACCTATGTCGGGAGAAAGACAGGGGGAGTGTGACTCTGTTGATTCTCCTTGATCTCTCAGCGGCTTTCGATACCATCAACCATGGTATCCTTCTGGGACGACTGGCTGAGTTGGGAGTGGGAGACACTGCATTGCAGTGGTTCCGCTCCTACTTGGGGGGTCGGCTCCAGAAGGTGGTGCTTGGGGAACATTGCTCGGCCCCGTGGATTCTCCAGTATGGGGTTCCGCAGGGGTCAGTTTTGTCCCCCATGCTGTTCAATATCTACATGAAACCGTTGAGTGCAGTCATCCGGAGTTTTGGAGTGTGTTGTCATCAGTACGCTGATGACACGCAGCTCTATTTCTCCTTTTCATCTTCATCAGGTGAGGCTGTGGATGTGCTGAACCAGTGCCTGGCTGCGACAATGGACTGGATGAGGGCTAATAAACTGAAACTCAATCCAGACAAGACTGAGACGCTGTTAGTGGGTGGTTCCGCTGACCGGATGGAGGGTGTTCAACCTGTTCTGGATGGGGTTGCACTCTCCTTGATGGAGCGGGTTCGTAGCTTGGGGGTTCTCCTAGAACCATCTCTGTCACTTGAGGTGCAGGTGGCCTCAGTGGCACGGAGTGCCTTCTACCAACTTCGGTTGGTGGCCCAGCTACGTCCCTATCTGGACAGGGATAACCTGGCTTCAGTTGTCCATGCTCTGGTAACCTCCAAGTTAGATTACTGCAATGCACTCTACATGGGGCTGCCTTTGAAGGTGGTTCGGAAGCTGCAGCTTGTGCAAAATGCAGCGGCCAGATTGATAACTGGAACCAGTAGGTTCGAACATATAAGACCTACTCTGGCCCGCTTGCATTGGCTGCCTGTATGTTTCCGAGCCCGGTTCAAGGTGCTGGTTTTAACCTATAAAGCCTTACACGGCTTGGGACCACAATACCTGATGGAACGCCTTCCCGACATGAACCTACTCGAACACTACGTTCAACATCTAAGGCCCTCCTCCGAGTGCCTCCTCCGAGGGAGGCTCGGAGGTCAGCAACAAGAGAGAGGGCCTTCTCTGTGGTGGCTCCCCAATTGTGGAACGATCTCCCCGACGGGGCCCGCCTGGCGCCAACATTGTTATCTTTTCAGCGCCAGGTCAAGATTTTCCTCTTTTCTCAGGCATTTGGCAATATCTGAGGAGCCTGGGTTTGTTTCGTTTTGTTTTGTTTTTGTAGTTTTTGAAGTGTTGATGTGGTTTTTAAATGTATAGATTGTGTATATGTTGTATGTTTTTGCTGTTTTAATTTTTGTATATTGTTTTTAATTGTTTTTAATCCTATGTAAACCGCCCAGAGAGCTTCGGCTATGGGGCGGTATACAAATGTAATAAATAAATAAATAAATAAATAAAACTTGCTTTATCACTTACAATTGATTGTGCTGGAGCTAAGAGTCCCAACAACTTCTGGGGGGACTCATGTTCCCAACTCCTGGTCTAGATATAGGGAGAAGCACAAGCTTTGGCAGAAAGGGAGTAGAAGGGTCAGGGAAAGCAGTTCTGGAGTTCATGATGTATGAGTCTAGAGCCTGAGGCAACTCCTGTGCCTTTTGAAATAGGACAGAGAGGGAAATTCTACCACATGTGTCATAGTGTAATGGTTATAATAAGTCATGAGCCAAGGCATCCCTAATTATATGATTGATCAACTGATTTAAAATATTTTTCTACCACCTTTCAAAGCAAAAAATCTGGGTTTTATTCCCTCCAATTTTATTGTATTGTTATTGTAATACTGTTTATACCCTGTCCTTCCACTGTAACAACAATACATAGTAAAAACTACCAAAATCACATAAATATTTTTAAAGACAGGTCCCAGTTTTACAACAAGGGGATAAGTACAACATCGTAACTTCAAGAGAGGGGGACAAATGAGCCTTCCTTGGTAAGAAATTCTGTAGCCTAGGATTATTGTCAGAGAAGGCCACCTTCTTGCCTCTGCTTCTAGTGGAACATAGACAAGAGCTGTCCTGTAGTCAGGATGAGTTCTGAGAATAAAAACGTCCTGGGACAGATCTACACAAAGTAGGATATAACACATTGAAAGCAGTTTGAAAGCCGGATATGAAATGTGTAATGGGCCCCAACAGTAGGGTGACCAGATAAAATCCAGGTCAAGGCTCATGTAACTTTAACAGTTGTAGAGAAAAGGGAATTTCAGCCAGTGTCATTTGTATGCAATTAGTTCCTGGTGATATTCCCTCTTCATCACGACAGTTAAAGTTGCAGGGCCCTGTCTTCTTTTGTATATGGTCACTCAAGTATAGATCCTGCAACTTTAACTGTTGTGATGAAGAGAGAATTTCACCAGGAACTAATTGCATACAAATGACACCAGCTGAAATTCCCTTTTCTCTACAACTGTTAAAGTTACATGAGCCCTGACCTGGATTTTATCTGGTCAGCCTACCCAACAGTTGTCAATACCATTATAAATCGTTATAAACAGTAGGGTCGATTCTGCCCCAGTCAAAGTGTACCTAGTGGGCCCCCTCTTCTGTCAGTGGGTCCTAATGAGCATACCAAGCTACATTCACTGGGCACTTAGGTTTAGCCACCTGTTTAATTTACCACAGTGCTCCAGGGGCTGAGATTGATGTTATGTTGGCAGCATTGCAGGGAATTAAAAGAATAGCTAGATACAGAGCCTTTCTACACAAGCCTTTTATTGTGCACTCATGATTGCTCACTCATAGTAGTTTGTGGGTCTTTTACATGACTTCTTCCTCTCCAGGTCCTCTCTCATGTGGGGTTGTTGTTGTTGTTTCCTGAAAAGGAAAGTCTGGTATTATTTAGAAATGGTGGAATGAGGGTCTCATGCAGTTGCACAATTCCACTATACTACAGCACCATCCAGTGGTTTCATAATGAAGCTATAGAAAGGCATAAGACTAAACCCCCTGGAAAAAAAAGCATTTATAAAGGAGCCGGCCTTAATCCTGCAAAGAATGTGGAAGCAGAAGCTTCAGTATAGGTATGGGATGAACGCTTTATGTAGAAATGCCCTCAGCCAACTGACAGTGCTTGGATTGCCAGGCCAGGAGATAGATAGATTAGATAGATAGATAGATAGATAGATAGATAGATAGATAGATAGATGATAGAGATAGATAGATAGATAGATAGATAGATAGATAGATAGATAGATGATAGATAGATATAGATATATCTATCTATCAAGGGAAGCATAGGACAGGCATCGGCACTGAATTTGACAGGGTGCTGAGCCTGCAGCTTACTGATATGAGCTCTGTATACAGATCTTATGAGCAGGGAGAAGGAGATAGTCCTTTGTGCAACAGTGAGACCTGATTAGCCATGTGACTACATGGAGTTGTTCCCAGTCAGCAAGATGGGCTAGAGACGGCTAACAGGCCATCTGCCTCTCGTTCTAGCCCAGAAAATGGTAGTGGTGAGAAAGAGAAGCACTAGCAGCCATGGCCTGCTTGCTCCCTGGCTCTCTGCCTCTCTAGCAAGTAAGTGGTAGCAGATCTGAAGAAGAAGATGAAGAGCAATAGCAGCTGGTGATAATTGTGGTGAGGAGATAGATTCACCGGAAGAGGAGGAGGCCCATGGAGGGCATCTTGCCCAAGGGACTTCGAAAACCTGGCACACAGGGAGAGGAGGTTAAACCCTTCCTTCCTCTGCCCCAATCCTGACAAATAGCACCCTGCCCTCATTGCAGACAGCAATAGAAAAAAGCTCCCATTGACATCTATGGGAGTATCCTCCCTGTTTTCTCTGGTGGTGGTGTCTTCATTTTCCCCCTTCCTCCTACCCCCCCTTTTGTTGTTGTTGTTGTTCAAGAAAATGCTTCTGCACCATTCACTGGGTACTCAGTGAACAAAGCATTTGTTTGTATTTGTATTTGTTTAAACTACACGTTATTGGTGAAGACTTTTCTCTTCTCCCAAGCATTTAACAGCACATGTTGAGTTTTTTAACTGACCCCCTCGGCAGTTTAAATGATATGTAGTTTGTTTTTAGGCTTTTATGGTTTAAAATTTTGTATATTGGATTTTAAATGTTCAATGTTTTTAATTTTTGTAAACCGCCCAGACAGCTTCGGCTATGGGGAAGTATATAAATGTAAATAATAATAATATTCAGCTAAGCATCCAAATCAGGCTGTAGCTTCCAAAAGGACCAAGTACTTTGCAGTTTCCTTTGTGCCAGCTGAACAATCCAGACGATGCAGACTGCCAGACTTTGCCATGTATTTGTTGTTTGTTTCAGTGGATATACCTTGGTTACTGCCCCCCCCCCTTTGGCTTCCTGTGTTTCTGAAATGAGCACTAGATGGTGCTTTAAGCCATACTTTCTTTTAAAAAAAAATCAGTGCTGCATTTTGAGGCTCCTGCTGCCTCCAAAATATAGGAGAGAAACTAGAAAGATACAAATAAACTTCTTGGCCATTTCTTTCCAATGTTAGATAGACTGTTCCTGCTGACACTGGGCAATTTGTGACTGTCCCATGACAATGAAAGATTTCCTATGATCAACAGCCCTGCTACTGTTCTCATGAACTATGTCTCTAGGATGCAGCATTCACCATCTAATTGAAAAAAGATTTTCAACTTCCAAAATTTGAAAGAAAGAGGATAGGTCCACCTGCTTTCAATGAAATGAACGAGAGCTCATTAAAGAGTAGTGGGGGATGTACATTACCCTACTAGAAGTAGATGGTTAACATTGCTGTACAAGCATCACACACTGAAACTCTTCACACTTAAAGCTAAGCAAGAGGTCAGCTCCAATATTAGTCTCAAATTGGGTCATAACAAGGGTGGCTATGTGTCCTACTTTACAAGGGGCTATCCTTTATTTGAAGGTGACCTCGCTTTGAAAGAGTGTCCAGTCCAAGTTTAGTTTGTAGACAGAGAACCATAAGAAGAGAGAGCAAGGACTATCAGATGTCAGCAGCTACACAGCAGACTGAGCAGCCACACAGGTCACCTGGTCACAATCTTCCCTGTTATGGCGGCATACATTATATTTCTATTTAAATACAGGAATTATTTCTAAATTTGCATGCATTATCATACGCCACTTTTATGCAAAACTGAGTCATCTTTTTTGGCGAAGTATAATTGGTCATCCTTAGGGCTTCTCTACACAAGGCTTTTACTGTGTGCTCATGATTGGTCACTTGCAGTAGTTTGCACAGTCCTTTACATGACGTCGTCAACCTCCAGAGCCTCTCCTGTCCTTTGTGATGTCTATCATGGCTTTTCCCTTAATGAGGAAAATGTGGGATTAAATCTGGGAAGTGCAATATTGCTGAATGTAAGTGCACAATCACACTGTACCACAGTGCCATCCAGTGGCTGTTCAATGAAACATATAGAACTTGCAGACAAAGGAAAATCCCCCAGAAAAGGCTCGGGAAAGCACATGAAAAGAAGTCAGTCTTAATCCTGCAAAGAATCTGGAAGCACCAGCCCTGGTAAAGCTGTGGGATAAAATCATGGTGTAGAGAAGCTCTTAGTCATCAATGACCACAATAGTTATTAATCAGGTAGGATACACAGTGAGATGATATGAAGGATTAGACAAGCATTACTGGTTTTAATACTGATTTCCAATGACTGCTGGGAGGTTTCAGATTAATTCAGCCCAAACTCACTCAGGTTACAATTACATGCAGGGTTGTTATCCGACTGGTTTTGACCAGACTTCCTAGTTTCTGAAGGGCTGGATTGGCTGCTGGTGGAAATTTAAATAAGAGGAATGTAATAAATGAAGTTGTTTTATACTGTCAGAAATGGAGGGAAGAATTACAATTAAGCTCTTTTGGTTTGTTTGCTTTATTTGTTTTTGGGGCTGTTCGCACATCATGGCAGCATTCAGTAGGAAATCATGGGTTAATTAACTCAGGATTTGCAGGAACATGTGCCACACTCGAGCTGCTTTTGATTTGTAGAAGTGACCTACCAATACCCCGTTCATAGGTTGTTAGTGTGATGCTCGAATCCGGACACTTTGGGTTGTTTGTTTGCTAAACAACCCAAAGTTAACCTATGAGGCTGCTAACCCTTTTGCAGCAAATAGTTAGTGAGCATGTTTAAACTGTGATTATATAACCACAATTGTTATATTGTGAAACACTAAGCTATAATAATAATAATAATAATAATAATAATAATAATAATAATAATTTATTTCTTACCCGCCTCTCCGTCTGGATCGAGGCGGGGAACAACAACATGATAAAATACATAAAACTGATTAAAACATGACACATATTATTAAAACTGCATTAAAACATCCTAAAACATCCTAAAAACATCCTTAAAACATTCTAAATTTCCACTGGATATGCCCGCCAGAAGTGAACAGTCTTTATGGCTTTCTTAAATTCTAAAAGACTGTTAGTTCAAAATGCTTACCCACCGTGGCTTAGCATATTGCTTGAACCGAGTCGATGTGTTCTTAAGTTAATTTTAGGTTATTTAATCCACAAACAACCCGAAGTCTCCAGGTTTGGACGTCATGCTAACAACCCAAGAATGGGCTGTTTGTAGGTTGTTTCTGCAAACTGGAAGGAGTGTGCATTCCCACAAATTAATCTTTCTGAATGCCACCACGATGGACAAACCAGGCTTGTAAGAAGGTTGCCTTTTCTTCCTTTTTGTTATATTGCAACATACTATTGGTCCATCTAACCCAGTATTGCCTGTTCAGACTGACAGAAACTTTCCAGGCTCTCAGGCAGAGGTCTGCCCAACTTGGTCCTTTTTTAAAATTGGAAATGCTAAAGACCATCTCCATACAAGGTATGTGCTCTGCCACTGGGCAAATCAGGCAATATTGGGGTGGGTGCAGTTTGTTTGAGGTAGATGTAGGGCCAGCCCAAGACATTTTGCTTCCTGAGGCAAAGAAAAAGATGTACATTCCATGTACAAAAGCCAACTAGACTGGTATTTGAATTTTACTTCAATACTGGAAATGGGAGAGCATCCTCCACTACACCTAAGGCAAAAAAGCTAGCCAAGTGGACATAGAGGGTGTGTTCAGATGACACTTTTAGGCAATGGAGGGGTTAATAACACACTCACCGTGCATTATTTTGGCGGTACCCACCGTACAACATGTTACCCCTCCCCTGTTGCGCGGCTGCAGCTTCCTCTGCTTACGTCAACAGCGAACGCGTGCTTGACTGACAGTCCTCCCACCCCTTTCCCTGCCCTTCTGGCTCCCACAGGCCTCCCAGTCATATCCCAGTACACACCGCGGCCCAAAATCCATGGCCGCCGATATCGCAGCAGTAGGAAGACACACCTCTCAGGCCCCATTGGCTGCTGTGTGGCACTTGGCGGGCTTCTCACTCTCCTCACTCAGCAGCAAGCCCGTGGAGTGGATGGGGGCTTTGTGGTTGTGGTTGGATGCTTCACAGTTCCTGGTACAGAGCGCTAAGAGGTGCCAGTGCAGGCGCAGCCACATAGAGTGAGTGCTTTCTGAAGCTGGCCCTTTGGTGAGCACAGTGACAGCTGCATGGGGAGGAGGCGGGCATCCGCGATTGCTATGCCAATGGCACCATCAACTTGTTGGGGGTGTGGAGAAGCGGCCGGGCTGCATACCTTGCTGCTGCCTCCCAGCATCTGCTTCCTGAGATGTCTGCCTTACTCTGTCCAATGGGAGGGCTGGCTCTAGATAGAGGGAAGAAGACAATTAGTCTGCATTTTTATCAATTTATTGCAGCTCTGAAGTACCAGGTGGTGCCCAAGGTGGTTCATTGCACTGAAATATAATTTTATTGAATTTACTTATAGTGCAATAGTATGCATATCTACTTAGATGTAAGTCTCGATGAGTTTGATGACCCTGATTCCCAGCAAAGTATGTATAACATTACAGCCTTAAAGGATTTTAAACCATCCTTCATCCTCATGGATATGTGGGTGGTTTACACAAGACATTGAAAAAAAATCAAGACACGCCACAAATAAAATGCAAGAAAACAACATCATAATAAAAATAAAATTAGAGGCATAATTAGAGCACACTAAACAGAAACCAACTTAGGCTACCATTCTATACTTGCTTACCGAGAGTAAGTCCCATTGAATAAGTGAGCATAAGATTTCATCTCTAAACACTTTCAGGTTTTGTTTTTAAGGTAGTAGTTATACCTTTTTAAATTCTTCAAGAACCACTTCGGCACCTTCCTCAAAACAATCTACTGATAACCCACCAGTTAGCACTTTTACCCATCCATAACTCTATGCTTCAGACCATGTAGGAGATTTAGCACACCCCTCAAACTACTAGGAAAACCATACATACACACGTGTGCGTGCATGCGTGCGCACACACACATGATTATTTCATGTCTGCCAATGAAGCTGCTTGCTATTATATTGATTCTTTTTTCTGACAAGGTGTAAACATCTCTATCTCCAAGCGAATGCTTTGATTTTTAAGCAGGGTAGGACCGATTAATGATTTAGGCGAGAGGAATCATTTGGCACAAAGAATAAAGTAGCTTTTATGCATCAATATATTATGAGTGCAAAGGAGCCAAAGGCTTGCCTTCACTAGGAGATGTATAAGAACATAAGAATTACTGCTGCCTCAGATCAAATCTGGTCTGCCTAATATTAGCCATTGATTAGCACTAGGTACTTCAGAAGAAGATGCAATTATGGATCAGACCTCCTGTTTGGCAAGGTCTTCTAAACCCAGCAGCTAGTGCGTGTGCTGTACCTTGATGTCAGGAGGTATGCTTACTCTGTACTTCCTTTTTTCTTCTTGATAGCTGTGAATGGCCGTGATCTGGAAGCTTTCATACACACACATTGCAGCTCCCAGTTTCTTCTAAAGCAAGGGAACATTCTGAATGAGTGGTGGGCAAACAACACATCTACAGAACATAAACCTTCTGTACATAGTGCAAACATATGGGTTCACACAGTTATTGAAGTGATTGTTTCAAAGACTCATTTTTTTCAAATGTTCATAGTAACGGAACATTAATTGCATGTATTAAATGGAATTAGGTATACATGTGCTATTTTGTGACATAGTTCTTTGTTTTTCAATCCTATACACACTTGCATAGGTACTTAGTGGAGCTTTCTTCTAAGAATACAACACAGGATTGTGTTGTTGTTTTCTTATCTCCAGTGGCACTGAAGAGTTATAGCTGCCGTGCTGGATTCTTGCAGACAAGAGAATTACATTTCTTTTCTTTTGGCATGTGAATTATCCTAGCTAATGCGATGCCAAAAACTTCTTCCACTTTTTTAAAAAAAATCTCATTTAATTTGATAGAAAAGAAATTGCTTTTGAAAAGAAATTCAAAAGAGGAGAAAATTTCAGAGAAATTTTCATGAGTTAGGTTCAAGGGTCTTGTTCACCTTACTTATGTGGTGGTTGAGGAGGGTGTGTAAGTGTCCTGTCTTTTATTCTCCAGTCATATCTCTAGTAGCCTGTAGGCTCCTTGGCTTCCTGCATTTCTGTTAAAGCCCAGGGGAAGACATCACAAGGCAATTCCTCCCTTAGGGCTTTTTCAGATCAGGAAGTGCAGACAACCTGAAAGGGTGCAGAGCAATGGAGAGGGGAATAATAGAAAAAAATCAAACATACCCAGCATCCTTGGCCACCTCACAGTAATTAGGTAAGCTCAAAAACACCACCAAAATCTATTCAAAATTGAATTATAAAATGCTCTGAGAATGAAAAAGAAAAATAGAAGCCTCTTTCATGGCAAAAGAAAACTTTCAGGAAATCAGAGGACAGATTTCAGTACAGGTGCTAGATACAACACTTCTCCTCTCTTTTTTGCCTTGTGGAGGATGCAAAATGGGGGCTAGGCTGCCAACACAACTTATGCTGTTGCCACTTTAAGAGCTTCTTTAAACAAGCTTTTTATAGCACTGGCCACTCACGGATGTTCGCGGGTTATTCTGATTACACTGTCAGCCTCCCGTGCATGTCCTGCTCCATTTTCTGGTTTTAGTGCTAAAAAATACACCTCAGAAAACCTGGCTTTTTTGGGATATATTGATATTTGTCAGGTTTTCCTGCCATGTGCAGGCTAAGTTGTGCTATAAAATGCCCACTAAATATCACTGTCCCATTAGACTGCATTGATCTGTACAAGTAGGCTGACCATATGAAAAGGAGGACAGGGCTCCTGTAACTTTAACAGTTGTAGAGAAAAGGGAATTTCAGCCGGTGCCATTTGTATACAATTAGTTCCTGGTGGAATTCCCTCTTCATCACCACAGTTAAAGTTGCAGGGGCCCTGCCTTCTTTTGTATATGGTCACTCTAGTATAGTGCCTGCACCTTTAACTGTTGTGATGAAGAGGGAATTTCACTAGGAACTAATTGCATACAAATGGGACCGGCTGAAATTCCCTTTTCTCTACAACTGTTAAAGTTACAGGAGCCCTGTCCTCCTTTTCATATGGTCAGCCTAGTACAAGCCATGTGGTCGCTGCTCTCTTCTTCATGTAATTACAGCTTGTAGCAAATGTAGAAAGAAGCAGGAAGCAGAGCCACAGTAAGGGAACGGGATTTTCCCCCGTCTGAAGGAGCAATAAGTGGCAGTACAGAAAAATAAAAATTCTTGGTAAAACAGAAAGAATCTGTACTTCAACCCCTTGCCAATGATGAGCCCTTCCTGTGAGAAACTACTGGAGAAGTTCTCCCTCTGGAGAAATTTGGTGAAATTGTCCCCATCGTTTCTCTGCTGACAAATAGGGTAGAGAATTTAAAGAGGCCATCCGTGCACAATTGTATTCCTAGCCTTAAACCTGAGTTTTTCATTGGTAGATAAGCCCAAATAATAAGTAGGACTTCACTAATGTTTAGGGATATTATGTTTAGAAAATCCTTTGTCTTATTGCAGATTAAGCAAGTTTTCTGTCATTTAAATGTGTGTAGTCATTGCAAAGTAAACATGTTTTTCCTAGAGGTAAGGAATTCTCAAACATTGTCCTCTGTAGCCCATTGTTATTGTCCAAACCTATATACACTGTAAAGAACTCTGGAGACCTCTTGACTGTTTGCACTTAGCTTGATTTAAAACATTTCTTGACACAAGGGAGAATGCTCACTGCAGGCATTATAGGAGCCATCATGTTAAATTCATTCAGAGTTTACACAGTAAGGCTGTACAAAAATAAGTCTGTCACTTCTCATTCAGGCACACAAAACCTTTCCTGTGCTTGACAGGTTCAGTAACACATACCCCTTTCTCAGTTGCCATCTCAAAAATTACCTTATCATTTTTTAAAATTATTTACTTCAACTATTGACAGATAGACATATTGTTTAATGGAATAGTTGTTGGTAAAAGCTTGTTTACATGATGCATAAGGTTGTTGACAAGTTTATCCCAAATCAGAAGTAGATCAACACCTGCAAAGAAGAAGTCAGCTTCTAGATTTCATCACCATGGTGAAAAACAGCAACAACCCATGTATAAAACCCTTTCTGCTAACGGCTTAGAAACAGATGTTGGGTTGGACTGATTTTGCATTCCTAAAGTATTTAGTCCAATCCACAAAACCTCTTCCACATTTCCTATTCACATCTCTGCCACAAACCTGACTAAATTTGGAATAATTTTCTGCCTTCCCTATTTACAGTCAAACCTGGGTTTGACCATGACTGGGTTCAGACAACACAATAGTCAATGGTTGATTAAATAGTCTACCGTTGACTGTTGTGTTGTCTTTTGAGCATTTTCCACACAATGGTTGGTTATTTCACAGAAATAACCAACACAAATAATCAATGGTGTGCAGACTTGACTATCTGCACAACCGTTGGTTATTGTGTTGTGTGATGGGCTCCGTTGACTATTTCACATGCCTACAGAATTACGAGGCAAGAAAGGGACTCTGTAGTAGGGGTGTGCACGGACCCCCCGGATCGGATCGGGACCCGGATCGGGACCTCCAATTTTGTCCCGGACCGGTTCGGACAAAATCGGAGGCCCCCCGGACCGGATCGAGTCCGATCCCGACCCAAAAATCGTACATTTTTGGATCGGCCGCCATTTTTTTCCCCATAGACTTGCATTGCAATGCAAGTCTATGAGGAAAAAATGGCGGCGGGTGGGTAAGGGGGGGCCTAACTCCCTCCCCCCCCCGGGGCCGTCCGCTGTGGACGGCCCCGGCAGGTAAACCCCCTCCCCCGCGCTCCCTACCCCCCCTGGGGCCGCCCGCTTCCATCCGCTGGCGCCCGCGGCCGCCAGCGGATAGAAGCGGACGGCTCCGGGGGGGGGGGGTAAGCCCCCTTCCCCGCCACTTACCTTCTCGGCCCGTCCGGCGCCGGCGGCTACTACCAGCGGGCTCCGCGGCCTACTCTCGAGTAGCGCGCCGGGTGATGACATCACCCGGCGCGCCACCCTGGAGCAGGCCGCGGAGCCTGCTGGTAGTAGTAGGCGCCGGCGCCGGACGGGAGCCGCCGGGCCGGGCAGGTAAGGGCCCCCCTCCCCCCTCCCCCCTCCGCGCGCCCCCCTCCTCCCCTCCACGCACCCCCTCCTTACCTTTCCGGCCCGGCGGCTCCCGTCCGGCGCCGGCGCCTACTACTTCCAGCAGGCTCCGCGGCCTACTCTAGAGTAGCGCGCTGGGTGATGACATCACCCGGCGCGCCATCCTAGAGCAGGCCGCGGAGCCTGCTGGGAGTAGTAGGCGCCGGCGCCGGACGGGAGCCGCCGGGCCGGAAAGGTAAGGGCCCCCCTCCCCCCTCCGCGCGCCCCCTCCTCCCCTCCACGCACCCCCTCCTTACCTTTCCGGCCCGGCGGCTCCCGTCCGGCGCCGGCGCCTACTACTTCCAGCAGGCTCCGCGGCCTGCTCTAGAGTAGCGCGCCGGGTGATGACATCACCCGCGCGCCATCCTAGAGCAGGCCGCGGAGCCTGCTGGGAGTAGTAGGCGCCGGCGCCGGACGGGAGCCGCCGGGCCGGGCAGGTAAGGGCCCCCCTCCCCCCTCCCCCCTCCGCACGCCCCCTCCTCCCCTCCACGCACCCCCTCCTTACCTTTCCGGCCCGGCGGCTCTCGTCCGGCGCCGGCGCCTACTACTTCCAGCAGGCTCCGCGGCCTGCTCTAGAGTAGCGCGCCGGGTGATGACATCACCCGGCGCGCCATCCTAGAGCAGGCCGCGGAGCCTGCTGGGAGTAGTAGGCGCCGGCGCCGGACGGGAGCCGCCGGGCCGGAAAGGTAAGGGCCCCCCTCCCCCCTCCGCGCGCCCCCTCCTCCCCTCCACGCACCCCCTCCTTACCTTCCCGGCCCGGTGGCTCCCGTCCGGCGCCGGCGCCTACTACTACCAGCAGGCTCCGCGGCCTGCTCTAGAGTAGCGCGCCGGGTGATGACATCACCCGGCGCGCCACCCTAGAGCAGGCTGCGGAGCCTGCTAGTAGTAGTAGGCGCCGTCGCCGGACGGGAGCCACCGGGCCGAGAAGGTAAGTGCCCCCCTCCTCCCCCCCCCGCTGTCCACTTTCATCGGCGGGCGCCCGCTGGCGCCCGCCAATGGAAGCGGCGGTGGGCGCCAGTGGGCGCCCGCCGATCCGCCGAACCGGTTCGGAGCTTTTTCGGACCGGTTCGGATTGGATCGGCCGATCCAGCTGCGGGATCGGAAATTGGATAATTTATCCGATTTCCCACTGGACCGGACTCGGATCGTGGATCGGGTCCGATCCAGTGCACATCCCTACTCTGTAGGCATGTGCCATTCATCCCAGGAAGTGCCTGGGGGGCTGCCGATCATGCAGGTCCCCACGTACTTCCTGGGACATGCACAAATGGAGATCTAGACAGAGGTGTAAGGATCTCTCCTGTGGCTGCAGCATCAAACCACGGGAGAAATTCCCCCCTCCCCGATATCTGAAGCTCATTTGTGGATATCAGCAGGGCGCAGAGGGAGGCGCTCGCCTGACACTGTCCTTGAAAGCATCAGGCAAGTGTCTCCTTCCCCCCTTCCCCCACTATCCATTTGAATATGGAGTCAGGGGGATGCTTCCGTCCCCTGAACCCATATCCAAATGGATAGTGTGCAGTGGTAGAAGTATGTATCCTGCTCTATTGTCCTTTAGATCTGGTCCCATCCTTATGGTCAGCCTTTCCACTCTCCCCTCAAACGACTGTGATACAAACACTCTACCACAAACACTGCTCTATTTAAGAGTTCAGTATTTCGTTGATATCCAGATATGCTGCTTGTCCTAGGTGTTGTGACTGTAGGAGATGGTTGCTGCCCAAATAACATGCTTTCTTTTGTTTGCTACAAAATTTGTGGCTTCTATTTTCAATGTACAGTTAAATATATATGTATTTGTATTTATCATTATTTATTTACTACATTTCCAATTCTCCCAATAACTACAATTTTCCAGGAGGAGGATAAGAAATAATTTTAAAAAATTAAAATGCTATAGAACAGTTAAAATACAAAATACAAATATTTGAAAGAATAAAATACAACATAATGAAAAACAATAAATAGCAGAGGAATCAATAAAACAGCCATAAAAGTCATACGTACATAATAATTTTTTTTTTACTACTTATCATATGATAAAACCTAAAATACATATGCATAGGTAGCATAGGGTGCTGCAGTTTGCATCTCTCTCTCTCTCTCTCTCTCTCTCGTATTGGGTATATTCATAGTTTTGCTTCTACAAAACTAAGGCATTTATACATTTGAGGATGCAAACCTATGCAAGCTTACCTGGAAGTAAACTTCACTAAAGAGAGTGGCTCTAACTTCTAAGTAAAGCTTCCTCTCCTTTCTGCAACTCTCTGCATGACCTTAAATGATGGGGTTCTAGTGGCTACAGTGGGGAGTGGAAATTGCCATCCCCTGCCATGTAGATCTACTTACTTCAGTGAAAGGACATTGTTGGATGTTATCCATAATCTTTATTATAGGTGCTATATAAATTATAGTATTGCTAAGATTAATAGAACACAACTTGTTTTAATATAAAATCCTTGTGATTTTTTGGGGGGGATTTTTTTTTATCCTATCAGTAATATTCTCAACCTATCAGAGGAGGCCAACTGACAAAATCAGCAGACAAAATCAGCAGAATTAAAAACCCACTCCTCCACACACACAGGTACATATTCAATCTCAAGAATCCACCATGGAATGGACAGACAGATTCATGGGGAATAAGAATATGAATTGCTTTTCCACAAGATGCTAAGCAAGCATGTTTGCTCAGAAGTAGTAGTACAGAGTCCTAGCACATGTGCTTAGGAACATAGGTTGCTGAACTGGTCCATCTAGCCTAGTATTGTCAACACTGACTGGCTGCAGCTCTTTAAGGTATCAGGAAGGGTTTTTTTCCAGTCCTACCTGGAGGAGATGCCGGAAATCGAAGCTAGGTCATTTTGCATGCAAAGCATGTCCTGAACCTACAAAAGAGCCAGAACTCCTCCCCTTCAGGATTGTTCCTTAGTCAGGATAGTTTGGCCATCCCCATTCCAATTTAATTAATGGAGCTTTGTGCAGAAGCAGTACCCTATTGAGCGTCATAGCTTGTTAATAGTAAATTACCAACACATTTCTATCAATAATTCAGTATCCCAGTAAATGGAAGGTTTCACTAATGAATAAAGGAACCATTGTTCCACCAATTCATTTGTAAAAAGTTAAGCAAACTAATATGCTAGTTGAAATCGCATTACCATTTTTGTTCCCTGCACTAGTAGGCTCGTATTTATTATGCATCCAGTGGACGTACTATGGAAACTATAGCTCACATGTTATTAGCATTTAAATAGCTTAATATCTAGTTAAATGGTTATATAAAAGTATGTTCAATTTGCCACATATTTTGTTTTTGTTTATTTTTCCAGTATGCAGCCACCAACTAACAATGAACTAAATTATTTAAGGGGGCATTACAGAGAGTCTGTGAACTTATTAAAATGATTCAGAAATATATATTAGCAGATAAATTATTAATATGAAGCTTGCATTTCTACAGAACAACTCAATTGATGTTTAAATACGTTTTGGCATTTGTGATTCCATATTTGGTAGCTCTTAGAATAAAACTGATTGGACCATGATGGCATTCATTCTAGAAACAAATATTTACTTTCTTATGGATTATACTCCTGCTGTTTCTGTTTTATTTATTTCGCTTTAGTTTTTCTTACTTTTGTATTTTCTCTGAGTATAGCCAGATGTTGTTGCAGTAATGATTAGCTGCATGTCACTGCACCAGACATAGCCATCACATTTAGTGACACCCACATAAACATTGCCATACTCAGCCAAATGAACTATCAATGGCCACTCATCATCAAAGATTATATAAATGTGGTTCATGCACACAGACACATGTCTAGGCCCTATTTTCTGACAAACCTAGTCTTGATCTACACTAGTAGGGTGACCATATTTGGGAAACTAAAATAGAGGACACCCAGTGGGGGGAGTGGCTTTCCGGGGCCTCTGGAAAGTGCATCATTCCCCCCCCCCGCTCCAATCGGGGCCTTTTCTATAATGCCCAGGAATGACATGCTTTCTCCTTTAAGGCCCTCATTGGAGTAGTGGGGGGAAAGTACATCATTACAACCCCCCACGCCACGCTAATAGCAGCCTTAAAGAGGAAAGTGTGTCAATCCAGGGCATTATAGAAAATTACAGAAAATCCCCCTGAACCCAGGATAGAACAAAAAACAGGACAAATCTGGGGAAATCCTGACAGTTGGTCACCGTAGCTTGTATTTGGTATTGTAGTGCACTGATAATTATTGGGGCACATTACACATATTATCCAAAATACTGCAACAGATGTCATTGGGCTTGCTACAAGATTTAAATGCACAAGATGGATATAGCATCACCGAGATGGGATTATATTGATATGACATAAAGTGTAGTTCTGGCCCTACTATTGGTCATTTTTACTTTTCATTGGAAGCAGATTTTAATCTTTACTGTAGCTCAAAGTCACCACTTTCTGGGGCAGGAATTGGACTGAATCCATTTGTAGGGGGAAGCGGGATCAGGCTCCCTGCTCCCCAATGCAAGAATCCCCTCTAAAGGGTGTGTAGTTTCAAGGCCTTGCCCAGCTCATGGGCTAGTAAGCCTGCCACATACTTAGGTGCAGGAAGGGTTTAAATGATCGGTTTACACCATGGTGGGCCCAAGACTCCTGTTCCCCCACCTATGCCGCTGGCATGCAGGCTGGGTTGGCCTTATTAGCCAGTAGACAAACTGATAACTGGATCCAATCCCTTCAAACTGTAACCAATAACAGTGTGGCCAGTTTTAACTCATTCAGGTCTGGGTGTCTTTTGTTGCCTTCCACTTCCTTTTCCCCTGGGAGCTAACTCTGAGCTGCCTGCACAAATAATAGGTCCTTTTAGAATACTTTTTTTCCTACCAAAAGCTATCTAATACATTAAAAGGGTGTATTTTGTGGTGAGAACTTTGATTGTGTGGTCAGTCTCACAGATGGCTGCTGCCCTAGCACTGGCCTGTGGTGCCAGACAAAATATACTCTTTTGAGTCTTGATAAACTTTATGACAATGTGCAAGCCTATGTATATGCACATGTGTGCACACATACAGAGGAAACATTTCAGTGCTAAAGCAGCCTGCAGGGATGAATGAATGATGGGCCTTTGTAATAAGTGCATATTTCCGAATTATATTTGAATTTTCTCAATTTACAGAGATGCACATGTGCAGCTATTTCCTGCCTACTTTCCTGCAGATCTTTTCAAAACCCAAGCAGGAAAATGTCTCATGATGAGAACCTTTCCTAAAGGTGAAATCAGTTCTGGTAAAAATTACAGATGCAAAATGTCTAAAGTTCAAAGTACTTGCCTCGGACATCATAATAGCACAAAGAGATTATTAAGGCCAACCAAAAGTGAGGGCTCCTTCTTTTGAGATATGTTGTGCTCAGGAGCAAATCTCAGAAAACAAAATGTGCTCATGTTATGTTAGGTGCGCATGGCAAACGTACAAAATACTGTGCCCCCGCTAAAAATATAAGGTAACAAAGAATAATTTAAAGGCAAAATGCATAGCTGACTGAATGTATTGGTATTTTCCATACTTTTTCATCTGATTTCTTGTAAGTTGTTTTTACATTGTCCCATTTTAAGCTGCCAAAGTCTCTGAAACAGGAGAATTGAGCCCATCTGTACAACAAGCTCATCTTTACATTCTTCTACTTCTGTCTCTGACAGCTGGAGAAACATTCTTAAAGTACAGACACTGTATGGAGTGTGTTATGTTGTGGTTACAGTGGTGCAGACTATAGTGTGGGAAATGTAATACTTCATATATTCTCACTCTGTCGGGCTTGACAGTGTTTTGACTGATCTTGGAATTCAGTCTGGAAAACATTTCCATATTCACAGCAAATATTTCAACACATGACTTTCTTACTAGAGCACTGACTATTCAATGTGTCTTTATTACAACCTAGAAGGAAATCTGGTGTTGTTTCTAGGAACCGAGGGTTTTGGATTTCAAACCAATTCTGCAATGGGAAATTTCACAACAAGAAATGGCACCCAAGTATTTTACCTGATCTTAGGCCATAACAGGCAAATGTGTAAATTTCAAAATAAATCTTATGTTAAGTATTTGCAGGGGGGAGGTCCATGCCACACAATGAAAATATGAAAAAGGAAAATGCCACTGATTTTTTTTTACCAAGCTGGTACATCTTGAACATACATTTTTTTTGTATCCTTAGCCAAGCTTGGAGATAACATCTTTTAAAATGGACAGTTAATCTGAGCAGAATACTGTATGCCTATCAGTTTGATGGTCAAACAATTTCCTCTGAATAAAAACTAAACTACATTCTAAATGCATAAGCTATCAACTCAGCATTAAGTTATGATGTGTTTCTCCCCGCCCCCTTCAGCAAATCTGTCTTTTGCATCTTTTCTGTATAAGGATCTGTCAAACTGGAGGCCACAGAGGGAAAAAGAAATGTTCTTCTATAGGGTTTATGTAATTGAGAACACTTCCACAGTTAAGAGCAAGAAGCCAACCAGACTGATGTCTCAAGAATGTGGGATGGGTGATAGTGAGGAGAGTTCTGTAAATGGTGAAGCAGCCACATGTCAGCTTCACTGTGTGCCCAGTGTGTAACTAAGCCCATATGGAGGGTATATTGGCTCAGCTTATCTCTGGTAACATTTGCTCAGCGTATCTTTGGAAAGTTTGGGGTTGCAAATTCAAATGTGGGTTTTGTTATGAGCTATAGAGTGTCATCACACTGGAGGTTTAATGCACATCTGTTGCGACTTTGATCCACTTTTTCAGTGCTGGACTAGCATGACATCCCTGTCATGCTGTTCTCTCACCCTGAGCAAGTCCAGCTCTGAAAAAGTGGATCAAAGTCGGTGCATGTGCTGATGTGTGTGTGATGATGCTCATAGAGGGAAGGATAAGAGAGGATAAGAGAGACTGGAGCTGGAGGGGAAAAACAGGGCAGATATGGGTGTGATCGAGACAGAAGCCTGGCAGGTCTGTGGTAAGGGCAAGGGTGCATGAATAAGGACTTCATTTGCTTAAGAACTCAACATCTCTAAGATACAACATATCTGTGTTAAAAACAACAACAACACAGCCAGAACAACCAGTGGTGCAGCTAAGGCAAGACCTTTGAGGCAAAGTTCAGGACTCCACAATCCAGGATAGGACCGGTCCTCTCATTAGGCATGGAGAAACCCTTGCTTCGGAGAGCAGCAGAATGAGTCCCTACTGCCCCACTTCCACTACTTCTACCCTCGCAGTGCCACCACCTCCCACACTGCCTTCCATCCTTCCTGGCTGTGGGAAGCTCTCTCAAAATCTTGCAACTCAAGACCAAGCTGAACTCTTGCAAGACTTTGGCCAAGCCAGAAAAGAAAGTGGTGATGATCAGATGGCAGCAGCAGCTTATTGCCTTAAGCAGAAAGATAGGTTGGGCTGCCCTGCCCTGGATTATCACAAAACTAAAATGAGAAGTTCTGATTTCTATATCTGGTACATAGTCTCTGTTTCTGAAAGCTCCCACCACATCTTAAGGAAAATGATCCCCAGCAATTCTAATATGAACAATACCATCAAGTTCTAGTGGTTCAAAATACATGTACAACAGGGAATGGGGGGAAAAACTATATTTTAATTTTAAAACAACAAGCTATGCTATAAGAGGATCATCAGTAATTCATTTTCAAGGAAGACTAGAGACAACTCTATGAATTTTCCAAGGTCATCAAGAGATTCATAGTGACCTGCAAACATAAAAAATACAAAAAAGTGTCACTAATTAAATTGTAGTGTAGGTATGATGAAGCAATAAGAAAACCGGGACTGAGGGGTTACAGGTGTACTGCTACTGCTAATTGCTATAGTTGTTGGAAGCATTTTCCAATAACTTCTTAAACTAGGCTGACCAGATAAAATCCAGGTCAGGGCTCATGTAACTTTAACAGTTGTAGAGAAAAGGGAAATTCAGCCAGTGTTATTTGTATGCAATTAGTTCCTGGTGATATTCCCTCTTCATCACAACAGTTAAAGGTGCAGGCACTATACTAGAGTGACCATATACAAAAGAAGGCAGGGCCCCTGCAACTTTAACTGTTATTGGCAATGAGAGCTTTAAACTCTAATATGCTGGCATTTGGGCCCCATGCCTTTGGCCTTTGGCCCCTAACCCTAACATGTTGCTACACATATGTGCCAAATTTGAGATCGATCCCTCCAACCCTCAATTTTATATGAATTTATTAAAGATCGTTTCCATTCTGACAGATCAGAATGACAGCTCGCCATGTGCATTCATTCTGATCTGTCAGATCAGAAACGATCTTTAATAAATTCATATAAAATTGAGGGTTGGAGGGATCGATCTCAAATTTGGCACATATGTGTAGCAACATGTGCTACACATATGTGCCAAATTTGAGATCGATCCCTCCAACTCTAGATTTTATATGAATTTATTAAAGATCGTTTCCGTTCTGACAGATCAGAATGACAGCTCGCCAGACCTGTCAGAACGGAAACAATCTTTTAAAAAATCATATAAAATTGAGGGTTTGAGGGATTGATCTCAAATTTCATATACATACTTAGGCAAACCCCAGAAGCACTGTGATCAAGTTTCAAGCCTCTAACTTTTAAATACAGACGTTATAGGCATTTTTTTCTTTCAGCGAAAAATATCATTTTTTATGATAATTATCGTGAAGACGATACGGATCACCTACGATATGAATGAAGACAATATTTTTTTTGGTCCAAAATGACGATAACAATAAAAACCGATACTTTTTGGCATACACACCCCTAATCCTGCCCCAGTTTCATTGCACGTGGTGGTTCAGTGGGCAGGGGGAGTTAGGTCTGAACAGGCCCAGTCTCTCTTCACATGGAATTCAAACTGAGGAGCTGCCAGGTAAACACACTGTAATACTGATGCCTCCTAATGATCTTAAAGGATAAATATAGCACAAGTAGTTTCATGGAAGAGATGTACTCAAGGTATTATATCAGATATCACCTTACATCGTGGGCATGTAAGTCTCTTTACTAATTCTTCTCTGAACTCTGTTATTATTGCTGAAGACACCACAATTAATGTGACTTAAGATATAGCAATTATACCACCTGAAAATAAGAACATTGTAAGATAGAGGAATGCTTTAAAAACTATTCTTTGTTCTTCCACATTGGAATAAATCAATTTTCCAATTATCCAATTTATTACATGGAGTTTTTTTCCCATATTGCTTTCATTTAGTAACGTCAAGAATAATTTTATTACTCCTTAAAAGTATAACATCCTCAACAGTTGCAACTTGGTATAATGATATGAGGAAACATCTTTCCTGTTGAGGAAAAAAATCATTTTGTATGTCTGATAACAGCAGTGAAGTTTTTAATTTTAGTATCACAAGTTTCCCCTTTTGATTTTTACAAGGTGGATGACTGCTCATTTCAGAAAATCTGTGATAGGATTTGTACAGATCATTGAGGTAATATATAAGCAATGTTTGAAGCATAGGTATCTTGACAGAGGAATAACTAATGGAAAGGAACAAATAAGAGATGTGCTGGTCATGGTCTTAAAAAATGTGGGTGGAAAAAAACAATATAAAATAAATGTTCTCCCTTAGTTTTGGTTGATCATCAATCATTCCTATAACTTTGTGGAATTTAAGCTTTTGAAAGTCTTGGAATTGGAACTCAGTCAGGCAAACCATCTCTGTGTCCCAACTCTAACAAATCTTCCAGGCTTAATGAACAACTGAGACAAATTTGAAAATGATCCAAAAAAACAGGTGCAAAGGATTAGCTTATCCTACTGCAGGAATGGTGATTTCCAGATCTCTTCACATATACCATCCCTTTCAAATTATGACCTTATATCCAACAAACTATTGACCTAAAAAATGAAAGAAGTAGACAGCTGTTTTGTTCAACAGCAGCAATTGTAGCATGTGCATTTCTCAATCACTAAGAAAATGTCTGTGCAAGAACCTTTCCTACTTTCGATCAGCACTTCAGCACCATATAAGAAATAAGTAAGAAATCCTCCAAAGATGTATTTATAAAGTTATGGGACAAGGAAAAGGGCCATATTGATATTGGGCGTAAGTTCTGAAGAGTGTGCTGCAACATTTCCCTAGCAGAGGGAGTCCTGTTTGACCCCTTTATTGTTCTCTTATTCTGTGCAGTTGGATATAATTACATGTTCTGTCCAGGAAATGTATGAGTGGCTTCCAGGGATGAGATACACTGAATGGTGACCACATTCAGAAAATGTTCCATATTGGTGTACCTCCTCCCACTACCCGTAAAAGATACATACAAAATGCTTTTGGGAAAGCAATTCAAAAATCACTGCAATGGATCAAAAATACTGATAAATTCTCTGAGGTCAAAATGTCACCATCTTCTAGTAAACATATATTTTTTTCAAAATTAAGAAATATTGATTGGGTGTAAGAAGGTCAAGTGACTTTTTCCCAGTTGAGTTTCTGAAGCACTTCAGTGCCACTTTTCCTGGCAACTACTGCCTTGCTATGGCTGACAGAAACCAAACACCAGTAAAAGGATGGTGCAGTAGCCCAATACTGTGCCACAATATTGTGCCCTGCCCTGTTCCTCAGAAGTTAGAGCTAATGGACGTGGCAGGATGAGAAGAGAGTAACTAGACTGTACAAATGTCTTCAGTAGGACAGAGCATCAGTTCAACTGAAAACTGTGAAATCTATGCACAAGGCCATGTACAAATCACAACAGACAACCTGGAAGTTGAAGAAATATGGTCAGATTGTCCATTGATCATACCAAAAGGATGGCATTCCAAGGTTATGGTAATATGTAAAAGTATAAGATTGGGAGAAGCTGACTACTGCTTATTTAGGCTGACCATATGAAAAGGAGGACAGGGTTCATGTAACTTTAACAGTTGTAGAGAAAGGGGAATTTCTGCGGACATCATTTGTATGCAAGTCGTACCTGGTGAAATTCCCTCTTCATCACAACAGTTAAAGGTGCAGGCACTATACTAGAGTGACCATATACAAAAGAAGGCAGGGCCCCTGCAACTTTAACTGTTGTGATGAAGAGGGAATTTCACCAGGAACTAATTGCATACAAATGACACTGGCTGAAATTCCCTTTTCTCTACAACTGTTAAAGTTACATGAGCCCTGACCTGGATTTTATCTGGTCACCCTATCTTAAACTATTGAAAAAAACTAGCAATAGCTCTGGAGACAAAATCTCTCTCTCTCTCTCTCTCTCTCTCTCTCTCTGAGTGTGTATGTGAGTGTTATGCAGTAACTTGAATCCAAGGAAATTAATATAAGCCAGCATAAATAAGCTAGGCTGACCATATGAAAAGGAGGACAGGGCTCATGCTTTAACAATTGCAGAGAAAAGGGAATTTCAGCCGGCGACATTTGTATGCAATTAGTACTTGGTGAAATCCTCTCTTCATCACAACAATTAAAGTTGCAGGCACTATACTAGAGTGAACAGATACAAAAGAGGGCAGGGCCCCTGCAGCTTTAACTGTTGTAATGAAGAGGGAATTTCACCAGGTACAACTTGCATACAAATGATGTCCGCAGAAATTCCCCTTTCTCTACAACTGTTAAAGTTACATGAACCCTGTCCTCCTTTTCATATGGTCAGCCTAAATAAGCAGTAGTCAGCTTCTCCCAATCTTATACTTTTACATATTACCATAACCTTGGAATGCCATCCTTTTGGTATGATCAATGGACAATCTGACCATATTTCTTCAACTTCCAGGTTGTCTGTTGTGATTTGTACATGGCCTTGTGCATAGATTTCACAGTTTTCAGTTGAACTGATGCTCTGTCCTACTGAAGACATTTGTACAGTCTAGTTACTCTCTTCTCATCCTGCCACGTCCATTAGCTCTAACTTCTGAGGAACAGGGCAGGGCACAATATTGTGGCACAGTATTGGGCTACTGCACCATCCTTTTACTGGTGTTTGGTTTCTGTCAGCCATAGCAAGGCAGTAGTTGCCAGGAAAAGTGGCACTGAAGTGCTTCAGAAACTCAACTGGGAAAAAGTCACTTGACCTTCTTACACCCAATCAATATTTCTTAATTTTGAAAAAAATATATGTTTACTAGAAGATGGTGACATTTTGACCTCAGAGAATTTATCAGTATTTTTGATCCATTGCAGTGATTTTTGAATTGCTTTCCCAAAAGCATTTTGTATGTATCTTTTACGGGTAGTGGGAGGAGGTACACCAATATGGAACATTTTCTGAATGTGGTCACCATTCAGTGTATCTCATCCCTGGAAGCCACTCATACATTTCCTGGACAGAACATGTAATTATATCCAACTGCACAGAATAAGAGAACAATAAAGGGGTCAAACAGGACTCCCTCTGCTAGGGAAATGTTGCAGCACACTCTTCAGAACTTACGCCCAATATCAATATGGCCCTTTTCCTTGTCCCATAACTTTATAAATACATCTTTGGAGGATTTCTTACTTATTTCTTATATGGTGCTGAAGTGCTGATCGAAAGTAGGAAAGGTTCTTGCACAGACATTTTCTTAGTGATTGAGAAATGCACATGCTACAATTGCTGCTGTTGAACAAAACAGCTGTCTACTTCTTTCATTTTTTAGGTCAATAGTTTGTTGGATATAAGGTCATAATTTGAAAGGGATGGTATATGTGAAGAGATCTGGAAATCACCATTCCTGCAGTAGGATAAGCTAATCCTTTGCACCTGTTTTTTTGGATCATTTTCAAATTTGTCTCAGTTGTTCATTAAGCCTGGAAGATTTGTTAGAGTTGGGACACAGAGATGGTTTGCCTGACTGAGTTCCAATTCCAAGACTTTCAAAAGCTTAAATTCCACAAAGTTATAGGAATGATTGATGATCAACCAAAACTAAGGGAGAACATTTATTTTATATTGTTTTTTTCCACCCACATTTTTTAAGACCATGACCAGCACATCTCTTATTTGTTCCTTTCCATTAGTTATTCCTCTGTCAAGATACCTATGCTTCAAACATTGCTTATATATTACCTCAATGATCTGTACAAATCCTATCACAGATTTTCTGAAATGAGCAGTCATCCACCTTGTAAAAATCAAAAGGGGAAACTTGTGATACTAAAATTAAAAACTTCACTGCTGTTATCAGACATACAAAATGATTTTTTTCCTCAACAGGAAAGATGTTTCCTCATATCATTATACCAAGTTGCAACTGTTGAGGATGTTATACTTTTAAGGAGTAATAAAATTATTCTTGACGTTACTAAATGAAAGCAATATGGGAAAAAAACTCCATGTAATAAATTGGATAATTGGAAAATTGATTTATTCCAATGTGGAAGAACAAAGAATAGTTTTTAAAGCATTCCTCTATCTTACAATGTTCTTATTTTCAGGTGGTATAATTGCTATATCTTAAGTCACATTAATTGTGGTGTCTTCAGCAATAATAACAGAGTTCAGAGAAGAATTAGTAAAGAGACTTACATGCCCACGATGTAAGGTGATATCTGATATAATACCTTGAGTACATCTCTTCCATGAAACTACTTGTGCTATATTTATCCTTTAAGATCATTAGGAGGCATCAGTATTACAGTGTGTTTACCTGGCAGCTCCTCAGTTTGAATTCCATGTGAAGAGAGACTGGGCCTGTTCAGACCTAACTCCCCCTGCCCACTGAACCACCACGTGCAATGAAACTGGGGCAGGATTAGGGGTGTGTATGCCAAAAAGTATCGGTTTTTATTGTTATCGTCATTTTGGACCAAAAAAAATATTGTCTTCATTCATATCGTAGGTGATCCGTATCGTCTTCACGATAATTATCATAAAAAATGATATTTTTCGCTGAAAGAAAAAAATGCCTATAACGTCTGTATTTAAAAGTTAGAGGCTTGAAACTTGATCACAGTGCTTCTGGGGTTTGCCTAAGTATGTGTATGAAATTTGAGATCAATCCCTCAAACCCTCAATTTTATATGATTTTTTAAAAGATTGTTTCCGTTCTGACAGGTCTGGCGAGCTGTCATTCTGATCTGTCAGAACGGAAACGATCTTTAATAAATTCATATAAAATCTAGAGTTGGAGGGATCGATCTCAAATTTGGCACATATGTGTAGCACATGTTGCTACACATATGTGCCAAATTTGAGATCGATCCCTCCAACCCTCAATTTTATATGAATTTATTAAAGATCGTTTCTGATCTGACAGATCAGAATGAATGCACATGGCGAGCTGTCATTCTGATCTGTCAGAATGGAAACGATCTTTAATAAATTCATATAAAATTGAGGGTTGGAGGGATCGATCTCAAATTTGGCACATATGTGTAGCAACATGTTAGGGTTAGGGGCCAAAGGCCAAAGGCATGGGGCCCAAATGCCAGCATATTAGAGTTTAAAGCTCTCATTGCCAATAACTCTCAGGAGGGTCATTTCAGCCTTGTAAAATGGGTGGGAGACTGGGAAACCACTACACAATCCATTGTTGGGAGAAAAGTTGTGGAGCCAGGGGAAAGGTACATGGCCTAAGTTTCCCCATCATTAATGTAGAGGACTACACACATAAATTTATCTCCTGCACACATCCATGTAGATAGCGGGGTGGAACAAAGAAGTTGGGCAGCCTTGGAGGCAGGTCCGGCAACACAGCCCCACTACGCCTTGATCACATTTAGCCACCTTTGATTATTTAATGCACAAAGGGGCTATATAGTGTCTTCTGCTTTAGGTATTGCTTTCTTACTATCTGCAGTATATGAAGTGGATGGAGGGCATGGTTAACCCCAAGCCCTGTTCCTGTTCTCCCTACAGAAATTGGTTTCAGACAGCGTATCATATCAAGGGGTTCTCTGTCATATCCACTCTGAGCTCTCTTTGCCAAACTGTCCACTGAATCCAGTATATTTAGGACAAGTGCCTATATTTTATTTACAGCCATTTTAATGATGGATACCGAAACATATTTACTCAAAGACTTCCATCCCAGAAGACACTGGAGTCAGTGTTCTCTGTGTCTTTTGGAGGGAGACAACATGTGGATGGAAGGACAGGGACTGAGGTTTAATCCAGGCAGGTGAAAAACTCTTAAAACACAATGGCTCAATTCGGACAACACTTTAGTCAATGGTGGGTTAATAGCATATTGACAGTGTGTTAAAGAGGTGGAGCTCCACAGACAACACGCTGCAGCAGGCGCTGCAGGGAACTGGCAACCACCCTGGTGGTTAATAGCATACTCGGCTGTGACTGACAGCTCGGCTGCCATGTTCTCTGCTTACCAACCTCCGTTGGTCCTCCAGCAGGTATCCCAGAACACACTGGGGCCGAAAACCATGGGTGCCGCCATTGAAGCCGATGCAGGACACGCCTCCCAAACCCCATCGGTTGCACTCCCTGCTGGCTGCCTGGTGGGGGAGGTGGGCGTTCCTGGTTGCTATGGCGGCGATACCAGCGATCTGTTGTGTGTTTGCTTGAGCGGCCACCTGCATTCTGCCGCTCTTGCCGCTCTCTTCTCTGGTCTTTTGAGATAACGTACTCACCACAGTTGTTTAACCCACGCTCCCCTCCAGACAACACTTTAGTCAATTGACTAATCCCTAAACAACTCGCAAGTGAGTTGTTTCTCTCAGTTGTTTAATTCTCCCGATTAGCGTACTGTGGGTTATGTGCCTCCCTCCAGACGACACATTAAACAACTCAACTGACAGTTGTTTAATTAAACAACCATTGCTTAACGTGTTGTCCAAATTGAGCCAATGTGTTTGAAGGATTTTAAAAATGAATAGTGGCACCTCATGTTGCAGGTTCTAACATAACAGCACAGAAAAATAGTGCTTCATTTCACAGTGCCCCCTGAAATTCATATACCTAAAATGGTAGCATTACACCTAAGTAAAATTCTGTATAGAAATTTCCCATTTGTGTGCGTCTTGTGACCCAAATACCACATAAAAGATAATTGATTCCACTGCCAGAAATCATTCAACTTGTTAAAAATAAAAATAAAAGTGGGGCCATCCTAAAGTTGACCAATTGCTGACCAATGTTGCACTGTCAACAAACCTGTTTCTTAAATTGTCTTCAGTATCACATTATTGCACATTGTATCCTCAGTTAACCATCATAAACACTGGAATGACTGACCATCATACAGCAAGGGAACACTTCAAACACTGAAGTATTGTATCCTACATTTTACACTCTGCTGTTCTAGCTTACCATAGCATTTTTTCCTATACAGGCTATATGTAAGTCCTAATGGTTTCAATGATTTTCTATAATAACACGCACCATATTTTTAGTGTACGTGGTGACTGCTGCATTTAGCACATTTATCACCTTTATTATCCTTCCCTCAGAGTTATTGGCTGCATTCCCACTGCATGCAGTTAGGTTGTTTAAATCCCAATGGGGTTTAAGCAGCCTAAATACAAGCAGGATTTTAGCACTGGTCTCTTTCTACAGTCTGCTTTATTTTGTTTTATGGTGTCTGCTACTGTACATGGTATTAGTAATGGTGCTGTAAATTGTGCATTTTATTAGAAATTCTTTATCAATCTATCTTAAAGTAAAGGATACAAGGAAGAATTGTTCTCTGTTGTTTGGTATCCTTTATCTCCTTTGTACTGTACCATAAGGATTTCTGAATAATGTGATCACTGGCAATTTGTCTTCATCAGAGAAATTAAGCTTCTCCTTGTGGACAAACTTTTAAAGGGAATATCTTTTTTAGTCATTTACAAATGCAACACATTTTCCCCATTTATTTTTAAAGTAAGAGCTTTGTGACTTGCAAAGGTAGAATTAACAAAAATAATTGCTTCATTAAAAATGCAGTCTTTTACATATCTACTCAGAAGTAAGTGCCTTTGAGTTTAATGGGACTTACTCCCAGAGACGTCTGTATCAGATTCATTTTGAAAAGCTGTGCTATTATTATTGAAAATAAAATCTGACAAAACTTGGGTAGAGGACATAAAATACACAAACAACCAGTGGAAATATTCATTCATTCATTCATGGCCTCTGGGCAGTTCACAAAGCTTTAAAATCAGCAAAATACATTCAAATATTTTTTTTAAAAAAAATCCATACACAATCTAAACCAAATACAGAAATCAGCAGAAAAACAACACAGAGCAACATAAAGTAAGTATCAAAAGGCATTAATGCCTGTTGTAAAAATGGGGAAAATACATCTTTAGGTTGGCTCCAGACTAAGTTATGTCATGGGACAATTGCCTTCTACCAATGGGACATTAGTCATGAACTTAACTTAAATTCCATTGATGGCAATGGAAATTAAGTTGAATAAGGAGAGCAATCCTATAACACCAAGACAGCGTCTGGAGGACACAGGATATTTTGGGATTCCTGGATCTGAGGCTGAAGATAAGCACTCCAACCTTGGGACCAAGAAACCGAGCTTCCTCCCCTTCCCCCACTGGAGAGAACTGCACCGGCTGCTTCAATGAGTTTGCAAATGTGGGCTTGTAGAGAGGTGAAAGGGATCCGTCTTACTGGGTGGGGAGGGGAGGAGACTGGGGACGTGGGGATCCAAGCTATCCCCAGTCGTCCCCACAGTCCTTCTCTCCCCCTCCCCGAAGCCTCTGCTAGATGGGCAAAATGCCAAAAAGGCCAAGCAGGAGGCATGATGCACCTCCTGCTCTGCACTGGATACTTGTAAGCCTCCAAGTTTGGAGGCTTTTGAGTACCTAGGGCAGATCCATTAGGTTTGCACCCTGGCTTACAGTGAAATCTTATGCATACCTACTCAGAAGTAAGTCCTTTATGAGTTCCATTGGGCTTGTGCTTAGACAAATAGGTATAGGATTGCAGCCTTTGAATCCAATCCTATTTTCTTCAAATGGATGCTATACACACACTCTCATACACACACATTGGTTTTATTTAGGGGTGTGCATCGGATCGGATCCGATCCACGATCCGAATCCGATCCGACCCAAAATCGGGAAAATCCGATCCGATCCGATCCGATCCGGACAACCTCCGATCCGATCCGATCCGATCCGATGAGGTCCGATCCGGATCGGACGCCATTTTGAATGCTTTTTCCCATAGCCAAGTATTGTTTTACAAAAACGCCTATAACTTTTTCATTTTTAAAGATAGAAGGATGAAACTTGGGCACATTGTAGACTGGTTAGGGGTAGTTATCTGTGAGAAATTTCAGAAAGATTGGTGCATGCATTTTGTGGCAATTAATTTTTTAATAAATACCCAGGAATGCCTATAACTTTGTCATTTTTAAAGTTACACACATGAAACTTTGCCACATTGTAGGGGGTACCTTGGGACCTATGTGTGTGAAATTTCAGAAACGTAGGTGCTTGTCTTGTGTGGCAATTAATTTTTAGAAAAATGGGTAGTAGTGGGGTAAATACCGTTACGCCTCCCATTTTTTTATTTTTGAAGATACAAACAGGAAACTTGGGCACATTACAGGTACCACTTGCCTTGATATGTGTGTGAAATTTCAGAAACATTGGAGCTTTCCTTGTGTGGCAATTAATTTTTGAAACAATGAGGAAAGAAACACCTATAACTTTGTCATTTTTAAAGTTACACACATGAAACTTTGCCACATTGTAGGTGGTACCTTGGGACCCATGTGTGTGAAATTTCGGAAACGTAGGTGCTTGCCTTGTGTGGCAATTAATTTTTTAATAAATACCCAGGAATGCCTATAACTTTGTCATTTTTAAAGTTACACACATGAAACTTTGCCACATTGTAGGTGGTACCTTGGGACCTATGTGTGTGAAATTTCGGAAACGTAGGTGCTTGCCTTGTGTGGCAATTAATTTTAGAAAAATGGGTAGTGGTGGGGTAAATACAGTTACGCCTCCCACTTTTTTATTTTTGAAGATACAAACAGGAAACATGGGCACATTACAGGTACCACTTGGCTTGATATGTGTGTAAAATTTCAGACAGCTGGGTCCAGGCATGTGGTGGCAAGGTATTTTTGAAACAATGAGGAAAGAAACGCCTATAACTTTTTTATTTTAAAAGTTAGAAGTCTGAACATTGCTCACTTTGTAGATGGGTTAGGGGTAGATATGTGTCAGAAATTTCAGAATTATAGGTCCAGGCATTTGATGGCTATGGAATTTTTAAATTACATGTTTCAAAAAAATTTCTACAGAGGCCAGGTCTTCCCCTCCCGCTTCCCGCGAAGAAAAGGAAACACTCTCTCGTCTCGATCCCTTTGATCCTTGCTAGTAGTATCCATTACAGGGCTCGTGTCTGCTTTCACTTTGTACTCAAGCAGACACGAGCCCTGTAATGGATACTACCAAGGATCAAAGGGATCGAGACCAGAGTGATCCTTCCTTGCACGCATGGCTGCAAAACTCAGCTAGGCTCAGCCGTTCTGCTTGAAAAGTGAAAGTAGGAAAGGAAACACGAGCCCTGTAATGGATACTACTAGCAAGGATCAAAGGGATCGAGACGAGAGAGTGTTTCCTTTTCTTCGCGGGAAGCGGGAGGGGAAGACCTGGCCTCTGTAGAAATTTTTTTGAAACATGTAATTTAAAAATTCCATAGCCATCAAATGCCTGGACCTATAATTCTGAAATTTCTGACACATATCTACCCCTAACCCATCTACAAAGTGAGCAATGTTCAGACTTCTATCTTTTAAAATAAAAAAGTTATAGGCGTTTCTTTCCTCATTGTTTCAAAAATACCTTGCCACCACATGCCTGGACCCAGCTGTCTGAAATTTTACACACATATCAAGCCAAGTGGTACCTGTAATGTGCCCATGTTTCCTGTTTGTATCTTCAAAAATAAAAAAGTGGGAGGCGTAACTGTATTTACCCCACCACTACCCATTTTTCTAAAATTAATTGCCACACAAGGCAAGCACCTACGTTTCCGAAATTTCACACACATAGGTCCCAAGGTACCGCCTACAATGTGGCAAAGTTTCATGTGTGTAACTTTAAAAATGACAAAGTTATAGGCATTCCTGGGTATTTATTAAAAAATTAATTGCCACACAAGGCAAGCACCTACGTTTCCGAAATTTCACACACATGGGTCCCAAGGTACCACCTACAATGTGGCAAAGTTTCATGTGTGTAACTTTAAAAATGACAAAGTTATAGGTGTTTCTTTCCTCATTGTTTCAAAAATTAATTGCCACACAAGGAAAGCTCCAATGTTTCTGAAATTTCACACACATATCAAGGCAAGTGGTACCTGTAATGTGCCCAAGTTTCCTGTTTGTATCTTCAAAAATAAAAAAATGGGAGGCGTAACTGTATTTACCCCACTACTACCCATTTTTCTAAAAATTAATTGCCACACAAGACAAGCACCTACGTTTCTGAAATTTCACACACATAGGTCCCAAGGTACCCCCTACAATGTGGCAAAGTTTCATGTGTGTAACTTTAAAAATGACAAAGTTATAGGCATTCCTGGGTATTTATTAAAAAATTAATTGCCACAAAATGCATGCACCAATCTTTCTGAAATTTCTCACAGATAACTACCCCTAACCAGTCTACAATGTGCCCAAGTTTCATCCTTCTATCTTTAAAAATGAAAAAGTTATAGGCGTTTTTGTAAAACAATACTTGGCTATGGGAAAAAGCATTCAAAATGGCGTCCGATCCGGATCGGACATCTGGTCCGATCCGATCCGACCAGCCTCCGATCCGATCCGATCCGATCCGACCCCCCAGGTCCGATTCCGATCCGCTATCCGATCCGATCCGGGGGGTCAGTGCACATCCCTAGTTTTATTTACTATCCTTTTAAGAAATAGTTTAGTTTAATATTATTAATATAGCTAATTCTAATACAAAATGCTTTACATTATTTGTCATCATGTTACAACTTTAAAAACAAAAACCATTATACTAAAATATAATCTGCAACACTCTCTTGAGTATTATTGTTTCAGAAATGTATACATAAAGCTCAATTATAACACAGGTACAGCCTTGGTGATCTGAAGTCATGATGTATAGCAGTGTTCCCATGGGACATTCTGTCCAACATTTCAAAGGAAAGAAAGGTTGATTGCTCAAAGCAGCCAGGCTGCCACTTGATGCAGTAGCAAACTTATTTGTTTTTTCTTTAAAAACACACGCACACACATACACAAAGAAAACCTTGGTCACCTCATCTCTAAAAGTCAGCCCACTCACCCCCGGTCAGCCCAACCAACCCCGGAAAGTTCTTTGATTTACTTGTCCCCAAAAGTTGCTAATCTTCCCCTCCCCCAGATCTTTGCAGGGCAATGCTTCTGTGACCCTAATCCAACACCATTTAGGCATAAAAAGAGCAATATGCATAAAATCCCAGCCAGACAAAAGTAATGCAATAGTTTGCCTGGGATGGGAGAGACTAAGGCTGTGTTCAGACAACACGATAGTCAATGGTGGGGTAATAATCAACAGAGTTTATCTAGGGGGTTCTCCCCACACAACAAGATAATTAATATGAGTTGACTGTTAGTCCATGCTAAATTGACTCACATATCCCCTGCCCTCGTTTTCCCCTCGTTGTTTATTGTGTTGTCTGAACCCAGTCTAAATCATTTGCAAGTGTGATTTGTTCATTTAAGTTAGGTTTGCACAAAACCTGTTTCTATGTTTGGTCACTTGCTGAATGAAGATACTAGTGTATGTCACCAAATATAGGCTGACCATCTGAAAAGGAGGACAGGGCTCATGTAACTTTAACAGTTGTAAAGAAAAGGGAATTTCAGCCAGTGTCATTTGTATGCAATTAGTTCCTGGTGAAATTCCCTCTTCATCACAACTGTTAAAGTTGCAGGGGCCCTGCCTTCTTTTGTATATGGTCACTCTAGTATAGTGCCTGCAACTTTAACTGTTGTGATGAAGAGGGAATTTCAGCAGGAACTAATTGCATACAAATGGCACTGGCTGAAATTCCCTTTTCTCTACAACTGTTAAAGTAACATGAGCCCTGTCCTCCTTGTCAGATGGTCAGCCTACCAAATATCTCAAAATGAGTCATTTGTACATACTCACAAATGTTGTTTAATTAGTTCCACAAAGACCGAAACAATATAGAGCAGGGATAGGCAAAAACCAGATCTCTGGGTGATGTGTAACTGATCAGCAAGAGTTTCTCATGCCCAATTGTCTAAAAATGCCTACAACTAAAAAACTTTTGTCTTCTCAATTAGGTTGCTATAACTCAGGGGTGTATTTTTGCGTAAAGGAAATTGTGAGGTCACTATTGATCACAAACTCTTGGGCTGTGAATGTGCACAGAGCCACGCAACTCTTTAATTCTTAGTGTATATCTGTCATTATTTCACACCTGACTGTGGTTGGAGCACCTGAAAGTTTTAGTAAAACAAAAACAAGTAGTTCTCCTTAATCTAAAGTCTGCCTACCCACGATATACTGGGCATAAATTAATACTCAATATTAATTAATGGATGGTGTTGTTAAATAATGAGGCAAAAGACAGCATGTTGATATTAGGTCCAAATTAAAGATTTCACACTTACACTACAGGGAGTCTCATTATTAAGATGAGTTGTGATGTGTTATTATAGGCACAATTGTCAGAATTTCTAAGGAGCAGAGGAGTTCTCTGGATTTCATTCCTTCTCCTCGTATTAAGTGGTGTTGTGGCCTGTTGCCAGGCCATCTCAGGCTGTGATCACATAAGCTAAGCAGGATCAATTTAAATGAGCCTGGAATTATTTAAAACCAACTAAGCCTATGGACAAAGTGCAGCTGAAGAAGCCACTATGCATTCCTATCAGAATGATGAAGGATGGCTATATTATAAATTGAACAGATAATATCTTGGATAGGAAGTCAAGGCTGTAGAACATCAATAATTTTACATCACAACCATCTACACCATATGCTATTTTTTTTAAAAAAAAAAATAGCATCATTATGTGATACCACCACTCCCAATGTAAGTTGGTCTGCTGTTGACGTTTTTTTTTTAAAAAAATTGGTAGATGCTGCTTATCTTCTTTTATTGTTGTTTTTAATTGTGTTTTTAATTTTTTTGTTTTTATATTATGTTTTAATTAAGGTTTTGGTTTTTATATGGATTTTACTGTTAGCCACCTTGAGTGCCTTTCTCTGCCATAAAAGCAAGATATTAAATAAATAATAAATAAATAAATAAATAAATGTTGCCACTTCTAATCTATAGTTGACATTTATTTGGGGGCAAATTCTCTAAACCCAATATTGTTGCAAAAATAGTAATTGATATTCTAATGAAGTGGATCCTAGTCCATGAAAGTTTATGCTAGAATAAATTGTTCATCTTTAAGATGCTTCATGGCTCTGTTGTTTTGGATAATTTTAGTTTCTCTCAACAATTCCCAATTGTACAGGCAGTATCCAGTTCAACACTACTGCTAACATCAGTTACGTTCTGATAGCATAAGCAACTTCCAGTGCAACACTAAAAGTGTTTGCTGGTGCAAATCCATTGCACTAGCAAATGCCATTGGCATTGCACTATGCTACTAGTTGCTTAAACTTAGCAGAACATAATTTTTGTTAATTATATTGTTGAATTGGACACTGCCACTTAACAATAGGGATTCTGCTCCATGGGTACCATTCAACTGTGTCTCCGTATTAGCACTAATAATGTTGCACTAGTGTAAACCAACACCTGTGCAAAGTAACTAGTACTTGCTAGGACAATGGAGAAAAGTGCTGGTTTGCTGTGAAAATTCGGTGACAAATCATTGTGTTTTCCTATTGCCATATTTCTCACTAGTGCTAGTGCTGGGGCACAGTTAAATACTATTCCCTAAGTGCAAGAGCCATATGTACAGAGAAGCAGGTTCTGCACATGTATTCCTACATAGATGAGGAGTCACACATAGAAATGGATGCTGAGGGCATGATTTTCACCCAGCCTGATACCAAGGCTACTCACATTTAGTCCTGCTAGCTACTTTGAATTCATCTCTTCAGGAAGAGAGCAAGGAGATGGATTTAATTTGTGCCACTCCAGGTTGTAGTAACATATAATCAGGTGTTTAAGATTGAACGATGGCACCCAAACTTTATGTGTTAGTGACAGGAAATAACAATGTGCATGCCCACATTAATATTTGCTTACAAGGGAGCAAGTGCCACTGAACTCAACGGAGCTTTCTTCTCAAAAGGATTGTGCTATCACTCACTATCATTTAGCCAGAGTAATCATTTTTATTTCCCTCAACATTGGTCTTGTTAGGAAGTTTTACCCACATTAAGATGTCATAATAATACTTTAGGGCCAAAATTGATGTGCTATCAGAGATTTGGAACTTCTGCAATACTTGTTTTTTGTTTTCTATATGGGGCTGCTTTGAAGGGGCAGGCTGGGAAAAGGTTTTAACTCTTTCCTTTTACTGCCTTCCCACCCTCTTCCTGAAGCTGCTATATGCTCCCCAGTGGAAGCTGGTGGCTCCGGTGTCAGTGCGCGGTGCATCTGCTATGGGTTTCAGTCAGAACTTTAATGGTCCTGACTGAAACCCAGAGTGGATTCCCTGCCCCACTGACATTGGACATTCTTCACTGATGCTCCCTGCAGATGTAAGACAGATAAAGCACCTGTTAAGTAGTAAAAGTAAAATGATGGGAGATCCCCTGCATCACATGTAGATACTGTAACAACAGCCTTCTCCAAGCTAGTGCCCTCCAAATGTTGTGGACTACAGTCCTAACATTCTGACCATTGACCAGAATAATGGGAGTTGAACATCAAAAGTTGGTTATGGCTGTTGTAACATGTTTAGGGAGAAATTCATAATCTTTGTTTAAGAATTAGACTACCAGGAAATAAATGTTACATCCATTGATTTCCTTAGAGCTCCACAATGTAATCAATAGATAGCATATGATATTTAAGCAACACAGAGTGAAGAAATTCCACTAAAGAGGCAGGAAAAGGAGAAAATCAAAAAGACTGCAAAGAAAGGTATATTACTAGTAATATATCAGGGGAGAGAGGTATGTCTATTGAATATGCTATTTATTTTCATTGATATATATACACACATACTGAAGCTGTACTCTTTTTTCTTACATGATGTACACTTAACTGCAACTAGCCTCCCTTGGTATCTACGATTTCAACATAGGTTCCTGGTAATTTGGGCAGCCAAAAGATTTGGCCTCTTGTATCTGGGATTACATTCCACGCATATTTCCTGATAGGACAGTCCGCCTTCTTGAAAACTACAGCCTTGCTCTAATTACACATAATGTTTTTATATTCTCCAGACTGGATTCAGATAGTGACAATACCAGCCAGACAAAAATATTTAATTGCAGAGAAGTTTCTTTGGGGATTCATATTTATGGAGTCTGAATGTCTGTGGCATTTCTCTCTTTTGGCAGGATGCAGAGGTTTTTTAACCTACCATCACCTGATCATCAGCAACCCAAAACAACATGCAATGGCCTCCTAAAATCAGTTGAGCTGGCTGTCTGCCCTGTTTCTGTTGTTCTAGTAGAGCCAGAGTAAGCACATTGGGTCAAGAGACACAAAATTACTCAGTCAAAACGAAACATCTGGGCTTTGCTCCAGGCTGGCCATTGCCTTTCTAGAAGCAGTACTGTTCTGAAGGAGGTACTGAGGTGACAAACGGTGTTGATTTAGGACACACAGTTGTCAGTTCATGTTGTGTAAAGTAAGTGGCATTAAAGGACATTGAAAACATCAAAATTGGGTTTTGAGTGGACTCAGTAGAAGTAGACCACATCTTCAGAAACTACGACTTATAAATTATTGCTGATTGTAACAAATTATCATGCAAATTGTGTGACAGACCATATAGTTATGAAGAAGAAGAAGAAGAAGAAGAAGAAGAAGAAGAAGAAGAAGAAGAAGAAGAAGAAGAAGGTGGCGTTGGGTACAATGGCCCCCTGCCATCCATGCCTGGAAAGAGTTCTGTGAAAGGAAGGCCTTCAATCTAGTGGAGATTCCCATACCACACCAATTTCCTCTTCACTCTTGCAGTCCCCTGCACCAACTCCTATGGTGCTCCAGAGCGTTCTTTGGCAGGAGGGTTCCAGAAGAAAGGGGAATTGGTGAAAAATTGCCTCCCTTCTTGTTGCAGACACTGGGAACACACTTTCTATCAATGGATTATGGATCAAAAATGACAAAACAAACAATAACACTGTTATTTTGATTTCCCAAAGGCTCAAGATATGTTACAGAATAAAGTAAGGATGAAATAACTCAACGTAGAATAGGTTACAGGTGTCTATACACTGTTTCCCTTCTACCTCACTCCTCTAGCTCTCATGTACCTGGTAGCTCATCTACTGAGCTTTCCTTCTTTGTGGTGCTGCTAGTTAATGCCAGGTCATTCCACAATAAGACTGCTATTATTCATGATTTAATCATGGATGAGAAGGCTGACCCAGCATGGATTACTGAAACTGGGTGAGCTGGGTGGAGTTGATCTGACTCAGCTCTACCCACATGGGTACTCATTGCAGAACTAACATAGTTTGGAGGGCTGGGGTGGGGGAGTCACCGTGATTCATAGATCTTCCATCTCTATCACCAGGAAACCACTCCACTTGGAGCAGGCCTTGAGGGGTTGCACCTGGTGTTGGGCCATAGAGACAGATTGGTGATGCTGCTAGTATTCTGTCCACCATGCTGTCCAGCATCCTCCCTGACTGAGCTGGAGGAGGTGGTCTTGAGTGTGGTCTTGGAGGAATCCAGGATGGTTGTTCTGGATGACTTCAACTTCCATGATGAGGCCATTTCTGGAGCTCCAGCTTGGGACTTCATGGACTCCATGACAACCATGGAGCTGTCTCAGTTTGTCACTGGCCCAACACATGAAGCAGGGCACACCCTTGATTTGGCTTTTGCTCCAAGTTGTGAGATGAAGATTGGAGGGGTCCAAGTAACCCCATTGTCATGGTCGGACCATTTCCCGGTGAGATTTGAACTCACGGCATTACTCCCCTCCTACAAGGGTGGGGGACCCATTCAGAAGGACTGCCCCAAGAGACTGATGGAATCCAACAGATTCCTGAATGTTCTTGGGGATTTTCCAGTGGAGAGAGTTGGTGATCCAACTGAGGCCCTAGCCTCACTGTGGAACAGTGAGATGTGGTGGGTCATTGACTTGATTGCACCTGAGTGCCCTCTCCAGCCCTGTAGAGCCCGCTCTGCTCCTTAGTATACTAGGGAACAGTGGTCAATGAAACAGGCAGGATGTTGGCTAGAGCACAAATGGCATAAGACTTGAAGTGAAGATGACTGAGCAGGCTCTAGAGTGCATAATTGTGCCTATTGCGTGACAGTGCGGGCAGCAAAGAAAGCTTATTTTGCTGCCTCCATTGTGTCCTCAAGTAGCCATCCAGTGGAGCTCTTCTGGGTGGTCCGGGGGCTTTTAACACCCTCCACAGGAAATGGGGCTCTGGCCCCATCGAGGACCCGCTATGACCTTTTTGCATCACACTTTGAGCACAAAATCGCTTGTGTCCGCAGCAAGCTTGACCCTGTTGTTAATGCAGCTCCAGTTGACGTGTCTGATGCCTCCAGATGCCTGATTTTGTGGGATCAATTCCAGTTATTGTGGCCTGATGACGTGGACAAGGTGCTTGCAGCAATGCGACCAACCACTTGCCCTCTCGATCCTTGTCCCTCCTGGCTTATAAGAGTGAGCCAGGGGATGATAAATACTTTCCTTCAGGAAGAGTGGTCCCTGATGTCCTTAATGAGGCAGTAGTGTGACCACTCCTGAAGATGCCCAATAGTATTAGATAACTACTGCCCAGTTGCAAACACCCCCTTTTTAGGGAAGGTATTTGAGAGGGTTGTAGTGGAGCAACTGCAGGCACTCTTGAAGGATACTGATTATCTAGGCCCATTCCAGTCTGAGTTTCGATCTGGTTAAGGGACTGAATCAGCCATGGTCACCCTGATGGATGACCTCTATCGAGAGAGGGACAGGGGGAGTGCAACCCTGTTAATTCTGCTCAATTTTTCATCAGCTTTTGATCCCATTGACCATGGTAGCCTCCTGGATTGACTTTGTGGGATGGGAGTCAAAGGCACTGTGCTACAGTGGTTCCTAGGGGTCATTTTCAGAGAGTAACATTGGGTGACCATTCCTCGGCCCCTTGGCAATTGAGCTATGGGTTGCTGTAAGACACCAACTTGTCCCCAATGTTATTTAACATCTATATGAAGCCGCTGGGAGCGGTCATTAGGGGATTTGGAGATACATGCCATCAACATGCTGATGACACACAGCTCTATCTCCCTGTGACAACTGAATCATGTGAGGCTGTGCAGATCCTGAACTAGTGCCTAGCAGGGGTTTTTTAAAGCAAATTTTCCAACTGCACAAATGCCTTGTCAGACACCCCCTGCCCCCACCCCCGCCCAAGCCAAACACATTATTTCTCTTTCACAGGGAAAAAACCCTGGTGCCTAGACTCAGTAATGGGCTGAATGAAGGCCAATAAACTGAAGCTGAATCCTGGCAAGATGGAAGCCCTGTGGATGAGTAGTTCCTGATTCTGGGAGATAGGCTCATTGCCTGTTCTGGTTGCACTCCCTCTGAAAAATTGGTTTGTAGTTTGGGGGTGCTCTTACATCCATCACTGTCACTGGAGGCTCAAGTGGCCACGGTGGCTTGGAGTGCTTTTACCAGCTTCGGCTGGTTCGCCAGCTATGGCCTCTCTTGAACAGGGATAGCTTGGCCACAGTGGTACAGGCATTGGTAACTTCAATATTGGATTACTGCAATGCGCTCTATGTGAGGCTGAACTTAAAGCTGCTCTGGAAGATGGAACTAGCGCAGAATGCTGCAGTTCAGCTGTTGTCCAGAGCTGCCCCTTTCCAGCATGTAACTTCTTTGCTGACAGAACTGCACTGGCTGCTTATTTGCTACTGGGCCAGGTTTAAGGTTCTTGTATTGGTGTACAAAGCCCTAAACAACTTGGGACCAGGATACCTGAGAGAGCAACTTCTCCCCTATCAACCTTGGGCAAAAGGCGGGATATGAATAAAGATATTATTATTATTATTATTATTATTAATAATAATAATAATAAACTGCCCGGTCACTAAGGTCATCCGAGGGCATGCTCCTGGTGGTTCCACATAGACCTATCGTCCGATTGGAGTTCACCAGGGGAAGAGCCTTCAGTGTGGTGGCCCCCCTCCAATGGAATTCCCTGACTCTGGAGGTCAGGCAGGCACCAACTTTGTATTCCTTCAGGTGCCTCCTGAAACTGTTGTTGTTCCAGGAAGCTCTCCCTTAATGACAAGCCACAGTTTATTTTGCAGTTTGTTTCTTTTAAATCTACTTTTAGTGTGTTTTTATTCTGTTTTTATTCTATTTTATTTTGTTCACCGCTCTGAAATTCTGAATGGGGAGTGGTATACAAATATTGTAAATAAAATAAATAAATAAATAAATAAAATGCTACAAAATTATGAGACTATCTAAAACAGTAGGGTTAGCCCTTCCATCCCCAATTACAAACTTTAACCCCCCCCCCCCCATGGGACAAACTATTCTACACTCATTGTCCTGAATTCTATCTGTGAGTGACATAGAATTACATCTTATTGAACAGGAGCAGATTTCTGCATGCAGAACAGGGCTTTTCTCTCTTCCTCAGCAGCCCACTTGTGGGGGTCAGAAAACCCTTCATAACGGGTGGGAATCAGAGAAATAGATGAGTCCTTATTCATCAATGGAAATGCCTTTCTGCTCATGTAGGGCACTGTTCAGGATCCAGCAATTAAATCCCACCTGACTGCCTCACCATCCTTAGCCACCCACATGCCAGATAGGCTAAACAGTTATCATCTGAAGGAATCTGACCTGGATGTCCAAGTCTGCCCCAGACATGCCAAGCTCTGCTGCATATTTATAGTGGAGTTTTCCTCTTACTGTACATTGTTACTGTACAATATTGAGGAGCAGATTTTTTAATGAAATCATCTGAATTTATTTGCGTGTGTAAGCAAGACTTTTCTCACAACAATTTACTTTAAAATGTTTTTTGCAAATGTAGAAAGGTTATGAATCATCATATGGCCTGTTATGTTTATACCAGATATGCAAAATAATGTCTCCCCCCATTTTTTGTTGATAAAATAGCTGAAGGTACCACAAATAGTTTAGATGTTGAAATCATCACCTCTCATGAGGGCAAATTGCCCTAAGAACAATTTGTTCCATTTAGATTAGTAAACTGAATGAATGAATACACTTCTAGCTAATTCCTAAATGCCTAATGGAATAAAAATGTTTTGATTCTTTTTCATATGTAATGACTAAAGAATTGGTCAATAATGTCAAAAACGTATCCTAGAGTGAAGTGTTGCAATAAAAGTGACATTGGTATGGCAGAAAGCTATGCTGGCACTATCAGGTAGGATTATAATACTGGGAGAGAAATTGGTCCTGAAATTGTTCCAGCAATCAAGTTTTTTTAAATATAAAAATATATATGTAAAAGACGAATCTGGGTCCATGAGAGGGAATCTCAAAATCATATATGCTTATCTTATTGCTCAGGGGACAAGAACTTGAAGACTGAGCACCATGAAATGTCATGAGTAGCAGGGTGAGAGATTGTTGCTGCATTGGCCTTGTAAAAACCCTCATATCCACTAAGACCAAGGGTGGGTAATGTCTGGGGTTGGGGGGCACATTGACCCATCAAACCCACTGGGGGGCCCACCCCACCCCTGCCACTTCCGAATTTGCTGCCACTGCTGATTTTTTTTTTTTTTTTTTTGCTTAAACCTTGTCATTGAGGCAATATCATCAGTGGAGGCAACAAGGACGGTGTCTGGGTCAGTTTTGTTGGATGATTTTAGCCCTATTCAGGCATTATGAAAAATAGTTAAACTCACTGCATGAGCAAGAATGGGGACACACCGATTGGCCCCATCCACTGACATCAAATCATATCAAAGTTGCACCCATAGGTGTCCAGTCATACAGTACGAACGCCTGCAGGGAGGTGGCCTTCGATGTACAGAATTCAGAACCCTGAACGTTTGGGGTTCTTGCTCACATGGAAGCTTCATCGCTTAGGTATTTGTGCTGTGGATCAAGCTACAATATGATGTGACTTTGGGGGCAGGGTCACTTAGCACATGGTGAGTTTCACCACTTTTGATAACACCTGAAGAGGGCTTTTTTCAGGCCCTGGAGGAACCTCCAGGAATTGGTTTGGGACTTTGTGGAAACCTCACTCCAGCTGAAGCTCTGAACCAACCTGCAGTAGTCCAACTGAAGATCTGGAGGAAACTTTAGCAGCTTGAAATGCTCCATCTCAGGGATGCCTTACTTGCTCCTGGCGAATAAACCCTCCAACCCTATCAGTTATGGTACAGTTCTGGATAGGCTATTAAACTGCATATTGGAGGCATTGCCTGATGGTGTTTCCTATCCTGTCTTCATAGCCCAAACTGGGGTGCTGAGAGAGTCAACCCCATGGCAGCTTTATCTCAAGCTTTGCAGGGATTCATTCTCTTCCTTGTGCTGTTAACGTTTACATAAAACCACTGGGAGAGGTCATTCGAAAATATGGTGTGAGCTGTCACCAATATGCTGATGGCACACACCTTTACCTCTTTTCCCTCAAAAGTCAGGTGAGTTTGTGGTGTCCTAAATCATTGCCTGAGCATGGTAATGGACTAGATCAGGATCAATAAATTGAAACTTAATCCAGACAAGATGGAGGTACTGTTGCTGGATGTTTTGTGTGCTAAAGTTGAGTGGAGTTCAACCTGTCCTGAAGGGCATGGGTCTCTCTCTAAAGGATGAGGTTCACAGATTGGGGGTGCTTGTTAAAAGTAGCCTCCACATGCCCCATCTCCCAGATACCCCCCAATTCCCTTCCACATGTGCTGGAAAGAGGATACATTGGGCAGACTTTCTTCATATGCTCCAGCCCAACTGATTGACAGGAGGGAAGGAGGCACAATCTCAGTGTCCTTGGGGCAAAGGGTTGCCTACCCCTTCCATGATATGTAGAACACCTATGGGATGCCTAGAGCACAGCCCTTTGGAGCAGTCATAGGGGACAGAAAGGTTCTTTTTCAGGAGATTCAGAGAGGGAGAGAGGGAGATATGAGTGAGGAGAGACATAGAGGAGACTATACAGACAGGGAATAAAAAGGGTCACCCAGAGTAGATAGTGAATGAAAGAAAAGCAGCCTTCTGCCCTTACTGAGCATTTGTCCAGCTGCAGCTCCACAGCCAGGAAGTAACAGATGAATTTATATGGTATCCATACATGTTTCTAACCATATTTGTTAAGATTATGATATTTATTTTCTAGACACAGGTCTAATCTGTCTTTCTGTTGACAGAGTTGAGCAGAGCATCCATACTACCTAGAAACAACTAAGTCACCCAACTCCATCTTATCCAAAAGCTTAACACAAAAACTAGTCACTCAAACATTTTGTTGTATTTACCATAGGTTGTTGTAATTCCTTTCAGGGCAAATATTTACAACCAAGGGGAGAAAAGGGGTTCACTTAGTATCCTTCACTGCAAGATATATCCTATATTTGATATTCCCTGATCTTCCTTCCGATGATTAGAAATATCGAATACTCTCAAAAGGGGAATGCTTGATAAGGTGCATCTGGTAAATGGACCTGTCAAAAACCAGTGCTGAGTCTAGGAATAGAAGCCAAATACCTGTTTCCATCTCTTTCTCCAGCTTATGCATCCCTGTGTGCTTTTATTCTCTTGTTCTTTAGCATAATGAGCATGCAATTATATATTTACAAAGATGATGTGTCAGCTGTACACAACTAGCTAAATCCACCTTTCCCCTTCTGATTCTAAAAGAAAACTCCTTGAGGACAACTGGACATTTATGACATTTATATATACAAAAGTAAAACTGCTCATAAAGTCCCTCAGTGCAGTGCCATAAAGCAAGACGTGGATAGGGCTCCCTGAAGTTGCAAAAGTAAACACCCAAGGCCAGAATAAATTGATATAAATAAACATTGTTAGCAGCAGCTGATCCAACAGATAGTAAAAAACAGAGCAATGTATGATGATTTATGGTGTTCAAAGGTAAGTGTTCAAAACCACATTGAGAAATGTGCAGCACGGTGCTCGGAGACTGTTAAAAGCCAGAGAAGGCGCCATTACTGGATATTTTGAAAGAGCCACTGTGCTTACACATTAATCATTTCATTGGTTCAATACACAATGTTGCTGCCTTTTTAAACTGAGAGACAAAATGCTTTCCTATATCCTTGCCTGCCTTTGTGACTTGAAAAGGCAGATTCCATCCCTGGCTGGTCATTTAACCATTTTGTAACTTTCCCCTTCTCATTATTTCTCCATGTATGAAGGCAATACTACAGGCATGATCCATAGAACTACAGCAGTAATTCTGCACCTCCAAAGGCGCCTCGGATTCAAGCTTCTTAAACCAGGGGTAGAAAACCTTTTGGGGCTATGAGTGTATTTGGCCATTTAATAAACTGCCCTGGACCCCACCATGTCATGTCCCATTAGTAGGCTGACCATATGAAAAGGAGGACAGGGCTCATGTAACTTTAACAGTTGTAGAGAAAAGGGAATTTCAGCCAGTGTCATTTGTATGCAATTAGTTCCTGGTGAAATTCCCTCTTCATTACAACAGTTAAAGCTGCAGGGGCCCTGCCCTCTTTTGTATATGGTCACTCTAGTATAGTGCATGCAACTTGAATTGCTGTGATGAAGAGGGGATTTCACCAGGTACTAATTGCATACAAACAATGCCAGCTGAAATTCCCTTTTCTCTGCAACTGTTAAAGTTACATGAGCCCTGTCCTCCTTTTCATATGGTCAGCCTACCCATTAATAACTATCTTTGAAACTGTGAGAACTTTGAAAGGTTGTTTGTTTTAATTAATTAAAAATCTACTTGTGCCTAAATAAAACTTCCAAGCCTAGATTCTCTGTCAGCCAAAACTGGGGAGAACAATCCTACAATATTCTTAGGAAGTAGAGGCACATCAACAATTACCTCAAAATTTACTGAAGGATCTAAGAGCTAAGTGCTCTATGTGCTACTCAAAGCTAGTTGACAATGTATACTCTGTCCACAAAAAGAGCTTTAACTGTTCTTGGGCACGAGTTTGCATGAACAAATATAATGGGTGAAACTACGTGATGATGGTCAGCAACAATTCTTGTTCCCACAGGGGGCACTTTTTCCTAACCACTGTAAACACAGGAATCATTATTAATCGTATCTGTGTCCATCTAAAATTAATCTTCAAGACTTCTAATACATATTCTGGGGACAGATTTCTATTTGATATCTATCAATTGGTTTCTGAGAACACAGAACAAAATGGATTCCACAGCTGTTGTGTGTGTGTGTAGATTTTGAATTGCCAGGCACAGCACAGGTGCTCTTCTCTGTTCTAGGTGAGATTTAGAGTCTAGAGGTCATGCAGCTGATATTTTAAGCACTGGGAAGCAAACACACGAAGAGAGTTTCTTTGGTTATTTTGTTGGAATGACTGTAAAGGGCTAGAGACAGTCAGTCAAGGTCATAATTAGGAAAAAGTAGCAACATAACAAAAAGTGTTCTGGCTAGAGCTGTACAGAAATGGCCTCTCAAATTCTCCACCCTATTTGTGGGTAGAGAAATGAAGGGGGAGCAATTTCACCAAATTTCACCAGAGGGAGGTGAACCGCTCAACCATTTTTCACACAGAAGGCTCACCATTGGCAAGGATTGTAGCACAGCTGCTTTCTTTTTTTCTAAGTATTTTTTTGTTCTGCCACTGAAGTGCTAACAGCATCAACTGCATTGGCAGTCAATGCATTTTGCAATTACTACATTACAGGTGTGAAGGGGACAGTGTTTTGGCTAGGTCCAGGGGAGATGGAGCTAGTCCTGAGCCAAAATCTGTCCTTCAATTTCCTGAAAGTTTTCTTTCCCTAGGAAAGAAGCTTCCATTGTTCTTCCTCATTTTCTGGGTGTTTCATAATTTATTTTGAGTTATTTAGGTAGTATTTTTGAGCTTTCCTAATCATTGTTAGGTAACCAAGAGTGCTGTGTGCACATTTTCAATCTATTATTCAATTCTCCATTGCTCTGCAGCTCCCAGGCTGCCTGCATTTCCTGATTTGAAAAAAACAAAAACCCTACTGGATGAATTACGAAAAGTTGTTTTCCCCTGGGCTTAACTGAAATGTGGGAAGCCAAGGAGGGTACAGGTTCCTGGAGAGATAGTTATACAATGAACAAGACATCCACACATTCAATAAACAGGACACTCACACTTTACTTTACCTAAGTAAGGTAAATAGACTGACCATATGAAAAGGAGGACAGGGCTCATGTAACTTTAACAGTGTAGAGAAAAGGGAATTTTAGCCAGGGTCATTTGTATGCAATTAGTTCCTGGTGAAATTCCCTCTTCATCACAACAGTTAAAGTTGCAGGTACTATACTAGGGTGACCATATACAAAAGAAGGCAGGGCCCCTGCAACTTTAACTGTTGTGATGAAGAGGGAATTTCACCAGGAACTAATTGCATACAAATAACCCTGGCTGAAATTCCCTTTTCTCTACAACTGTTAAAGTTACATGAGCCCTGTCCTCCTTTTCATATGGTCAGCCTAAAGGTAAACACAAGAAACACAAGCCCAAACCAAGATAATTTCTCCAAATTTTTATTCACCATTGAATTTCTTTCTGAAACCAATTTATTTTCAAACAAATTGAATGAGAATGGTTGAATAAAATGTGGGAGAATTTTTTTTGGCATAGCACTAGTTTTGACATCAGGTTTCAATAAAAGCCAGGATTCATCATCAGGACTAAGCTGTCAACTCTGGATTCAGTGCCAGACAGATTGTACATAATGCCTTTATACAAAAAATGAGGATCCACAGCCAGCTCCTTCACATCTGGGCTTAGGGTGCCTGGCATGTCTTTTAGAAATAAGATTCTATGTGGCACTGTCAGTTCAGGTGCAATGCCAAACCACAATTTGGGCAAACTTTGGTTTGCAGATCAGCTTCAAGTCATGGTTTCCAATTTTAATCACCAGCCAATTGCAAACCATGATTTGGGCATCTCCATAGTTGGGTGCTGTATTTGAGCTGAGTCAGACGCTGTTGTAGCATGAGCAAAGCTTTGATAGGAAACTCTTTTCTTCTACTCTCTCCTTCCCTCAGCCTTTCCTAGCAGTTCCCCCTCTGTTGTTTTCCTGGCTCCAAATCAACATGACCAGAATTTCTCTCTTTTTCTGGAGCCTCAGGCAAGGTAAGAGACTTGGGCCTGTAATTATTTGTATACTTACATGGGACTAAGGCCCACTGAACTCAGTGGAGTTTCTTCTCAACAGACAGTCATAGGGTTGTGCTGTTTGTTTTGTGACACTAGGATGACCAGATAAAATCCAGGTCAGGGCTCATGTAACTTTAACAGTTGTAGAGAAAAGGGAATTTCAGCCAGTGTCATTTGTATGCAATTAGTTCCTGGTGAAATTCCCTCTTCATCACAACAGTTAAAGGTGCATGCACTATACTAGAGCGACCATATACAAAAGAAGGCAGGGCCCCTGCAACTTTAACAGTTGTGATGAAGAGGGAATTTCACCAGGAACTAATTGCATACAAATGACACTGGCTGAAATTCCCTTTTCTCTACAACTGTTAAAGTTACATGAGACCTGACCTGGATTTTATCTGGTCACCCTAAGTGACACCCACATTACAACCTAATCCTATGCATGCATTCTCAGAAATAAGTGGAACTGAGTTCAATGGGGCTTACATAAACAGGAATAGGTATGCAGCCTTTGGTCATACATGGAACTGAAAAATGTCTCCTAATATGTTCAAAATCAGAAGTAGCTCTGAGTAAAGAGGGTATTTACAGGCTTAGGGTGAAGCTACTGAAATCTATCTGAGCAATCTTACCCTTTGTGCCTTTACTTTTAACTTTATGCTTTTGTACATTAATGTGTCTATACACACCCACGCACGCGCACGTACACACACACACTGCCCCAAAGTTCCCTAAATGCTCCTCCCATCCCTCAGCAAAACCCATTGAAAGACAATGGTCAAGGGATATCCCAAGACATGTAATTGGCACTGCAACCAGGTAATGGTAGGGCAGTACTAATCACATCATCAGAAAACCACTGCTCCTATCAGGTGTCTCAACAGTAATTTGCCTGTCACTACTGGGCATGATTGCACAGCGATTTTGTTAAAAGTCAGAAAAAAATGGAAAAAAAACCCAGGGTGGTTTCTTTTAATACTTGTATGGTATGATTGTGGAATGCACACAAGAGTTTGTCCCAACTTCCATACTATATATGTGTGGATGTGTGGTATGCTTTTGACATCTCTGTGGGATTTATAATGAAATCCAGGCCATGTGCCTTAAAGTGATCCATAATTTATAGCAATAGTGTGTTTGTTTGCCAGCTGGGTTTTCTGAAGATTAAAGCCCTCTCTTATTAAAATACACATTTGTTTCATTCAGGTATGTACATGGCAGGGTGTGTGTTTGTTGGTTAGTGTGTGTGCATGAGTGCATGCATTTCAAGTGTGCTTTATGTAACATATTTCATTCACTGGAAAAATGTGAATTTCAGAAGAAGTCAAACATGGGAGTATTTTTTCTCCCGTATGTATTGCCATCCCACTCCAACCTGCCTCTTGTACCACCCTTTGATGAAGAAACCATTTGATCCAGGCAGATCACAGAACAGATGTTAACCCCAGCGACAGCTTCTATGACAAAGGCTCAGAACAGCTATTTGAAACAGACGGTAGAATTCATTGTACAACAAAAAAAGAAGCATCAAGCTCATGACATCGCCTTTACCTTTTCTTTTTAGAGATGCAGACACAGGAATACAATAGATTGTCAGTTTCTTTGTCTAGAGAAAAATTTCCACTGGGGCAGATCGTTCTTGTAAACATAATACACCTTTGATGTCAGTAAAAACAGAAAAACCCCAAAGATACTGCTGATCAAATTTAGTCTACATTGAAAACCTAAATGGGTGGAATATAAATGTGTAATGCTGAAAAATTTACGTTGACATATATCAATCTCTATGGCTAAATCAACACAGAAATGAATGTATTTGTCTCCTTGGCAAAGTCATGCTCAGGGTCAAACAACATGTTACATTAAAGGTGTAGCATGAATGGGTGACTATATGTCAGGAAAAAAACAGGACATGTCAGGATTTTTGGCAACAAATCCGGGAAGGGGGGAAATTTCTTCAAAATTTGAAGAAAACCTTGGATTATTCCCATCCTTCCTCCACCCAAAGGCCAGCTCTACTTTATAGTCAATAAGAATTAACAAAAATGCTTACAGCTCCATCACTCTTAAGGATAAAGAGATGAAACTTGGCATCATGATAGCCCTTAGGTAGGGCTTTAGCCATGCCAGATGTGAAGCAGATCTGTTCATCCGTTGATTTTTAGAATTTTTTAAAAAAAGTTTAAGGTTTTAAAATTATTTTTTTGAAAACAACAACACTGAAGTCATACTCTTCAAACTCAGGTTATCAAATCTCCTCTTTGGGGTCTTGCGCCTTGAGCAGTTTCAGCCCTTGGCATCAAGGGGATCTTCAGTTTTTAGCTAAGAAGTCCTGGGCAAGCACGGCACCATTCCTGCTGCAGATCTGGTAAGCAGTTGGGCACCTGTAGCTCAGCAGAGGCAAGGCATCCACAGATCAAAATGAGGGAAAGGAGAGGTCAGTCAAAACAGTCATGTGTTTGTGCAGGAAGTAAACAGGAGTTCAAAGTCTGGGTGTGAAAAATGGTGCCAACGCACAAGCCTTGAGAAGCTGATGTATATAAGTGAGAAATGTGAATGGGCGAAATAGTGTGTCCGCCACCTGCAACACCCACCCTAGTGTTGGAGTAGAGGAACTTGTGACAATCATACAGAAGAACTTTAAAAATAAAAAGCCAGCCAGCCAGCCAGCTGGCAGCAAACCATATTAAGCAGCAGCTTGCAGCGGAGTGAAGATACAATCAGAAAAGATATTTGAGGGAAGGGGAGAATGTATCACACAAGAGTATAGCAACAAAGTACAGCAAAAGCTACAAAAGTAGGAGTGAAATTAATTTCAGATACATTGAATGTTTCACTTGTTATTTCAGTGATGTTAACATTAAGATGTTATGTAGAACATGTGAGCAAGGCTACGTTCAGGTGGGCAACCCCTGCCTTGGTGCTGGACATGCTCCCTGGGGGCAGACATATTGGTGGGGATGCCCCCATGGTGTCCGACCATGGTGTCCTTCTTTTTGGTTTCCGAAATATGGTCACCCTAAGCATGCAGCTCTTTATCTGTTTTTGTTTCTAAAGTTAGTGTGTGAAGTCCCTATATGAACTGGGAAGAGGTTTAATCCTTCCTTCCCAAAGTCCTGTATGGCAATAAGCCTATATACACCAGTTGCTGGGGAACATGGGTGGGAGGGTGCTGTTGCACTCAAGTATTGCTTGTGGGTTTCCCATGGGGAGCTGATTGGCCACTGTATGAACAGAAGCTGGACTAGATCGACTTTGGTCTGATCCACTATGGCTCTTCTTATGTGCTAAAGTGATCCATCTTTAGAGGTGTTCAATACATTCAAATCTCTAACACAGATTTTTTTAAGTAGGAATGGTCTGTATGTATTATCTCAGCTTGTTTAACAGAAAGGTTGTATCATATTGGTCTGTTATACAGAAAATACAGCACAGCTTTTCAGTATCATTTGTAAGTCGCACCTGTTTCAAGAAAAACAAAACAAAATACAGCACCATCACGTTTGTGTGGTTTGCATTTCTTTCTCCCCAACCCAGAGGCTGTGGTACATGGTTTTTTTCTAGGGATGTGCACACCCAAAAATATCGTATTTTATCGTTATTGGAATATCAGACCAAAAAAGATATCGTCTCTGTTAATATCGTAGGTTAATCATATCGTCTTCACGATAATGATCGGAAATCCGATATTTAATTTGCAGCCCCATTGTGCCCTATAGAGCTGATTTTTTTTTTTTTTTAGAAAAAATGCCTATAACTTCTGTATTTTCAAAGTTACAGGTTTGAAACTTGGTCACAATGCTTATGGAGTATTATTATTATTATTATTATTATTATTATTTATTACACTTATATACCGCTCCATAGCCAAAGCTCTCTGGGCAGTTATGCCTAAGTATGTGTATGAAATTTGAGATCGATCCCTCCAACCCTAGATTTTATATGAATTTATTAAAGAATGTTTAAGTTCTGACAGGTCAAAAGTTGTACAATCTTTAAAAAATTCATATAAAATACAGGGGTGGAGGGATTGATCTGAAATTTGGCGCATATGTGTAGCAACATGTGCTAGACACGTGTATGAACTTTGAGATTGATCCCTCCAACTCTCGATTTTATATGAATTTATTAAAGATCCTGCAACTTTTTGACAGGTCTGAATAAACACACGTGGCGAGCTGTCATTCTGACCTGTCAGAACTTAAACGATCATTAATAAATTCATATAAAATCGAGGGTTGGAGGGATCGATCACAAATTTTATACACATACCTAGGCATACCCCATAAGCACTGTGACCAAGTTTCAAGCCTCTAACTTTGAAAATACAGAAGTTATAGGTTTATTTATATGGCAGTCCAATAATCTGATATAATCGGGCTGAAAATTATCGGATCGGATATTTATCGGAGGTTTTCCTATCGTATCATTATAGTTAATCAGATGTCTGATAACGACCTTATCGTATCATTCTCAGACATTTAAACAATACGATCCCTAGTTTTTTCTTCTTTCAAAATCGCATGTTTGTCTCTTTCCATTGATGTCATCATTTGGGGCTGCACATGGGGAAAGCTGACTATATTGTGTTGAATTATGAACTTTCTCCCTAGAGATGAACAGGACCAGTTGTAATTCAACAAATATTCTGAGTTTACAAATACTGCCTAATATTCCAAGGTGTTTTCTTACTTCATGATAAAACAATACTGGAAAAAATGTGCCCCATCTCCAAGTCCAGTTTCTGCAGTACACACTACACTTCTTTCTATCTGCCTCCGTTCCCAACCATTATAATAATCAAACTGAAGGAATAAAAATATGTCTGTGTAAGTAAATATTAAAAAGTGAATGCTAAATCATACAAATAGAGTCCTAATCCTGATGACATATACTAAGACTCATGCTAGAAGTGGCTAGGGATGCTCATTGATGGTATATTATTCTTTCATGTAGTGCTAATTTAAGCATGTCTTACCTCCACCCATTTGTGATGGGAGGAATATTTTTACTTCCATGCCAACAGTGCCAAGTATTTGGTGGTCAGCAGGGCCTGTAAAAGCAACCACTTACATAGCATACTTAGATACCTTAGAATATAACACAGAACTCTCTCAAAGGGGAGATTTTCATGTGTTTGAAATATTGAAACTAATATTCTGTCACTAAAGCATGCATCTATTCCCATTTTGGAAAGTCTTTTAATAGCCCATTATACTCTCAACATTTTCTAATGTTAGATCAGTGGAATGATGGAAAATAAATGCAATGTAAAGCCACTTCCCAGTGTTCATGAAGGCTATCCAAGTCAGATTTCATATTTCATTTGCCATGTAAACAGACTGTTTACAGTGGTTACAGTCTTACAATGGTTACTGTGGTTCTGATCCTACCTGTGGGGCTGATTTCAGAGAATAACATTCGAGTGACTATTCCTTGGTCCCCTGGCAATTGAGCTATGGGGTTCCACAAATTAACATCTTATCTCCAATGTTGTTTAGCATCTCTATGAAGCTGCTGGGAGTGGTCATTATGAGATTTGGAGACAAGTGCCATCAGTACACTGATGACACACAGCTCTGGCTGCCTCTACAAGAGAGGTTTAAAGCTCTTTCAGGCGCTTAAATTTTTTTACCTCTACAAGGAGGGAGCGCAAATCGGGCGTAGAGGTGCGTTATTCCTCCGATTGTGCGCATTATCAAATGCGCGTTAAATCACGAAGTTTTTTTTGCGGCGGGATGTGAAGCCGGTGCGCCCTGCCTCCCGAGTGCTGCTGCTGCTGCTGCTGGCTCCCCCGCTTGGCTCCTGGCTCCGCTCCTACCGGGCTCCCGCTTACCTCTCCCTCTCGCTCTCGGTCTTCCAGCTCCCTTTTCCCTTTCTTTTCTTGCCCTGTTCCCCCCCTTGCTCCGTTTCATTCAATCACCCCATCACTTCCTTCGCTCTCCAGCATAACAACTCGCAGGGACCTGCCTTAAAGAGACAGGCGCCCGCCCGCCCTACTTCCCCCCTCCCCTCTCTCCTCTCCCCTTCAAAGGGGCTGGAACCCGTTTGCAGCTGGTCCCCAAGGTGTCGAAGGCAATAAAAACTAGAAAAAAGGGCTGCTCGGTGGATGGGGGAGAGTAGAAAGGAAGGAAAGTTGAATGAACTTCTTTGAGGCACAGGCACGCACGCACACAGCCAGAACATCGTTAATGCACTTCTCCGCCTCGCCTGCCTCTCGTGCAGAGATATTAGGCGTAAATGCGCTTCAGCGATGATGCGCATAATCACTTAACCAGGCGCAAAAGCGAATCCTTGTAGAGGGGACCTCTATCTCTCTGTGACATCAGAATCAAGAGAAGTTATGCAAGTCCTGGATCAGTGCCTAAATGCAGTAATGGGCTGGATGAGGGCCAATAAACTAAAACTGAATCCTAGCAAAATGGAAGCCCTCTGAGTGAGGGGTTCCCAGGTGCGGAGATAGTCTCACTGCCTGTTCTGGATGGGGTTGCAGTCCCTCTGAAAGATCAGGTCCATAGTTTGGAAGTACTCCTCGATAAATCACTGTCGTGGAGCCCAAGTAGTTTCAGTGCCTCTTTCCAGCATACAACACCTTTGCTGAGGGAATTGCACAGGCTGCCTATTCACTACTGGGCCAAGTTTAAGATTTTGGTACTAGTGTATACTGTCCTAAACAACTTGGGATCAGGATACCTAAGAGAGCACCTTCTCCCTTACCAACCTGCCCAGTCACTGAGGTCATCAGCTTATTTATTTATTTATTACATTTTTATACTTCCCATCAGCCAAAGCTCTCTGGGCACTGCACAATTAAAAACCATAAAACAAGCATAAATTTAAAACATTAAAAGTTGAAAAGGCAATATAAAAACCAGCTAAGTTTGAAACCAGTGAAAGCTTGTGTAGAAAGGCATGTTTTAGGAGGTGTTTAAAAGGTGTTGTTTTCCCGCCTCCTGAACTGCACGAGGGAGGGTTTTCCAGAGGGTGGGTGCTGCTATAGAGAAGGCCCGCCGCTGAGGTTCTTCATGGTGGCATTCTGTTCTTTTTGGAATGTCCAGCAGGACCTTTTCTAAGGATCATAGTTGTTGTCTGGGTGCATATAAGGGAAGGCAATCTGCTGGGAATGCTAGTCCCAAGTTGTTTAGGGCTTTGTAGGATAACAGCATAACCTTGTATGTGGCTCAGTAGTTAGTGCAGTTCTTTTAACACCAATTTTATATGAGCAGAGCTAAGTGTCCCAGTGAGCACCCTAGCTGCTGCATTCTGCACTAGCTGCAGCTTCCGAATCACACACATGGGTAGCCCCACATAGGTAGCCCCACATAGAACTCATTACAGTAGTCTAATCGTGAAGTTACAAGTGCATGAATAACCGTGGCTAGGCTATCCCTATCCAGGAACAGGCGTAGTTGACATACCAGGCCGAGGTCACCTGGGCCTCCAATGACAAAGATGGATTCAGGAGCACCCCCAAACTACGGACTTGCTCATTCAGAGGGAGTGCAACCCAATCCAGGACAGGTAAACACCCCAGTTCCCAGATTTGGGAACCACCAACCCACAAGGCCTCTATCTTATCAGGATTGTTGGCCCTCGTCCAAGCCATAACTGTATCCAAGCACTGGTTCAGAATGTGCACAACCTGTCCCAATTCAAATGTTACAGAGAAATAAAGCTGGGTGTCATCAGCATACTGGTTGCTCCAAATCTCTGGACGCCTGCTCCCAATGGCTTCATATAGATATTAAATAACATAGGAGAAAGGATGATGCCCAGTGGGACCCCACAGTTCAATTGCCATGGGGCAGAGGTACATTCCCCCAATGCTATTTTCTGGAACCAACCCCACAAGTTTGAGCTGAACCACTGTAAAACAGTGCCTCCAATCCCTAACTCATGGAGGCAAAAGCCACTGAGAGATCAAGGAGTAGTAACAGGGTCACACTCCCCGTCCCTCTCCCAAAAAGGTTATCCATCAGGGCGACCAAGGCCGATTCTATCCCAAAACCAGGCCTGAACCCAGACTGGAATGGATCCAGATAATTAGTTTCATCCAAGAGCACCTGCAGGTGAGACACCATCATTCTCTCGAGTACCTTGCTCAAAAACGGGGTTACCATAAATCTATGGTCAAGGGAGGGTTTTTTCAGGAGTGGTCGCACCACTGTCTCCTTCAAGCCAGTGGGGACCACACCATCCCTCAGAGTGCATTCACCACTCCCCTAATTCATCTGGTTAGCCCCCTATGGCTGGCTCAAATAACCCATGATGGGCAAGGGTCAAGAGAGCATATGGTGGGTCGAACAGATGCAAGAGTTTGTCCATATCCTCAAGCTCCAAAAACTGAAATTGATCCCACAAAACAGGATAAGATGTTGCATTGGAAACCTCAACAGACACTCCCACCCTCTTAAGTTGGCACATCGATCTTTGTCCATTTTACTATATGCAGATGATGCGGTACTTCTCTCTCTGACATGCATTGGCTTGAGGTGGTTACTAAGAGCTTTGGACATTTATTGTGAAACTGAAAAGCTGGTGATTAATTATACCAAATCTAAAGTCTTAGCTTTCACGCTAAACATCGCTGGCAGATAAATGGGCACCCAATTAAACAGGTTAAATCTTACAAATACTTGGGAGTAATCTTCCAATCATCCGGCTCCTGGAGGAGTCAAATCTCCAATGCCATTGCAAATGCAGAGGAGTGTCAAATCATTCATTTCTTTCTTTCATGTTAAAGGAGGACAGCACATACCATCAGCCTTACAAGTGTTCTCTGCTAAGGTGCTAACACAACTGCTTTATGGTGAGCAATTGTGTGCTTATAGTAATTTTATTGCTATGGAATCTTCCCAAACAAAATTTTTGAGAAATGTTCTTGGTCTTCCAAGCTGTATGCCTAATGTACTTCTACGTCTAGAGACAGGGCAAATCTCAGTTGAATCCCGTGCCTGGAGATATAAGCTAAACTTTTGGCTAAAAATGATATATGCCCTTCAAGGCTTGATCCCTTTGACCGTGACCAATGTATTCCAGTCTAAATGGAAAAGGGCTGTTGACGGGAACCTGTGCAATATGGGTCTCTCGCAAAATGCCATTTTGGCCTTAGGTTTGCTAAAAACCAAAGAGGTTATATGCCAGCATATTGGGGACATTGAGCTACAAGACCTTATAAGAGCAGCAACCCCATATCCTGAATTTAGAGATAGGGGGCAGGCTTCTTTACCTGCAACCTATTTAACTCTTTTAACTATCCCAAAATACAGGAAAGTGCTTACGCTGGCTAAGTTTAATGTGCTTCCCTTTGCATTTTTGGAGGATAAATACAATAATATTCCATACTCTGAGCGCCTATGCCCCTGTAAAGCTGGTAAGATAGAAACTGTGGGCCATGTATTGTTGTATTGTTTTTTTTTATTATGATTTTCGGCATATCTTTATTACTCCTATTTTACAAGGAATACCTGGGAGATCTGATGTTTTCTATATAGATTATCTTCTGGCCGACCAGAATTCTTAGATAACTTTTAAGGTGGCTAGATTTTGTGCTGCTGCAATTGCCTGTCGGCATGGGATGATAACATCTGATTGTGATAATGTTTCAATTTCCTAAAATGTGGGAGACATGCATAATGTATACTTAATTGACTTTTTATATACTACTATACTTATAGTCTCATTCTACTTTGTTGGCTCTGGGAATACTATATGTGCCTGTAGTTTTTCTGCTGATCTTGTGACCGTAATATATATTGATGGATGATGAATCAATAGCGGTGTTCAAGTCAGTGCGAAGGTGAGCGATTTTATCCTCAAAGTGTCTTGCAAACTCCTCACAGTGAGCCTCTGAGGGTTCCAGTATTGGATTAGGTGGGTTAGATGTAAGTAACACCCAGATCACCCAGGGGTGGTTCCACGTGGACCTATGGCCCAACTGGAGTTCATCAGGAGAGGAGCCTTCAGTGTGGAAGGAACTCCCTGACACTGTGTTGCTCCTGGCACCTTCTGAAAATATCTCTATTCCAGGAATTATTCCTTAACTATCAGCTACTGTTTTATTGGCCATAAAAATAATAATTTTAATATAGTTTCAAACTTTTAATTTTTGTTTAGTGTTTTACTTCTTATGTTCACTGCTTGGGAATCTGTTTTAGATTTTGTAAATTAATAAATAATTTTGTGTTGGGTGCTCATCCCTAATGACAAGCATTAATAACTTGGCTATGAAATTCAAAAATAGTATCAGAAAAAAATAAAAGCTTAAGATGCTTAATTTTGCTAAGTAAAATTGACTGCAATGGATCACATCATATTAAAATTAGCAACTTCTATCTTCATTGCTGCACATTTTACAAGTTGTAGGAGAGCTGAAAGAACATGTCTGCGGTTTGCTTTTGCATCATAATCAGTAAAATGTCAGTGCTAATGTTTAATAGATTGCGCAATCTGGAAAAAATGTTTTGAAACAATGTTAGTTACAGTGTATGTTAGGAAATTCTGGCTTTGTAAGAAGCAATTTTGAAATAACAAAGGTCATTTGCACTTTTCTAAAAATAACATTCAATATATCAAACTGTCAGCTTATATGCTCCATTTTGATCCATCTACAAACTAATCTGAAACAGCATGTCATGTGAACGATTCTTAACCATGGTGGCTACACGCTCACTAACCATTCACTGCAAAAGAGTTAGCAGCCTAACCATGGCTTAGAGCATTGTCTGAAGAGGCCCTTAAGTTTCCTTGTGATGTAACTATGTGTTGGGCTGTATTAGTTCAATTTGAAGGAGAGGCTCACATTGACATCTTGACGTGGAATTAGCTGAACAGCTAAAACTCTGATCCACATCCCAGTAGTCTTCCGAGTTGACTACGGCAGCTATCTCATGCTCAAGCCTCTCTTCTAGTGTCAGTCCTCTCATCTTCCCCCACTTCCAAATATGCCAAAATAAACTGTCCTCTCACTGGCTTCCCATGCCTTTCCATATTCAGAATAACTGGAGTGCAGCTTTTCACTGCAACATTTTTCATTTCACTTCTGAGACCCATGATGTTTCTCCAACTTTACTACCTTCAGCCATTGAGGGTCTCCTTCTTGCCATCTTTGGAATTGCCTCCCCGAACATCCACCTGTGCTATTTACCTTTTCCATTAAACTGATCCTCACAACACTTTCCTCTGAAGGGTTAAACATAATGCCTTAGACGAGATCCTGAACAGAAACAAAATCCAAGTTCATGGAACTGCATTTGCTCACCCCTGCCTCTTTCTTTCCTTGTGAATGGCAGAGTGTCTGATTTGTTAGCAATGCCAGAAAACAGACTGACTATTCACCTACAGAAATGTCAAATCTAGGCAGTGTAGCTATAAAGTTGATGGGTAGTATTTCATGAGATATTTGTATTGATTTAAGTCATTTCTGCCAATAATAATGGACATTGGTTTAGACCACAAAATGCAATTATCTTATGCATTAAAAATAAGATAGTCTGGGGAGGGAAGCACAAAACAGAATATCTAGAGTGAAAGTATTAGCATTACTGCAAGTGAAAGCAAAGAAATATAAAGCACAACTGTTTGTCAAATACAGTCTTTAGTCCTAGTACTTCCCCTCAACATAGCAAAGTTTAATTGCTGCTTATCCCATTGAAAGGTAAACTCATCTGAGTAGACTTGTCTGTTCATTTCTAGGTTCTTCAGATCATCTCATTTATATAAATACTTTTAAAAAAAAATACAGCTTAAAGAATTTAAGGTAACGGACTTCCAGTGAAGACATGGACGACCAAGCCAGCAGAGTTTTGAACTCTGTTGTGACTGGACAGCGGTAGCTCTCTGGGAGCTTCCCAGATGGAGCTTAATATTCCCCAGAAAAAGGGGAATGCGAAGAGCACGCCACAAAAGGTCCTGTAAGCTCATCCCATGGGGTAATGAAGTCGTTTCATCAGATTTTCGACATGGGAGTGTGGGACTGTGGCTGACATCGCTCAGATGCCGATCCAGGATGGAAGGTTGCTCTGTCTTCATCCCCTGAAATGGATAACATCGGAATGGACGGGGTGCCTTTGGTGCAGCGAAGTGAAGGGTTAACAACTGGTTGGCAGGTATTTAATCATCCTCTCCCAGTATGTAGTGGGGGAGTTATTTCAAAATAATGAAGAAAAGATTTGGAAGAGGAACAAGAGGAAGGGAAAAAAAAGAGGGGGGGGGACAAGAGAGTTGCCAGCGTTTGAAAGTCTCTCTCTGTCGAACAGCTCCAGATTTAAGCACGAGACTGAATAATTTTTATTTTTTTCAACGGAGTGAAGAGTGATGTTACTGCCATGGAGCAGATAAGAAATGTTTTCTTTTCTACATGTTATTCAGCGGGTGAGTTACTTTATCTTCTACAAAGAAAAGTATAACTATGGACTGGGTTTTGTTTGAGAGATGCATTTAAGAAAATTGAATTACGGTGAGACAGCAATTCAGGAAAGAAGGAAAGGTGTTTTTTAAAGACTGCGTATTAAAATGGAAGATAATGTGGAAGGAGAAGGAAGACTAAGATGGCGGCAGTAGCAGAAGAAGAGAGGGGGAAAGCATGGTCAAGACAGGAGAAGAAGGAAAAGCGTGGTCATTTTTTTGTCCTTTTTTCTTGGCTCAGGGTTGTGCTTGGAACTGTGATGGAGAAAAGTGGATTTACAGGAGAGACTCTGAAGAGTCTGGTTAAGAGGTTTGGAATTTGTTTTCCCTGAGATGGATTAACATCAAAAGATTGAGATGTGAACAAGTGGAGTTTTTTCTGGATTCTTGTTGGGTTTGTTTTGTTGTTGGGATTTTTAAAATTATATTATTATTATTATTATTATTATTATGTATTTACAACATGAATAAGAACAGACACAATGTTGTTGGGAAAAGGATATAAAATTGTTTAGTATATAACGAAGCATTAAGTAATGTGTATTTGTATAAAAGGGTGGGGAGGATATAAGCTTAAAATTGCTGTGAGTTATAAGATTGGTTTAAGGGTAAGTTTTATGTTGTTATAAGGGAGAAATAAAAGGGAAAAAGGGAGAAAGATTTGGGATAAGTTTAAAAATGTTATAAGAGAAGAATTGGACATTTTTAGACGAACTGTGATGGAGAAAGGAGAATTTACAGGAGACTGACAAGAGGCTGGAATTTCTTTGAGATGGAATAATATCGAAATATTGGAGATGCTATCTTCGAGACAAGTGGAATTCTTTTGGACTCTTGTTGGGTTTGGGTTATTTCTTTTTTTATTATTGGTTGGAATTGAAAAGGGGAATAGTAATTAGGCAAGTTAAATAATGAAGTATTGAAATATTTGAAGCAGATAGAAAATTATGTGAAGTTTTATGTTGTAACAAGGGAGAAATAAGGGGGAGAAAGGGAGAAAGGTTTGGTTAGTTTTACAATTTGTAAGGTAAGAGAAGAGGGTTTTCTTATGTTGAATGAATTGTATAAGAAGAATAGGGGGTTTATTTTTACTTGTGGTCTGTTTTAGTAACTTTTAATATTAGAGGAATAAGAATGCTAACATTTAGTTGTGTTAAAAGGGGAGGATGTTTTTTTTCTTTTTTAAAAATTTCTATGTTGTACTTTCTTTTTAAAAGAATTTATAAAATTGCTGTGGGAAAGGTAGGGGGTCCTTTTAATTGTTGTATGTCTTGTAAGTTTTGCTTCTATGTTTTTTAATAGTGAAACAATAAAAATCTTTAATCAAAAAAAGAATTTAAGGTAACCAGAGTTACCTCTGATATTCAAGATGGGTAAGACAACAATTAGACAACAATGCAATGTCTTTAGGGCCATGTTTAAACAGGGTATTTTCCTGGGGTCATCCCTGTGTCCAAATGATGCACAGGGGATCCCGGGAGCAGGCAGAGATGTCCCCTCCATTTTCCAGGAATAACTGAGATCTCAATTATCCCGATTTTATCTGTGGTCCCTGGACGAGTAGCGGGGGTCAGCAAGAGGGAAGGAGCTGGGCTGGAGGAAGTCCGGGGACATCAGGGTGGGGGCATGAGTGGGGTTTATTTTTTACTAACATTTTCGGAGGAGCGCAATTGTGCTCCTGGTTCTTTTTTTTTTTTTTTTTTTAATGGTGTGCATGACGTCCCTCTAACCTCCCAGGATGTCGCACTTCCATTTGGAAGCTGGGGGACAATCCCGGAAGTAGGTAAGTACGGGATCGCCTCCCCATCCCTCTACACTCTTAGGTGTAGAAAGGGCCTAGATGGAATTGCATGTGAAGCTAAGCATGAACACTGTTAAAAAGGCAGTATTGTGTCACGCTCTCCTCCTGCCCAATAACATCTAGTCGATTTCCCAGTGTTTTCAACCCCACCGCTCCAGTCTACAGCACTGCCTATAGCTGGTGGAGGCTGAGAAACTATACAGTAAGCTTGAATAATAGCTATAGATGAGGAAATTTAAATAACTATAAATTTCTCTTCTTGGTGTACAGAGGCAGTATTCACATTTAGGAAAGCTCTACCTACTTGTCAGAAGAGAAGACCAATCTTCCAAGTTCGTCAGTGTTAGGAACGACCTTTGGTAAATAGAACGAAAAACACAGGAAGTCCCTGCTCGATTTCTGAACCTTAGCATCAACAGGACTATATAAACTGGAGGACAAACTTGTCAAGAAACTGATAGGGAAATTATGGATTTTGCTCAGTTGTATTGCTGCTATTCTTTGCAATTAACTTGGCAAAGGAGACATACACCAACCCTGGAGGGGAGGAAAGGAGACACACACACCAACAACAATTTGGACAGTAGACTTTATTAGAAACTTCTTCCTTCTTCAGTAAATTCACATTAATATACGCTGAGGGCAGCTCAGTCTAAACATTCGACATCCTGCCATTACAACAACTTCCAGTTAAAAACTAGATAACTGATCAGGCAGACAACTTTGAACATAATAGTAAATGCAAACAAAAAGCAGTGTCTTTAAAAATAAGTTGACCCTGAAGAATGAATACATATTGTAAATAATAGAGAGAATAAAAAGCCATCTTCGTCCAGAGAGAGAAAACTTTAAAATGTGATATTCTCTTTGGAGTTTGAATAGAGAAGTAAAACACTATCAGAGGGTGCACATGACTCCCTCTTTGTATTAAAAGAATGGGGGAGGGCAGTGCAGACTAGCCCCATCCACTGCCAGAACTGCATGCCCCCTTCTCCCACTCCCTCGATGAAGGTCCGGTAATCGCTCATGAATGACTTCTCTGTGTGTACAGAGGTCTATGCAGAGAACTCATTCTCACGAAAGTTCGTCGGAAATCCATCAGGTTAGGGGGGAAGGTTGTGTGTGGTTCTGGTGCTGGGCAGTGCACATTTACATGACTCCAAAAGTCCCTCTGTCTGCTTGTTGAAAGCATGAAGCGGTTCATGTGAAACACCCCTCCCCGTGTCACATATACATTAAAAGAAAATCCATCTTTGGGAATTCATGAAATACAGATATGAACAATTTTTAAAATGACATCATTAGAAAGGGAAGAATGAATCAATGAACAATAATTGATATGTAGTTAAGCTAGAGAACACTGATTTGAGCAAATCCCATCCCACTGAAGCAATAAAACAAAAACAAAAAACACTTAAGGTCAAGTACACCAGCTTAACTGGTTTGCAGACTGAGTCAAATTGCATCAGAAAAGATCAACTATCTTTAAAATAAAGACACAGCTGTTCTATAAAGTAATTTAAAATATGGCAGGTGGTGAACTGTTCCAAGAACATGGTTTTCTGAAAAGGCTGAGCACCCAAAAGTAAAGGCCACAATCTAGCAGTTCCAATGCAGCTCCACTCCATGCGCACAAGGGTTTCCCATTCCCTTGTACAGTGCACATGAGAATCTGGTGTGCACACTGGAGCATTTTCCTTCAAGAGTGAGAAAAAGTAGTCCCTATGCATGAAGAGTCTTGGGCCACAGCCAATGTCTACAGGACTTACAATTGCTTTGCATATCTACCAATTATATCTCCATGTGAAGTTAGAATTCTGAGTTTTGAGAAACTTCCAAAGAGTGGTTATTTCATTTACTAGTCATACAGCAACCTGTACAAAGGGATCTTTCTCTTGCATAAGGACTGCGCCTGGAAAGTTATATCTTCATCTGGTGCATGTCCAACACCAGACCTAGGCCAACGTACATTTCAACTTTGGATCTGACCTGTGAAGACAAGCTTTGGATTCTGCATAACAAGGCTGCTAACAGTGTATGTAGGCAACATTAATTTAACTGAAAGAACTAAACCAATTCAAAGAGTTTTCACAGTCCTTAGTAGTCTCCATAATGTTCTGCCATGGTTGATTAAAAAAAATATTTTAAAAAATATTAAATAACACTCAAAATATTCACCATGAAGAAATATATTCTGATGTAAACAATTTCTACCGTTTAGAGATCTAGAATCATATTACTGATATTGTAAATAATTTTTCAGAGACTGAGGCAAAGGTAGAGTTTCTATATCATGCAGGCGTTCTCTGCCTAGAGCGAAGCGAATTGATCTTCGGCACAGGTCCATTAAAGGCAGGGGTTCCGCTGAAAATGAAACAAAAGATAGTATCAGCATTTTTTTTCTTTCTTTTTTTCATTAATTATAATTAACCACACCAGTGGAGTATTCCACACACATTCAAAACGTGCTTGAGAGATGGAATTTAACCCCAACAAGAATATGATACCTGTTAGGAATAGAATGACAACACAGAGCAAGATCCAATAGAGTCACACTGCTGATTCCGTTACACTTGCGGGAACAACTGCTTGTGCCAGGGGGCTTTCACACTTCTAAAAACAACCCAGTAATGAATGGAAACACTTGTTCTCAGATCAGGACAGGTCAATGGAACTCCCTTCTGCGAGCACCACTGACCTGCTGTACTCCAGAAATGGGTGTTTCTGCTCATTTTGGATTATTTTTAGAAGTGCAAAAGTCCTGCATAAGCACATGGTTACAATAGGATACTAGTCATTATACCTCAGTCAACACAACAGATTGGCACTAACTCTACATTCTCCATTTGTGTGGGCCAGCACACCTATAAATACACAAATTTAGAAGTTGTTAAGGTTTATAATACGATATTCTTTATAGTGGGACTTGTTGATCCCTAACCTTTAAATGCCATGTTTTCTTCCTTGTAGGAAAAGTAACTGAAGAGTAATTGAATTTCTAAAGGAAGACTTTCAATACAATATGGCTTTTCTTCCCAGATGTTGAAGTAAACAGAATCAGGCAATCCACCCCCCACCCCCACCCAGTTTCTTCCCTAGTTATAAACAAGTTTTGTTCACTTCACTAGAAACACCGTTTTCATTAAATACCTTCAAAACACATACAGAGAAGAATCTTGACACTCACAAGCAAAGACCAAAGACTAAGGAAAGCAGTATTAAAGAAAAGCATCAAAAATATATTTGAGACAGTCACTTTTGTTTCAGTGTCTATTCTCACCCTCAAAATAACTCTGGATTTGTAAGATCCAATATCTTGGAGTGCCATGGTACTTCCATGGACATGCAGAAGGACATTAAAGAAAGTATTGATCCATTCACTACCTCTAAAGAGTTCAAGAGCTGTAGAAAGATTTTATTATGTTTAAGTGAGGGAAACACAGAGTAAACCTTCAGAAATCTTTTTTCCCCAGAAACATGGCCAAAGCTCTGATGAACTTGGTATACACTGAACTCCAAACACACTGGGACAAAACAATTCACTTAAAATGTCTGATGTGAATGTGAAGCTCTTTCACATTCACCGGAGCGGCTAGATCAGGACTTAATGTCGAAACACCATAATGGAGCCAAGATTAAAGACAGGCTGGGGACAAAATTCTTGCTTGCCTCAGAATGTTAGGAAACCCACATGTCTGAGACATGTGTACAGGAAGAATTTGCTACTTATCTCAGTCCTTAGAGTATTGTTAACAAAAACAAAAATATAAGCAAGAGTGTTCCACAATTTAAAATGCTAAAAATGGCAAACAAAAAACAGCAGTGCGTTCTTGCAACAGCTGTTAACCATTAGCCACGAACATATTTTTCTAAGTCAAAATTTTAAAAGGTTTTATTTACCCAACCTGGTCCAGTCTCGAGACCTTTAAAAAGTGTTACAGTGTTGACCATAATTAAGTCCAAAATGTTAACAGGATTTATATTGTTGACAGTTAAACAGTTTTTAAAAGAACTAGGAAAAGCTGAGATGAAAGCACCCCTTCAGCTGTGCAATGACCATAGGTTAATTTAATTGTCCGAGCTTAGCACAGTTTTAATGTAGAACATAAACATTCTGCATTTTACACAGAGGAACTCTTTCATATACTAGAAAAAAATGATTCTGTGTACACCAAATACAACCTATGCATGTGGAGAGTTCAGAAACTGAGCCAATGGATCTTCAAATATTTCAATAAACTCTGCAGTGGAATTATACCTTTACATGAGGAGCACCTGTCAGTTCCAGCCCCCAAACTGCAAATGAAACCTTGTTAATTCCATAATCTTCATTATTCTCTAATTCCTAGGAATCTATTGAATTTGTCACAAGCCCCTCCCAATCTATCATGCTTCAACTGCCAGAGGGGTGGCTGCTTTAGTTTGTTTTAGGAAAACAAGAGTGGGTCATAGAAGCCAAAAGACAACAAAATGTAGTGGGTTCTCATCCACGAAAGCTTAAGGCAAAAACAAAATGTGTTAGTCTTGCCTGGTGTTTCTTAAGAAGGGTGAATGGAACAGTTGAACCATTAAATCCAGAAAGCTAACTATTGGTGCACATGCAGCCACAAGCTGTCTTGGCTGCAAATCCATACTCCTAGGATGATGCTCCTACACCAGAGGTAGGCAAGTAAGCAACCTGGTGCCCCCAGGTGCTTTGAATTATAACTCCCATAAACCTCATCCAGCCTGGCCAATGGAAAGGGATTATGGGTGTTGTAGTTCAAAACACCTGGAGGGTACCAGGTTGCCTACCCCTGTGTTATATTAATCACATGGCATGTAGCTCTGGATCATTTTTTAAGAATTTACTCTAGCATAAGCACATGTGGCCCAGATTTGGATCTGGACCACCACACTCTGTGAGCGGTGTATTTTGTCTCTCCGACTACAGTATGTACGTATTACATTATTTGAGTGTCCCCCCCACCCAATAACCTCACTGCATATAGAAAGCAGATGTCAAATAACATTGTGAACCTGTGAAGCTTTTTACATGTTTGGAAGAAAAAGAACCAACCAAATAAAAAATACGATAGCTTAACAATGTTGGGAAATTTGGATAGATGACAGTGATGTTAAATCTTTGGAATTCCCTTTCAATTAACTTATGTCTTGCCCCTTCAACTCTGTTTTTTAGGCAGGACTTGGAAGACGTTCCTCTTCATGGCTGTCTCTGACTGATTTCACATGTCAGCAGAACAGCTTCGCAATTTCTGGACATCAGCTCTGTTGTGATCACCTCTAATTTGCAACTTGTTTCTTACTTCTTTATGTTGATTTGCGAGGACATCACCTTAAAAGCAACTTTAACATAATCAAATGAATAAGCACTGGTTGATAGAAAAGTGGGCAAGTTATAGAATATCAACACTTTCCACTTTTGGCAGTTTAGGCATTATTTGCAGGAAAACCTAGACAAGTTGGCCTTAGACTGTCCAGGACGTAAGAAAGAATAAAAGTAACTTAAAAAAAAAAGATAATTAAATTATCTGCAGAAGATAGAGCTCCGGGGTAGCACTGAACAACAAAGCTGGACTGGGAGAATGGATCTAAGACTCAAAATAATGATAACATGAAAGAACCAAGTTCTATTCAAGCTCAACCTTCCTGAATATTACTTAGAGAGGGTTTCAACCAAAATATAATATACTAAGGATGCTGGCTGGAGAACGTTGGGCACTGTAGGACTTTTTCTGACTAAAGATGCATAGCATTGCACCCTAAATAATGAGATAAAGAACTGTACTCTGTTAGATGAGTAGAGTTGGCAATATATTTGGCAACTTGGACTACATTTCGTTCAGTACAACACTCAGAGACTTTGTTTTAAAGTGGTCTCATAGCTGTATCTTGCCCTGAAAAATGAAAGTTGTTGGAACTGGTATAGAATTTTCTTTGGTAAATACGTGGCGCAAAAGTAGCATATAGAACTATATGAAGTGTGGGTACACACACACCAAATGTTTTGGGAGAGGCATCCATGTGATGACATACTATAAAAGTTACCTGATGTCCTGGAAACATTGTTACTGAGTGATATTCATATAATGATCCCAACAAATTATTCTAACGTTGATCCACTAAGATATGCATTCCTGTTATATGGAATGCTCCACCACTTCTTGCCCACCCATGCCATCCTGGCTCACGCTACAGAAAATATTTGCATTCCTTTCAGAATGGCTTTTCTGGATTCTTTTTAGAATGGAATTTCCTGAGCCCGGCCAAAATAGCTAGAGTGGTGGCAATGTACTGATGTTTTGTTTAAACAATAATAATTTAAAAATTGATTAGTTCTAGTGAAGCTCCTTGCCCACCAATTCTTTATCATATTGCTTGTTTCCCTATTCTAAAAAAAGACCCCTTTTCATTCATGTTCTAGCTACTTTTACTTTCTCTTTTCCCCCTAATGAATCTGTCTGAAACTCTACTAGTTTTCCATCCACATTCCTTTGTAATCCCTTCATCAGCTTTCAGTCTTTAGCCATATCAAATTAATTCCTGGTCATGACCTGAACTCATGCATAATCATCTTCCGTCTAGATAGCTCTTTTTTCAGACTCTTTTAAACAGGCACACACACTCACACAAACACACACCTAGTTCCCCCTCAGCAAGACTTTAGTTAAAAGAGAGAGAAAAATCTCAGTCATATGCTCTGTTATGCAGATATAAATTTCTCATAATCTAAAACTCAAACATGGAACGCTACTTCTTGCTTTTAACATAGACAAAACAGAAGTGTTCTGAAAATGTCATCTGTAGAAGTCCATATTACTGTTATTACCACATTTATAACTAGGAAGAAAGTTTCATGATTTGATTCAACCAACATTTTGGTTCAACAGGCTATGAACCTAAGCTCCCAAGGAAGATATAAGCAATGGCAGTAACACCAGTTATCTAATGGAAGAGAAAATACCAAAACTAGATAGCACTCAGTTTACCGGAGTAGTTTACACCACCATATAACAACTTTCCACAGCTGAATTCTTGTTCTTTACTGCTAGAGTTGAGCTGATTCCCTCCATTTCAGCCTGTTGTTGCACCATGATCTCAACATCTCTTTAGTTTTGTTCCACTTGAATTCAAACAGGCTTCTGGATTTCAAAATGTTGGAACAGATTTCCTGAACTCACCCCAAACAGGTGAAAAATAAAGAAAATACGCGTAATAAATTCAAGCACACAACATTGCTGGCTTTTTAGAGTATGATTTTAAAGTTTAAAACTCATGTGATTACATGTGTTGCACACTTGTTCAAATAAAAATTAAAAAATGCACAAATAAAAGCATACTTTATTTTTAAATGTGTCTTTTGGTGTATCTTTTGCATCAAAATGACAGGAAAAAAACAGCTTTCAAAGTTCCAGAAGATGTACCTCCTGAACAATAACTGATTCTGCTCCAGTAGCATATCTGGTACAGCGGAACATCAACATCAAGGTCAGACTTCGCTTCTGTAAACATCACCAGTATGCGCTACAATGCATAGCAAGGCTAAAATAGCACAGTTTAGGAAGAAATTCTCCATTGTAGAAAATAATTTCTAATGGAATTTACTAATATGTGCACGTTAACAATTTATGAAAACTAAGTATGCATGTAAATAGCTATAGGCACTTTTGACAGAATAAGCACAGTGACATGTCACAACAGAAATATCAGCTATTTTAAACAGAAAACTTTCAGTTAGAAGGACTATCATAAAAACTTACTAATGTTTGATAAAACCATGTTTAATATGGTTAACCAGAAATTGCCATGACTTTTTCAAACACGAGGTCTAAAATACAGCTATCTCAACACATGGATTGCAAGCTCATCTATACACAATGAAAGGCACATCTAAAAAATGAAGCAGTCCTTGCATTCGGTTGTCTGAATAATAAGAGCCAAGCTGTAACCCAAACAGCGAAACATGAGCTCCTGCTGCTACGTGCGCACACATTGGACTGGCCACACACACTCCCTCCAATCTCCACCCATGAGAGCAGCTGGAAGCTATTGTAAGGTCTTCTTCAAAAGACTAATGGGCAACAGATGGCAAGATGCTGTTATCAGCAAAGACCGATGAAACAGCCACTTTAGCATCTCCAGAAGTTATTTTCTAGGGCAGATAAAATGTTACTATATCCCAGCTTGTCCTATTTAAACATTTTGGTTAATAATTTGGAAAAACATCCCTCCCAAAACCCCAAACCAGCTGCCACACCAAAAGGATACCTGATGAAACAGAGCATTCCTTCAGCAAAACCTCAAGCTCCAGACACACCTTGGGAAGAACCATTTCACAAAGAGATTCTGGATCAGTACTATCACCCAGGTAAATTTTCTTTTAAAATACAGTATGTCTGTAAGCAAAACCATTCAGTGGACACTGGATGTTGCCATTTAATTGGGGATCATCTCCAGATTACGGGAAATATGAACATGAATAGTTTCCTGTGCACAATAGCACATAATTTTAAATCAAATTTTTATTTTAATGTATTCCATTTGTAAACCACTTAGAGATATTTTTAAATATGCTGAATGCTATATAAATTGATGATGGTGGTGGTGGTGGTGGTGGTGGTGGTGGTGGTGGTGGTGAAAAACACAGCCCAAATCACAGTCAATGGGAATTAGATCTTCAGTGTTGGGGGGATTCGGTGAGCCAAGATGGATATTTCTTGATTTAAAAAAACCAATCCAGGCTGTACAAGTGAAACATTTTACTCTGAGTTTTACAATAAACTGCCAGGAAAAGAATTGCCAACACATAAAAGGGTTCTTGCAGCAGGAGCAACTAGGAAGGAAGTCCACAGATTCTAAGAGGTCCATTAGAAGACTTAATTTGCTTAGAAGTGGAATGGGATGGAGGCCCATTTAATTAGTTTAATTAACTTCATAGCCAGAAACCATGTTAATTCTGCTTAACATGGTCTTTGCCGCATTGGAAAGAAAGACAATATATCAAGGTGAGAAGAGATTAATACTTGGGTAAAGTGAGGGGCAGATATGAGACTGAGACTGAATGTGGAGTATGAACTCATTAAGAAAGGGATCAAAAATTAAACTGCTGATATTGTAATGCCTTTATACTAACCTATGGTGTGATCACACTTCTTGCATGGTTTATGGCTTTTTAGTTTGGAAAAAATGGCAAGCAATTGGGGACATGATAAAAATACAGAGAGCAAGTAGGCAGTGACATCTCCTCCTCCTCCTCCTCACCCCTTACTGTTGTCTGAGCCAGAGGCAACTGAACAAGCAGAATGCAGTGGTGAAGAGGAGAAACAGCTCTAGGGGGCTCTTGTCAATGCCCCCCTGCTGGAATGTGGATCCTTGGCAAATATGTTGCAATTTAATTGGAGATCATCTTCAGATGGCCTCGTATGTGAGTTGACTAATGGTATACACCACAAAAAGTTGTGGAAGTGTGTAAGCCTTGGTTAACTTTGTGCAATCTTCAGATGTCACCTTTCAGAAAGAGGGTTTACATCCCCTCACGTTTTGAAAGAATGAGGGGATCCTAATGGCTATCCCATGTGTTCAGCAAGTATGGATCATGCCAGCTATCCCATGTGTTCAGCAACACTGCGAAGGGATTGTATTTGAATAGGGCTCCCCCATGTGAGGGGGAATCCTGGGTCAAGGATCCACATCACTGTGAAGAGCTAGCTAGTGTGACCCCCTTACAATGCTTTTGAAGCTGACGAAATTAGTGCAAATCTAATTTAGAAGTGCCTCATTGAACCGGCTAATGTCCCTGTACATAACATTTCTGTTCCATCAATATGGTTGCAATCAGAGGGTACCATTTTAGGCTTGAGGCATGAGAAGCAAGGTTTAAAGGAGGGTACTTTAAGATCATTAGTTGTGGTTACCTTTTTAATACCTCATAAGCTGCAGAGATAAGATGTCCCTGAGGAAATAATAGCATCTGGTCTAAACCACATGCTGTTAAATAGCACTCTGGTAGCAATCCCAACAACAATCCTGCACAGACATGCCCTAAGGTTGCAATCTTAAAACTGCAGCTCCGATCCAAAGCAGACATTACTGTAAAGATGTAGCAAGGACTTACATCTTTTCTTCTTTTTTACTCAAGTGTAAGCACAGGGACCCCAATCTGACCAGGTCCCTAGTGTTCGGGGGGGGGGCAGCAAAGAGGGGCTTTAATCCTCCCCCCACTGCAATGCCAATCCATAACAAGGGGCCCAGCGCCTGCAATTTATAGTGCGAAAAAGTTATTTTATTGTTTATAACCCTAGATTATAACATCA